>BQMF02000242.1:0-639763 GCA_027922465.2 Turritopsis dohrnii | reverse complement strand
GCAGCTTAAATACATAGCTGCAAGAACTGTTAATATGCGCATGCGTCAATTTTGAAACGAGGAAGAAGAGGAAAATGGCTGAGCTTTGACTTGGCTTCCTCATCAAGTTCACTTGGAAAACCACTAAAATTCGCATTTACCATGACGCGCTAGTTTGATTTTCATATTTATTTTTGTTTGAAATGCCAACTGCGACAATATTTGAGAATTATCTGTTGCTATATCAACCGTAAATAAGCAAATAGCAGGGTCATCACCTGTAATCTACGAGCAAAAATTTGTCATTTTGAACATCCATATTTCCTGACCTCGTGAATTTTTTGAAAGAATATTCTTTGGAAAACTTGGAAGTTCATTATTTATCTTTCTATCGAGGGCATTTGCAGAAACCAGTCATTTTTCCTTCATCCAAAATCAGCTTACTCCTCACTTTGAACCAAAATATATGGCTGTCCCACCCCCACCAAAACTTACAAAGCTTATGCAGAATTTGTGGAAATAAACTTAGAAAAGACCCTTCATGTTTATCAAAGTACCAATTAAGGGTAAATGAAAACCCAACCAAATTGTGTATGAAGTGTTATACCACCATGAGAAATATTGAAAAAAAGGGGCACAATTCTTAATATTGAAGTAAAACTTTGGGGAAAAAAAGATTGTAGAAAACCAGTTGCTTTAATAGGTGCAAACAAGTTGATAGAAAACCCAAAGCCAAGAAAAGAGGAGAAAAGGTTCCCTTAATGACCAACTATAGACAAGGGAGAAAATAAAATCAAAGCTGTCAAAACATGAAATACCAACTGTCATAAAAACCATAAACATTAACGGTTACATTAACAGTTACTTGGACTTGTGTATATGCTCAATTTGCAATAACTTGTTTACAAGACCAGTCATTATGAAGGATTGCTTACACTCCTTTTGTTTCCAAAGCCTAATTCCTTCATTGGAGGGTATAAAGGAATCCCAAACAAAATGTAGGATTGGAATCCGTAGTTTTTTTTGAACAAGCTGTGGATATGTTAAACCGCTTGCTAATTGAACTGTGGTGCCAAGTTTCAACTGAAAAATATTGAAAACAAATACATCAATCAAAAGGTGTGTCATATCTCCAACAATGTTTCAACTAGCAGTATTAACCAAGTCAGAGATCAGGAAGATGCAGCTTCAAAATCATCAAGGAAAAACTTGCAAGATCCTAAGATAATGTGATTGAATTTCCATCAGGTGGGCCAAGGGTAAGTGGAAGCAAAGTTGAAATGTAAACACACTTAACAATTAATGGAAAAATACAAAGTTTACAATTAATAAAATTCACAAAACTATGAACTAAAAAGAAATTTCTTCTGTTAAGAATATAAATTCCATATACATTATAAATACATGGAATATAACCAAAACTTGTTATGGATTTTTATAGCCATTCAGATTGACTCCAATTCAGCAAGCATTTAAAAATAGCAATTCTGTTTCGAAACAGACTCTTGTGAAACACAAACGTCAGATGGTGAAACACCTGGAATTGATAGCTGGACCCTCGGAAGTGGGTCAAATTAAGCAAACTGCAACCTTATTGAAGTCATCCGATAAAAACTACAAAGAAGATATTTTGAGACAAGCCAATATTGGATCAGCCTGCGTGTCTAGTAAAGAAATGGTGGCTTTAAAAGCTAACATGGGAATACCATGGCAAAAATTCAAAATCATGTCAAGGTAGTTTGAGCTAAAAAAGAATATTCAATGTAATACGATGATGCTTATGTTGTCCTTTTAGATGGCTGAAGACATTCCACATAAATTGTGCATTCAATGCAAAACAAAGAAAAACTGCAAAGTCTTGGTCGAAACATGACTTGTTAGTTGAAAACAGTCCACTTTCTTTTAATTTAAAAGAAGGCAACAGCATTATCAGAAGTGCACCATGGGCTTTAGCATGGAAAAAAAAAAGAAGCTGTATCGATACAGCTCAAAACTGTTAGTTATAACACTCATCATCATAGATCAAAGGAGGCCGATTTTTGAGCTGTAAGGCAGAAAAATATTATGGCTTACTGGAAAATTTGCGAGTCAAATGGGGCGCCAGCAAATAATGCGCTAATCCATAAATAAATGTATTAGACAGATTTTTGAGTGACGGCATCGCGTCGCGTGGTTATGACGACGTAACAAATCGACGAAGAGAATAAAGGAAAACAGCCGTAAATCATTTAGAAATCATTCTCTTGACGAAATTTTACTACAGCTTCAGCTGTATGAGCTGTAACCTGCGTCCGCCACTGATACCTGCCCTGGAAAGGGATCTATAACATACTATTGCATATTTTTGAAGCCCAGATATTTTATTGATGTGTTAATCAGTTTATATTGTAAATAATAGTTTGTTTTTGTCTCCTTTTTATCAATTTTTTATTATTTAATCAACTTTCGCTTTTATCTATTTTTACATTTTCTATTTTCACATTTTCATTTTCATTGTGCTTATTTTGACACAATTAGGTTACTTTCGTCTCACGTTTTGCTAAATAATTTTCTATTTTTATATCATTCTATATGCTTTTTTATTTTACCGCCTTGTATCTTATTTTTATCTACAGGACCTACGTGATAGCAGTATTTAGTACTGGTGCAGCTCTCCTGTATAAATATTTGATAAATAAATAAATAATAATAAATAAATTATACATAAGATAAAGTTCCTTAAAAGCTAAGTTTCATGAACCAGTCATATTTTTTGGTCAGGTAGGAGACCCTTAAATTATGATTATCATATTCATCGTAATTTTAACTGATTTTCAAAAGGTTAAAACCTAATGCATAATAATACATCAGTAAAACTTTTTGGGAATTGCTTTTATTCTTCTCTCTTTCTTTTCTTTGGTTCTGGAGTAAGACATTTTGTTATCGGATGATTTTTTCACGTAATAATCTTTCATCATACTGGATAACCTTGTGCACCCATTCATATGCCAAAACATTCTGCCGAGTGAATGGCTTGGATGCTTTGCCCACCTTATTCGCATTAAAATTCACAATCATGTGCATCTTTGGGGTGATGGATTCTTCAGGCCAGGTTTTTTGAAAACATGCCATTAAATCTTTTATTGATTCCTCTAAGATATGAAAATTGTAAAAACTACAAAAAAAATGAATGTATAAGGTTATTCTACATTCATTCTACATCCCTGTATATTGACGAATTGACAAATCCCAGATTTATAACGATGACAGGCAATGAATCGCACAACTTGATAATATTCACTTCCTGAAAATAAGATATAATTTCATTAAACACTAATATGTATCCAATCACATTATTGATTTTGGTCATTTTTGGATTTTTCGTACCTTAAGCAATTTGTGGATATGATTGGCGATAAAACTTTTCTCATGATACGCCTGCCTCTCCACTCTCAGCCTACACAGTTCTTCATCCAGCTGTTTTACGCATGGTCCAGAATACCTATTTAGTTTCTCTAATGTCAAAGATGCCAGTTCATCAGTCTAAAGATTTAATTTATTTACATGCATGAAATGTCACCTAAAGACGTTGAAATTAAAAAAGTAAGTTTCTTTATATTCATGCTTTTCCCCTTTTTTTTATTAAGTAAATGCTCTATTCTGGGCTCATAAATTTTTCTAATGTCCTCTACATTCTCTGGGTCTCTCAAAATGTGTACTTCAATAACTTCGTATCAGCTTTACTTTATTGTCACAATCCTCAACCATATATTCTAAATTTTTTATTTGTAGTGCGTCAAACTCATCATTATTAATTTTCTTTTCAGATATAGCATTTTGACCACCAATTTGTATATCTATATGATGGCAGTCGTCTTCTAACATCGTAAAAAGCTTCAAGTAAGTGCACTAGTAAACTGCTCCTAAAAAAAGGAAAATTAGATAAAAACAATTGTGCTTTATTAATTCTTTAAGCATCTACAAACTATAAACAATTAACATACTCTTTTAGCATACCAAGCCAGCTGAATAAATGAGTTGTTCATCTCTAACAGCATGATACAGCTTAAGTCCCGATTCTACTGTAGTTCGACACCCATAGCGCTAATCGTAGCTTAGTACTAATTCTTTCGTGTTTCTGTCTGTTTGAAAAGTACAGCTCTTGTGTCTAAAGTACGTATATCGATAATAGGTTTCATTACAAAGCGTGAGGCTTTAGATATTTCAGTCGTTGGTAGAGTGGTCAAATACAGCTCAAAGCTCATACACGTCCTTTCTATGAACCGCTTTCTCGATTTTACCACGCCAGAATCCGACATGATGCGCAGAGAAAGAGTTTCAGAAGTTACTAATCGCAATGATAAGCAGCAATGGAGTCTTAAAATGTACTTAAGAAATTGCTCATTTTTATTTCCAAACGAGCACGTGAATCTAATCTGGTAGGTAGAGCCTGGAAAAGGGACTTTACAGCTGAGAAATACATTGTAGATGAAAGAAAACATCGTGATGGATGCGATGTCATTGCTATAAAGTAAGTTTGTGTTTTGCCCTGTTATTTATACTTTATATTTTATAAATCTTCAGTTTGTTTGTTTTGTTTTACTTATTAATTTGTTTAATTCAAATACAGAACAAATAAACAAAGATGAATGTGAATTTGGATTTAATATTTAATTCACACATATCTCTTGATATATTTGTAAATTTGAGGGAAAAAGAACATAATTTTCATAATTTTTTTTTATTATCTTTTGCCTTGCTAAACTCTGAACTTTGGCATTTTACTCAGAGTTGTTGATGTTGTCTTGATTACTTTAAAAACTTGTTTTGGATTTTAAACATGGTACACTGGTTGTAACAAACAGCTGCAGAGTTTGCTTACTTACGTTAGCTATATTTTTGTGATTTTTAAATATTATTAGATGTATACAATTATCTTCAGATTTTGTGGTGACGATGACTGTTTGTATAGCTATAATGTGCTGCTAGCTTTATTTGGAAATAATTCATTAGTGAGTTTGCTAGGGCTCTTACATCATTAATACCTCAGCTTAACTCGTCATTTTACAGTGATCACTCTCTATTGTTAAAAACGTTTGCTAAAGATCAAGGATAAATATTTAAAGGAAACATTTCCATGTTAAAATTCTGTGCATCCTCTAATGTTTCAGATGTTTATTTAACTGATAGGTTTATTTTAGTTAACGAGGAAGCAAACTGAAATTTTAAGGAAATATTTTGTGTTCTTTCTTATGTTTTATCGTTAGTCTTCCGAAGCCATTCACGTTATTGATCATGTTGGTCAGTTCAAAACAAACTGTTGTTTGACCAGTTAATGTAGCCTTGTAACCTGAAGGAGTTACCCTCCAATCTCACAAATTCAATTCTTCAATTCAAGTAAGATTTCATGAACTGTATTTTATTCAGAGATTGAAAAATCAGTTAACTGAATGGTTAAAAGATTGACTTACTATATATCATACTGATAAAAACTATCCCGGGATGGTTTTTTATCCCGGCAAGGCCCTAAGAGGCTGATCATATGGAGATTTTCATCCCGGCAGGGCGCGATGAAAATTGTCCCGGGACGGTTTTTACATTGCGATCATATGAGATTTTTATTCCGGCTTACTGGGATGAAAATCACCCCGGGATAGTTTTTATGTTATTGTTTATTTTCTAATCTGTGAACCGAAAAACTTAGTTTATTTACTTTTTCTAACTACTTGGAAAGGAGCAAAGAATACTATATCAACTCGAGACAGGTTTTATATTATACTTCGATAGTAGATGTCGTACCAGAACGTCGTGACTAGAACGTGTGCATAATTACAAGAATAAGTTCTATGAACTATAAGTATTTTATCGCATAAAATGCAACTTTAACATGTACAAAGTCGTCTGATAACAAATGTTGAATAGCTATCCCTTTCTCTTTCTTTCTTTGTTGAAAAACTGCTGTTCAGTTACCCCCGGATAAAAACTTTTAGAACCCCGATGCCAAAGTGGGTGCTCAGCCTGTCTCGTTATAAAAAACTGAACTTGTTCTAAAAGAAACCCTAAGGAACTGGACAGCACGTTTACAAGACTTTATAAATGCAGCAAGGTAGGTCTGAAACAATATTTACAATTGACTAATATTTTACTCAGCTAAACATACGCAAATTCATTATCCTGATGCACCCTCGCATCACATGCTAGACTATCCTGATGCACCCTCGCATCACATGTTACATTATCCTGATGCACCATCGCATCACAAGTTACATTATCCTGATGCACCCTCGCATCACATGTCACATTATCCTGATGCACCCTCGCATCGAAATACAATATTCTGATGTCATTATAAAATAATTTTGAATACGTTTTCTAACACAATAGGAATTAAACACTAGTTATGATTGGAAAACCCCAAAACGCAAATGAAACGACTTTTCGAACTTCTAGTCACGAAAGTATCTAAACGACGTGTGAATTTTGACTTGAGAGATCCGCCCTTTTATAAACTATGCCACGTCATGCTTAATTCACTTACACCGGTACCGAAATTTATTTCGAAATCGTAAATAAACCCATTTATTTTCTAATCTGTGAACCGAAAATAACTTAGTTTATTTACTTTTTCTAACTACTTGGAAAGGAGCAAAGAATACTATATCAACTCGAGACAGGTTTTATATTATACTTCGATAGTAGATGTCGTACCAGAACGTGTGAATTAAGAGCATGAGTGAAGAGAGAATTCAAATCAAACAATTCATAAAGTTGAAATAAGATTATATATGCTTATAAACCCAGTGATTCCGTAACAAACAACATGTTGTTTAAATCTTCGGTAATATATCCATTCTTAAGGCTTTCCGACTTCCAACGACCGTGTTTTTATGATCAGCCTATCGTTTACCCCGAAATTTGCAGCGGCAGATGCCCCACTGACTACTAGTAGGGAGTCAATATATACACTTTTTTCTAATTATATGAAGTAACCGTCGCTTTCGACGCCCTCCGCAGCGACTCCTGATTTTTGACATTCCGGTCTGTAAAATACACGCTCGAATTTTACAGACCAGACAATTGATGCTGACGTCAGCAGTTTTGATAACTCGTCGGTCACGGTTGAATGGCCCTAAATCGCTGGTCCTCCTCGAAAGTCCCTAAAATCGAAGGTGAGTCAGGGAAGTCCCTACAATCTCCCTAAAAGTCCCTAAAATAGAAGGTCCTCAAAATGAGTCAGGGAAATCCCCTGACTCAGTTCTGTCCACTCATAAAAAATTTCCAAGTTGAAAAAGTGTATATAATAAAGGATGTTGAGTTATTTCAGAAACGCAGTATCTAAATTGTACAACGCTGTTTCAGCGCCTATAACAGCAACTCGTGATGCACTAACAGATCGATTGCAGAATATTCGCGAGTCTGTTACTTCTTTATATAATCAGACTAGGGAATGGGCAATACGTAGAGTAGCTAGAGCCGGTTATGTCAACCTTGTTAAATTATCCAAGGTATGGGGCGCGACTGATTTTGACACTGCAATGGCTTCAGCAGCTCGCAATGGTCACATCGAGATAGTTAAACTATGTAAGGAGTGGAGCACGAAGGCAATGGTTTCACCAGCTTTATTTGGTCACATCTAGATTGTTAAACTCTGCAAGGAGTGGGGGTGGGGGGCAAACAATTTTGACTGGGCAATGAATAAAGCAGCTGGTAATGGTGACATCGAGAGCTTCAAGTTGTTAAAGGAGTGGGGTGCGACAGAGTTTAACGAGGCAATGGCTGCAGCAGCTTACAAGGGTCGCATTGATATGTGACCTTTAGAAGCTGCCGCTATCATTACCCAGTCAAAATCAGTCGCGCCCCACTCCTTGCAGAGTTTAACTATATCAATGTGACCCTTTCTACCTGCTGCTAGCATTACAATATTAAAATCAGTCGCGCCCAGTCGCAGAGTTTTAATATTGTAATGCTAGCAGCAGGTAGAAAGGGTCACATTGATATAGTTAAACTCTGCAAGGAGTGGGGCGCGACTGATTTTGACTGGGTAATGATAGCGGCAGCTTCCAAAGGTCACATTGAGATTGTCAAACTGGTAAAGGAGTGGGGTGCGACAGATTTTGACTGGGTAATGGAAGTAGCAGCTAGAAATGATCACTTTACTATCTACGCACTCTGTCGAAGTTGGTTAAGTTACGATAGTATACATGAAGAGTTGTTTCGCTATCATCACAAGCGTCAATTCGGGAAAGATCTCTACTACGAGTTGATAGAAGTTGCCATGCATCCAGATAGAGTGTGGGATTGGTACTTGATGAGGATGAAAAGAAATTTTTAGGTGCCTATTTTCAATAAGTATACAAACTACTTATTGTAACTCCAAGAAGACTCACATCGCATGTAAACATAAGCGTGTTTCGAATCCTTCAAGTGTTGGAAGACGCCACTCCAGTCGTTTTTAGAGATGACATTGGTTTCCTCGCAGATAAACTTGGCGTGGCTCAACTGCTTAGGATACCAAGTGAATAGCATCTTTGCCTGTCGTCTGATGTTCTTTGGAAGAGCTGTGTAGACTTGGGTGAGAAGCCATAGACTATGTTTTTGATGACGTCCTGTGGTAGTTAGATTTAGAAGTGAGCTTCTCCTCTTATCGAGTATCTCATCAGCTATAGAATCATCAATGATGAATAAGGTTTCCTGCCCTGCAAATTGCTTGGTGAATCTCTCAATCCAACATAGTAAGTCCTGTTGTGGTGTAGGTTCGATCAGAAAAACATCATCATATTCCCAGAGAATCGTACAGTCTTTATAGGTTGTATTACATCTGAGGAAAGGACAGAGAATGACGATATATTCAAAGTGGTGCTTGAACTGGCTCTGTAGTAAGCATAGAACCAGTTCCGTCTTACCACAGCCTGTCGGTCCTGAAAAAATTGCCGTACAAGGATATTCAACAAAGTCCATTTCTTTAGTAGGCGACACTGTGGAAGCGTGTATTGGCGAAGTTTATCTGTCTATCTTGTAGCACAAACACGTAACATTGAATGGCTCCCGCACCACCAGCATTTTTGGTGATCTGCAATGTGACACCACCTGAAGTGTTTTTGAGGTACCTCCCCGTACCATGTAGAGTGTTGTCGGCAACACTTCAAAAGTCGATAAAAAGACAGTAATTAGAATCGAAGAATTTAGAAGGACTAATGGCCGGCAGCAGCTCGTTGGAAGTGAAATACTTCCGTGCCGGGGCATACATTTCTTCTGGAAGTAAGCCTTGTGTATAAAGCTGATTAGGCTCTCCTTCGATGGTGATGTCTACCTTGCTGATTTTCGGGTTGTAGTAATGGGTGTTATCCATAGCATATGCTTTTCGTTTGTCTGGGTCAAGAAAGAATAGAACGAGAGCCTTTAAACTCACACTGGGCACGTTTATCTGTATATTCCAGGCGGTATCTTTCTTTTCCAAAGGGACTATTCTATGCCTATACACACGCGTGTAGGGTAGTCGTTTATTGACAAGTACATTGTAGACTTTTAGCTTGAACTCAGAGTCTTCTATCTTGTCGAATTCTAGAGCAATGTTGGAGATAGTGTAGGTGCCGTCAGGATCTTTCTTCGAAGTACCTGATCCTGATCCTGCATCTTTGATAACCTTTACATACTCTGCGAATTTAATTTTGAAGCTTAAGCGATCGCCAAGCTGTAGATAGGGGAGATGCTTGACGACTTCAAAAAATTCTCATAGAGGGATAGCAAAAACGGTTACCATAGACAGCTGCCAGGGCGGACTTACTCGTTGAAGTACTCGTTGCACCAGGTGTGACTCTCAGTTTGTTCACATCACCCTCCGGATCTATTCCCTGTTAGATACGTTCCACTTGCATTTCCTCAGGTAGCCATCTGTCCTTGTAAATTTCCATAACATCCGCATTTTGAATGTCTTGGATGATATTTCCTTTGTAACTGATAATCAACTGTTCGATCAACGCCTTTCCTAAGTTGTTGACGATGTAGCGTCCTGTATCGGTGGAGTTGAGTTTGATATCAAACGTGAGCTTGAGCGACTCTGGTAGAATGACATCATTAGCACCTACATTCGGCAGCCTCACATTTAAAGCTAGATTCTGGTCAATGGTACTTGGTGTAGTAGAGATCTTGACATGCTGACGCGGTGCGTTGAAGGCAAAGCGAGTCATATATTCTTTATAGGGGTTTGCAATACCATACATGTTTATTATAAGAGAAATGACCTTTAATCTATTTGAAACACCTTACCGTAAACTTGAAGATCGAAATGAAGACCCCAATAATGACACTACACCGCTTATATCTGACACTACACCGCTTATATCTGACACAGTCGATTCTTCTGAAATAGCAACCACATCAAGTGAGCAGGCAATAGAAATTAAAATACAGGCAATAGAAAGTTTATACAAACATCTCGGTATAGAAGGAGATCCCAATTTGGCTATGGATCTGTTTCGACTATCATCAACGAATACACCAGGTATTATGAAAGTTGAATTTTTAAAAAATGATGAATGGGAGCGATTAACAAAAAAAAAAGGAGGAGGATTTTTAGCTCGAGATACTATTAAAGGAATCCTAGGTGGAGAGGATGCTATAAAAAAGCTGTCAGATGTTAATAATACATCAAAGTGGATGCATAAGGGAAGACGTAAAATAGCGAAACAAATGGAAAATGAAAGTATTGAAATGGATAGCTTAGATAACAGGCAAGTCATCGACAGAGACTTAGCAAAACTAGGCGAACTCGATAATCAAATAGCAAAAGAAGAACGTAAACTAGATGAAACAAGTGATCCTGAAATGGAAGAGGAGATTAAGCGACGACTCCCCCATTTTGAAGTGGAGCGGGCAAAGCTTGTAGAGTCTAGCCAATGGTCGCGCATCAAAGAGACGGTGCTCAATGTCCACGACAAGGATAGAGCACTAGGGGAGAAGCTTCGCATCCTCTTTCGAGAGCAAGGGATCACAATCGTTTCAATCTTAACAGGGTTTTCGCTGATAATATCAACGATAGTAAGCTTTCTCACAGGTGATGGTGCTTCTACTCGAGGAAGTCCTCCTCCTGCTGCTTCAGGAAGAGCTGGTGTGCAGCAATGGGTGAAGAAGCAGCTCGAAGCACTTGGACGCCTTCTTGGAAAACTTGCAAGTA
Organism: Turritopsis dohrnii; assembly: GCA_027922465.2. Taxonomy (NCBI): domain Eukaryota; kingdom Metazoa; phylum Cnidaria; class Hydrozoa; order Anthoathecata; family Oceaniidae; genus Turritopsis; species Turritopsis dohrnii. The sequence goes on along the minus strand of BQMF02000242.1, from coordinate 628,632 downwards.
AACTTGGAGCTGCATTGCCGGGGATCATTGAAAGTGTTGTAAGCTGGCTCTTAAACTTTCTGAAGAAAGGTGTCATAGCTCTAGCAAGCAACGCATGGCTAGTTGTAGTTTTAGGAGTTGGTCTGATAGGCAACTGGCTATGGTTTGAAATACAAAAGAAGCGCAATTAATCCACCACCTACCCACATGAGAGCCTGCTTTTTTTCTTCATGTTGCTTAGCAGCAGCAGCGGAAGACGTTGGAACTTGCTTAACGGGAGATGTTGGAGGATGGGAGGAAGCCATTCTGCGACACTGACATCCTCCCAAGAAGTGCTGTTTAGGTGTGGATGGTGGAGGGTGTGAAGAAACCATTCTGCGACCCTGAAAGCCTCCCAAGGAGTGTTGTTTAGGTGGCGGTGGTGGTAGTTTACCGATGTGCGTCTCAACAGTAAGCTTTGTCGAAAAATCAGAGATGTTGTAGAGATTCCCAAGCTTTAAATCGCTGGGTATCAGGTATGTACCGACCGCAACGCCAAAATCAGGTTCCACTCTAGCGTAACTTAAGGCTTTCTGGAACTTACCAATCTCTTCCGCTAAAGAGGTGTCTTTCACGATCGTTTGTTCTACGGCCATCATGAAGATCTTTTGGGCATCCAAGGCACGTCCAGTATCACCCGCTATAACGGAACGTGCACTCGCTTGACTTTCTAAAAGCATTCGCGCGTACATCCGCGTACTCTGCGACAGTGGCTGTATACCAGCTCTACTTAAGCCGGCATTAACATCGTTTTGAATGTAGAATTCCCAACTTTTACCAATTCTTCGCATGCGAGCGGGTATCGCCAGAAGAACTTGTCAGCTGGTATGTCAAACTCTGCAGAGAGCGTCTTGAACGCACTTGAATTGTATTCGTTATCTCGCGGGTTGAAGCTTAATTCACTTGGTGGAGCAATTTCAAGTTGCTTTAAGATGAGACGTATCTAAAAATAGACGTGAAAGCTGTAGATGCTCGCAATCATAGGGTTTTTATGGTGTAGATGTTGCGTGGATATACCGCAACCAGTCGTGGCTAACCAGGTAGCAAAAGATAACTGTCCTGGATACATGTCGATATCAAGCCATTTGTCATTCTCCATGGATACGAAGGGAAATGAGAAAATATCGCGAAACTTAGCGATGAAAAAGTTCCCCTGTTGATCCACAACGATCCTTTGCTCCCAGAGTTCCTTAGCAGCTATGAGCGTACTGGGTTGCCCAAATTTTGGCATATACTTTATCTTGTAGCTCATTTCTCTTATAATAAATGCAGCAGCAGCAGCGTGAAATATATCTGAACGTCACTCATCTTAAAGAAACCAAGTTACCAACACAGTTAAAAGAAGGCACGGAGATTGCGATAAAAGAAGCAGTGTTATACGTGGGTTGGCTCAACCTAGTTCAACACGCTAGATTTACCATTGATCAAGTATCAAAAAGAGACCCCGTCGATTCAAGGTTTCCCCTGCATGTAAACTTTACGCCTGGATTATATACGATTATAAAGAGTACTAGTATCCCGTGTAAAAATTTTTTACGGGTTTTAATTCTGAAAGTGACGTCTCAAAAATGGTTTCGAAAAATTAAATCACAGCATGACGAACAGAAAGGGTATCAGTGCTGTAAGTACTTTAAACTTTAGATATAGGAGCGCAGAACAGTCGTTTTACTTGGAAGATCTTAAACCCATCAAAAATAAAAATACGCGCTGCGTGTGCGTCGGCTTTTTTCACTTTGTAAAATAAAATGTATCGATTGAAGATGCAATGCAATGGTTGCCCGTGATGAAAAATCTAACGTCAATACGAAAAAAAACCACTTCTCACCCTTTTAATTAAGAAACTCTAGGTATTCCAGCTAAAGCATTTTTAGTTCACTATCAACACTGGAGTTATGAACAGAAAAACTTTTTAATCGGAAGATCTGACACACATCAAAATATTCATAATACATCTTTCATGATAGTAGTAAAAATAAATTGTGCGTACAGGAAAACAACAAAAATGCTGGATAAATAAACTGTGTTCTAACTTAATAGATCTATAATATTTTAACTTTGGTTTAACTTCAAACAAATACCTATATACCTATCCATACTAATTCACATCATCGTGTTGGTAAACAACAACATCTTCTGCAGCCATTTTCAAACACTTATAAACTCTTTACTTTCCATATTTCATATCTGAAAACAAAATAATAATACTTTAAACTACTAAACTACTACTTTCCAGCACACTTTCCTACTGTAAACATATACTTAAAACACTTTCTTCTGCTATTTCTTTTCCACTGAAATTACGCTACCATATTTATACATTGAAAAACATAAAACTACTTTCTTCGTTTGGAAAAACTGCTAACTTTCTCTATTTTGCAGAAGATTTTCTACTATAAACATACACTAAATACCTCTGTAAACTTTCTTTTCTTTCCAGTAAGTGTAGTAAACCTTTCACCTTTCACCTTCGTCTGCTTCGTGCTAAACTGTCTGTAGACTACGGGATTTACTAACGGATTCCGTCGGCAACCAATCAAAACGGCGAAAAAATAATTTCTTGCGTTTTGATTGGCTTAAAAATAACTGACGTTAGATGCCCCGTGTGCTATTATACTAATCGTGAATGTGTCTTGCGTGGTCTAACTGCCGCTATATGACCACGATTAAGAAGATTTTGGCCGTAAATTTTAAAAAAAACCATCACTCTCTAAGTTAAATGTGTTACACACGATTGCGGATTATTATAAGTAGATAAACTTCCTTTAAAGCTGCGGTAATATTTTTTTTACTGCCACTAATTTGAAACACTCTGAATTTCTTCTATTTCACGGTTTTGTTTAATGTGCAAGTTAAAAAGTAATCGAAGGTTTTCCTTAACGTCAATCTGGTCTGCAAATTATTGAAAAATTCGTAAATACGAGAAAGAAGAACACGGCAATGATAACATGTTTGAGACAGGAATGATAACAAGTGCCGTTGGAACAGTAAATAATAAAAAAAAAAGTACTCCCCTGTGACATGTTAACCCACCACGGTCGTGTTAGTATATTCCCTAGATTCCATCAATTATAAATCACTGTGGCTTTCCATTTTTGTTTGTGTGTATGTGTAGCATTTTGTTTATTATGATATGGTTTTCATTGCTCATGGAAATCTTCTTTTTTTTATATATATAGTTTAAAATATTTACGAAAGAATTTAACAAGTCTAAATGCTTGAGTGTTTTGGTATAGAACAGACTATTAAAATAACGAATGGTATCGAATCTTAGTGGATAAAGAAGCAACATTAGCAGGTATAATTCCGCATATCATTTACATGGCGTTTTTATTATTCTTCATAACATATCTTTTATTTCTTTTTTGACTGTTTGGTAGGCTGAAGCTAAACTCATGATCTTTTAATAAATATTCCCTGTTCCTACCCATATGTTTGCTTCAAGTTTGCGTTCGTTCTTTTAGTTTGCTTTTGTTTGTGCGTACATGTAGCTAAATATGCTTTTATGATGTTTATTATTAATAGAAATCTTCTTTTTTAGGTAAAATTAATTATGAAAGAATATATAAATTCGACATTGTAATATGAAGGGTGTTTGGTAAAGAACTGACTAATGAAATAACGAATGCTATCGAATCTTATTGGAGTAAAGAAGCAACGTTAGCAGGTATCATTCCGTTTATCATTCATATTTCCTTTGGCGTTTTTATTTTTCACTACACGCCAAGGCAGCTTTGTTTACCACCCATTATCATTAAAGACTGTAAGAACAAAATTCCCACCTATTGCCCTTTGCTATGCGCCATCTTAACCAACAAATACAGCAGCCACTTCATCCATCGTGACATGAGGTTTTTTTTGTGTCTGTGTGAAAATCTACATTTTATGTTTCGTAATCACCTCTTTCTCTTTTCACGATGAACTGAAATCTTACGACATTTTAATAATGACGTTAGATTAAAAAATAGTGCCGCCTCTGCGTAGCCTTACGTCAAATATGTAGGAAAAACCGTTTAAAAAAAGTTAAATATTTCACTCCCTAAATTAGAAGTGGTATGCACAGCGCCGATTATGATAACTTTTTATTTCTATAAATGTTCGACACGGGTGTGAGCGATGCGTCGTTTTGAGAAATACAACAGTAAAAAGTTTTTACACGGGATACTAAATTTCCTTAAAATCGAATATTTCAGCTTCTATCCTGAAGCCATTGTCAGAGACAATTCTTATCAAAGGTTATGATGCTTCTGGTTATTTTGTTTATTATTACAGTGAACTCTCTATAACTCGAATCCCTTTAACTCGAATCTCCCTTTAACTCGAACGATTTCGTTGGCACGGTGGGAATTTCCTAATAAACTCTCATAAAAAACTCCCTATTACTCGAATCTCTATAACTCGAAACTCTCTTTAACTCGAACAAATTCTGTGGTCCCTTGATGTATTTCCTCTCTATAACTCGAATGTCGCAGCATGTATCTAGAAGTTTTTATGATACATAGCCGCTAAGGCGGCGTCGCTCGCCGCCCATGTCCACCTTCAGCCTGCGTTGGGTTCACGAAAAATGGAATTAAGGAATTGACAATGGAAAGTGTTACCAGCTGTCGGATGATTGTTTTGATCTTTTGACGCTGATTCACAGCGGCAATATTCGGTTTTCCATGCAACAAAATACACCATCAGAAACAGCAGAACAAACTTCATCTTTACAACAGAAATCAGCAAAGTTCTTTTTAATTAGCGTAAAAAATTTCAATAAAAGACTTTAATTTTCACTCTTTTGACGTTAGTCACGAAAAAAAACGTCTTGTCGTTAAAGAAGCCATTGCAAAGTCTTCCCTGAATATCAATGAATAGTATCCCGTGTAAAAACTTTTTACTGTTGCATTTCTCAAAACGACGCATCGCTCACACCCGTGTCGAACATTTATAGAAATAAAAAGTTATCATAATCGGCGCTGTGCATACCACTTCTAATTTAGGGAGTGAAATATTTAACTTTTTTTAAACGGTTTTTCCTACATATTTGACGTAAGGCTACGCAGAGGCGGCACTATTTTTTAATCTAACGTCATTATTAAAATGTCGTAAGATTTCAGTTCATCGTGAAAAGAGAAAGAGGTGATTACGAAACATAAAATGTAGATTTTGACACAGACACAAAAAAAACCTCATGTCACGATGGATGAAGTGGCTGCTGTATTTGTTGGTTAAGATGGCGCATAGCAAAGGGCAATAGGTGGGAATTTTGTTCTTACAGTCTTTAATGATAATGGGTGGTAAACAAAGCTGCCTTGGCGTGTAGTGAAAAATAAAAACGCCAAAGGAAATATGAATGATAAACGGAATTATACCTGCTAACGTTGCTTCTTTACTCCAATAAGATTCGATAGCATTCGTTATTTCATTAGTCAGTTCTTTACCAAACACCCTTCATATTACAATGTCGAATTTATATATTCTTTCATAATTAATTTTACCTAAAAAAGAAGATTTCTATTAATAATAAACCTATCATAAAAACATATTTAGCTACATATACGCACAAACAAAAGCAAACTAAAAGAACGAACGCAAACTTGAAGCAAACATATGAGTAGGAACAGGGAATATTTATTAAAAGATCATGAGTTTAGCTTCAGCCTACCAAACAGTCAAAAAAGAAATAAAAGATATGTTATGAAGAAGAATAAAAACGCCATGTAAATGATATGCGGAATTATACCTGCTAATGTTGCTTCTTTATCCACTAAGATTCGATACCATTCGTTATTTTAATAGTCTGTTCTTTACCAAAACACTCAAGCATTTAGACTTGTTAAATTCTTTCGTAATTATTTTAAACTAAAAAAAAGAAGATTTCCATGAGCAATGAAAACCATATCATAATAAACAAAATGCTACACATACACACAAACAAAAAAGGAAAGCAAAATAAAACAAAACACAAACTTGATTTCTTATCCAAATCGGAAAGCAAACATAGAAAAAGTTATTAAATTATCATGAGTATAGTTCCAGCCTACCAAACAGTCAAAAATGAATTATGGAAAAAGACGAAAACAGTCTCAAAACTTTGATTTTTGATTCAGTTCTTCCGTGAATTTACTTACACTTGTTAATTCAATCTTTACGATACGATCTTTCTCCGAAAACGACTAAAACAATAAAATTAAAGATCTTCCTTTTAAAAAAAACTATCTTCGTGTTCGTGAAGTTTTTTGTTTTTGTTTTTACTGCTACAAAATGATCGTTAACCAATTTCGAACGAATAACATTGCATTGCTTGCGCTTCTCCATTGACGTTTTTCGGCAGATTTTCAGTGCGAAACCAAAAAAGAACCAAATGGAGGAGCATATACTAATCGTGGATGTGCACACAGTACACTCAGTTACTCACTTTCTAAAGATGCCGTATTGAATTTTCCATAGAAACATTTCGTCCCCAGTCTTTTTTCACACTTACCAAGTTAAATGTGTTACACACGATTGCGGATTATTATAAGTAGATTTGCCTGTGTCTATTTTTGCTAGTTCCCTTGTCATTGCGAAAATATACCCGTGAAGATTTACCTTTATCTCTGATGCGAAAATTTGTTTACGTTTTTCAATATCAATTGTGTAGATTTATGAACACATTCTGATCGGTCAATCACTTGACTTCAATAGAAAACAATAGAGTTATATGATCTTGTTATGAAGAAATAGAACACGTTGTATCTTTTAAAAATTGGATCATATACATATGATTATATGATTCTACTTCATATGAGGTATGTTGCACGATCATACTCAATGATCATATGTCACATAAAATATGATCTTGTAAAGATACAAGCAATCATTCTTACAGAAGATTTATAAGAAACATAATATTGTTCCGTTGAGAACCGTTTTAAAGTTTGTTAGCTAAGCAAAACTTTTCCTATTTTGGTTCCCATGAAAGCAACCGTATTTTTTGAGAAGTTATGTCAAAAACTTGAAAATGACGTCAAAAGGGACGGGTTTTTTTGCGTAGACGATGTTAAAAGATGGCGGCACTTCAATTCTTGGCATGTTCTTGGTAAATCAACAGTGTTTCTGCATCATAACCAGAAGTTCTCAGAAAGTCAATAACATTATCTTGCTGTAAAGGGGTTTAAACTTTAGTTAGAATCTGAAGCAAAAGTACCCGTTATTGTTATGAAGCATTAGTCGGACATGGTCTGGTCTGTGTTTTTAACTTTTAGGTCCTGAAAATATAACATCTCTCTAAGTTCTTACATATTGCACTAATCTCCTATGTGACAATTTACAAACCAGAATGCATCTAGCTATATTGTTGACCACATATTTTGCAGATGTACATGCTATGACAAACCGATGGTCATAGTGAACCAAAACGATCATCAGGGATGATAGTTTTTGCAAATGAAACTTTTTTTGTATTTTTACTGAATTTAAAATCTAGTATATGTAGAAAAACAGTTGGAATTTTTGTGAGAAACGTCACTGTTTTGACTGTTTTTGTACTCGTATACTACAGCACACGAAAATTGTCAGTCATAGAAAAAGTAGAATGTGTTCTCTATAACATCGCGTTGTAAACTTGTAAACCTTTCTTTTCAGCATAGAACTTGATTGATTCACACTTTTTCGGTTGCCGAGATGACTTCTCGTAGGTGTTGAATTCCTGCATTGCATGAAAAGGATTCATAAGGGATATAATCAGACCTATAAAAAATGACAGTCATTCAGCTAGGGGGAATTTATAAATGTAATGACGGACAGCCAATCGCAACCTCCTGGAACTTTTCTGCGTAGATACCTTGTTACACAAAATTAACGCTGTGCGGTATTTAAAGCGATTCGCTTTCAACCGTGTTAATAAAACCACCATTAATTTCTGTGCCGCGTTAATTTACCCACCCGTAATTTGTGGACTGTATTGCCTTTCCGCAAAATTGAAGAAACATTGATAAGCGAAAATTTATTGCTCAAAGTGGACTTTTTTAGCCTATAAAAGTCGAACTATTAAGGTATGAGGTACAACTAAACCTGCCGCAAAAATGGAAATAAAGACAAGTAAAACATCCATTCCTTATGCAAGAATCTAAAGCGAATTTGATAGACACTTTTTTTATCTTCTGATTACATCTTTAGACACTCCGTAGTTTTGCCGATTCACGTCACAGAAAGTTTTTTAGAATGTACAATCTCGACCAACCGCGTTAATTTCCACACCCTTAGAAAGCTTTCTTGAGCAACCGCGTTAATTAATGTCCGCGTTAATTTCCACCGTCAAAATTAGTTGATTCGTTAATTTTGTGTAATAGGTAGTCTGTTGTAAGTTCCTGTTTTGTTTTGCTTGTTGACAACTTTCAATATACTTTACATTCCCCTCTACCAGTAGGTTGCCTTCACTTATGACTTCAAGATCTTAATGCTTCCATCGTGAGGCCATAATTCAACATGCAACATACGATCGTATAGTAATAGTTTAAGGTTCATTTAAGTTTAAGGTTCATTTAAGGGTTATGATAAAAAACATAAAGCGCAAAATTACGTTATGTCACTTTTTTTTCAAACGTCTTTCTTCTTTTTGATAAACTCAAATTGCCCGATAAAGCTGCTCTTAGAACCGACTGTTGCTGCTATGATATTGCAAAATAACTTTTGCAGATCATTTTTCTTTTGGATTACCCACACGACAAATGTTCAGATAGATTTTCAAATTTCAATATGATCTAAATCGGACCACTGTATTCACACCGACACTTCGAAACATCTTAACGCACTACGCCCTACGAATGTAACTAGAGTGCAGCGGAACTTGGATAAATATGTTTTCATTTGCTGATTAGCATACGATATCGAAAAAAGCTTTTTATGTATTCTATAAGTTAACATCACCTTCTATGGTGGCAGCGCCTTACTTGCGCCTTACTTGAGCTAGCTATGGCTTTCCATGCAAACATTGTGAGTTATTGGGCGGTATGGGTGATTATTTTGTTGAAATAGCAGCTACAATAAAAAAAGAAATATTGCAAAATAGGCAAACACAACCTGTCATATTTTTATTGTTCCAAACACAACCTGTCATATTTTGATTGGTGCAAACACAGTTTGACATATTTTGATTGGTCCACTTGAAATTAAGAGGGTTATACTCAACAGGAAAAACTAATTTTAATACAAGTGCCGATTATAATGAACATAATGAACATAATGAACAGTTCTTTCATGACGAATAGAAACCAGACTTATTTCTGGTTGCCAACTTAAATAAAGTGAATGGTAAATGTAACAATGCAGTTTACATGTGTGGTTGTGTGTGTTTACTAGGACCCTACAACCTCCTCTTGGAAACTCACGCCTCTGGAATGTTTTCATTTCTTGTCACTTTAGCATCAAATAATAAACATTATATACTTAACACATTAACGAATATTTATAGATGACAGATCCACAAAAAAACCTTTATTCCAGTGATTTTGAAATTTACGAACAATTGGGAATTGTGCTTTGAGCAAAATCTGAACCAAGAGTGGTTCCATTTCTTTCGAACTTATTTGAAATGCTTAGCACCATTCACTAAATTTGGTGTGGTCGGTAGTAGGAATCTAATCCTCTTTCTTGTCTTGTTGCTGTTATAAAGACACAAAACAACAAGGAAATTTCACTATTTTTCGCAGTAATTGTTCACGTGGTTAGCTAACTTCATGGAGTTGTAAGAAACGTTCAATGATGGTCACTTAATTTCTTATATCAAACTTTTACAAATCGGACTTTCAGATCAAACATCCAAAATGTAGTGCTTTTGATAAATATCATCCATCTGCTTCGCTATTAACAATTTTCCAAACACACTTTTTTGGAAAAGTATATTGATAGGATAGGTTGTATTTATTTGAGTGGGCTGAAGAAAATGAGCATGCCTTAAAATTTCGAACACTTATTTCGGACACTTATTTTTTGAAATAAATTTCTGTTAACTACTTTTTCAGGCTCCAACAACAAACTTGAAATAGTCAAAAATTTCAAAATTATAGTTCCTCATACAGTGAGAGGCAATCACATGGGAGCAGGTTTCCCTTGACTTCTTTTCGATGAGTAAATTTAGGCTAAGCTATGTCAACATCCTGTTCGTAGCTACCAGCTAACGTTTTGACAGTGTTGTTAAATCTTATATTTAATGAACTGAACTAACAACTTAAAAAACCGAAAGAAAATCAAAGCAAATAACACAAAAAACACAATAAAAGTCCTCAAGTTCTCAGCTTTCTGATTTTATTGATTACCCACACCTTAACCAATTGTTGTAGCAAATCGAACCCCTGACTTCTGTCAGGTGAGTTCTTTGCGCAAGCATCGTGATTTTTGGTTGGCTCAAAATGGCACCAATCAAACCATCATTTGAATGCCAAAATTGGAAATCTGACTGAAGAGGTCACAGGGGAAACAGATGGCCATGGAAATTCAAAATTTATTGATTGGAGGTCCATTAAAGGGAGAGCTTAAGGAAGATTTTGGAAAACATAATGCTAAAGGCAAGATGGAAAACCTGTGTTTTACCTACAATAAACATTTTGTTAGCAATTCCAGTTGATCGCTAAAAGGCGTATCGGGAATAACAGTTGTATCGCTGATCAAGTACTGAAACGTAACGCTGGCAATTTAGTTCAAATTAGTTCATTGGATTCAGTAGAACAATAATCTATTTGTCTGCGTTTTCCTCCTTCTAAAAGAAATCTTAAATGTTTAGATTTGTTTAGATTTGTAAATGATACAAAAAAATGTTAACAATCGTGTGAACTTAAAGTTTGGGAGTTGATGCTGAATTCATTGTTGTTGTTTTAGTGTTTTCTTTACTTGAAGAACCATCAAGTTATGAAAATAACAGTAGGTATTGAGAAGTGTATAAAAATATTGCAGGATCTCGTGTTTATTTCAATGTTTGTAGTTGCTGAGGAGAGAACAAACACACTTACCACTTCGAGGTAAGCTTGTTTATTTATTGGTTTCATGCAACATCTTTTTTTCTTATTTCATTTTTTTATTTATCTACTTTGCGTGTTTCTCATGTTTATCACTTGGTATGCAAATATTGCAATTACCAGCAAATTCAAACTGATCAATGTCTGTCTTTTGTTGTTGTTTTGCTGTTGATGTTAACTCGTTTTTTTTCACACCCTTAAACAAATAGTTTTTCTTTTTCTTTTTTGTTTTTTGTTGTTTTTGTTTTATGGTAACATTTCACTAAGAAACTCTTCCCCTCCGCAAATACGAAACGACTCCTTTTTAAAAATCGCATTTCGAAACGAAAATATTGCTGCAACCATCTTGTTTTATTAATGGAAACGATAATGGGAACAGAAATAAGAAAAGTTTTTTAAAACTGAAGGACTGTTTGCTCAGACAGATCAATAGCGTCAGGATCTTTTGGATTATCAAAATAAGTTGGATATAGCCAAATAAATCGAAATAATGTAAATATAATAGTTGTTTTGAGGAATTTTCAGGAAGACTTACGAAGTTTTGTTTGCAATAATATCATTCATGTAGAAAACACTCTTTGCACGAATGAATCTTATTTCTTCTGATCTTTTTGCGGATTTTAGCAAATGAATGATATTATGAATTTAATTGTACTTAAAAATTTTTGAGCTTTTGGAGAAACATTTTGTACAGCCAAACCCCCTACCTCCGATACAGTAATATTTTTTTGCAACTTAGAGCTTGAGTTCTGCAAAAGATTTTTCAACAATTACTTTTTTACATGAATGCTACGAAAGGCAGTTGTTCTGAATTCTGAAAATATGTTTTTACGAGATCTCAAAGCTTCTATGAGCTACAACTTTCGTAGAATTATTTTAAAATTTTTTTACATTACCCCGGTTTCTTACTTTGCAAAGTAAAAGAACTCGTTTCTCAAATATCTTTACGCCCTGATACAGAATTGCAGAATTTCAGAGCAATACATATACCTCTGTCACGAGCTAGGAGTTTGCCTCACACAAATGGATATTGCATGCTTTCTCTATCAAACTCAAGCGAAGATATTTTCACGTTTTTTAACTTCTTCACAAAACTTCTAATACGTACCTCTTCTGCTAAACTACGACAAATGCACCATTGATGTAATAGGCCATTGATGTAATAGGCCATTGATGTAATAGGCGTAAATATTATTGACACATTCTGCTTTGCCACGTCATCATTCTCACGATTCGATATCTCAAAAATTTTCACATCATTATGAAATGCAGAATACCTTAACGAATGTGCTTCAAAAAGAACATGAGAGGCGACGCTAGGATTAACATACTTGTTGACAAGTTTGTTTACAAAATTTAACAAAGTGTTTCCACGGAGAAAAAAAGTCATTACGAACAGAAGTTACATAACTTTAGAGATTGATCAAAAGCTGAATCAGCATATTCGAGGTGCCTCTTATAAATCCTGAAAGTTTCACCTCTAACTAGGTAATCGCAATTTTACAACTTGTAGTAATTGTGCTCACGTGATAGAAATATTATCGCATCATTGGTTGAAGTTTATTAAGTGAATAAACAAAGCTAGGGAAAGACCTGAACTCCTCCAATCACGTAAATTGTATTATTAAAGATTCGATGCTACAGATAGATGATATGGAGAGATTTTTTACGTTATCTGAGCCTTCCAGTTTTTAAACATTCCACCTGTCCTAAACACCAGAGTTTTCCAGTCATCTGGAATCCCACTTCATGTCAGTACATAGATGTCCTTCATTCGGATGAAAACAAAACGAAGTTGACTGAAGGCTGCTTTGTTAAAATGAGAGTTTCACTTCACAAGTTCTACAATGCTGTGTCTGAAAAACAAATTGTTATGTTTACATGCAGACCTAGAGCTGATACCTTGATTTTCTGTTCTGTCTTTTTGATAGAAATGAAATTTCACTTGAAAACCAAAAGTAAACAAGGTGATGTGCAGAATGCAGAATGATTCTGCGCATGTTCAAGTGGTTGTGGACATGCGCAGATGCTTACACCTCACACAAAGTGACCTGTAAACGTTTCACTGCGATTTGAGATTTCATTTGGCTTCAAGCGAAGTGAAGCTCTCATGTAAACAATTAGTCTGAAGAATGGTGCACAAGAATAGTGTAGTGTAAAATGAAATTATCTCAACAGAGTCAATTCTCTATGCTGACATCTGCAGAAAATTGTTTTTTTTAGCCTTTTTTTAGCAACTTTGACTTAATAGATTATATTGGAGAGATGCACTGCGAGATTTAGTTTCGATTTATTTCAGATTTACGTACTTGTTAAAGTCTAATTCAAAGTCTAAAAGAACGAGGCTCATTGAACTTCAATGAATTTCAAAGATGTTTTCGGAGAAGGCAAATGGATTTTATATTCAATAAAAGTTTTCGTTACGTCACTTGCGCGTTTAACTTTTCTTGTCTAGGAAAATATTTAATCCTACGCCTTCCTCCACCACTACCACCCTTATTTAGTTACGCCCTTATTTTGGCTTAATTAGCACGTCCAACCTCGTTTTGAGGTAGTTTGTTGTTTGAACGATTGAAGGGCTTTGTAAATTAGCGATTTTTCTCAAACATTAATACTCTTTACGAATTTTGCGAAGCGAATTTCATTCGAAACGTCCGTTAAGTTTTTTTAAATTATCATCAATATCTGTTGACATTTTTCAAGGATGTTTGCCAAATGTCAGACTAGGTAAAATTAGCCTCTATAATTAGAACGACTCTTGTAGTTCACATACGAGCACTTGTGATGATTAACGAAAGATAACATTCTAATGCGATGAAGCATGTGTTGCCTTCATGCGTATGACGTCAGAATCTGATTGCTCTCTGGTACAACATGCATGTCAATACTTAATATTTGTAATTGAGCCATTTTAATTGGTTTTTAGAAATTTCCCCAAATTGGACCCAATTTTCCCAATCATTATTAATCAGATTTGCGTTCACTAGGTTAAGCATAATGGTTAGCTCCACATCGATCCTCTCTATCTACGTTAGGTTAACTCGAAGGTGTTTCTACGGCAAGCTAGACAAACTCCTCCGCGTCTGATCTTGTGCGTTCTTAAAGTCAATCCTCCATCTTGACATACCAATGTTTTTGTTGCATTGAACATACCGGTAGTATTATCACCACTGCTGTCACTTCTAGCATAGATCAGACAGAATGAAAACAGACGTCATATTTTACAACCAAAACAATCATCTTGTGGTGAACTGTACATGCACTAGATGAAGGTTTAAAACTAATCAGATTATTTGGAAGAAAACAGATACAAGCAGGTTTATTGTTTCTCCAGTCTGTCTAGCATAAATTTGTTTGAGTATAAGTAGTTAAAAATATAAAAAATAAAAATATTCAGACATCATTCAAATAGTTTTTTTATGTGGGGGAGGGTCTCATTAGCGGTGAACAGGGAATTTAAATGACCAGAGGCTATTACTACTTGTTATCAAAACTGTTTCGCTTTCAACCACATTCTGCAGCTACTGTTTCGTCACGTAATAACACTCTTCTCATATTCGTCGAATAATATTGAAAATGAGAGAAATTTTAGACTCGGAATAGGACTGATTGGATGAGTAGACTATAATCAGTACTGCATTTCTCAATTTCGTCAAATGGGGCTTTATCCATTCCATCATTTTGTTTTTTACATTTTTCACAACATTTTCTATTCTTGCCAGATGTGATGTCGGCACCAAGCAATTTAAGAATTGCTTCACTAGATGTTACGTATTAACATATATGGCTTAAAGAGGGATGAAGGGGACGGACGGGGAACTATCATAGCGCACTATCATCTTGTTTTGTATATTGTGTGTTACGTGAGACACCTGATCGTCAAGAACGATACAAGTCCTCTAACAAACGTGGGAGGATGTTTTCAGAAAACACATGTTGTATATACACTAGGCGATGTGTTAATAGTTATGTCAAAAATGTTTTCGTCGACAATTCAGCACTTTTTGATCTATTGAGAAGTTGTTTATGATGATAATATGCAGACCTCCTCAGATGCAGTTTCACTTAGGAGTTAAACATCATTAAAATCACATAGCTGGTCACATCTTTGCATATGCTCTCTTCACTGGATGTTAAGCGTAATACAATAGTTCTTATGTGGCTGTTATCAAAATTCAGAGTACACGTGGAGTGGCTTCTCAGATCTTCGTTAAAGGACAAAGAAAGATATCGCAACGATGATATCATCCATGTTTTTTTTCGCAAACAGAAGGAGCTTAGAAATATGATTCCATTTAGTCTAGGTTCCAGAGTGTTTAGTCATCAATACTAACAGAAAAACTACCAAAAAAAACATGATCTGATAAAAAACTGATTTACTTCAAGTACCATGGCCAGACGTAGTTTTATAATACCCGCATGACTTGAATAGTATGTATATTTTGATAATTAAAATGGCGTTAACACTGGCCTCATATAAGACACTGCTTACACCAGTTAAAACTGTTTAGAACGTGACTAGCCTGAGAACATAAAACTTTTTAGCTTGATAACGAATTGTCAAAATACATCCTTTCGTGATACTTGTCTGTCGTAATGGTTTCAAATAATGACATTTATGTTCAGAGTTTTTTTTTCACAATGCCTTTCATAAAAAGCTATTTCTCCTCCCAATGGGCGTAGACAAATGTGAATTTAATACGATACGTGACGTCACTCAAATATTAACACATGCTTTCGCTTAGACATGATTAGTGAGATCAAATTATTTTTGTCAAAGCATGCTCCAAAAATTCAAGGAAAGAAAACTTACCATTTGTATTTCATCCCATGCAAAAAGCAATCTGTTCTAGCCTACCCACTTGGCAAATAGTGAACGTTGCTGTTTATTTCGTAAACCCGAATCGGAGAAGAATCGGAGAAGAAAAGATGTAGGAAAAGTAAAGATCCGTAAAAAGGGGGAGGGTCTAAGCATCCCACCTCTGTCAATTTAAATTGAAGAATTGTCAATGAAGACGTGATCTTTACTTACAACTACAAACCCACAACTGGCCTCCAATCGCAATACAACTAGCCTCCAACCGCAATACAGCTAACCTTAAAAAATTTAAAAACGCTTTGAAAGTTCAGGCAAGAAATTCTTTTTTTGAAATTGTTTTTGTCATGCTATTCATCGTGTAAATGGTGCCTTATCTACTTATGCAGCCAATTGGTGTCGAGTTTAAGTTACTCTGTGACAGCAAACCAATCATTTCGTAATACGTTTGCATTGGCTGTTCAAACCGTACTCTCGGCTTGTTAGTGGTTTGTTGCAAATTGGATCATGTTTTCCTGAAAATCTGTCGAAAATAAACCGAAGATTAATAAAGTGTTGAAGTAGATATCTCCAAATACGTGGCAGACAATAGTAAAACTAAATACCAAACCGGCTTAAAATACCGCACCAGATTACAATTTTGATAGGACATGATAGCAGGTCACGTGACTATGTAAATGTGCACCACTCTTCCATCATCTTATAAAAAGATGTCAATTTCTTGACGTGCAATTGATTTATCGCAGTTGACAGTAAAGTGTAAGTCATCCAGACAACAACAGATGGAGAGCCAGTTATGTGTTTGAAATGTGATGTGTTGTTAATAAGTTTTTTTTCCATTTCAGAAACTAAAAAAAATTTTTTTGGATGCAATGGCACAACAATGGCTTTCGCGTGTTATGTGGACAGTGACAATATTATTTATCCTTGGTCAAACGTTCGCTAATTCGGCCAGTCCTGAGGAACTCGACGTTATTAAGAAGATCATTCTTGAAAAACTCGGTTTGGGATCAGAGCCACATGCTAGTTTGACAGACATACCCAGATCGGTTATCGATCAGTTGGATACCAAACATTTGATGTCGGATGATAAAGACGTTTCAGTCATTACAAAGATCTTACCAGAAAGTTCAGGTAAGAAACGATTTCATGTTGTCAGAAAAAGTGATCTTTCCAAATGAAAGAGAAATTGAACAAGCCAAGCGTGACGCGCATAGTAATCAATTTCGTGACATGATCTTTGTCTTATTCCATTCTGCTTCCTTGCTTGCAAATCTATGAAAAACGCACAAAAAATACTGCAATGCCCTACCCTACCCTATAGACAACTGATAAAGGATCAAGAAAATCGGACAGCAGTGCTTTTCCCCTCTTCAATGAATTGAAAAGCAAAAGTTACTTGGGTCAAAGATTGGGCCTTAATCATGTCTATTTTGCTCAGTAAATTAAATCCTATTTGAAACAAGACATTCTTTTGGCCGTTGTTCAGTACCACTAGACTATCAGAGATTGTGGTAGACGGTGGGACGTCTTGGACTGCGCTATCTTATAATGATTTTGAAAGTCTACTTGCATATATAAAAAAATAAATAAATAAATAAACAAATAAATAAATAAATAAATAATTTTCTTTTTGTATAATTTGTTTTCATTTGTGAGACTGGAATTGGGATATGTTGAAATCGAATTTCTAAGATCAAAGGTCGAGTGGTTTGACATTAAAAGTTGCTTCTCATCTTTTCCATTTTCTATTTTTAGAAAAAGGTAAGCTAGCATTCAAAATCAACGAATTTCTGAACAAAAAGATCGTTTCGGCCAAGTTGAATTTATTTTTCGACAAAAAAGCAACGGGACCTGTCCTTATTACGCGAAATGGAAAAACAATAGCGAAATTTAACGTCATTCAGCCACAATGGAACGCCAAAGTTGTAACAAAAGACCTCATGAAGTGGCTGGATAAACGTTCATCTCCAAATAACAAAAACTACGTTCTTCGCATGACTGGTACCACTTTGCCGGTAGCCGATAGAACTCATCTCCATGTTGAATACACTCCTAACAAACGAAAGAAGCGGGATAGCAAGTGTGAAGAGAACAATGATGGGTGTTGCATGAAGTTTAGAGATCTAACCACAAAAGAATTAAAGTGGGACTCGTGGTTTCACTCACCAAAAAGATTTAGATATAATTATTGTTCAGGGAAATGTAACAGCACCAAAACATCCTTATATGGTAAACTAGTATCAATGCTTGATAAGAATTCTTCCGGTGGATGCTGTGTACCCACAAGGCTTCGCGGATTACGCGTAATGTACATGAGCAAAGACAAAACTCTCTTTGATAAAGAAATTGAAAACTTCATGGCTGAGGATTGCAAGTGTACTGGATCATAGTCGATATAAAAATATCCACTATGATTTCGTATTACGTAATAGATTTTAGGCATTAGATAAAAATAGAAAGTTAGACGAGATGTAGCGTAGTCTAAAACTTAGACTTCGCCGACACAACGACCCCAAACTCCGACCACTTAGAAGTGAATTCATGCATCCCATGTATGACACAACTGTGACGTAAGAATGACGATTTAATGACGAGGAGTGGAAACGAAGTACTCTTCTTCTTCGAAACCAAAAAAAGAAAAGATTATGGATTTAGGATAAAGGTTTTGTAAATAAATTGTAAAAGGAGAACGTTTGGCAGTCATTATGAAAAGAAGGAAAGAATACGATAACAGCAAATTGCTGACGAGACTTGATGTAAATAAAAACCTGAAGAGAAGAAGGAATTAATTACTGTGTATGATTTTTTACTCTTTGTTTTGTGAAGATGTGTTCAAAGTGATTTAAATCTCGACAATACTGGCAGCAAGCTCGCTCTTAGGTTTTCTTTACCCTTTCCGACAGACACCTATATCGAATATCGGAAAGACAAGGAAATCTGGGCTCGAGGGTGAACTAAAATATTTGATATTCATTGGACGAAACAGAATGTGTTTTTTTATTTTATTACCATCGTTTTTCAGGGTATGTTTATCGACACATTCACACGCTGATAGAGTCGAGCGATTATTTGGTTATTTCGCCTTTCAAAAACAAAAAGAACATGATATAAAAGTCTGCAGCGTGTCGCCGGAAAGTATTTTAAATAACAAAATGTGCATGAAAAACATCCACTACTTTTGATACATGGTATATTCCAAACGATAATCGATCGTTGTTAATATCCCTGTAACATGTAAATATTACTTTCAACTTTCTGAAATAAACAATCGAAAATTGTGAATAAATATAAGTAAATATAAATATAGAAAGTTTATCAATCAGGTATGTGCGTACATACAAAAGTGAGAAAATAGAAATTTAGCAGAAGAATAAAACATAAGGAATTCATTACTATGAGGCTGGTCATACCCACAAAAAGTGTATTCTATTATGTTGTCATAACACCGGCATGCTGTTGTGGGTTAGGGTTAGGGTTATCGACATTTGTAAAAAGGATATATTTGAGCTCAATTCTTAATAAGCTGTTGTTACAAAAAGTTATAGGAGTCATCGACTGCTTAAACACTGTCGTTTCGTTAAGATTGGCCAACTTTATATTGATCAACTGGCCTACTGTGTTACCTCTGACAGCACTTCGACTATCCACTTGGAAAGTCTGCAGCCGAAAGGACTAGCTTCAAAGGATAGAAGCTAACGAGTAGGAAGCCACTTACTCACATACTTGAGTCTTTCTCTGTAAATGGACTGAGTTTAGAGAGAGGAAAACCTTCAGCTATGTAGTGAAATGAAAGGTAAAATATGTTAACGCCCTACTGAATGAAGGTTGAAGAACTCCTTCGCTTTTTTGCCTCCTGGCTCAACTTCTGAAATACATCACAGAGGGCTTAATCATAAAAAGTCACCGCGACGAAGTGCATTTTCATTGAATTACTGTGCACAGTTATGAACTTTTCCATAGAAATGATCTCCGCCGCAGTGATTTTGCAACAAATTTTCCCAGTGGGACATAAATGAGACCGGACGATCTTAACCAAAACAGGTTTTAAAATGAAAATGTGTTGTAAGAGTGTGCTCATGAAAAAGAACCCAGTGGAACGTTTGAGGTAGCCACACCTAGTCGGAAAAATCACACTTTTCCCGAATTTCCGTTTTGATAAATGGAAGATGACTTCTAAGTAATAAACTCGCATGGCGTTATAAATTCAAGAAAAAATTACACGACTTGCATATGATTTATTTACCTGCTTTTAAGGGCGGTATTAACAAGATGTGATTGAGATTCCTTCCGCGTTCTTAGCAATACAAGTTACATATTGTATTTCTATTATGTAATACATTAAAACATCCATCTTAAAGTTGATGACCATATCAGCTTTTCTGTGATTAATTCTACACGCTTGTAGGTGTGATAAACATTCAACACGACACGCAAACCATCTTAATTAATAATCGATAAAGAATAGTAAGAGCAAGCTATTAAGACCAATAAAAAGAACACCTATGCTTAGTATCAGTTAAGACGACAATATTTTGTCAAACTATTCATTCAGCCTCGTTTTGATGCTGGGGACGAGTTGGCAAAATATTCCGTTTTGTTTATCATGTTATTATTTACGAGTTCTTCCTTCACTTGCTTTCATTGACGTCAGTGTAGTTGAGGGCTTTCAAAAGGATGACATCAAGCCGCCGGGGTAATAAACATTGCAGATACATACATCTCATCAAAACAAAACAAACCAACAGTAAGAGGTTGCTGATTATACAGCTTGAATTTCAGTTCAAACGTTGGTCTGACGTCAAACTGTGTGTCCAACATCGCCTCGTTTTCAATCACACCACATTTTTTGACAAGCCAGAACTGTCAATCACTAACTGGATAATTCTGGTTTTCATGCATGTCACGTGTCTGTAGGTCTGACAAACCACAAGCTACAAAAATGCTGTATTTCGGACATCAAAAGTTTTGACCAAAAATCAAGCGTAAAAAGTCGAAATAAATAAGCTCTTAATAGAATATTGGTAACTCGAAATTTTTAAAAAGGACTACTTTTTTTGCCCACAAATATTTCAAACAAGAAATTTTCTTTCACTAAAATACTTTACGTAGAACAGGTTTATAATGATTTAGGTCTACTCAATATAACGATCAAAAGTTACAAGGAATTACAAAGCCCGGGTTTGGGGATCTATCCATGGTACATATTATAGACCTACACAAAGGTCTTGGTCTGTAAATTACACAAACATCATCTCTGACTGACGTTATCAAAGTAGATTCTGGAGTTTCTAGTTGTCTTTCTACATCTTTCAAAAACTATGTCAATAAAATACAGAGCTGGCAGCAAGTAACTGACTGTCTTCTTAATCCAGAAACTTTTCTAGATGTAATAAGCAAACATTACAACCATCCGCAAGATACTTTATGGGAACAAATTGTTTGCGAAAGAAATATTTGCAGATGCAAGAAATTTAGTAAAATCGAAAGTTGGGAAACACCTAATTGAGTTCCTGGGTTGTATTGTTATTGAGGAGGAGTAATAAATAAGTCCCTAGATGTTCAATAACCTCGACTTCTTTCCTTTTTCAACTCCCTTTTTCATTTTCCAAACGATTCGTAAAGACGAGACTTTCATTTACATGCAAAGTGAAAAATCAATTCTTTAGGGTGAAAAATTTCGAAAAATTTAAGTGAAATCCGCAAAAAAAAAAAGTTCCGTACAAATTTCTTCCGCAAGCAATTTCTTCCGTTAAGATATATTAGTTGCTATGATAAATCTCTATATTTGTTGAATACAATCCTCTTGCAATAATAATTCAATTTCTTGAAAATCTACAAGTCTCCTCACATCTTTATCTTTTCGAATGATCGTATTCGGTAGCTTGCGCACTTTTGTCACCATGGAAACATTGATTTGCAATTCATTGCAACAAACATCCATTAAATGTTGAAAGGTCAAATTTGATTTGTCAAGTTCAATTTCAATAAAATCCTTCTCTTGGGATGAGCCATTCCGTACTTTCAGCACAAGTTCGGAGTTAACAGTGGAGCTGCCATTATAATGACTTGAAAACGTGTTAATTTTACCAACCAGAGTAGGTTCTTTGTAAGTGTAAGGGAATAAAGGATGTTTTAGATAATTCGGGACAAAATGAGATTTGCCAGCAGCAATTGGCTGAAATGAATGTTTATCATCAGTGTTATAACTAATTCTATTACAATCGCTCTTTTCTAACATGTTTCGTATATCATTGTTATATGCCAAATCAGAAGCACGCTCCCTCTTAAAGTTTTCAACATCGACATTGGCACCACGTTCCAAAAGTATAGGTATAAGGGAAGTGTGTCCACGTTTTGCAGCCCAATGGAGGCATGTCCAGCCATTGACTTTGTTTTGTGAGTTTACATCAGCACCGTTATCAAGCAAACTGAGCACCGCATCAGTCTTGCCGGTACAACAGACTTCACGTAATTTTTCATTCATTTCATCTGGTAAGTCCATGTTTTTGCTTTCAACTGAACTAAAATTATATATAATTTATTTTAAAAAAAACAAATCTTTTGTCAGATTTGATAAGAAGCAACATAAAAAACATTGCAGATTATTCCCAACAACATGGTCAAACATTTACCAGAAAAGTTTTTGGAATCCTCATTTATTGCACAATATGGACGAGTCAGTTTTCAGTACTAAACCTACTTATTGCACTCCCTCATATAGTTGAAACATGAAATTTCCAATTAACTCTTGCTTAGAGTCGTTCTTTTTGCTCATTCTTAGTGTCTTATGTTGTGTTTTGTTCACTTAGATGTTCAGCTCACGTTTAGGGCAAAAACATTTGAAGTATTTTTCCCCTGCACTCCTACAGTAGCGTTTTTGAAAATAGTCAAAGTTTTTCTAACTTTTGCAACTTTATTTGGAGTTTTTTTCCGCAGTTTGGATGCATTTTCGTATTTTTTGGTGTAATTGTAAAATTGAAACCAATGCCATATATATATATATACTTTTCACAGTTCTTTGATTGTACCTTAAAGTAGGCATTGCATTGCTTCTTTGTTGAATCAAAAGCAAAGAATAACTGCTTAACTTCTTTTCATGAAGGAGCTGTGGTTCAAGACTGGATATTGTATGATATTGTTTCCCAGCTCAACCCTAATTAGTAAGTTGCTGTCAGGTTTGACTCTGTAAACAGCTTTCAATAATGAACTCACTTTCTCCTTAGATGATGATGCAGCAGTGACATCTACTTATGCATCTAATGAACTTTGGTGCAAGTTAAATACGAAGAAGGCCTTACCTGGAGAAAGACTACCTCCAATCAATTTTTTACAAAGAGTGCAAGCTGGAAAAAAGTTTAGAAATTTTGTCTTTGTGTAAATACAATGTTAAATAAACAAATACAACAAAATTCTAATGGGAGAATGAAAATACAAAGAAAGGCACAATAATTTAGAAAAACATTTTTCACAAAAAATACCAACAGAGTTCAATAGTTTTAGTTGTAAACACAAATAAAACAAAACACAACGCAACAAAAGATATTGAGAATAAGCAAAAAAAAAATGACTTTAAGCAAAACTTAGTTGAAAATTACATGTTTGAGCTCTGAGGGAGTGCAATAAATAGGTCCATTACTAAAAATTGACCATATAGCTCTTTATACAATCTATATTCTACCTCAGTTCATATTCTACAATAAATAAGAATTCCCAAAATACATGGTTTGTCCAGCAAATATCTGACTTGACCAAATGTTTCTATTAAGCAAAATATGGCATTTGGCTCCCTGACCAAATGCAAAGATGTTACTATGTTGATGTATCTTAGTAAGGTGTTTATCTAAATGGTCAAGGGGTTCTTGCACAATGCAAGCCAGCCTGTTTCCTCTACTAGCTTGGTTGGTAGGAAAAATATTTCAATTTATGAAAAAAATGTCAACCCACACTAATTAATATATAATTTGTAAAAGATTCCATTGTATGAATATGTAACATCAGGTTTTACTTATTTTACTAATTTATGATATAAAATACTATTTTAACAACAGGACCCATGAACTAAAAGAATTTCTATTACCTTATTGGTATATCCTGTATAGAAAGTTATTATAAATAACAAAAACAAATAAAATCAATGTGAAAAGACACAATAATGAAATTGAAAAAATAACTTACAGTAATACAGTACTATAAAAAAACCTGTGCTTTTGCTAGCATGAATTTAGGCCTGGCCATCCATCATTATTATATATGAGTAACTCCATATGCATTACAAATGAAGCTTGAAATGTAACCTCATCAATATATATTTATATAGTATATATGTGACGCTTTGAGGGAAAATCATAACAAATGATAATTTCTGATAAATTTATCAGTAAATTATTGAATAGAAAACAATAGATTTAATCAGTAATTTGTTCGATTTATCAGCAAGTTGTTCAATGAATCAGTAATTACTGATAAAATAATCAGTAAATACTGATAAATAATCAGTAATTTATCAGTATTACTGATTCATCGAACGAATTACTGGTGAATCGAACGAATTACTGATTATTTATCAGTATTACTGATTATTACTGATGAATTTCTGATAAATTCTGATTAATTTATCAGTAATATCACTTGTTATGATTTTCCCTTAAACCGTCACATATACAGCCAATACAAATTTACCACATAAAAACCACATGTCCTAACAATGCTTTGATCATGTCTTTTACCAACCTGAACTATGAAAATGGTTATAGTCAATACAATTAAAAATAACTCCTTCACCACTTCATTATTGCATTTACCAGTGCATTCATAGATCTTTTCTACAAAATTAAAAGCTCTGTCGAGGCACATTAAAACCAGGGAACATGGTTTTATAACAAAAAGAATAAAAAGCAATTTCTTAACTACTCTTTAAAAGTCTCTTTACTATTATATTAACTTTTGTAGTATATAGATCCAATATGAACAAAATCACAACAAGAAATAAAGTATTACCCAGGCATCATCTGATACGAAACTTGATAATACCTTCAACTACCTCTCTGAAGGTCAATCCATTCCTTACATGTTGAGTTGCAACCCCTAGCTCTTGGACTTCTGTAATATTTCGGAATTCGTCATCAAAGAATAACATATCTTGAAATGGAATTCCACTTTCATGGTGAAGCTGTTCGAAATGTCTTTTTTTACAGCCAGGATATATTGCTGAATAACAGAATAGACCTGCTAACTGAAATTCTTGAAGTAGACTTTGGGCATTATTGGTACAAGGTGTTCTTGAGGCCACAGCTAACGTAATTTGTCTACAATGTAACCTATTCAGTATTAATGTGGCAGATTTAAATGTCTGCAGAATCAATCCATCTTTATCAAGTAAATCTTTTCTTTTATTTCTATACAATGGCAGTTTGACACCAGCACAGTAAAAAGGCCATATCGTGTAATCTAGATCAACAACGATCATCTGAGGCAACAATTTACCATCAGAAAGAAGTCTGTCTAGGTTGTCCATCATGAAACAAGAAATATTATATGACGATCAGCTTAAGTTATTACCAAAAAATTAGCTACTAAGTGAGTCATAAAGTTCCGAAATAAATTCTATTTAAATTTCTAACAACTACGAAAAATAGGATCAACAGAGCAGGTAACCAACTTAACATAAACCGTTACGTAAGTGTTGTGAAATCCTATCCACATCGTCTTCGACTGCAGAAAATAACTTGTAAATAAAATGTGAAACCGAAATCAAAACAACATATTACTGACCAATGCGCCAGCCATCAAAACATCAAAGAAACAGGAAGAACAATAGAATTCTTGAATTTTACCAAATAAAAGGCACTAGAAATGCATTAAGAAAATTTCTAAAGTGATTTTGTAATTTTCAAGGCGTTCTTTTATTTGTTTCCAGTTGTCCTTTTAAAAGTCAGCAAAATAAAAACTTTTAAAGTGAAAACTTTTCACCATATTTTGAAATAACAAACAAATCCTTAACCACGTGCGCGCAAAAACAGTGTTTGGTGGGCATGTCAAGGGAAACACTTTCTTTTGTCTAGTGACACTTTTTAAGTTTTCCAATAATTTTACATACGCAAATTATGTATCGCTGTTTGCATAGAATTGTGACGACGACCTGCTGCAAGTGAGTGAGTCTTTTTTTTTGTTTTCATTATTATAAAATATTCAAAAAATATTTTCACAAACCTTATAAATTTGATTCATATGACTTTAGATTAAAAACAAAACTCCACCAACATTATTCCATTAGATAAAGAAATAAAAACAATAAAAAAGGTATTAATAAACAATTTCTGTTCTTGCACAGTGTACAAAATCATATTTATATACACGTTGTTTTTTTATTATAAGGAACCTTATACTTGGCTCTGAGCCTCTGCTGTTCCTTATTCTTTCCAAACGTTTCAGCTTCATGCTACTTGTTTTTAAGTTGCTTTCCTTCCTCATTTAAACATGTATATTTGAATCCTGCTGTTTAGCACACTTTGTCATACATACAAATATCTTATTTTTTTGTTCTTAGTAGTTTATATTTTATATTATCATAAACGAAAACCTTCGTGAAGTAAAAATTAACCTGTGTTGTGTGTGTTTTTAGTTTATTATTTGTTTCTCATTTTCAAAAAGAGAATTTTTATTGTTTCTTAGCAGTTCCTTGTTTTTCAAGTTTTTTTCAGCCTCAAGTTCCTTATAAGGGTGTTCCTTTATAAAAAAAATTTGTGTGTAGTTACAACCTAAAGGAGGAAGTTAAACTTATTTTCTCCCACAAGTAAATACCATATACATATCCCAGAAGACCACTTCTTACTTATGATTTGTTTGTGTTCTTATAAAATCAAATGCATGTGTTTACTATCAATATTCATAAGCATATCTAGTAGTTGTATGTATAAAATATCTTTTCTTCTTTTGAAGTAAATGATTTGCATAAAAAATATATGGTCTATTTTATAGTCTTGGCAATGATGTCATTAAACGTTTTGCTACTTCTGTTGATCATAAAAAATGCATGTTGTAATTCTGTTCAACAAGGTAATATATTATATCTTTCTGTGTCATTCTATTAATTTATTATTTTATAGGGAGAAAGTTTCCCAGGGAGAAATTTTCGCATTTTTTGCCCATTTTCATGAAGGTAAGTCCCCGCACAAAGGACTGACATGAGGATTCCCAAAAGTTTCTTCCAATTTGCCTAGGAAGTCGATTCGCGAAAGTTAAATTGAAGAAGAAAAACCTCACATTTCATATGTATAATATTTATATATAATATTTCATATTTCATATAAAATCTACTTTGGTTTATCGTTAATTCATTGTACTCTTCAATAAGAGGGTTCCCTAAATGAAAGTGTCTCTAATTGATAGTGAGCACCTGACTATGAAAATAGTTTTGATGTACCCTAATTCATTGCGTACTTTATTTGAAAATATGGTTTTCATCCTAATTATGGTGCGCACCCTTTAAAATAAAAAAGTAAAAAACCAAACTTGTAGGATTTTTGAAACTTTTTGAATGTGATTAAACACTTCTTTATAAGTACCAATACAATTTTTTTGGCCTTTTTTTCAAATTTCTTCAAATTTCAATCTGATTTTTTTTTATTTTTGAAACTTGCATTAAAAATAAATCTGTCTAGAAGATGTCTTGTTCTTGTTTTTTGTTAATTGAAAGAAAATTCACATAATGAGCTGTTTTTTATTTTACAAGGACATTCAGACTCATTTTGCTCTTAATTTTCGTAACAAGGATTTGAGACACAGCTTGCTCAAATTGTTATCTTGTTTGATGGTAAAATCTGTGGCTTGTATTCTAATGAAAGCTGTGAGTGATTGTAAGATATACATAATTGCTATAAAATATTTGCAAATTTTATCTAGGTGATGTTAACAGAAAGTTCCAAAATAAGCTGAACAAATGTTTATGTAAAAATGCTGTGTGTAGCTGTTGTGCACATCTTGTTATGACATTTTTTGGTATAGATGAGAAAGGTATGCTTAAGTATTGCTATAAACACACTTTACATTGACTCTCTCTTTTATTATTATTTTGTTGTTATTTTTCTTGACTCAATGCATCAAATGTTATGATTTCAATAATAAATATAAAGGAATTTCATTTCTATCTCAGGTTGTGTGGTATTAAAATATATACAAGCACAAAAGGTAAGTCAGTTGATTAACTGTCGGAGATGCACTTTCTAATATCTGACACATAAACTATTTAATTCAGTGAGAGAAATCTTAAACTTTTACTTGTATTTGCTTACTTTTAATGATAGGTTCAGCTGGAATGAAAAATGAAAAAATTGTTTAAACATAAAATGAACTCTTCCACTAACTAAATAAATCTGCAGATTGAAAATTTCATGATGGTAAACCTTTTTTCTTTGAAACATCATAACAGCAAATACAAATACCAACAAATTGATCAGACTTCCAATTCTTTCAGTGAATTGCTACTTCTGAGAAATTTAAAATCAGAAGGGTTTTATTAGATTTATGGCCCCTGTATAAAGAGTTAGCATATTACATCCTTTTGTTAAGAACCAATGAAATCTGACCTGAGTCTGACTGTTTTGTTTTTTATGTTTGTCTGTTTTTGTTAATAGTATGTTGCTAGATGTTCCAAGATAAGAATGACACATTTATTTTTCATACAAAATTATTTGAGGACAAATTATTTGAGGACATTGTTAGCACTAAAATTCAGCATTAAAACTTCTTAGAGAATATTTATCATCCTTTAGCTGCTAGTCAAAACTTATGCAGATTGTTCACCAGAGCTTTGTAATGGTTTCTCTTTTCCTAAAGTACGTTTCAAATGAACTTGCACAGTTTTTATAAATGCTTGGCAAATTTGAAGGTTATGAGATATTTCAAAAATTCTTTTTGCGATGTGTCAAACTTAAAAAGCACTCATGATATAAAAAATTTGGAAGAATAATGAAAATGGAAGAAGAAAAACGAAGATGAAAAAAACGAGCTTTTTATAGAAAAGAGCAAAACAACTCAATTTTTTGTGAGACAATCTTTGATCATTCAAAAGGCGAAATAATTTTTCAAAAAAGTAAAATAGATCGCAAGACAAGATCATAATCCTTTAAAGTCACTTAGGTCGCATATTTTAACATACTCACTCTGTTATGATTTCATCAATTTTTCGAGGGTAAGCAATGATCTTTCCACTAAACGGCTCTATTCAACAGAATAATTACACAATTAAACTTCCCGTGCATAAGTCATAAATTTTTATATTAAACCCAAAGGGATACTTTTACAGTACACCGTATCGAAACAATGAATGCAATAACATACAGTGTGTATCAAAATGTCTTATCCACCAACTTTCAAGGCTATATCTCATTACATGTCTTATAAAATATTGTGAATTTGTGAATTGTGAATTTGTGAATCACAAGAAAGAGCTTTTCATACTCTATCTTTTAATATAAAATGTTTGCCAAAATATTTGTTCTTCGAAAAGATATTGAAGAAAACTCAACGATTTGTTCATTTGAAACGTACTTTAGTTTTCATAATGTAATAAATGTTTTATTTTGAATATGTTACAATGCGTTCAGAATGTGTTTGTGATCTGAATGTCCTTCTCAAAACAGAATGTAGGAGTTAAGATTTAAGTATCCTGATAATTACACGGATTGTGTGCAAAGGCGTAGCCAGAGGTCAGTCAAACTTTGTGGAGGAGGGTTTAGTCATTTAAAGTAGAAAAGGAAAGCGTGCAAATAACCAAATCGGTACTTAAGACTGAAAAGAAATTTTCGTAATGTTGGACTCCTCCACTTTTTGTGACTGACCTTGAATACGCCTATGGTGTGGGCTTCATGGTGTTAAAGAGAAAAACCTGGCATAAAAAAAGCTCATGAGTATTTAGATATATTTGTGATGATCATATGTTCCAGGATTGGCGAAAGAAACATGTCACAATTCATGAATACAACATACAAGCAATATCTCTTGGAATTTCGAAAGAACTAAGGGCTTTGCCATGAATAATATTGAAAGCGAAATTCTTGAATGTTCAATGTGTCTATGACAATCCTCCTATGGTGAAAAAAATACAATCTATGTACAATCTTAATTTTAGAGTCTCAATATGAAGTTAACTCTGAATGGGGTTAATATAATGGAAGAGAGGTTGTCTCGTAAGTGTCAATATTATTAGCTTCAATTGTAAAGGTGATTCTTCATGTAACATAACTTTTGTTACGTCGATAAAAAGTGTCTTTGTGGAACTTGAAATTAATTTCGTTGAGGCATGAAGAAACTCCTGTTGAGAACAGTCTGATATGAAAATACACGTTTTTTTTTTATAAGAAATCAGTTTATAAGAAACTTACATGTAGAATCTCGAAAAATTAAGAAACTTTAACAACTACATTTTTATGGCTATTTTTCAAATAAGAAACTTTTTTTCATACGTATTTACATCTCTTTTTTTCGTGGTAAAAGTTGTAAGCCGTGATAGAAAACCTTTATCTAAAATAAGTCATTACACTGCAGTGAAAAAAAATCGATTTGATTCGATTTTTTCTAAAAATAAAGCAAGCAACACAAATACTCATTCCACTAACCTCCCAAAAAACATTGACTTCGGTATCTTACAGCCACCTTTTTTGTTAGGAGAACCAAAAATTAAGAAATAAGAAATATTTAGAACTATCACTCATTGAATAAAAATTTTTATCAAAAATAATTAGAAGCTGAATAAGAAACTTTTCGAACTAAAAACACCAAAAATTTTACCAAAATTAAGAAACTTTTAGAACTAGACCCTTCACCTTGTTTCTTATAAAAAAAACAACAAAAACGTGTAATTGCGTCTAATAAAATCTGTTACATTGTAAATGTTTGTTCAAGGGCCACTTTATGTTTGAGTGTGTTTCCTTGAGTAGTTTTTTCATGTTCCAGGGGTTTACCAATCTCTTTTGTTTAATGATATGTCATATATTCTTGCTATCTCAAAGATTACCTGTGTTTTAGTGACAAATCCTCCTCCTGCTTGTGTTTTAGTGACAAATCCTCCTCCTGCTTGTGTTGGGATGCCGACCTTTCATGGTTTGGTCAGTATGTGCGTTGTAGTTTACGACATGGAGTATACACGTCATTTCGGCGGTTGTGTCAACGTCACATCACAAGTTATCGGTTTGACGTTCGAAAACTTTCACGTCGGTTGCTTTCATAATAAACTCCATACCAGCGGCCAAGGCATTTTTAAAAATGAGATTTGATGAAATTGGACGCAGTTTCAGATCGTTTAAGCAACAAACACAACATCTCTTTCTGATCAATAGTGGAGTTTTGTTCTTCTTGACTACGCATTTGCGTCTATCTATTTTATATTTGACATCATTATCACTTAAAAAGTTTAAAAGTTTATAAAAGAAATTTCTGATTCGCAAACATTGTGCAGGAAGTAGAAGGCCAAGGTGAAAGTAGAAAATATATGACAAGGCAGAGTTTATGTTGGGGAGAGAGAGGGGGGGGGGGGGGGGGGGGGGGGGGGGGGGGTTCTTTTGAAAAGCTTTTGTATGTTTATATTTCTTATTGTATTCTCTGGATAGTTTGCAGTTTGTTCGGAATACCATTCCAATAAATTGTTTAAAAATGAATCTTGACTCAGAAGCTGGTGTAAAGGAGCTCTTATTATATGGAATAGATTTTTGCAAATGTCATGAAATTTGCTCCAAATTCCGGTGAAGAAGAATTAATAAGGAAACAACTTCGATCCCAGGTTCTATTCGTACTTCTAATCAAACGTTATCCTCCATCACCACGTCAAGATCATCTGTAGATGTTATTGAAACATATATATATATGAAGCTGCTCCATTATCTAAGCCTAAAGAATCAGTTCTTTAACAAGTGGCTTAAACTTCCTTGATACCTGTATAATGCAATATAAGTCACTTTTAAAGTATCTTTCAACAGAAATTTATATCGACTCTCACTGAATTATGTCGTCAACAGATCATGACGTATATATAAAATACTTGCTGCTATAGTGGAACAAACTACTTCATTATGTGGTTTTAGGGGACTAAGTAGTAACTGGAATTTAGCATCACCCCTCCATGGTTTGGACCTCTCTAAATAATTATCTAATAAAGTCACAACACAGAGATTCTTGCTCTCTGGAAATTCATGATATTCCACTTCCGGAGGACGTGAGCCTTTTTTCCTAGTTTTTGTCACTTCCGCAAATTTAAATTTGTATGAAACCCTGGTTCTAACCATATAGCGTGTGTCAAAAAGTTTCATTTCTGACCCTCTGGAAGCAGAACATAATGCTAACAACATTGTCACCTTGAGAACAAGCATCCTATCAGATAGCAACTTGATCTCTGGGAAAGTATCTAAATAATCCAAAAATAAAAACAAAACAGACAAAACAGACAAAAGCAAATTTCGGTTTGGGAGGACGTTTGTTCATCACACCTGATGTAAGAGCACAAACTCGTGGATGCTGTCCCACCGGAAAACCTTCAATGGGAATGTGATAGGCTGATATTGCAGATCTGTGGCTATTTATTGAACTATATTCAAAACCCTGATCAAAAAGACCAGCAAGATAATCCAGTACTAAATTTATAGGGCATCGAAAGGGATCAGCTTTCCGTTCGTGACACCAGCTAACCCACTTTCCCCAGGACGATTCGTAATTAGAATTTGTGCCTCTTGTTCTAGCATTTGAGATAAGTTCTGTAGCCCTTTTTGATATGCCTTCACTTGCCAAAACTTGCCTGAAATTTTCCATGCCACTAGCTTTAGTGATTGATTTAGAAGTAAGGGGTGATGGTTTCCCTGGGGTCCTTCCAGGAGATTCAAGTGTTGAGGAAGAAGCACTGGAATTGCAACTGCCATGTCCAAAAGAGGACCATACCAAGGTTGTGTTTGTCAGGCAGGTATGATTAATGTCATGCACACTTTTTCCCGTTTGTCCTTCATCAAAACTCTTCCTATCAGGGCAAAGGGAGGGAATGCATACGGATAAAAGTTTTTCCACTCCTGTTGCAACGCATCTACTGCGTAGCAGCCCGGATCGGGCTTCCACGTAGGTTTGTATCTGATGGAAGAGTCGTGATGCAAACAGGTCCACATCTGGCAATCCCCATAACTGGCAAACCTTCTGAAAGACTGTGAGGGCCAGTTTCCATTCGCTGGAATCGTGAAAATTTCTGGACATCCAGTCTGTCCTCACATTCAGTTCCCCTGGGAGATACTCGGCAGTAATTGTGATCTCCTGAGCTATCAAAAAGTCCCACAGGTCTTTTGATATCGGAATAAGATCCTTGTTTTTGGTTTCCCCCATTTTCACTATGTTAGATAGGGCTGTCATATTGTCCAGTTGGTAATGTATATGCTGAAACTTCATCATTTTCCTGAAGGTCAGAGTAGCTAAGTAAGCTGCATTTAGTTCTAGAATGTTGATGTGTAAGAGTCTTTCCTCCTGTGACCATTGTCCTCCTATACGCTTCCCTTGGCAATACGCCCCCCCCCCCCCCATTCCTTTTTGGAGGCATCTGTTTGAAGTATAACCTGACTCTGTGGTTTCAAAAGAGACTTGCCCTTGTTCAAGATTATATTGTTCAACCACCATTTGATCTCCTGAAGAGCCCTTTGAGTTAAAGTTAGATGTGATTGATAACTCTTTCACGTTTTCAAAGCTTCTATTATAGTTTGTTGAAGGAAACGTATCTGGAGATTTGCTGGAACTACTGCCTGTGAAGTTGAGGATAACTTGCCCACTAAACTGCTAAACAGTCATGGAGGGATGAGTCAGAACATATTGGCATTTTTCCTGCAATGTTTGCACCTTCTCTTGAGGTAACTTTATGATCATGCAACATGTCGTCTAAGTAAATGATCAACACGAATGTTTATTCGTCTCAATATAGAAATCGGTACTTTCAGTAACTTTGTGAAGATTCGTGGTGCTGGACCAAGACCAAAGCATAGGTATAGAAACTCGTACAGGTTTCCCTGCCACTGAAACCTTACATACTTTTTGAGACTTCGGGTGCAGAGGAACACAAAAATATGCATCTGTTAGATCGATTTTGCACAGAAAGTCCCTCTCCTGCAACATTTCCTTCACCAAATGTAGGCCTTCCATTTTGAAGTGTTGGTTAGGTATGAATGAGTTGAGATTCCTTAGATTGATTACTGGTCGGTTCCCCCCATCCTTTTTCCCTATCAGGAAAATATTGCTTACAAATTGGCCCCTCCTGTGAGAAACTTTTTGAATGGCTCCCTTTGTCATCATGGCTTCTATTTCCTCCAACACAAGAGAAACTTCTGCCTGCTTCATTTGTGCTTGATGAGGGGAAGTGTTTTGACATGGTTCTGACAGAAAAGGAATTTGGTAACCAGAGACAACCCCTAATATTTCTGGGTCTCTTGTCAACTTTTCCCAATTTTTTTGGAAATGTTTTAACCTTCCTGCCAGTGGATAGTTGCCTATTGGTTTTCTGAAAAGGTTTTTCACCAATGGATGAACATGCTGAAGATTCTTCTCTGGACGTATCTCTGGATAAACCTTGTTTCTCACTCTCAATGGAGCCATGTTGACAAAGGTTTCCATGTGTTTTCTGACACTTACCACTGATCCGTGGGAAGCTGGACTTTGAAGTCATTACGCGAAAAAGTTGATTGCCCCCCATTTCTCTTCCCT
This sequence comes from Turritopsis dohrnii, assembly GCA_027922465.2. Classification (NCBI taxonomy): domain Eukaryota; kingdom Metazoa; phylum Cnidaria; class Hydrozoa; order Anthoathecata; family Oceaniidae; genus Turritopsis; species Turritopsis dohrnii. The sequence continues at coordinate 594,108 of BQMF02000242.1, read as the reverse complement.
TGAAATGAGGGGCTTGGTAGAAAGGGCTTGCTACGTTGTTGGTTGAATCCAGAGAAAGTTGACTGGAACTTGCGCTTGTTGTTGTGTGAAGGAAGAAACTCCTTTGACTTCTCTTTCACCTTAGCTTTGTCTATGACATGTTGTTGAAATTTTCCACTCCTGTTGCAACGCATCTACTGCGTAGCAGCCCGGTTCGGGTTGTGAACCAGAATCTTCAAGAACTTGACTGTGGTCTTTCAGCATGGATTTCACTTTCTTTTTATCCGGCATTATGGCAGACATTGCATTTAAACGCCTGTGGTATGTAATAGCATTAAATGCTTGACCCACTAACATGACCGTCTGTTCAACAGTTTGTGACATTTCTTGCAAGGAAAGTTCTGGTCGACATTCTGCTGGCATACCCAAGGTTGCTTCCACAGCATAACCATGTCCTACTCAAGGGACCATAAACATTCATAAGTTTGTGTTGGATTTTTTCTAATCCGTCATCTAGAGTTAATTTTACTCTACATCGATTTTCCTCTAAAAGCTCACGAAAGAATTCGTCCATCTTCTTAGGCTGACGAATGTTTGAAGGAACAGGATTTTCAGTCATTATACTGTCTCGAATGTCCTTGTCTTGGACAAACCTGTCCATATATTTATTTGTATAGTCAGCTAATTCTGCTGGTAGTTCATAAGCATTATGTTTCTCTTCTGCCAATGGCTCGAAACGCTGCCTCTTGAAGGATAGTTCAACGACCTCGAGGCTCTCCTGTTCTTCGACGACAGGCACTTCACTACTCAAGGGCTCAACGGCCGAGTTAGTTTCACTCACAACACTACGGTTCATATCACCCTGTTGTACATCACATTACAATTAATTATGTTTTGATCATCCATGATGAAATAGATTGATTTGGATTTTCGAAAATAAGTAAAACATGCGAACAGTTGCGGGAATACTCGAAAAAGAGAAATTGCGAAGCTCGGGGTACCATTATGAAGGAGAATGGGCTTGATTATCCAATATTAAATTGTATGGAAATTTTATATGAAATAAAATAAAACGTTTCGACTAGTGTCCACTAGTCATCATCAGTTAAAATAAAAAAAAAAAAAAAAAAATGACTAAAACGATTTTAAAAAAGTAATTGAAGATCTTTCGAAATGTGATCCTAATGGTGTTAATGTAAACTGAAGACGTAGAAGTTGTACAGAGTCGTCACCGTATATGTAGGGGTTGCCAAAAATCATGTGAGATGTCAGTGTTACTGTCGGGAATCACCGTATCTGTACAGATATACCACCTTCGCTTTACCACGTCACTCATTTTTGACAGCCCCTACAACTTTTCGCCACTCCAGTTGAAGTTCCTCTCCGTCTGGTGTGTGTACATTAGGAACGAAAAGTTTCGGCAGAAAAAGTTTCAGCGGCCAAACTTTTGGACACTTTTTTTGATTCCGGACAGAAAAACTTTCGGACAAAATGAAGTTTACAAGGTATTTGGAGTTCTTCTTTTTATCACCAAGATTAACTTTTTTCTCAGTTGCTTCTACTTTGCAGCTATTGTCATCGCTTGCTTGAAGAAAAAATGAGATTTGAGAAAAAATGTTTTTACAAAGCGACCTGTCTTTCCTTTGCCAATTGTCCAACTATGACGTTGTTCTGTGTTTGTGCAACCAGGGATGTGATAAAGCGTATCAATATCCCTGCTGCAACAGTGTATTTGTCAAATTCATTTTCTGGTTTTACTCGATTCTTTAGAACTTCTCCAATTTTTGGCTGCCATATTCCCATATAAGCATGTTAACCTATACGAAGACATTATGTATTACTTGAGTACAATAAATCAGTAGCTCTTCTTGTATCCCAAAATTGTAAAACATTCCATTCTGAAATCATGTGATTCTGGAAACGTTCGATATTAAGACATTCGATTTTGAAAATTTGAATCTTTTTATCTTTCATTCTTTCCTCTCACTTCTTCTCGTTTGCTGTCAAAGATGCAAGAAAGATGTAAGAAATTATATCTGAATTCTTATTTTTCCCAATTATCCGATAATTCGAACATTCGCTAATTCGAACAAATTTTTCGGTCCGGTCCCTGGGCTGTTCGTATTAACGGATGTGTACTGTATGAAGAAATCCCTGTACGTCGGTCATGCAACTTTTTATTAATTAGTGGGATTCGGAAAAGTCATACACGAAACTATTATTTTATAGATTTGTAGGGAATTATATACAACTTATATAGTAGAGTTGTTTGTGATTCTTTTTCCCTACAAAGTCATTAGAAACTTCACATCAACACTGGAAATAAAGTGCAAAGTAACGATGTTTCTTTTGATACAAGAAAAGGCTTTAAATCTCTGAAGTAACTTTTGATTATTTTAATTCTCACAAGTAATTGATTTTTTCGTGTAACAGGCTCGTCGATTTCACGAATCTCCCTTATTATTATTATAACCTTCGGCTCTGTCGGAGGTACCGTATTTCCTCTTTTTAGCGCCCCCCTCTTTTAAGCGCCCCCCTCTAATAAGCGCCCGGGCAGTTATTAGAGTTACAATGTTAGAGTCAAAATCCTAGATAAGCGCCCCCCCGGCGCTTATTAGAAACTAGCCAAAACAGTCAGCCACCTGCTTGTAGATCTTTTCAACGAGACATGGAAGATGATCCAAACATTCTAATAGACTCCGATTAAGACGAAGATGGCGACATAGATATAGAGTTGGAAAACATTACATGAACCATACCTGATATTTCTTCTGTTTTCTGTACATAGTTTTTATAGAAAATAATAAAAGTGGAAATAAGTATTTATTTTTAACACCTCTCACAATTTTTTGTAGGGGTTTTTTGAAATAATTTTATAAGCGCCCCCCCCTCTTTTAAGCGCCCCCTCCAATAAGCGCCCTCCTAATTTTCGAAAAAATTTTATAAGCGCCCGGGCGCTTAATAGAGGAAATACGGTATACTACAAAAAAGCTGCTCCTATGTTTGTCTGGTAAAATAATAAAAAAGTATTCTACGATGGAGTTCACTTGAGACTTGCTTCATCATTCAATTTAACCGAGGGTTTTCTCGGTTATTTTTCCAAACTACATACGGAACAGCTTTTCCGCAGAGAATTCTCTCGACCAATTGCTTCTCTCCTCTGTTCATTGTAATGTTTGGACTCGCCTGCCTCGTAACTTGCGAGAGACACTTCTTCTTTAACACTTTTGAATTTTGGGCTTCCTGAAAGACTGCCTTTGACGGGATATTTAAACTCTCAAAAACAACCAAAAACATATTTTTACGAAATTCCTTAAATTCCAAAATTTTCTGACTGACAGACTACAATACGAAGTATATTTATGTGACATTACACAAACGGTTACTATTACAGTCAAAACACTTATACTAGCATGTAGCTTTAGCTAAAAAATGCCCCCGCGCTCAAGCATTCCAATGTGTACACACAGCAAGCTATACATTGCAAGCTATACAACGGAAACAAAAACATATTTTTGTCCGAAAACTCAAAAAAATTCAGATGAATGTTTTTGCAAGTCTTTACACAGAAACAAATATATACATTTAAACTTTTGTTAACATTGTATAAACTAAACACAATAAAAACAAGAAGAATTGCGAGCATGATCATTTCGAAATGGGAGATCAGATTTGAAAACTCCTTGACGGATGGTCTTTACGGATTTTCACTTACGTTGTAATTGAGTTAAACTTTCTTTTGGATAACTTTTTTTTTTATTGATGCTAATATATCTTTCAAAAAGTGTAATAAATGCTTAACAAGTAATATCAGAAAATATTTGCTACAAACAAAAGAAATGTGTGAACTGAAACCATGGATACGTATTTTATAATCAAAAAAAGATTTGTTAAAGAAATTCTGTAAGAGCCAAAAAGAAAAAAAACAAACTTTTTTAAAAAAAAATCAAAGCAAAAAATCCATTAGAAATCTGCGTTTTAAACTTTGATTCAAAACAAAAAGTAGCCAATGTTTATTAAAAAAAAACAACAAGAAAATGTAAAAAGCTTTTACTGATCATGATCACACACTAGTAGTATGATTAGGTTTGGCGCGAGGTGGACAGTTAAAATAGAAAAACACGAAGAAAGACAATTTGTAATATAGCTTTCTTGCATACACAGAAATCCAATTAAAATCTTTGCCAAAAATTAGTGCGTTGAACAAAGTTTATTGAATGAAATATTTAGAGCTAAAACATATATATATACAATAATAAAATGTATGGTTGGCAAAATTTCAGATTTCAAGCTGTGCTTCAAAATCCTTGTCGTTCATTTCACTAAAACAACACAAAAGTAACACGAAAAATGTCTAAGCAATTTTAGCATACGATCTTCCTAAATAACATAGTATAATACAATAATAAATTAGGAAAGAGATACGAAAAAACATTCTGTCTCTCCCACTTAAAGTACCATGCTTTGAAACGGAAAAAAAGCAAAGTCAGCTAATAATTGTATTCCACCGTGTAACGTCAACACGAAAGTTGGAGGATGATGATGATGATGATGATGAACAAAATCGGAAACTGACATTCGCCTATCTCGTGAAACTACTATGCCTCCTCGCTCGCTTACGCTCGCTGCGGGGGCAAAAAGTATTTGAACAAACGAGGCTAAGCCCGAACCTTACCCTCACTAACCCAGACACATTTCACAAGGTTTACACCAATGATATATAAGCGAAGCGCTTCGCTTATTATCATTGGTTTACACCAAGTTTAATGTTTGAATCCCCCGTCCCATAAACTGTATGCTTAAAATAATCAGAACAAATCTTCCAAGTAAAACGACTGTTCTGCTCCCCTATATTTAAAGTTTAAGTACTTACAGCACTGACACCCTTTCTGTTCGTCATGCTGTGATTTAATTTTTCGAAACCGTTAATTAAAACCCGTAAAAATGTTTTACACGGGATACTAGTAACTTACATAATAAACTGCTAGTGCGAAGTGCGAACGAACTGGGTCTTTAACATAGCCTAGAGGTCTAGTTTCAGTAAATCAAAATGGCGTCCACGCTTGTAGCAAGGTTACTTCGTGGAACGCACTGGCATGCTTTTCCAAAGAAATCCGTAGTCAACGCAGCCAGGTACAGTCCAGTCATTATATTTTTTTCGAATTAGATATATTTCAGTTTCGTAGTGATCATAGTTATAACAGTTTTTGATAGTTTAAGTTGAGACATTAACGACAAATAAACAAAACAAAACAAAACGGAATAAAACAAACATTCTCTTCGCGCTTTGTTTGACTCCATCAACTACTCATCTTTACTTTCTCAGACCACTCTTTTTCATCCCAGAATTATGTTAATGAAGAGGCAATGCCATGAGTTATATATATATAATATATAGATGCTCTGTTGTTTCCTTTTCGCACTCCTCCCTATATATAGCTACTTTTTTCTCTTAAAATCATTCTACGTAGCACAAGGAACATGCACATGGTGGAAATACAAGATCAAGAATACAAAGAAAAAGTAATAAAAGATATATAAAAAGATATTGGCATGGTTAAATTTTGAGCTTTCAAGAGAATTATATACCTAGTTCAATGACCTTCAATCGTCCTAACTTCGGACATCCTTCCAAACTTCAGACATAAAAAAACATATCCGCAAAATATAAATCACATCACTAATAATCCATATTGCACTGTCAATTAAACTAAATCCAAAATTTATCATAACTAAACTTAACAAAAGCAAACTTTTGAATAAGTCTATATATATATATATACTGTACCCTTGATTGAGTGAGACACATGTTGCACGGAGATAATCTCTGAGCTTCGCAGTGTGATTACGTATATGATTTAAGGCTCAATCTAAACAATGGATCCATGAAATTCACAAAGACTTTTCAAGTTGGACATATTTACTGTGATGTGTTCGACATTTTAATGCTTTCTGCATTCCGCTTTACTTATTTGTCTTTCCCCCGTATTATCTGAAAGTTAGTAGTGTCTGTTTGGATTTTTAGAAGACTCTTAAGTGGGATTTCCACTTATAAAGTATTACTCTCGAACTACATCATTGTTTTTAGTATGCATGTGCAAACACTTCTCTCGAGAAATATATTTCTTTTGTGTTAGTTGAACTTGTATATAATAGTTGAACTTTGTTCACGCGAATTGTCAGTTCAACCAATCAACATTTGCCTTCAACTCAATGCCATATTGTTCTGAACAAATTTCTTTGAGAAATACTTTTCAGTTCCCAAATAGTGGAAATTACAGCCCTCTGAATTAGGAAAAAAGTAGCTCGGCAAAAAATTGCCGAGGCAATTTCAAACTACTTCGGCAAAATGCCAATGTGCCTCGGCAATTTTTTTTATTATTATTTTTCTTTTTTACATGAAAAGTTGAGATGAAGACGACTTTAAATAAGAGAAGATGTATAATAAACATGAAAGATAAAGTTAATCTTTACATAGAAGATCTTTTTGAACATAATAGTAATATAAAACTACTGTAAGATATTTAACGGAACTATCGTAATAAATAAAAAAATTGTCAACATACTTTTAAATAAATTATTATACAGAACATGATTGATCAATATCTCACGCTAAAAAGCATGGTAAGTGATCGAGGCCAAGATTGTTTCCAGTATAACAAGGAAAAACGAAGGTAACTCCATCGCAGGTAAAAACAAAATTTTTGAAAACATTGCAAAAAAAGGAGTTCTTTGAAAATAATATGAAGTGAATTAAGAATATTCATTGTTATTTCAAGGAAGCTTTGATCTTTCTTCCCAAAATAGAAATAAATATTTTTTCTTTTGTAATAAAAATGCTTTGGCCATACCAGACAGGTCTGTTTGAAAGGACGATTGACGGTATTTAGCTAAGCAATTATTTGCTCTCACAAATGCATCGGGTATACCGTATTCTTTCTAATAGTACCCCTGCGGATTTATCATTTCAACTTTAAAATTTAAGGGAATATTTGAGAGGCAGGATTATCAGAGAGAGTGGGATTTTCACAGCATTTGTAAAGGGCGGGTTTTCACAGTGAACCACAAAGAAAGTCACTGAATAAAAGCACTCAAAGTAAACAAACCATACATAGTCGAAGGAGGCATTCCAGGGGCTAATACAGGATTTGAATTTGGGCGGCGGTAGCCGCACATTGAGCCTGACGAGGGAAGCGAGTCAGGGGGGGGGGCGCTGTAAGCCCCCTGTGTGGGGTCCGGGGGCGAAGCCCCGAAAAATTTTCGATTTGAGGGCCTAGAATGGTCTAAAATGCGTTCTATTTTAACATACTATACATATTCTTAGTCCCTTAAAACTTTCTCATTTCTTGTTATTCGTGTCGTAACAGTCTTTCCTGTAGAATCTTCAAATGTTCTTCGAAATTCAATCACGCGAATCGGCGTGTTTACCTTCCGCCATTTTTGATTTCCTTACTTTGTGTATATTTTACAGGACTATATAATCATTTCGAAAGTTTCAGTTCGTAAAGTAATCACCTAGCCTTGGTAACCAGGTACGGAAACCTCACAGAGTGCCCTTCTTTCCCAGCGCTTCTTCTCTGCTTTACGCTAAATCGTAAGTCTGATTTAGCGCAAAAGAGAGAAGAAGCGACGGTAACGAGGTTGTCTTTCCGCTTTAAAATAAGATGAACGAGTTTTGTTTCTCCTCACGATTCCTTTTTTCCCTTTCTTTCGTTTTGCTCTTCTCACATTCTTTTTTGATCTTTTCAAAAAAAAATTTTTCCCTTTTTTTTTTGAATTTGGGCGCCTCGATCTTGGCGCCCAATAGCGGTTACCGCTATGAAATTTGACCTGTATTAGCCCCTGCATTCAAAATTCGAAACATTTGCAATGCTTTGGTTTCACCTTCTTCGGTTCTGAGACAAAAAATCCTCCATGCGGAATTATTAGAGAGAGCGGGATTAATTTTTCAAAGTAAAGGAAAGAGGCGGGACTATTAAAGAAGCGGCATTATCAGGGAGGGCAGTACTATTAGAAAAGGATACGGTATAAGTTGGCTCTCCATCACAGAGATCTAAAAACACAGGATTTAAAAAAACAAAATTATTTCTATTTCCTTTAAAAAAAGGTTTTCTATGAGATTCTAAACTATTTAAGTTTTTGTTTTGATGTTAATTTGCCTTTAAGAGCGATTTCACAAGTTGACCCGAAGATAACTATGAAGCAGTTAGAGAAGATGAAACTGCCTGAAGGTCTAGCCGAATATACAGGCCATGTTATGTACCCTGATGAAGACACTGCAAAGTGGGATAAAGAAGGTATATATATATAACTTTAGTTTCAATTACAAAAAATACAACCAGAAGCTTTATCTTTAAAACATTCTATGTTTTTCATATTTCAAACTTAAATGCACCAAATGGACTCAAAGAAACTAATTTTAAGTGGGTTTTTTTTTTTGAAAATTAACTGATTTTATCTTTTATCTTTATGGATAAATTGTGTAGCATATGATAGATAGTGGAAAATATTTAAGTTGGGCATATGGTTTAATAATAAACCGAATAAGAAGAATTGGAAACAGAAAATGTACCCATGTTGTAGAGCTCAAAAAGCTGATAAAAAAAGTGTATGGGAGCGTTTCCCTTCAATCAACCGTTACAGAGATATCACTGATCACCACCCAAAAATATTTAGGCCCCAAATTTTTTAATTATTAGGCAATATTATTTTAACTGTCTATTTCAACATGATTTTTAATTTCTTGCTGTTATTATAGAGTTTGTAATTGAAAAAGGAGTCACGAATATGACCTTGAACTTTGGACCTCAACATCCAGCAGCACATGGTGTGTTGAGAATGGTTTTAGAACTCAATGGCGAGGTAAACTGAACCAACGTTAATACTCTTGTTGCAATAACGAAATCAAACTGATTGAATTGTGATAATCTGACGTCTTTGTACAGGTAATTGAACGAGCAGATCCACATATTGGACTTCTGCATAGAGGAACAGAAAAGTTGATAGAATACAAAAATTATTTACAGGTAGTTCACATTTCTGATATTGATCTGTGAAGGAGACCTTGAAAACATTCCAATCCATCCCATCCTTTACTTGATTCAACTTTACTATAAATATTTTATTGCTATCTTGTATTGGATTTGAAAATTATTGGATATGCAAGGTTGATGGAGGGATCTACCATAACTGATTTTTGAGTGAGCTGTCAATGATTTTTGTAGGCGTTACCTTATTTTGATCGTCTTGATTATGTTTCGATGATGTGCAATGAGCAAGCTTATTCACTGGCTGTTGAGAAGTTACTGAATATTGATATCCCACTGAGGGCTAAATACATACGAGGTGAACAATTTAGTCTAATTTGTTTTTGTTTTGTTTTCTGTGTTGATAACTACCTCAAGGTCTTAGGTTAGCATCCTGAATGCTGAATAAGTGGTTTGTATCAATCAGTGTCGCATCCAGAACATTTATGGGGACATCAATTTTCAGCAGGGGGTTTCGGGGCAGCTGTGATGCTCCCGGAATCTCTGACATTTTAGTACTTTCAAGAGTCAAAAAATCACTTATTTAAATGTTTTATGAAGTATACTTCGAATTTGGTTACTGATTGCATAATTAAGAACTGCATCAGAGAGAAGCTCTAAATTACTATTTAAAAGACAAGATAAATTTAAACCTTTATGTTACGTTTATAAACTATATAATTTTGTATTGTTCTAAATTAGTTTTGTTTAATTTGTTCACGAATTTATCATTCAGATCTTTTTTTTTGGTTATTTTTTGGGGACATCTTTTGGGCGCCCATAACATTTCAACGTTATCATTTTCAATCTGAATGCGACACTGTCAATACATGGTAGTTGATAAGACAGGATGATCATGACATCTTAATGAATAATAATAATAATAACATAAGAAATAAGTGGAAAAGGTGAAAATCGTATCCAGTTTCTCCTTATATGCAATTACTAAAAATAAAATAAAGTTTTCTTCTTCAGTAATGTTTGGTGAGATGACACGTATCTTGAACCATTTGATGGGTATAACTACACATGCATTGGATGTTGGTGCTATGACACCTTTCTTGTGGTTGTTTGAAGAACGCGAGAAAGTAAGTTGAGTTGAGTTTACTCACAGTCGATGTTTTCATATAAATGGTTTTGTTGTTGTTCATACCTGTGTTTTTGTGCAGCTGACTTAATTTCTTTTTTTTTCATTGTTTAGATGATGGAGTTTTATGAACGAGCTTCTGGTGCAAGATTGCATGCAGCTTATGTTCGCCCAGGCGGTGTAGCCCAGGTACGAATTCAATCTAATCTTTATGATGAACTAAACTGCTTTCAGTTCATTCTTAAATGTATAGGCGTTTCTCCATTTATTTAAGCCATCCTCATTTGTGACACATGACAAGGTTAATTTGGAGATATTTCACTCAAGGTTTTGAATAATGATTTAACAACTTTTCTACTGGAGTTAGGATTCCAATATATCTCAAAAACATTTTTTAAAAAAAACCCATTATATTTGCTTGAATCTATTTGCCAAATCAATGCACCTAAATAGAAATAACACTTTTGTTTATGAAGTTTATTAGGGTCCAAAACAAAAGCTTCGTCATGGTTGATCACACATCAGTATAATTTTTATCTATTTGATGACATCGAAGTTCATTTTCATCACAGATCAGACGAAAATTCAAAATAAACTAAAAAGCCAGACATAAAGTTTTATTATAAATATCTACAAGCCATCAATCAAATAAACTTGCTTCCCTGAGTATTGAATGCACTGTGCACATTCTATACCATCACAACCTTGGTTTCATTTTCTCATAGGATAGTTAAATTACTGAAAAGCTTAAGATAAATCAGGTAGTCGCAAACCAGTCATGTTACTTAGTTAATTTGAGTCATTTGAGTCACAAGAATCTGCTGAACAACCAGTACTTAAGATGTGTCACAGGACAGTACAGTTACTTTTACGAACAATTGCAAACTGAAAACACAACATTTTTTTTACCTAAGGACTTTTAGTCTATTTGAAAATATTTTGGCTTTTAAATTCGATGTAGTATCCGGACATTACTTGGCATAATTTATGATGTATGTTGCCTAGAGATGTTGGAGTTTACAAATTCATCATTAGAATGGTGTCTTCATGCAGGTTTTAGGGAAATGATTTTTGTTGTCAAATCAAGGACAATGCGTTTGTTTTTTTAAAAATTTCGTTTCCTAAAAGAAACAATAATTAAATTTTAACTATAACATGTGACATGGACGGGAGATAAATAAAGTGAGGGGATGACCATTGGTTATTATACATTATTTATTTGGCACACTTTTTGGGGATTTTTTGCAGTTTCAAATTTTTATACACAATACTCATCTCTTGTTTTTGAAGGATTTACCATTGGGGTTAATGGATGACATCTGGTCGTTCATGTCGAAATTTCCACAACGTGTCGATGAGATGGAAGAGGTTTGTTCTTCTGAATACTCTGCAGACCTGTTATTCCCAGGACCAGAATGACAGCTACTAAACGTTAGACAAAATGCATTTGTTTTGTAGATGCTCACACATAATAGGATTTGGAAGCAACGACTTGTCGATATCGGGGTTGTAGAAGCGGACAAGGCGCTTTCTTACGGAATGAGGTTTGTTCAGTCATCGCTTCTAATCTGCAAAAATTCATTTCGTGCTTGCCTTGAAATTAAAATTTTTGTCCAAATTTGTTTTACCAAGGAAACTGTTTTAAGATAGCAACATTTCTTTTAATCACTGTTTGAAGCTTGTTTTGCAATCAGTTTGTTTTGTAATCAGTTTGGGATGCAGCGTACATCCTGATCTTTGTATTCTATCTCTCTTACCCTCTGATCAGGACGATCTCGGGATGAAATTGTGGAAATTGAACTGGAAAAGACTAACGTTTTTTTACACGTGTTGCTGAAAATACCTGAATATTGATAATCTAAAACATTGTGATTGTGGTTATGTTTCTCGGTCATCACAGATCCGTTCATATACATTGGAACATTTAATTGTAGTGTTTCATAAAACCAAGATTTGGAGAAACATACAAATTTGACAGGTTGAACATACAACATCACTCTCCTCATCATTAACTAAGGGTGTTTGTTCAGTAATGTTGGATTTTTGGCTGAATTGTATTTTGATTAAGTCAATTAGGTATTGCCCACAATTCAATAAGAAATGAAACAGTGAAACTTGGGTGTAGTCAAATCATCGTTTGTTTTGTAGTGGCATAATGTTGAAGAGTGCAGGTTTCAAGTAGTCAAATCATCGTTTGTTTTGTAGTGGCGTAATGTTGAGGAGTGCAGGTTTCAAGTGGGATCTAAGAAAAACACAACCATACGATGCTTACGATCATTTCGAATTCGACGTTCCTATCGGCAAAAATGGAGATTGTTACGACAGGTTTCGTATTGTTTTATTTATTGATTGATTGACTGGTTGCAATTCACCATGAAACAAATGTTTGATGGATCGATTGTTTCCGTCTTCAGTTAGACCCTCCTCCGTCTTCAGTTAGACCCTCCTCCGTCTTTCTCTAGATACTTGTGTCGTGTGGAAGAAATGCGACAGAGTGTTCGTATAATCGAGCAATGTTTGAATAAAATGCCGCCTGGCGAAATCAAGGTGGATGACAACAAGATCGCTCCACCTAAACGCTCAGAAATGAAAGAATCTATGGAAGCGCTGATTCATCATTTCAAGCTTTATACAGAAGGTTACACGGTTCCTCCTGGTAGCACTTACACAGCTATCGAAGCGCCAAAGGTGAATAAAACTATTATTACTGGACTTCAGTCGAGTAGATGAACAGATAACCTCGATAACCCAGACTCGAGACCGATAAACATGATAAACCTGATTTTCGAGTTTTGGAAGGTTTCCTGAATTAGTAAATATGACGTCACGAATATTGACGAAACCGTGAATGACCTAGGAAAAAAATTTGATAATTTGATCTTTGTTTGACCGAGCAATCAAGAAAGGAAGTTAATGATTGATATAATGAGGCAGTACGTCTTTGTTTTCAGCACACATTTCAAAACATTACTTTTCACAAATTTTACACTCCAATTTTCTGAAAGTTCGGGTTACTAAGAGTTTGGATTATCGGAAACCCTTGGATCAACGGAACTCTACTGAAACTCATGATTCGGGTTACAATTTTGTGTGTTAAACTGCACTTTTGTGATCGTGTTACATGTTTTTTTAAAAATGCGAAGTGAATGTTTTATTTAAAGAACCAAGTAGTCACATGGAAAAATTAAAATTCTATTCCCTTTTTTCGCTTCAATAAATCGTCTCATTGTTAGGAAAATAAGTTTCAAACTCTCTTTTCTTTTCATTTGAAGGGCGAACTTGGTGTATACCTAGTTTCCGATGGTTCCAATAAACCGTATCGGTGTAAAATCAGAGCACCGGGATTTTATCATCTGGCTACGATGGAATATATGTCAAGAGGTCATATGTTAGCTGACGTGGTGGCTATCATCGGTAGGCTCTCCTTTAATGTACTTGTGTACTGAGGGTGACAGGACAATTCCGCCCTGGACAATACCCCGGGGGGGGGGGGGGGGGGGGGGGGGTGATTTTCCGGGGGGGTAATGCTCCAGGGGGCAATTTACTAGGGGGGCAATCATCCGGAGGGGGGGGGGGATTGTCCAAGGGGAGTTGTCCTAGAACCGTACTGAGAACCAACTTGGATGTTCTGATACCTAACCGTTTGATTAAAGAAGGACATCCTATGCATATCGTTTGATTCAAACTTTTGACCTAAAAGCTTCCATGGTTACACTTGTTCATGTTGGTTGTGTCCATGGAAGTCCGTAAGACAGATATTTTTAAAGTTAGATGTTTTGTGATGGTGGAATTTCTTCTGCCGACAGAAAAACGCATTCCTGACCTGCTGTCCTGGGTACAAAGTTTGTATGTGTAAATATCTCCACAGAGAAAGTCGGATGTTCTATGTGACAACACACACCAAATTATTTATCATCGTTATGTCCGATGAACAACTCGAAAACATTCTCTCCCTGCATAAAATGCTGTGTCGAAAACAGGATCCACAGTAAAGATATTTTCTTTCTTTCAGGTACACAAGATATTGTATTTGGTGAAGTTGATCGCTAGACTGTCGTTGTAAGAGTTTGTATATAGAAAACTTAATACATAGATTTAAGTGGTGTTCTTGAAGTTCCCTCTGTCTCTGAATGTGTTATTTGGTGTGTTGGTGCAGGTTGGAAATACGAAAGACACATAGTGCATGGTTTATTGACATAATTGACTTCTAGAGGTTTCATCAGGGAAAAAGTTCCTTTTCTGTTATCATAACGACGTCTTGTAGTTCTTGTTTTGTAACGAATGAATTGAATGCAAGCAGTTTCTATAGAAATGTTTGTTTCTGATTCCTTCATGCCTTTCACTTGAATGATTTGTCACTGTTGTCATGGGAACGAACGGGCATTATGTTTCTGTTTACTTGAAGGAAAGAAACTAGTCTAGTCTCATAACTAAACTAGTCTCATAATTATCTCAAAAATTATTATTGACTCAAGATACAGTGACAATTTTTCGTGATTTCCCAAGTCCATATTCGTTGTCTTGTGCAGGATTAAAGACCCCTATGACACAAAAACGATTGCATCACCATAAACCCTAAACCCTACACATGGCCTTTATGGAAATGCTGCACGCTGTTTTTTCTTATACGAATACATATTTGATAGATAAACAAGAAGCCGTTTGGCTTGAAGACTTAAGGACGTAACACAACGATACACATCTAGTCTCAAATCTACAACAATGCCGAATTGTCAAATTATGGTCAAATCTAACAAAATGACTGGCAAATTTAACATCTTCCATTTGTGCTTTGTACAAATTTTTATGAATATTCCAGAACTTTCTAAATTTGGTCCAAATTTGGCCCAAATTATCCAATTTTAGTCAAATCTGACATAATGACAGTCAAATTTCAAATCAACACCTTTCCAATGTGCTCTGTGCAAAATTTCATGTAAATTGGAGAACTTTGCAAATTTGGTCCAAATTTGGCCTAAAACTGCTCAATTTTAGATAAACCTGTCCACATAATTGTGAAATTCGAAATCAGCATCTTTCAATTGTGTTTTGTGCAAATTTTTATGTCTTTTTTTATGGGTGTCTTAAAGTCAACAAGAAGCCGCTTGGCTTGAAGACTTCAGGACGTAACACAACGATGCATATTTAGTCTCAAAAATACAACGTTGCCGAATTACCAAATTATGTTCAAATCTAATAAAATGACTGGCAAATTCAAAATCAGCACCTTTCAAATGTGATCCGTGCAAAATTTCATGAAAATTGAAGAACTTTCGAAATTTGGTCCAAATTTGGCCTAAATTGCCCAATTTTAGTCAAACCTGGCAACATCATTGTCAAATTCGAAATCAGCACCTTTCAATTGTGTTCTGTGCAAATTTTCATGAAAATTGGTCAACTGGAAGTCCTAATTTGACCAAATTTGCGAATTCGGCAACGATGTCATGTAAACGCTGCACGAAAACGTTCTAACTTGGAGAAGGAGTAGTAGTAGTAGTAGTAGTAGTAGTAGTAGTAGTAGTAGTAGGAGAAACCACGGGTATTTTAAATACTTTACTCCACCACGGGTGTCCTAAAGTCAATAAAAAGTAAAAACAAGATAAAATTCAGCAAAAGCTTTTCGATAAAAATATCATCATCACTGCTATATACAAATCTAAAATTAATGCAAGTAAAAGGTTTAAAAATAAAAAATCAGAGAGAGAACATGTAATTTGTCATGGCAACAACGATACCATGACGACCAACGAGTTATCTCTTTAACAATTAAATGGCAATTAAATTACTCCGTTCCTGAAGAAGTGCAATAATTTTGTTTAATTAAGTTTATTTATTTATTTATTTATTCTTTATTTAAAGTCGATACAAAAGTTCAGTAAATAAAAATCCAATAAATCAAAATAAAAAGTTAGCCTATGGCTAATTTAAATCGACTATCATAAAAACTTAAAACCACATTAAAAATACTAGTGTATGTAACCTAGTATGTGGCACAGAGACGGCAGCTGCACTGTCACGTTCGTTCACTCTGCACTGCAAGGCGGACATAGGAAAACATTCGAAAATGCGCATGCGTCAGATAAATCTCGCAAAAATACGAAGAGGCAAGCTCTCGAAGTCCTCACACCAACCCCAAATTTTTCGTCTAAATTGGGGAAAATACTGCGTATACTGGAATGTAATGCAATACAATTGAAAGGTAGGTAACCAAGGATTATGGTTAAGGAAAAGTTTTGCGATTTTCTGACGAGAACTTTGTTTTTCGCGGGAAAGTATCAGCAAACTTTATTGTCAAATAAAGCTTCAACTTTGAAGTTGAAATACACCTTTTCTAAAGTTTTCACAGTAAAACCTATCATTTACACATTTGCTTGAACCCTCCCTCTATGTATTAGTGTTAGAATCATTGTCCTGTATTTTTCTGTTTTGAAGAAAATCAAATATTTTTGAGGAACCCCAAAATCCATCATGGCCGATGCCTCACATGAAGATAACCTGCAAAAACATGCAGAATATGTAGGAAAAAGCTGCCAAACGACCCAGTGACTTTCCATGGTAATCCCTCAATAATCTGCAGAATCAATGCTGCCTGTTTTTTTTTTAAAAAAAAGAGTGGCCTATAATTTTACTGACAGATATGTGTGCAGTCTGTTTGGAGAATGTAAAAAAGTTGGTAGCTAATTTGTTCAAACTGCAACAAATTATTCCAATTCTCTGAATGGAAAGAAAAATTCCATCACAAGGAATGAAGCTAGGGTGAAAAACCTAAGGCATAATTGTTCCAACTCCTTTCAAATAATGATATGACACATCACAAAACAAGCAGAAGGGGTTTCCTTCCATGTTTTGCAAAAGAAATCTAATAGCAGTTCAGCTTTCTAGCAGATGTTAAAACCACAGAATATTTATATACATATCTACAGAATATTTACATATATACAAAATTTTGCATAAAATATAACACACTAATACAATATCGTTCTTTTGCATAACAGGTGGTTACATACATTTTAATGTACCTTAAAGGAAGAATATTGGATTTTAACCAAATTTCACGGAAGCACCTTAGCGCGTCCGCAAACTTAAATGTCCGCCGTGAAACGAACGTGCTGTATATGTGGGATGCTATCAAGTTCTCGTTGGAAAAGAAGGAAAGACAAAGGATTTCGACATGAGTTAGGAAGATTCTCCCATAACTTTGCTGCAATGTAAGAAACAGTTTGTGAACCGTTCCCTGATGTATAAATTTTATGCCGTTTTAGGGGATTAGACGACCGTA
Organism: Turritopsis dohrnii; assembly: GCA_027922465.2. Taxonomy (NCBI): domain Eukaryota; kingdom Metazoa; phylum Cnidaria; class Hydrozoa; order Anthoathecata; family Oceaniidae; genus Turritopsis; species Turritopsis dohrnii. The sequence goes on along the minus strand of BQMF02000242.1, from coordinate 576,737 downwards.
AATTACCCTATTACCCCATATAAGCGCTGCGCCTATAGCAAGGACAATCAAGTTCTGGCACGATTTTTTTATAAAAAAAACGCCGACCTATAGGCGCATGCGCCTATATTTAATGGAGCCTGGAATAGCCTGGAATAAGAGCCTTCCGTATGGGTGGGAAAAAGTCTAACAGGAAAAGCAGGAAAATTCATTTTTGTAATGGTTTTACATTTTAAAGCTCTATGTCTACAACAACATCGTCATCATGAGATACTGACAGCAGAGATGGAGCCAGAAAATGAACACGACAAGTTCGCAGTGAAAATTGTCAAAAACAATGAAGCTGTTGAACATCTTCCAAAAGAACTTTCGAAATACTGTACTTCTGCCTTACTTGCAGGGCAAAGATATCCTGTAAAATTACGGGAAAGAAGGAAAACAAGAAAAGGAATGGCTTGGAAGTACCATGTATACGGTGGAAGGGCCACACGTTTTGGTGTTAAAGTGGAATTTTTTGTAAGAGATTACCTGAGAAGAACAAAATAAGTCGTCATTAAGATGTGAATATTTTATTGGATTCGTCCCCTAAGTTTGGACCTGTGATCGAGTCATTTCGACAGGATATAGGCGCATGCGCCATGACCCGGATATAGGCGCATTGCGCCTATAACCGGGGTGCGCTTATATGCGGGGTAATAGGGTATATATTGTGTCTTTAAATACAAAAACATCATTCATGTAGGAGGGATTCAGGCCATGTTTGGTCTTAAAGCCCTCCTTCAGTAATAACCTGCAAAATTTTTCATGAATGTTGAATTTGTTATTTCCTTTAGACGTATCACATAAAAGCCTATCTGCCCTGTCTTGAATGGTATCAATTTTATGCAATAAGCATCTACTTGAAAAACCCCATATAAGTGGGCAATAACTGAAGTTACTAAAAATAAACGAATTGGAAATAATACGACGTTTATATGGACATGAAAATAAGGTGATAAACGTTTCAGTGCATTGATCTTGGCATTAGCCTTCTTGCATAGAGGGTGAACATGCTCATTGAAAGAAAGCTGATTGTCATGAACAGCCTAACAACGTTACATGTTGTGACGCCTTCACAATAATATTTCCCAGATTCAATGTAAATATAACTACATTCTTTGCTTTTCCAAGGATGAGCAGTTTACATTTATCAGCATTTAACTGAAGCCCATTGTTGGAAAACCAAGTACCGACTGTTGAGAAAGATTTTTCCAAATGAAACTTAAAGCCTTCAAATTTCTTTCCAGATGTATAAAGTGTGTTTTCATCCGCGAAGTTGCATATTTGAACACCAGTTCTCTCATTAAAAATAAACATAAGATCGTTGATAAAATTATTAAACAATAAGGGCCCAAGAATTGATCCTTGTGGTACACCACTAATAATCTCAAGCCACATGCTATAAAAACCATCGATTCCCACTCTTTGAGATCTACCACTGAGATAACTTTTTATGAGACAGAGAGCTTTCCTGGAAAAACCATAAACATGTAGTTTCGCTATTAATAGATTATGATTAATGCAGTCAAATGCTTTACTCAAATCCATTAATAACGCTCCTACAGCATTTTCTTTATGCCACGATTTCAACATGCAGAGTAAAACCTGTTGGCTGTTGTAGCCCTTACGAAAACCTGATAAGAGAGGAGAGAGTTTACCATCCATAAAACTACTTGATGATATAATATACGTTCAAATATTTTAGATGAGCTACTCAATTTACTGTTAGGCCTATAGTTATTTTTGCAAGAACGAGCTCCATTCTTATACAGAGGGCAAATATCGGCGAATTTCATCCATTCAGGAAAGGTTTCGTCATTGATACATTTCGAGAATAACTTGTTAAAATGCTCTGCATACACGTCAGCATTATTTTTTCAAAAATTTTGCTGGAATTTCACCATTAGGACCAGATTTATTTTCCTTCAAAGATATACTTGATATACTTTTTCATGTTATCCAGGGAAATTGACTCAAAGCACATTTTCTCGATGGATTGGATATTTTGCTGTATTCATTGTATACAATGGATATGGCTATGCAATGCATATACGGATGCTGTTGGTATGATTTGATAATGCTGTCAATATCTTCAAGTTCATTTGCGTGATCGTGCGTTTTGTTGATACTTAGAGATTTTGTGATATTAACAAAATATTCATTTATAAGATTGGCTATCTTTTCTTTATGACGTAGTACCTAGTTATCTTCCACCAGAACTTGAACTGTATCCTTAATGCATTTATCGTTGATTATTGGTTTCACCGTTTTCTAAAAGCGTTTGTTATCGAAGATCTTTTGAAGTCCAATGATGAATAATACTCTCTTCTTGTTTCTCTTACAATTCTAACACATTTGTTTCTTTTCTGTCTCAGTTTCTCCCAGTTCAAACTAATGGGATTTTTGTTGTAAGTGTTTCTGTATTTTGAGCGTAGCATGATTTCTTTTCGTAATCGTTTGGTCATAAGCGGTGAGTTATTATTCCTGACAATTTTTGGAGGGAGGGAGTATGTTTATTAACCAACTGTCTGAAATTTTCATCAAAATTATCGTAACTTTAAATAGAATTACCGTAAATGACCGATTAAGCGCCCTGGGCGCTTATTATTTTTTTGAACTTTTGCGGTGGGCGCTTATACGGACGGCGCGCTTAATTGAGACCTGGCCGGTTAATAAAAAATCACTAAAACCACTAATGCAGTTTGTTAATAATAATTTAAATGATTTCAAGTATTTATCCTATATTTTTGATGCAAAACATAATTAATACCACACAATATTGATGATAATACTCACAAAGAACTTCTCTAAACGTGACACGTACTACAATCGAATAAAAGTCAATAGAAGTAATGAAAACTTTAAGTGGAAATTAATTATCAAAATTTAATTAGGGTTCTCTGTAGGAACTTTTTTGTATTCATTGCATGTAAAAATGTCAACATATTAAGGGAGCAAAGAGAAATTGAGTACCATCAATATTCCTAATTCTTAATGACCTTTCTAATGTGGAACGCAAATAAAAACATATTCCAACTGTCAGTAATTTTTTTTTTTTAATCATTAAATTGGGATCCATACACTAATATATATGTTTCTTCTCCCTAGAACATAAATTTTCAAATAAAAACATCAAAATATTATTAAGTATTATTATATTAAATAAGTTAATAAAATGTGTAAGGGGAGAAAAAAAAGGAAAGAAAAGTGAGCCAGTGGAGATTATGGAGAACAGGTCTGACGGATTAAAGAGAAATTGTGATTGAAACACCGAGAGAAACCTGGAAATGAAAGTTTAAAACGATAAGCAGACAAATAACAATAAACATGACCTATAGAAAAGAGAGAAAGACTACGAGGACAGGACTCTAGCCAGAGCTCTGCCTTTGTAGTACTTCATCACCTCTTTGCAAAAACTTTTACTATCACTAATAATCCTAATATTTTTTGGTAAATCATTATATATTAGTGCTTGCTCGTTCTAGGTATTCTTCTCACCATGCTCAACTTTGAATTTGCAATCAGAACGTGTCGAACGTTTAACTTCCACTCGTTTCAATGTAAGGTACGAAGGCCATCTTAAGGTCGTTTAGGGCAGAATAGGTGCATTTTATTATGGCGAACTCAAATGATTCTTTTACTGGCAGCCAGCCCAAGTTGATTACATCGGTTTCCTTGGCGAAGCCCCCAATTACGTATTCGGCAACAATATTCTGCAGCTTTTGAAGCCTCCTGATTTGATATGTCGGCAGCTGAATATACGCGACGCAGCAGTACCTCATGGGGGATAATACAAGACTTTCAGCAATCAACTTTCGAACTTTATAAGGGGTAAATCGTTTGAATTGTTTGAAGTGTAGCGTAAGATGATCTTATTAATTTGTCTACGTGAGTTTTGCAGGTAAGGTTTTCGTCAAAATAAACGCCAAGAATCTTTATCGCGTCCATACGTTTAATAGATTGGTTTTTGTGACGTATCTGACATGTGTCGTCATTGGTTGTTTGATGTTTTTTACTGAGTTTCGAGGATGAAAAAAACATAAACTTTGTTTTCTCATCGCTGAAAATCAAGTTGTTATTCAATGACCATACTGATACCTTCTTCAGATCTGACTCAAGCATCGAAATGCATTTCTCGATGTCTTTTAGTTTGCTCTTTTGGTATAAAGTTGAATCATCGGCGTATTAGAGAGCTGCAAGATAAGTCTTTTACAAGGTCGATAATATACAGGTTGAAGAGGACAGGACCAACTATACTGCCCTGGGGAACACCAAAGTTTTTAGGTTGGACGATGGAAGATTTATCATCAACTTGTATCAAAGACCTTGGAAAAATCCAGTAATATAGCCAAGGTTATTTCACTTGAGTTCATGGCAACTTTATGTCATATCTAAGTTTCAGTAGGAGAGTGTTCGTGGAATGTCCTTTCCTGAAACACGATTGGGTTAAGTTGTAAGTTGATTTTGTTTCAATAAAGTCGCAAAGCTGTGATAAGATGACGTGTTCGAACACTTTTGAGAGAATACAGAGGATAGATGTGGGTCGGTGTTCTGTTACATTCTTTGGATTATCTGTTTTTGGTATTTTTGAGACTCTCGCTAACTTCCATAGGTCTGGAAATATGGTGCATCCAGTACTGTCAACCAAACTACAATACAAGCTTCTCAAATTGACTGCTCCCTTGAGAGCCATGCGTGATTTTGTGATCTCTGTGTTAGATGGTACTCAAATAAAAAAGGTTTTTCATATCAACTCACAGTGGACAAGGACATTTTTTCATGAGATAATGAAATAAGTAGGCCATTATGACCACGTCATGATGCTTTACAGTCCATTTTTCAAGTGTTGCTGGTAATTGTTTTTTGCTCTGCTTCACAAAACATTTGATTTAGTTATTTATGGTGAATGTGGAAAATATGGATGCATATTTTCATATCAAGAAACTTTTTTTTTCTTGCATTCAAAATTAGGCACTTCACAATTAGGAACATTGACAGTATTTCTTATTATTAAAGTTTCAATATTATTATTATTATTATCTGACCAGAAAAAAATATTTTGCAGATACCTATGGGAAGAAACTTTCGCGGAAGACAATTTCGAGAGCCTTTCGAATTTGCCTCGAATTCGCAAAATTAATTCCCGAGAAAAATTTGATTTTTGTAAATTCGTGAAAATAAATTCTCGTAAAAATCTCTTCCTTTAAGGGTTGGACTAGAAAAAAAACTTGTTTAATGAATTTATATATGGTATTACCTTGACATAATACTGTTATATATGGTATTACCTTGACATAATACTGTTACATATGGTATTACCATGACATAATACTGTTACATATGGTATTACCATGACATAATATATGGTTGGTAATTTGTAGCAAAATTCAAGATACGATTTATTAACACTTCACTTGATGCCTTCATATTCAACAGCGTTTTTTTATGCAAGACAAAATTATATTCAAGGATATTCCGTAACCTAAATCTGGTCTGCAAAATTAGCAGAAAAACTGAGATAAGCATGGAGTATGAAAATGGTGGAAAATGTTGAACAAGTTGAAAGAACAAAGACTGAGAAGAGAGTGTGAGGGAAATAATGAAAGAGTTTTAAGTTTTCTGAAAGAGTTGTTGAACGATCATCATTTTGTTTGTTATATACCAGGGAAGGGAAGAGTATAGTGTGCTGAAGGCACAGGCAGAGAGAAGGCTTAATTCCAACTTTATTCCGACTTTATTGCGGCGAAATCTCTCCTGCATCAGATGACCTTTCTTGGTTCGGCTTTGATCCAAGAACTCCTTCTCCTTCTGATGATGGTCTTTCATCTGTAGACGTTGCAGACGTATGGAATCCTTTTCCAGAAGATGTTTTGGAACACATATTGCAACTTGAGTTTTTAAGGGATTCAGAAAGCTTTAGTATTGATGTTTTTATTGAAGCTAAAGGCTTAATACAGAGTGTTTGAGAAAACTTAATGAATTTCTGAACTCTCCGCACTTATTTCACTTCACGAATTTTAGTTATAGATTTCTATTAGTCCTCAAAAATACAAGAATCAAAATCAATCCCAAGTTTTTAATATCTTTTTCCGGACATTTTGTTGGGTATTTTTAGAAACGAGGGATTCTAAGTTTTACAGAATTTGGTCATTACTAATAAAAGAAAAGAAAAAAGTTTACCAACGTAGTTTTCGATTGGCTAGTTCCCAAACCCACCTCTCCCACCTGGTCGGATTTGACCTTATTACGGTAGCAGCGTAAGCGAATACCGTATTAAAACACTCTTGGACTCCTACTCCTACTACTACTACTACTACTCCGGCCGAAACGGCAGTTTTTAGCCTACGATTTAGAGTGTGCGAGTCCACACTAAAAACTCAATATACATTCTAATGAACGAACGCAGCCTTTTGAATTTTCGAAGGTTTTCAATCACATACATTTAAAATACGTTTTCTTTGATATTTTATCACTTAATTGATGAAGGAATGGATATTAATCAAATAGGTCTTACTTTTATGGTACTGAATCAATGAACTTTGGCACTTGAAAATAGATATGTTTTTCCTGTCAGTAAAGCACAAATCAGACTTTCTTATTACTTTCTACGTTTGTTAGCTATCTGTTATGTCTTTGAACATCAAGGTTTTCAAAAATCGAGTTAAAAAAAGGCAGTTATCTGTTTGAATTCATTTTCGGTTTCAAAAAATTATAATTCAAACATACATTATTTTTTCGAAGAAACGCGTTTTTTTTTCTACATAAGCTCTTATAAAAAAAACGTACGTTATAAACAGCTCATGCATGTATAATTCTTTTGTCTTCTAATAAATTAAATTGCTGGTGTGTTGCGATTAGACCCTATTTACACGAGTTAGTAATTTTAAACATCATAATATCGTTTATGCCTGTTTTCCGCCAGTAAGATATCTCAAGAAATAACGTTTACAGAACGTTTAAGAACTTTAAGTAAAATTTCAAATTTGAAAGTATTCTTGTGGCAAGTACTTTTGCTGCTACCGTTTTGCGCCATCTGGCTCTTGTTTTATTACATTTCCTTTTACACTGGAACAACTGTTGTTGTTGTTTTCTTACTCTTTTAAGGTGTCATATATAATTAGGTGGATTTAAAGTAGAGTTTGCATACAGGAAATCTTCAGATGGAAATAAAGAAAATGATGCTGATTGAAGAATGTATCATACGTAAAAATTATTGTTTCCAGCCTTTCCCTTGACGCTGAGGTACTTTCATTTCAATAAAAATTCTTGATGAAAACTTTTATAAGAACAAGACGTAACCTCACTCAAACAGGTTATTTGACATGGTTAATTTCCAAGTGGGCTGTTTTCATTATTCAAAAATAGACCTGAAAAACGCACGCGTATCCAGAGTCAAATGGTTTTCTTTCTGTATTGTATTGTATTGTATTCAATTTATTTAACGTTGACATAGTAAGATAGTACAAAATATACTAATTAAAGTCAACTGATAAAATAGTAATAATAATAATAATAATAAAACAAGATATTAAAAAGTACAATGAATAAATACCCCATTAAAAAAAACAAAAAAAAAAACTATAAAAATACCAAATTCACAAGTTTATATAAATCCGAGATTTTTAACGTAAGTTTTACATATTCTGCAGGGACAATTAGTTGGAATCCAATTTTTTATTTTGCTTTTGAATTCCTCGATTGTCTTGGAGGTTTTATACTCGCTTGGGAGGGAGTTCCACAACTTAGCTCCAGCATTGGCGAGTGTTTCAGTTCCCTATTTTACTGTATGGATATTTCGTGATTCTAGCTTTTCATTTCTTAGGTTGTAAATAGGCTCAGTAAATTTAAAGAGTTCACATGTAAGTTCCGGGCTAATACCTGTTTTTACTTTGTACAACTCTGTTACAAGAGTGCGTAAGTTCTTATGATGGGCTGTCACACTATTGTTTGTTGACAGCAGGTCATCAAAAGATGACTGATAATCCTGATTGATAATTCTTAATGCCCGTTCATGTATGTGATTAATTCTGTTATTCAATTTTCGATTATGGAATATCCAAACAAGAGGGCAGTAAGAGAACTGTGAGGTGACAAATGCATTAATAAGGAGTTTTCGCTGTTGAAATGACATTATATTTGATAATCTAGCTAAAGCACTTACTTTTTGACTAGCTTTGTTACAGAGTTGGTTGATATGTTCCTCAAAAGAGAGTTTATTGTCGATAGTTATGCCAAGCAGTCTTTCCATTTTAGAACTGTCTATAGTTTTGTTGTACACTTTTAGACCGATTTTAGTGTCGTCGTTTGTGAAAAAATGTGATTTCTCTGGATTGGCCTTCATTCCGTTATTATCGAACCAATCAAATATTAATTTAGCGGCTTCTTCTAGATGATTTACAACTTCGTTCACATTTCTACCTGTGGAAAACGGGGTAGTGTCATCAGCATAATTCGCGATGTCTATGTTTGGTACAAAAAGGAACAGGTCACATATGAAAATATTGAAGAGCAAGGGACCTAAAATTGAACCTTGCGGTACCCCATATCTGATATTTTTCCACGAGCTGTACTTATTATTTATCCTTACCCTTTGCTTTCTATTTGTTAAGTACGATTTTAAGAATAATAACGAATTTATATCAAGTCCGTATGCATGTAATTTTGCTAGTAGTAAATCGTGGGGTATACAGTCAAACGCCTTGGATAAGTCAGTAAGGAGAGCTCCGAACGTCCCTCCTTTGTCAATACTTTCTTTTAATTTTTCTATCATATATAAAAGACACTGCTGGGAACTATGCCCTTTTCGGAAGCCGAATTGATATTTAGAAAATTTTGATTCGAAGAATGCGTACATCTGATTGTACATACACCTTTCGTAGATTTTGGAGATATTTGATAAGATACTTATAGGTCTATAGTTTTCTTTATCTGTCCTCGAATTCTTTTTATGAGTTGGTGTTATATCTGCGTTTTTAAGAGACTGTGGAAATTCGTTCTTATTTAGAGACGCATTAAAGTTTCCTGATAAGAAACTGGAAAAAATATCAATATTTTCTTTAATAATGTTTGTTGGAATATCATCTTGCTGTTGAGATTTTTTAGGATCAAGTTTACGGATATATTTTTCAATTTCTCTTCTCTCAATTGGTTTGAATGAAAAACTATTATTGAGGTTAGTGCTCTTTTTTATCTTTTGTATGCTTGGATGGGTCATGAACCTACAAATAATGGAGTTCAGATTGTGATCTATACAAGCATTATCCGTTTCAGGGGGTCGGTTTATACCTAGATCATCAACAATGTTCCCAAAATAGTTATTGAAGATATTCGCTATTTCTTTTTCGTTGGATACAGTTACTCCATTTTCGATTAACGTGATATTTTCATTTTTATTTGATTTATTGGAAAAGCATGGTTTGACTGTTTTCCAAAATAGTTTGTTATCAGTGACACGTTTAACATCAAGATTATTGTAAAACTTTTGTTTTGTTTTCTTAACTAGGGAAACACATAGGTTTCTTTGTTTGTTATATGCAGATTTACTTTCTGGGGTCTTCTCTTTTCTGTATTTGTTAAGTAGTCTTGATCTTGTCATAATAGCTTTGTTAAGCTCTTTATTCATAAAAGGTGCCTGATTATGACGTACAGATTTTTTCTTTTGAGGAGCATGTATATCTAATATACTAACACATGTCTTTTTAAAGGATTCGAAATCTCCAAGAGTGATGTCATTATTTAAAGTATTGATAAGATCATCCCGAAATTGAGAACAACTGAAATTCCTGTATGACCTATAATTTATTATCTTAGGTTTCTTTTTTGAGAAATGTGACTTTAAGACTGTAACTGTCATTTTATGAAAATCAGACAAGCCAGTTTCTACAGTTTTAGAGTGACAAAAGGATCCTGGGTGGTCTGTTACCAGAATAGTTGGAATAACAACTTCAAAACCAAGGACACAAACTGTTGCAACCATAAGTAAAAGGACCTGGTTTGTAAGCCACGTATCTTTCTAAGGCTATGCAAAATATGAAGCCTATTCCAACTGTTTGACTCAAGTCCAAAACACTGAAAAGTGCTTTACATGACCCAGCGCTGTATATCCACTCACATGTCCACAACTCGGGTGTGGCTTTCACAATCATAAATATAGAGAATATAAAATCACTAAGGGCTAGACCACCAATCAAACATTGGTTTCGGGAAAACTTTCCATAGTATGTAATGGTTAGTATAATGACCAACAAGTTACCAAAAACACCTACAAGACCGCTGATCAAATTAAAGGTTGCTTTTGTAATTCGCACCGTCTTTCCATCATCACAATCTAGTGTAAACGATGTATTTTGTATAGACTTTTGAACGTCTTTCAAAAAGTTGCATAATACGTTTTGTTTGATACAATTACAGTCAACATTTTCTACATTACATCTGATGCATAAGTCTTTGAGTGTTAAACTTCTTTTAAGTGGAGGTGATGGCCCTCCGACTCCAAATTGGTTCGGAAAGAGACACATTAGTTGGCGAAGTTCATAAGGGGTGATGCTTGGTAGACCTGGTCCACCCGGCCGTCCAGGTCCACCAGGAAGTTTAGGTTCATCATTTCCTGGGACAGCCGTGTCGTTCTGAGAATCCACCGATACCACTAATGCAAGTATAATCAACACAAACGTGAAATTAGCAGATAGATGCATTATTGTTTTTTTATTGCTTGCACTAGAATGTCAATAAACGTAAGAAAATATAAATATAAAGCAACGTTAAAAGATGCTTTATGCACAAGTAAGGTAATATATTCTAACTTAAAAAGATAAACAAATATAACTAAATATATCTAAATGGATTATCTTTGAGAGAAACTTTTGTTTCTAATCTTGTCCTGAAATTTGATCTAGATTTGAATAGAAACACAGATACCGTTTCCAATGAATCGCTTGTGTACAGTTCAATATGGCCAATATGGACTTCAAGCAAAAACAAGATCTTCAGAGGTAAACCTCTTAGTTTGCTTATGCTATTGTTATTCTTGCATCGCCAAATAACGATGCAAGAAATAAATGATTTCTGATATATTACTGATGTTTTCATCAAAATATACGCGGTTTGCAAGGAAAATTAGATGAAATAAGAAACATTTTACTTTATTGTAAGAAAATCGACTTTCTTTCTCTCTCAGAAGTTTTCATTACCGATAACACATCAACTGACTTTGAAATTCCAGGTTTCATTTATTCATTTATAATCCAAGAAAAGCTGGACCTGGTGGAAGGGTAGGTATTCACATTCGTGACCACATCACCTTCGTCGAGAGAGAAGATCTCGATGATCCTGATATTGAAACAATTTGGTTTGGAATTACCCCAAAATGCTCGAAATCTTTCATTTTTTGTGAAATGTATAAACCCCCCGAATCTTCAGATTACCGATCAAAGAACTTTCCATCAAAACTACGAAAAAAGATTGAATCAGTTAATGACGAGAGAAAAGATGTTATTCTTATGGGAGATTTAAATACAAACTACAGTTTGTATCAAAAAATTGGAAACAAGAATATTACCGAGTTTTTAAAGTAGATTTAAATTCAATTTATTCTTAAAATTCTTAAAATGGAATCCTTATATCATTTTGTTTTTCTCATGATGTATTTTCTTGTAGGAAATGGAAAAGAAGAGAAAATCGAAAAAATAATATTGGAAAGACTCTGAATTTCTTAGCGATCAATTCAGATGTTGCGTAACAATTTTTATCGCTATCACTTTAACAAAGCCAATGTTTCGCACGTTTTGAATAAATGTTACGTAAGCCATTGCTTTAATTGGGAGTCTCAGATGTCACATACTGTATTATACCTCGAAAATACAGTATGCAACTCACATCAGCAAATACAGTGTATAATAATCTGAAGGAAATACACACAGTCGTTTTGCTCCATTGATTCAGAAAACAAGTATATAAAACAATAGCCATGGATGGATGAAGAGGTAAAGCGACATAATAGCAACCGAGATAAACTTTTACGAAAAGATCAAAAATCGGAGAACGGGTCAGACTGGACTAACTATCGTAAAAAACGAAATTTTGTGAAAAACGAAATTGCACGATCAAAGCGTACCATAATAAAGCAGATTCACTGTGGAGAATAATCAAGAAAATATTTCCAGTAAAACTGTCTTCAAGTTCAACCTCATTGAAGGCAATGTTTTAAAACTTGATGACACTCCCAAAATACCTTTATAAACTGTGATAACGTCAAAAATTTCTCCTATTTATATGTCACAAACACTAGTGGTTATATTCACTTACATTCATTTTGGTCAGTGTGGGTGAATTTTTCATGACCAAAATCTATTTTGACTTTTTCTTACTTGTTAATAAATGACGTAAGTGAACTGTGAGTAAACTGCCGCTTAAAACATAACTTTGAAACCCTGAATAAATTGTTAATAGTTTTGTGACATCATTAATGAAGTTGCATTGGGTATTGTGTTGCAATGTGTTGTAGAAATAACTAATTAAAAATTCAATATCTTTGGAAGTAAAACGTTTTTAAAAAGCTTCCACGTATAGAATACTATTTTTAACCAAAATGTTTTATAAAATGGCGATACCACCACTCCTTTAAATATGATAGCTGGATTACAGTGATTGCAGTAAGTAAAAAAAAGCTTGCTAACATACGACGTTCATCCAACGCTGTGTCAAAGCCGTTTTAATGTCGCAACCACACACGATCACAACCGCAGGGGCGGATCTAGGATTTTTTAAGGGTTAGGCAAATTTTTTTTTGCCAAACACACATAAGGGCGCAATCGATGAAATTTACGCCAGTTTACGCCCAATCTAATACATACTTTTCGAAATGTAAAAAATATTAACTCGAATTAATTCGTCCTGACGTAAAGGGGTGTTATAATGCAAGAGCCTGTATTGTTGCACTAATGGAATAAGGGAAATAAACAAAAGAAAACTAATTGAGTATGAATGGAATGTATTGAACTACGTTATGTAGGCCAAAATAATATTTTCTGCCAGATTGGAGGCTAAGTAAATAACCAATAAATTACTTCATCTGTTATCTTCTTCATTTTCTTGATTGCTTGTACATGAACAGGAAGCATCCACCAAAGGAAAACATACTTGTAATGAATCAAATAAATAAATTTTCAATTACCTATACCATGATAGATTGGAGCACTCAGATAAATACATGATATTTTGTCTATGTACTGGTCAAGATGGTCAGATAGAAAGAAAAGAAATTATGTTAAGAAATAGAGTAAAATGACCAAAATCAAAGTTAGAGACAAGCTCCTTGATCATTATCCAGCAGCAAAATAAAAACAGATTTCTGCACTAAACGTTCATCAAATCAAATAGTATACCCTACCCTAAAAATGATCCATGGTTAAATAATTAATGTCAACCACATTATAGTAAAAGATGGTGTTTACAGAAATCCCTGAGACAAGTCCAAGAACCTATATATATAAAATTACACAACAACAGACAAATTATGTACTGCTTCCTCTTTAATAAGAGCTACAACATTTTTTCCAGAATTTAATGTAGCATAGGAAACAAGAAGTCAAACTAAAACATTATGTAATTACCTTTTTCAAAAGAAGACATAACGTAGGTGGTTTTTATAAAATGAAAGAATAACTCCAAAGATGTTAAAGTGTTTCTGCATCCAAAATGATATTTCGAGGGATGATAGAATGCACAAAGTTGTTTCAGAAGTCTTATAGTTTTTGGAAATTCTGTTTCCTTGGGCAGATATTTTGATTTAAAAATCATGAAATGATACAATAGATAATTATTTAATAAGATTTTTATTCTTTGTTTATGTGTATAAACTCTCAATATATTATAACTTCATTTTCTTATCACTCACTCAGAGTGAAAGCCCTTTCTCTCTATAGTAAATTAGAAAGATATAGTATTAATGATAACTTGCGATGAGAAAGTTAACCTATATACTATCTTATTATATATACAGTGGCGGATCTAGAGGTATGTCGAAATTTGTGTAGGAGAGTGTTAGCAATCTAACCATAAAGGAAAAGCGTCCAAATAATCCCATTGAAAATATAAATTGAAATCACAAATTATGTTAATGCTCTCATACACAAATTTCGACATACCTCTAGATCCACCACTGTTACATATCATAAAATATATGCATTGCATAAAGTGAATGTAAGATTTTAAAAATTAAATACATATCTCAGAAACTGGGAGTAAGTAATACTAACAAGAGGCTTTTTGATCTCTATCATATTGGTTCATATCATTTTGGACACAGGATCCTTTTAAAGTTCTTTAATTCAAAACCAGACAGTCATCTCGAACCAAGAAAAATTATATACTGAACTGTACAAATAAGTTACCAGGTTGAGATACTGGTGCTAAAAAAACCATGCAGCTGCCTACGCAAAACAACTCAGAAAAATAACAATGACTTTGTGTATTATAAACTCAGTCATTCAAACGTAACTCCATAACATTTTTACAGATGTATTTTTGGTTAACAGAAACAGATACCAAAAATATTTATATACATCATTAATCAATAAAGAAAAGGCTTCGGTTCAGTTGACACAAACAAACTTATTATACATAGCTGAGCTAATAATTAACTGTCGTCATACTTATGGTCAACGAATTATGGTGCTAATCATTTATATTATGCTAATCATTTATATTACATAAAATAAAACACTTGCTTTAAAGCAGCCACAATGTTTTCATTTCGCATAAGCAAAAGAAGAGACATGACTCGAAAAAAATGCTTTTCCTAGATTTTGAAGTCTGTTTTCAACAGATGTATTAAGTGAATTCAAAATTTCCTAATTAATACTTCATTATTGCTATCAAAAGCTGCAACGATGTTTTCTAGCGAATCCATGTTGAACTGGGTCTAATTCGAAGGTCTCCCACGTCGTTTTGTGCAGATTTGGTGACCATTCATTCAATAAAGTGTGTAAACCCATGGTTGTACCTTAGGCAAATTTTCTTCTGGTTCATTCAATTAAGTGTTAACCCATGGTTGTACCTTAGGCAAATTTTCTTCCAGTTCATTCATTAAAGTGTGTAAACCCGGGGCTCCTTAGGCAAATTTTCTTCGCCTAGGTGAGCGTTAGGCACTAGTCTGTGTTGTCAATGTAACTATGAGAAGTCGTTTTCCGGGCAGAATCAATACCTATAAACTCAAGCTGTAAAAAACATTAATTTGTAACATCATGGCGCGCGCCGCGCCTCGCCGGAGAATAATCCTATTTGCGAAAAAGAAAGGATATCGGATTGATGCGGGAATCTCTTGATATTTTCGATTATTTTCTGATTATTGTAATACAATACCTTTTTCAATTTGTGAAAAACATTATTTAACTGATTTTGGATTAGGCAATTGCCTAAGTTGCCTAACCCTGGATCCGCCCCTGAACCGACATCAAGAAAACGTCGATGCTGATTGAAACTAATCACGACCGGAAAATAACCATTTCAAAGTGCTACAATGGTTAAAAGCTTACCTTATCGGGGAAAAAAAAGTCGGGGGTAAGTGACTAATTTTTTGGGCTAGTGACTAAAATTTTCCCCGACCAAATTTTCCCCCGACTTTTCAACACCCGTCCAAAAATTTCACCCGATTTTTCATTTCCCCGTCCAAAAATTTTCCCCGGTTTTTTTACTCCCGCCCAAAACATTTCCCCGATTTTTTAGTCCTCGACCGAAACTTTTTCCCGATTTTTGATAATCTCAAGTAGAGTCTATCTATCGATTTTCGACTGGAATTATGACGGTCAAGCAAAGGAAGAGGAATCGAATGAAGTTGAATCAGTCAATGAGGACGATACAGATTCTTCTGTTACGATTAAGGGAAACAAAATTGATGTCAGTGAAAATAAAATGGATGTCAGTGAAGATATAATTGATGTTTGTGAAAGCAATATGGATGCCAGTGATGAAAATAATGACGATCAAACCTCAAAAACTGTTATTGTATTAGATTGAACTCTTAATTAGTTATTTTGTAATATAAATTTTAGTTCAAATTGAAAGTGTCGACAAAAATTGTGTTCCATTTTCTACTTGTATTGCAGGGAAAAGTGACTTATTTAGAAATTTTAGTCGGGGAAAAGCGACTAATTTCGAAATTTTAGTCGGGGAAAAGCGACTAATTTCGAAATTTTGGTCGGGGAAAAGTGACTAAAATTTCTCGAGGTGACTAAATTTTTCCCCGACCAAAATTTTCCCCGACTAAAATAAATCCCGACCTTTTTTTTCCCCGATAAGGTATTTCGTGAATATAGTTCCTAAAAATACTTCATAATTTAAACATTTTAACAAGAAACAACTAAGTTGTTAAAGATTTCCGTAACTTATACATGACATGCTTGTAATTTTAATTTGATAAAAGATGTTGTTGTGATTACTTTTCATTGTCAAAAATAAACTTTTTTCTAAGGGATTATACACTTCATTATGTATGTATGCTGCTTTCTCTCTCTTTCCATATAAAAGTCCTGTTAAGTACAATAACAAATTTGCAGAGTGAAAATAAATATATACAATGTAAAATTGCTTAATTTATATACATAAAAATTAAAAAAATAAAAATCGTCAAGAACTATTCAATAAGTCGACAGAAGTAAAATTTCAAATTCACTGGGCAATTACGTAATAACTTTTTGATCCTTATGTTCTTCCGTGGTCTAAAATACAGAGCAGTTTTCACACAGCCACAGAGGTTTGCTTTATTTGCAACAAACAGAATAAGGCAGGATAGGTGTGACCTTTACTCTGTTGGCTTTCCTTAATATACTGCATCGTGATTGTTCATTTTGCTTTTAAATGACTTATTCAGCCATGGGCAAGGACGTCACTTAATTTTCTTTTCTATTACCAGGGCATAGTTATTAAAAATGATCTCATGAATTTGGTATGGTCTTGTTAATGTTTATTGTTTTGTAGACTGTAAACCAATCGACATCTCGTAACTGCTTCAAAGTGTATCAATTTACTGTTTTTAAATAATGTCTGGATCATCATAGGTACTGACACAAACTCTCTTCAAGATTACATCGTTTCTTTTTTCAAAGACTGCACAACATAATTAAAATCATTATTGAAGCTTTTTGACAGATATTTTGTTGTCAGCCAAGCAATACATGCAGCATGTAAGAAGACTAGGATGGGAATTCTCTTTTGTGAAAATATCTTAATCCATGATATTTTCATTCAATATCTTGTCTTCCCAATTTATTTGTTTCATATGTCAATGTATACAATTCATAACCATAGATTAAATACAAATCTTGAGATTCGGCATCAGATAAATGAGTCTTCATACACAGTATAATATCAATGTTATGATATTCCTTCTCTTGTTATTATTATCAACAACCTGTATATAAAATTCTCAAAATTCGACTGTAAATCACGTATATTTTGTTATACAAACGATAGTCCTGTCTCTTTACAAGTCACATGCAGTTCTTTAATTATGAAATGATCTGTACGTAAACTTTTCCAACATTTCCAGATAAAAGTACCAAGCACAAAACACAAGCACGACCTTCCACGCGCCACCATATTGTTTTTACATGCTTTCGGTTCAGCTTTAGCCTGTCAACATTTTACATTATCATCACAGCGGAGATATGAAAATCACAGGCTAGAGCATTACCCTGATAGATAGATAGATAGAGAAATAGATACGCCGCCGAAATGAATAAGATTATCCATTCCATGGAAATCTTAATAATTTCAATAGTTACTTACACACGTTTCACGAACTCACGTTTGAACCAACTTCGAATTCCATCAAAATATTTGAAGAATTCCATGTATCCATTAGAGATAGTGTAGATTGAGGTTTCAAGGTCAACGCACACGTGCACACACGCACACGCACGCACACACAAAACTCATCAGATTTTAGCGCAACCAATGACGTCATTAATCCACCCCTACTGCGCATGCGTCGAAAACTGGTGACATCAGCATTATCGTCGAAAAGTGATATCATGCTGGATATTGAATGATCCTCTGACTCAGTTCTGTCCACTCGTAAAAAATTTCAAAGTTGAACAACAATATTGTAATAAAGGATGTCGACTAACCAATCTAAATTTGATAATGAGGAAGATGTAAACATACTAATGTGGAATGCTGCTTCCAAGGGTGACATCGATACTGTGAAACTGTATAAGGAGTGTGGTGCGACAGAGTTTAACGAGGCAATGATAGTAGCAAGTTATAAGGGTCACGCCGAGATCGTCAAACTCTGCAAGGAGTGGGGAGCGACTGATTTTGACATGGCAATGGAAATGGGAGCAAGTCTAAATGGTCACATTGATATAGTTAAACTGTGCAAGGAGTGGGGTGCAACTGATTTTAACAATGTAATGCTAACAGCAGGTAGAAAGGGTCATGTCGACATTGTTAAATTATGCAAGGAGTGGGGCGCGACTGATTTTAATATTGTCACGATAGCGGCAGCTTCTAATGGTCATCTCGAGATCGTCAAGCTGTGCAAGGAGTGGGGTGCGATACGGTTTGACTGGGTAATGGAAGTAGCAGCAATGGAGGGGCATTTTAAGATTGTAGCACTTTGTCAAAGATATGATAATACTCATGAGGAGCTCTTTCGCTATCATCACAAGCGTCGATTTGGGAAAGATCTCTACTACGAGTTGATAAAGGTTGCCATGCATCCAGATAGAGTGTGGGATTGATACTATGATGAGGATGAAAAGAAATTTTTAGGTGCCTATCTTCAATAAGTATATAAACTACTTATTGAACGAACTTGTAACTCCAAGGAAACTCACATCGCATGTAAACATAAGCGTGTTTTGAATCCTTCAAGTGTTGGAAAACGCCACTCCAGTCGTTTTTAGAGATGACATTGGTTTCCTCGCAGATAAACTTGGCGTCGCTCAACTGCTTAGGATACCAAGTGAATAGCATCTTTGCCTGTCGTCTGATGTTCTTTGGAAGAGCTGTGTAGACTTGAGTGAGAAGCCATAGACTATGTTTTTGATGACGTCCTGTGGTAGTTAGATCTAGAAGTTAGCTTCTATTCTTATCGAGTATCTCATCAGCTATAGAATCATCGATGATGAATAAGGTTTCCTGCACTGCAAATTGCTTGGTGAATCTCTCGATCCAACATAGTAAGTCCTGTTGGGGTGTAGGTTCGATCAGAAAAACATCATCATCTTCTCAGAGAATCGTACAGTCTTTATAGGTTGTATTCCATCTGAGGGAAGGACAGAAAATGACGATATAGTCAAAGTGGTGCTTGAACTGGTTCTGTAGTAAGCGTAGAACCAGTTCCGTCTTGCCACAGCCTGTCGGTCCTGAAAAAATTGTGGTACAAGGATCTTTAACAAGGTCCATTTCTTTTAGTAGCCGACACTGTGGAAGCGTGCATTCGCGAAGTTAACCTGTCCATCTTGTAGCACAAAGAGGTAACATTGGATGGCTCCCGCACCATCAGCTTTTTTGGTGATCCGCAGTGTGACACCATCTGAAGTGTTTTTGAGGTACCTCCCCGCACCATGTAGAGTATTGTCAGCAACACTTCGAAAGTCGATAAAAAGACAGTAGTTAGAATCGAAGAATTTAGAAGGACTAATGGCTGGCAGCAGCTCGTTGGAAGTGAAATACTTCCGTGCTGGGGCATACATTTCTTCTGGAAGTAAGCCATATGTGTATAGAGCTGATTAGGCTCTACTTCGATGGTAATGTCTACCTTGCTGATTTTCGGGTTGTAGTAATGGGTGTTATCCATAGCGTAAGCTTTTCGTTTGTCTGGGTCAAGAAAGAATAGAACAAGGGCCTTTAAACTCTCACTGGGCACGTTTATCTGTATATTCCAGGCGGTACCTTTCTTGTCCAAAAGGATTATTCTATGCTGTAAATAGGGTAGTCGTCTATTGGCAAGCTCATTGTAGACTTTAGTTTGAACTCAGAGTCTTCTACCTTGTCGAATTCTAGAGCAATGTTGGAGATAGTGTAGGTGCCGTCAGGATCTTTCTTCGAAGCACCTGATCCTGATCCTGCATCTTTGATGACCTTTCCATACTCTGCAAATTTAATTTTGAAGCTTAAGCGATCGCCAAGCTGTACAAAGGGGAGATGTTTGACGAGTTCAAAAAATTCCCATAGAGGAACGGCAAAACGGTTACCATAGACAGCTGCCAGGGTGGACGTACTCATTTCACCCGGTGTGACTCTGAGCTTGTTCACATCACCCTCCAGATCTATTCCCTGTTGGATACGTTCCACTTGCATTTCCTCAGGTAGCCATCTGTCCTTGTAAATTTCCATCACATCCGCATTTCCAATGTCTTGGATGACATTTCCTTCGTAACTGATAATCCACTGTTGGATCAATGCCTTTCCTAAGTTGTTGACGATGTAGCGTCCTGTATCGGTGGAGTTTAGCTTGATGTCAAACGTGAGCTTGAGAGATTCTGGTAGAATGACATCATTAGCACCTACATTTGGCAGCCTCACATCTAGAATTTGAGTCTGGTCAATGGTACTTGGTGTATGCGAGAGCCGGTTCCTCTGAAATACCAAGCACATCAATTGCACAGGGAATAGAACTTAGAAGACAGACAATAGAAAGTTTATACAATTATCTCGGCATAGAAGGAGATCCTAATTTGGCTTTGGATCGGTTTCAAGTATCTTCAACGAATACACCGGGTGTGACGAAAGTTGAATTTTATAAAAATGGTGATTGCCACCGAATAACAAAAGCAAAAACAGGAAAATTTTTAGCCCAAAAAAGTATTTTAAAAACCCTATATAGTGAGGATGCTATAAAATCACAGTTCGGTGTTGATAACACACCAGAGTGGATGATTAAGGGAAGACGTAAACTAGGGAAACAACTAGAAAATATTTAAATGGATAGCTTGGATAACAGTCAAGTCATAGACAAAACTTTAGAGATGGAGAAGATCTTACACGAGCAAGGGATTGAATTTAGTTTGCGTGAACTTAGAGGCTTAGACGATACACTAAAACAAATACGTGGGGAGCTGAAGAATAATCTAGCAAAATTAGGTGAACTCGATAGCCAAATAGCAAAAGAAGAACGTAAACTAGGTGAAATAAGTGATCCTAAAATGGAAGAATGAAAAAGTTCCCCTGTTGATCCACAACGATCCTTTGATCAAGTATAAAAAAAAGACCCCGTCAATTCAAGGTACCCCCTGCATATAGACTTTACGCCTGGATTGTATACGTCAAATAGCATTCGTTCAAGAATAAATGTTTACAACTGTTTACCCAGGATAGCCTCTTCAGTTTCTTAAGGTACTGTTATCAATGAAAGTCCTGCGAAGGAGATCCTAGAGTATTTAAAACTCCATTTGGGCTACGATAGCTGTATTAACAGAGACAACCATCCTGGACATCATTCCTACACTCTTGCTGAGTGCTAAGCAGAGAGGAGTGATTCACACAGTCATAGTCGCTGGCATGACTCGGTCGGGGATTGAACCCGCGACCTCCCGAACAGGAATCGAGCACTCTACCACAAGGCTACCAGTCTGTTGCCATAAATCGTTGTTCCAAAATTGAGAACAGCCTGAGCCTGATTTTTTTTTATAAAATAAGAACACTTCAGGATCATGTGAATTTTTTCTCAAGCATCCGTAAATAGTTTCGAAGTTTATTATATCACTTGTCATTGTTTCAGGCTCAGAAAGGCTCAAAAAATAAGAACTGTCAGCCCCAGGTCAGATTTTACTGGTTCTTAAAAAAAAAGTGTGCACTTGAATTTAAAAATTGTCATTTTAAGCCCTTCTTTTTTTGAAAATACTCCTCTTTCTTTACACACGTAATATTTTGTTAGTACATATTTGTTTTTGATTGCCTTTTTTTATGATAGGTTTTGATAGGTATTTGTTTACAAAAGTCCTTTAAAAAACACCCTCCTACTTTTTAACGCCTCCTCTTATTAACGCTCACTTCCTAAAGGGGCGTTTGTTGGAAAAAACATCTAGCATTTGGAAAGTAAAATAACATTTCATTCTCTCCCTTGAACCAAAATAACATGGCCGATTCTTAAAAATCGTCCCAAAAAGGAGAGGGAAATGTAACCTTTATTCCATTTTCAGATGAGGAGGATTTTGTTGATGTTTCGTAAAATTGTAGTTTCAGAAAAAAACTCAAAATTAAATTTTTTAAATAAACGCCTCCTCTTTTAAACGCCCTCTGTAATGAACGCCCCCTCATAAACAGAAAAATTCAATAAACGCCCAGGGTGTATATTAGAGGACTTACGGTATATGTCTACTCCAAAGCATTTTTAATATTATATATTAGTAGTATTGGCATTAGGTTTTCTTTTCTTCTTTTGTATACAAATTTGATTATATTTTCTAAGTTTTATCCGAATTCCTTGAAAAGTGTCAAGAGTCAGCAAGAATGAAGATTATACAGTTATTATGACAAAACTGCTTTACACATTGATGTCGTTGTTGATATTCAGTTGCTTAAGGGGAAATGTTTGTCTAATTTTTAGCTATGTCCATAGTAACACAGTCACTTTTTAACTCCTCTGCAAAATTATAAGAGAAGCCTTATCATTTTACCATCTTCATTTCAGAATAAGTTCAAAATAAGTTTTTTTCTGGTATTAGATTCAATTCCACACTGTTTATTAAGGACATTTTTATCTGAGATTCAGGTTAATGAGTTAATGAAACATTTTTTTCTTATGGTTATCAATGCATACAATAACTGACAATATTTTCGCAAGTTAGGGGAAATATATAGTCGTTTTTTTGCGAATCTTGTTCCAATGATATAACAGCATAATTGCACTGCCAGTGTCATCTGCGACAACGATTGTTGGAAATTCCTTAGAGACTTCTAGTGCTGTGCTGACAGTTTTGGTGTCCGCATCACCTTTACAAACCATCACACTATGTCTTTCATTTGTGAAGAAGACCTTTAACAATGAGATCAGCTGGTTTTGTTATGTGCATTTGATAGGAACTGCTAATACACCAAGTAACAGCATATTTCGCACGATTTTGATTGGACGAATACTTTTTCGCAAAGCGATTTTGATAGGGGGTTGAAATTGTTTTAACTCACATTTGCACAGTAGAGAAAAGAAAATTTTCACTCGAAAAGCAGAAGATATTCAATGCGCATGCTCAACTTTTTTCTTTGTCGAAATATGGAAATGGCGCTTAAAGCAATTTTTTTGCTCAGCATAAAATTATCTTGCAAATGATATATAGAACATCGCGAAAGTTGAAAATCTTACTGAAACTGATGACGTCATCATACACAGTTTGAGCTCAAATATCGACGAAACGGTACATTTTCAAACCTTGTCGTAAGCAAGTTTTTTGTTCAGCATGAAATTATCTTTCGAATGATACATTAAACTTACGATTTTGACAACATCAAAATTTTGGTCAAATTTATCTTTTGGTCCAAATTTGAATTGGCCCAAAAGCAGGTGACCCATTGTCAAATTGATGGGGCTTTTTTTTGGTAGAAGTATAAGTATTATAGAACAACAGTGCAAAGTTTTCGCTTTATAGTATTTTTTTCTGGGTGTATACCTATTTCTACTCTACTATTCCTTTGCTCGACTTTAACATCCGTGGTGGAAAATGTCAATAAATCATTTCAAATATTTATCATTATTTTATCATTATCTTAACAAAGAAGTTGAAAAGATCAATAAAGAACTGGAAAATAAAATTGTTTAATGAATTTATATATGGTATAACTTGACATATACAACTGTAATATTGCATAAATAATTGTCAAACCAACATTAGTTGTATATGTTTATTTATATACTAGTAACCCGGGTAAACATTTTTACCGAATTTAAGTCAAGTTCGCTTTTCCCGTGTGCAAACCCCTTGACAAAAAATTAAATCACACAACCACAGCTGGAAAGTGTATCCATGTTGTAGAGCTCGAAAAACTGATCAAAAAAGTGTATGGGATAGTTTCGCTATGACCAATCTTTGAAAAGATATCACCGTCATAGCCGCAGTACCAAAAATAATTTAGGTGCAAATGCTGCGTCACCCCATTACCCGTATCGTGGAACCTAAAAAACGTCACTTTTCTCTATTGGTTCTCGAGTTATTTCCCCAAAAACATCGCATTCGATTGGGGATGCAATGCAATGATTCCCCGTGATAGATTAAAAAACTGACGTCACGGCACTTGCTACTATATAATAATCGTAAATAAACGCATGGCCTAACGAAAAATATGACCACGATTAAGAAGATTTTGACCGTAAAATTCAACAAAATTTATCACTCTCCAAAATAAAAGTGTGACACACACTCGCTATTATATATAAGATATTGTTCTTCACCAACCCAGAACGTCATGATTTAAAATTCATTTCTTCAAATTTCATTGTTTTTATTGGTCTTCCCTAAAGAAGAAGTGATGGTGTAGCAACCCCATTTATATTATAAGAAAAACAAAACAAACAAAAAAAGTTCAAGAGCGTGCTTACCCTAAAAACATGACTAAATCTTTGTGCAATACTTTCGTTGTCTTGAGATTTCTTACTCTCATATGTTTCATTACCTCTTTTTCAAAATAGCAAATGGAAACTTGCTGGCAAACGAACGTCAACGCTATCGATTCTTGATCTTGCAAACAATCAAAACATTTGAACGATCAAATGCGCTGTGAGGGTTTCCGCTTATACTAATCGTGAATGTGTCATGCGTGGTCTAACTGCCGCTATATGACCACGATTAAGAAGATTTTGACCGTGAAAAACGACCCGAAACATTCACTCTATAAACTAAAAACTGGATGCACAGCGCGTATTAGAATATAGTATCCCGTGTAAAAACATTTTACGGGTTTTTCTGAAAGTGACGTCTCAAAAATGGTGTCGAGAGTCTTAAGAGTGTAAGTCTTTTGAACTTTAAACTTTAAGTATAGGAGCGAGAACAGTCGTTTTACTTGGAAGATCTTAAAACCATCAAAAATAAAAATACGCGCTGTGCATCCGCTTTTTTCACTCTGTAAAATAAATTGATTGGAGATGCAATGCAATGGTTCCCCGTGATGAAAATATCTAACGTCAATACGGAAAAAACACTTCTCACTAATAAAAAAATCTCTAGGTATTCCAGCTAAAGCATTTTTAGTTCAACACTGGAGTTATGAACAGAAAAACTTTTTAATCAGAAGATCTGAAACACATCAAAATATTCATAATATATCTTTCAAGATACGGTATATGCAGTAATAAAAATAAATTGTGCGTACAGGTAAACAACAAAAAGATTTAAATCACTGTAACTGTCCATGATATCCATACCCCATACCCCAATGTAAATAAAAGCCAAACGCGAATGTCAAAATGTGAATTGTAAACAATTGCGATTTTCAAAACCATGATATTCATTTCTTCAATCGCGTGTTCTGTTCTGCTCTGTGCGTGTTTTTGTTTTTGGTAGTTTTTACTGTTAAATGTCGTTGCTTCATCACACCGGATGGAATAAGTATTACATTATTGAAAGAAGAAATTTATTGCAAGGAGAATTATATAAATTCATCATTATTTGTTTCAAGAGCTCACCAGAAATATGGTTATCAAAGAAAAAGGAGTTTTTTATGTCTGTTATTGCTTATGTGTGGAGATGTGGAGAAAAATCCTGGACCAATTGATCACAATTTACGAGATTTATTCAAACACAGGGGACTGAAAGTTTTACACCAGAACAGTCGAGGACTTTATCAAAACATGGGGAAAATATCAACTTTTCTACACACTCACAAAGACACACATGTTTTCTCTCTCAGCGAAACACATATCGATAATTCCACTCCACCACAACTTTTTGATATTCTGGGGTACACGTTTGTAAATAAAAATAGAGAAGTTGGCTCTTATGGTAGTGTTGCTATGTATATCAAGGAAGGAATACCGTTTACTAGAAGAACAGATTTGGAAAATGCCGATTTGGAATGCATTTGGTTAGAAATAAACTTTCCAAACACGAAAAGCTTTCTCCTCAGTATTTGGTATCGGCCCCCGTCTACATCTAAATTTCTCCCAAAAAACTACGATGAACTTCTACACACAGCGCTATCAAAAGCGACGTCAGAAAACAAAGAAACGATATTAACAGGAGACTTCAACATCAATTATCGAAAAGTTAATGAGAATTTGGAATTGAAATCAATTTTCGCACTTTTCCAGTTCAAACAGGTTATTAAATCTGTAACAAGAACAACAGATAAATCTGAATCATTAATTGATTTGATTTTCACAAACACTCCATTCAACATAACAATGTGTGACGTATACTCACTCAGTTTTAGTGATCATGACTTAATTGCTTTTAATCGACAACAAAACAGAATAAAAACATCTCCAAAGACCGTTCGCTATCGGAATTACAAACATTATGACAAGTTAAAGTTAAAAGAAGAACTATAAACGCCAACGAAACAAAGCTAATAATGTTATCAAGAAAGCAAAGCAAAATTATAACAAAAACCTACTAAAAGACAATACAAGCAATTCTGCATCATTTTGGAAATCACTGAAAAGAATTTTTCCCACCAAATCGAAAGCAAAGCAGACACGAACCGTATTCAACGTAAATGGCGAAGAAATATCCGACAAACAATCAATTGCAGCAGGATTCGGTCGATTTTTTTCTGACATAGCAACAGAACTGCTCAAAACACTCCATCCAATAAAGAACTTTGTGTGGAATAGACCGATAAAAATGCCAATCCGCACTACTCAGAAATTTTCGTTCCGATCTGTCACATCATCTGAGATCAGAAAACATCTCAAAAAAACTCAAACACAAGAAAGCAGCCGGTATTGACAATCTTCCGCCGAACCTCTTGAAAGATGTAACAGACGAAATCTCAAAACCATTGGCTTTTATAATAAACAAGTCACTGGTATCTGGCGAAATTCCAAAAGACTGGAAAATCTCAAAAATCACCCCGCTCTACAAATCGGAATCAAAATCGGACTTTGCAAATTACCGTCCCATATCGGTGTTACCTTGTCTGTCTAAGATACTTGAACGCGTTGTACACCACCAGCTATCGAAATATCTTGAAAATAACTGTCTGTTAAAAAACAGTCAATTTAGCTTCCGCCCCAACAGGTCAACAGAACTAGCCTGTAATCTTCTACTAGACAGTATTTGGAAGAACATGGATAATGGCTTACTAACAGGTGTTATGTATCTCGACTTGAACAAAGCATTTGATACAGTTAGCCACTCGTATCTCTTGTCAAAATTACCATCTTATGGAATAAATGGAATCGAACAGATATGGTTTGAAAATTACCTTTTTAACCGGAAGCAACACGTATTTTACGACGGCTACCTATCAGAGAGCTACCCTGTTTTCAGAGGCGTCCCACAAGGTTCAATTCTTGGTCCCACGTTATTCTTACTTCACATAGATGATATCGACAACTGCCTACGTCATTGCAAAAACATAAAGTATGCTGACGACACCGTCTTATACGTCAGTGGAAAAGACTCTGAATCGATTCAAAAACTGTTAAACTCTGACGTTCCTGAAATTCATAATTGGTTACACAACAATGACCTGTCTTTAAATCTAAAAGAAGGCAAAACAGAAACAATGATTTTTGGAACCTCAGCTCGTGTCAAGAAAGCAGCACCACTAAACATAAAGATTAATGAATCCAGTCTACATCAAGCAACATCCTACAAATACCTTGGAGTCCATCTCGATCCAACAATAAAACTTAACGAAGATTTTAACTCAAAATACAAAAAACTGTGTTCCAGATTACGACTTCTATCAAAGGTGCGTCAACACCTGACAGAAGAGGCGGCAAAAACACTCTACACAAGCATCGTTGTTCCAGTACTCACGTACTGTGGTACTGTAAATCTAAATCTATCGAGAACGTCAAACAGGAAACTAGATCGAGTACATGAACGTGCTGTTGTGATAACTACTGGAAACCGAAACGAAAATGTAACCCTCACTCCAATAATGACATTGATTAAACGTTATGCATGTCAAATAGTACGGAAATCAGTTACAACGAAATTGCCATCACCCTTGGAGAATTACTTCGAGTTGATGCAGCATTCACAGTCAACAAGAAACAACAAACACACCATAAGAATCCCAAGAGTAAAAACTAAAAAAGCCCAAAATGGATTCTTCTATCAAGGTGCGATTATCTACAATGGTTTACCAAGAGATATCCACGCTGAAAACAACGAGCAAATATTTTTAAAAAGATTAAATGATTTTAAATTTTAAAAATTGTTTTTGGAGTAGTTCAGAAAAATACCACATTACTTAATTGGTATTCCATCTCACACCTTCCTCGATCATTTTTCAGAACTGCACTAAAAGTAATTTTTTAGTGTTTTATTATTGTTTTATTATTTTTACTGTGATTTTACGATTTCTTATATATTCGGTAATTTCAATATTTTCGGCAATCGTGACGTAATTTTGCATCATGTTAATTCCGTGCTCTCATCAATCTCTTCGAATCTTTCACCTTTTTCTGGATAAAAATTTCTCTTTTTCTCAAACAGGACTCGTTTGGAAAGCAGTTGTTTTACATTGTAGATACATGTATATACTGAAACGACAATCCTGTATAAATATTTTAGAAATACAAATACAAATACAAATTTGAAAAACAAAGCAAACAAAAAAGTTCTAAAGTAATGACGCAGAAACCATACTATAAGAAAAACAAAATATAAAAACAAAAACTTCTAAAGCGTACTTACCCTAAAAACATTAATAAACTTTCGTGCAATACTTTAGTTGTTTATTGTTTCTTGATCTCGGGAACAATCAAAACATTTGAAGCGATCAAATGCACTGGAAGGGTTTCTGTTTATACTAATCGTGAATGTGTCTTGCGTGGTCGAACTGCCGCTATATGACCACGATTAAGAAGATTTTGACCGTTAAAAAAACAAAAACAAACACTCTCTAAGTTAAATGTGTTGCACACGATTGCGGATTATTATAAGTAGATATATATATTTATATTTTATTTATAACAAGGATTGTTTTGCAGTTTGTACATTTATACAAAAAATGGTTTGCAAAATTTAAGATTTCAAACTGTGCTTCAAAATCCCCATCACTTTAATCCACATCGTTCCCTTCACTAAAATCAACAAAAGCTAATATGAAAAATGAAAAAAAAGCCATTATAATATAATAATAAACGAAATAACCGTACCAGCATGTTTTGATACGGAAAAGAATCAATGTCGACAATTTATTGAATGCTGTTCCATATGCATACGTAACATTCAAGTTTTTGGGGACACTAAGGGTATTTTAATAACGCTTCTTACGATTCCAATCGTTAATAACTCAATAATCATAATTCTGTTAAATTTTATTGTTTGATGGATGAAATTCGATGAATTGAGCTATATCTGGGGCAAAATCTACCTATAAGGCTTGGAATTTCATCTCCAAAACAGCAATTAACTTTAAAATCATATCAAATTATATTTTTTGCAACCTTATGTTCATGTATACTATCGCCAAATCTTCATGTTTTCTCTTAAGACATCAAATAAATTTCATACCAACCTCTCCTTTGATCAATGTCATACATACAGGCTTCTTGGGATTTGTTCGAATTCGACATAACAATTTCTTGGCTCTCCCTTGGAACTTTTTATCAATGATTGAATATATAATCGGATTTATAGCAGTATGGAAGGAATAAGGTATGAATCCCACTAAGGTAATGACATCTTGCGCCGTTCTCGACATGTTATTACGGCCAACATGTATGATGATTATCCACACTAAGCGTAATGGAAGCACAAAAACAACAAAAGCCACCAAAACGCTCATCAAAATTTTCATGACTCGCTTGTTATCTTGCATGCGCTTCATCAATTGGTTCTCGGACATAGAATTTCTTAGGTCAAATGTTTTCGTCCGCAAACAGAAAATAATGCGGAAATGCATGTATGCTGTTATAGTTACTGGAAAAACAAAGTACAGGAATAGCAATACCCATGCGTGGATTATTTCAGTATATCCAGGCCAGTATTCTGTGCACACGTATCCAGAGCCAAATGGTTTTCTTTCTGTTACCAGAATAGTTGGAATGACAGCTGCAAAACCAAGGACACAAACTGTTGCAACCACAAGTAAAAGGACCTGGGTTGTGAGCCACTTATTCGTCAGATAAAAAACTCCCACGTATCTTTCTAAGGCTATGCAAAATATGAAGCCTATTGCAACTGTTTGACTCAAGTCCAAAACACTGAAAAGTGCTTTACATGACCCAGCGCTGTATATCCACTCACATGTCCACAACTCGGGTGTGGCTTTCACAATCATAAATATAGAGAATATAAAATCACTAAGGGCTAGACCACCAATCAAACATTGGCTTCGGGAGCAGTTTCCGTAGTATGTAATGTTTACTATGATGACCAACAGGTTACCAAAAACACCTACAAGACCGCTGATCAAATTAAAGGTTGCTTTTGTAATTCGCACCGTCTTTCCATCATCACAATCTAGTGTAAACGATGTATTTTGTATAGACTTTTGAACGTCTTTCAAAAAGTTGCATAATACGTTTTGTTTGATACAATTACAGTCAACATTTTCTACATTACATCTGATGCATAAGTCTTTGAGTGTTAAACTTCTTTTAAGTGGAGGTGATGGCCCTCCGACTCCAAATTGGTTCGGAAAGAGACACATTAGTTGGCGAAGTTCATAAGGGGTGATGCTTGGTAGACCTGGTCCACCCGGCCGTCCAGGTCCACCAGGAAGTTTAGGTTCATCATTTCCTGGGACAGCCGTGTCGTTCTGAGAATCCACCGATACCACCAATGCAAGTATAATTAACAGAAACGTGAAATTAGCAGATAGATGCATTATTGTTTTTTTATTGCTTGCACTAGAATGTCAAAAAATATAAGAAAATACACATGTAAAGAAACGTTAAAAGATGCTTTATGAATAAGTATGGTAATTTATTCTAATTTACAAAGAGTATAGCTAAATTTATCTAAGTGGATTATTTTTTATAAACAGAGAAGCTTTTGTTGATAATCTTGACCTGAATTTTTATCTGGATTTGAATAGAAATACAGATA
Source organism: Turritopsis dohrnii (assembly GCA_027922465.2). Lineage (NCBI taxonomy): Eukaryota > Metazoa > Cnidaria > Hydrozoa > Anthoathecata > Oceaniidae > Turritopsis > Turritopsis dohrnii. The sequence goes on along the minus strand of BQMF02000242.1, from coordinate 545,553 downwards.
GCATGAATCGTTTGTGTACAGTTTAATATGAAACAGAAACAAAATATTTAGAGGTGAGCCTCTCAGTTTGTTTATGCTGTTGTTGTTGTCCGGTGAAGTTCATCCAGTGTCAGCAACGATGCAAGAAATAAATAATTTCTGTAAAGGTAGAGGACTGAAATATTTCCATCAAATTATACGCAGTTTGTGAGGGATGAATGAAGGAACATTTTACTTCGTTGTGAGAAAATAGATGTAACCGCAGTTTTTAAAGTAGATTTAGATTCTATTTATTCTTATAAATTTCATAGCAATAAAATCCTTATCATTTTGTCCGTCTTATGATGTATTTTTTGTAGGAAATGGTTGAGAAGAACAAAGAGATAATCGAAAAAATAAGCATGGAAAAGTTCATCAATTTCTTAACGATCATTTATGATGTTCAACAAAATGATCAATTTGCGATAACAAAAACAAATATATAACAATTTTTATCGCTTTCACTTTAGCAGAGCCACTGGTTTGCACGTTTGAATAAATTCTACGTAAGCCATTGCTTTAATTGAGAGTATCAGATATCACATACTGTACTGTACCTCGAAATTACAGTATACAACTCCACATCAGAAAATACAGTGTATAATAATCTGAACGAAATACCTTTACAAACACTCAATCGTTTTGCTCCACTGATTCAGAGGAAAGTAAAAGTAAAACCATCCCCATGGATGAATGAAGGGGTTAAAGTGGCATATGAACAATCGAGATGAACTTTTACAAAAAGATCAAAAATCGAAGAACGAGTCAGACTGGACTAACTATCGTAGAAAACGAAATTTTGTGAAAAACGAAATCACACGATCAAAGCATGACTATTTTCAATCTCAACTCAAAGAAAACCACAATAAACCAGACACGCTGTGGAGAATAATCAAGAAAATGTTTTCAGTAAAACTGTCTTCAAAGTAGCTCGTGTGACACCAAGATACAAATCTGGTACGAAAAACTCATTTGACAACTTCCAACCCATCAGTGTCTTACCAGCCCTTTCAAAAATCTATGAGAAATGTGTTCACCAACAGTTAATGAACCATTTGGAAAGACATAAATTTCTTTCGCAATATTAGTTTGGATATCGCCAGTACTGGTCTGCTGAGGAAACAACCACCTATTTCATTGACCAAATAAGGAAAGCAAGGGGTAGCTGACAGGAGCCTTATTTATCGATTTAAGCAAGGCTTTCGATACAATTAACCATGCCACTATCGTCAACAAGCTTCCATCCTATGATTAGAGAATTATTGCCAAGGAAAGGTTTTTGAGTTATCTTTTCTCGAGAACTCAATGCATGTCGTACAATGGTACCACATTATCACTCATTTTTATCGTTTGTGGTGGCCCCCAAGGTCCAATAGGCCACTCATTTTGATGACTCTATTTACTCCCTGACTACCTGAAAAATGTTAATGTATGCAGACGACACAGTGGTCTATTTCTCTGATAGGGATATCACCTGTTTCGAAAAAAACCTTGAGGATTTTCGCTCGTTGACAAAATGGCTATATGATAACGAACTTATAATAAACCCGACCAAACAACGTATCAACAAACTCGAAAAGAAAAGACATCCAACTAAATAGCTCTGTCATTACATGGGTTTAAATCTGACCAGCACCTTCAATATGTCAAAACACCTGAATTCAACTATAAAGAAATCTTCAAGGATTCACCTGCTGCGAAAGATGAGAAGCTACACGGATTTAAAAACTGCCAAATTAATATACCAATCTATGGTAGTACCAGCAAAAATATACTAGCCGGAAGAACTTGAAAATTGCTTTCCATTGATGTAAAAATTGTTTTGAAATTCCGTAAATTCATTTAAAAATACAGTTTTGAAATTTCCGTTTCCAACATAATGAAACACGCTGTATAACAAGTTAAGGTGAATATGATAGAAAACCCCGTGTAATACCTCTAATTACTGCCGTTATAAATTCTCTTCTTCTATTTCATATGTTTTTAAACTTGACGACACTTCCAAAGGCCTTCATAAACATTGTGGTGACGTCAAAAATTTCTCCTATTTATATGTCACAAACACTCGTGGTTATATTCACTTGTACATATAATAGATTTTGGTGAGCGTGGATGAATTTTTCATGATCAAAATGTATGTTTACTTTTTGTGTTTGTAAATAGGATAGGTAACGTTAGTGAACAGTGAGTAAACTGCCACTTTAAAACATAACTTTGAAACCCTGAATGAATTATAAATAATTTTGTGACGTCATTAATGAAGTTGCATTGTGTATTGTGTTGCAATGTATTGTAGAAATAACTAATTAAAAATTCGATATCTTCGCAAGTAAAACGTTTCAAAAAAGCTTCCACATAGACTAACTATATATTATTTTTAACCAAAATGTTTTATAAAATGGCGATACCACCACTCCTTTAAATGTGGTAGCTGGCTTACAGTGATTGCAGTAAATAAAAAAAAGCTTATATCTCAGTAAACATACGACGTTAATCCAACGCTGTTTCATCGCCGCAAACTTTGACATCTTGAAAGGTCAAAGCAACGATGAAAGTTGCATTTCAAATTCTGATATTGTTTCCCCATTTTGCATGCAAGTTAGTTCGTTTTATGTTTAAGGTAAATATTTTGACAACCATGAAATTGTCTGCCATTATCTATTCATTTGGATGAGTAGATGGAAGAATGCCTGAATGAATTGACGTGATTAATGGTTGTCCATTGGTTACAACGTCAAGAAAGAATCGATAAACTTGACGTTCAATAACATTTGTTCTTTAATTTCGTCATTTTGTGCTCGCAACCTTTTTTTGCCTTCAAAGTAACTCCTGTAGATTAAACAAACTTCATTTTTGAAGAATTTGGGCATGATTTTGTCAAATTTGTCAATTATTACCCTACTGATTTCTTGATTGAACACCGCAAGCGTTACTGAGGATCATAGTGAATGAAGTTATTTCCGAGTACGTTGCTAGGGAATGTTGATACATGGAGGTATAAAAAGAGAAGGACTCACAATTAATGCCAAAGCCTTTAATTTCTATTATTAAAATCCACTCTGTCGGCATTTCTTTAATGTAATCCTCGCCTCGTACTTCACTGGATTTTGGTTCAAATGGGTGAGTTTATACGACGCTTTATGTTTAATTAGTGTAGAAAACCAAAAAATTGAAAGAAAATACGATTTGCCTATACATCTGCATTATTCTTAAGTATTACAAAACTTCTAACTACTCAACCTCTTTTAAAAATGTTGGATTGGAATTAAGATAAATTTCTCGGAGTAAGGAAGTATTTTGTGTATATACTTAGATCCAAAGACTCGGTACTTTGAAGCACGCCTGGGTGATGCCTGAGGATATACAGAAAGAAGAATGCTTTTTCATTCAATTCTGAAAATTTCATGTTTGATACTATACACGTTTTTTTTCTTATTAGAACCCAGTTTATAAGAACATTTTGGCTGAAATTCGGCAAAAAATTAAGAACATCGTAAGAACATGCCCAGCCTCGAAGCTACAAAATTAGAACATGAAATTGAGACATAAATCATTTAAAAGATAAAATATTTTTACGTTTTCAAAGTAATCGGAAAAATGCGTACAAAAGGTTTTAAAGTTCCTACAGCAACACCACTTCTACACCATCAAACTCTTGGCGAATGGGTTTTTCACCTGGCGTGGAGAACTTTTCTCCTATTATAAATAGTGCTATTATAAAGGCGCAATTTTTTTCTTCAGATATTTGATTTTGTATTAAGAACGTCAATAAGAACATCTGAGGCTCAAATTTACTGGAAAAATAAGCACATCCAGGCTCAGCCAAAATTAAGGTGTTCTAATAAAAAAAACGAAGTCATGAGGAATCAGAGTTTAAAGATTGGCTTCAAAATAATCATGAAATCTTTAAATTCATTTCTGGTTGCTTGTTACGATCATGGAAGCCAATGGAAACATGTATTTTTAACAGCACTAGAGGGAGTTTCAAAACTGCTTTGTCAAGATTTCAGTAAACCGAGGTGAGGTTTGTTTGAATAGATTTATAAAAGTTGTAAGTCCTTCCCTTTTTATACGTCCGTGGTTGATATCAGCAGCGATGACTTTTAACATTTGAGCATGATATTCGCTTTAATTCAATCTAACTGGCTGTCATCTTAATATTCTGATGAAAGTGGAGGTGACAAATGTTTTTTGAGTTAAAAGGTTAGGGCGGTTAAGGTTAGGGCGGGAAAACGCAACGAAAAAGTTAAGATGTATAGTTGAGCGCACCACATTGGCACCCCAATCACTCAAATACCTGATGAATGAGCAAGACTGGTATAGTCAACAATGATCACTAAATAAAAAAGACCAGGACAAAATAGACCTGAATAATAATGACTGTAGTTACACCAAATAAAATATCATTGCGAATGCCCCCCGTCCATATATTCTTTGTTAGTAGCCACCACGTCCATTTATTCTTTGTTAGGAACCACAGGATCGTATGTTAACAATAAAATAAATGATGTTATGTCCGAATAGACAGAAAGCAAACATCTGGAATAAATACAAAGAAAGCATGCGAATAAACGTCTTCATTAAAACGAAATGTTGGAAATAACAGACGGTCCAGGAACGTGCAATGAATTATGAATCAGAACTAGTGGACAGAAATGCCCTTGTGTGTGTGATAATGAAGATGTTACACTTGTGTGTGTGATAATGAAGATGTTAGTGAAAAATTTGACTAAGTAAGACTGAACTTCTTCCATTATGCATCAGCTGTTCAAGATGGGAACATGTTTTGTTTTGATGTTGTTTTTGTCAATGCGATGCGAAATGGTAAGATAAGCTAATGTTTTACAACATAGCCTGATGATGACAATAGTGTCGAAATGTTTTGCTTAAATTTCTTGTTTTTCTTGTTTTTTGTTTTCGTAAGAATGTGAACATTTTTATCATTTTGATCCTGAAAAGTGAGGCTTTAAAATATGCGAAACATTTTAGATAAAATAAGACTTCACAATCCAAGTTTAGCAATATGTTACACAAGGTTTGTTGATCCTAGATACAAAATATAATGTGAAAGCGGATGATGGAAACATTCAACAACAGAATTTGGTGCAAGAAAATTCCTTGTATCTGGAAAAATAAAAATTACTTGATAATTTTGATCAAATTCCCTAAAAAGGCATTGAGAGAGAGAGAGACAAAAATAAATTACTAAAGTGAATCATTTTGCATGGGTAATGAAGATGATTAAACAAGATTTGTTGTCATTTTTTTAGATTTTCTTGTTGTTGTTATATCAACACGTAATGGTAATGACACTGTGAATTGTGGTCAGTTGTTTTCACCGTGTGCAAGCTTTGAGCATGCAGTAAAAATGGTTCAATCTGGCGATATTATAATGTTTGATAACGTCAACACCAATGAACCTTACTTTATTGATGATTCAATCATAAATAAGTCAATGGCTATCTCAGCTGTAAGCGTAAGTCGAAATCCTCCTGTGGTTTATGTTCAAGGCTCAGTTCAAGTAACATATCCAGCTGAAAGTTTACTTTGTTCTGCTGTTGTACAGGAAATCAACATGATTAACACACTTTACAAGTTTCTGCTATCGCTGTTATGGTAACGTAAGTCGAATATGCAACCACGTTCTTGGATTAGTCAATTGAATTATCATGATTTTCGTCAGAGTTTTCGCTTTGGTGTTTTTATTCCCGGCTCGTCTTCGATTTCCAACCAACAAGTCTATTTCCTGCGTGATACGTGAAAGATATGGAAACGAGACTGTTAAACTGGTAAGAAGGTTTGAAAAAGTCGATTTCAAGTTACGAAAAGCTTCGCTGGACCTAGAATTTTTAGAACAGTGCCAGAAAAATAACTACATCCCAAACTTTTTGAATTTCCGTGTTTCGTCCAAACGATTGAAGGACTCTAAAGCTTACACCGCATGTCAGACCCGTTTGTTGAATGAAGAGATCTCGCTCAAGAAGTCTGCAATACGACAACTTAAAACCGAATTTAAATCTTTGAAGGACGTCCTTCAAGTTAAACTCAACTCAATCGATTATGCTCATATCTGTTCACTGTTCCTGACATCAAACGATAAATCAATAAAATGACATCGTGAAACACATCAGAAGAAAATTGCAAGTTTAACATCGATCTCATTTAGAAATAAAGACACTGGTAAGATCATTTTTTAACTATTCGAGTATAGACTGTCTGAGCATGAAAATTCCTTATTGTCTAAAGGGCTTAATTTTGCTGTCCCTCCATCACAGTTGAATTACGCCGAATATTTGGTTAACTTTGAGTTACTTTTCCGGGACATCAAAAGTTTAGACCTCTCACGAGAGGATTACGACTTTGTTAAAACTAAAATTAAGGACACTGCTTTGACTTCTTTACGTGCCTTCAATAACCATGGGATTGAAAGTAATTTGTCTAATGAGGAACTGGATGCCTTAAAAAAGCTTTCTAAAAAATTGGATATAGTCATCCAGAAGTCAGATAAGGGGAATTCTGTTGTCATTGTGGACAAAGCTGCATACGTTAATCGTGTCGTTTCGCTTTTGAGTGACACTGGCAAATTTCAATCTCTTGATATTGAAGAACACAAACAATTAAATTTTATAATCAATCAAGAAAAACGAATTAGATCGGTTTTTAAGTCTCTATTGGATAGTGGTACTATTAGCAACGAGGTTCACGTTTTGGTACTATGTATGGCTTACCTAAAGTCCATAAAGAGATCATCGACAATTGTCCCCAGTATCGCCCTATTTTGTCGGCTATAGGTACGCCTACTTACAATCTTGCAAAGTTTTTGGTCCCTTTGTTATCTGGTTTGACCACTAATGAGTTCACTGTTAAGGACTCTTTTACTTTTGCTAAAGAGGTAGTTAAACAAGACGCTGGCTTATTTATGGCTAGCCTCGACGTTGACTCTCTCTTTACAAATATTCCCCTGGAGGAGACTCTCGATATTTGTGTTAACAGTTTGTTTAATAACACGGACTCTGTGGAGGGACTCTCACGTAGAGACTTTAGGAGGCTTCTTTGTCTTGCTGTTTCCGAATCGTATTTTGTTTTTAATGGGAAGTGTTACAAGCAAATTGATGGTGTAGCTATGGGCTCCCCCTTAGGCCCCACTTTAGCCAACACTTTTTATGTTATCATGAGAAAAACTGGTTAGAAAATTGTCCTTCTAACTTTAAGCCATTATGTTATAGACGTTATGTTGACGATATTTTTGTTCTTTTTTCTTCACAAGAACACGTTTCTCTGTTTAAAAGTTATTTATCTAGTCGCCATGCTAACATCAATTTTTCATCCGAGGAGGAAAGTGGTAATAAGATGCCTATTCTAGATGTTAGCATTGAAAGAGTCAACGGCCAATTTGCTACTTCTGTTTATCGGAAACCCACTTTTAGTGGATTGTATACTAACTTCACTAGTTTCATTCCCATAGCAGATACGGACTACGGACTAACAAATTGTAACGAGTCATGAATAAGTTTAAACAATGATGCTGCAACATATTTTGATCCAAAAACTCTGCATAGGACTTTTGACATGGATGGTTTGTATTCATGACAAATAATAGCAGCATTTGATTGGTCATTCGTATTATCTGACGAAACAGATGTCTTTCCATTCACTAAACATTCTCTTTCTTTGGGCCTGCTTGAGTCAGATCTTTTCTTAACTTTTGGTTTTTCTTCAACTAACGGACTCCTAAGATAAATGCAGATAAATCACAATGCTGTTAATGTTGAAATCTCAAAATCTTCACAATAAAATCAGAAAAAATGACAGAAGGTTTAGGTATGAATTAAACATTGGTACAGAACAGTTTCCATATCAAATTTCATTCGAGAACATACTCCTTCCACTTCGTCATCTCTGTCTCCCATTCATGATCGACCTTTGTGAGAAGTGTTTTTGTTTTGTGGTGTTGATCTAATTCCCATAGATCCATATCAGTGAGCGGCTTCTTAAAACCCTTGATCATTAACCTGTTGGAAGAAAATACTTATTACTAATTATTACAGATACAACAGCATCTAAGATCACCATGTATATTCAAAACTAATCTTCTTAAAGAAACATCAAGAAGTTAACAAAGTTAAAGTACCTTCCAAAAAAGGTTAATAGTTAATTTTTATTACAATGTTTGGATCACAATCTGTAATTGCAATGCTCGCTAATCATTTACAAGCATACAATGACAGAACAAATAACAAGCTTTCAAATTTGTAATTTGGCCTGAACACTAACCTGGTCAACCACCAGAATGTCAAGATTGAGAAAATGTTAGCTTTACTCTCAGGACAGGCTCTCTAAATACAAACAATTTAATTTCCTTAAAATCTCTTTTTGTCAGTGAATGAAACCATCACCAAAACAACACAGACATACTCAATGTAACAACTAACATAGAGAAGTTTACCTTTTTCTTATCACGAGGTGCATTTGGGAAATAGGTTAAATCAATTCCATCGTCTTGAATTCTGTTTTTGAGGGATGTTTTTTCACCATCTGGAAGGTCTTGGACACTATAAAAATGACAAATTCAATTCAATTTCTCTTATCCAAACCCCTTGAATATAGATTGATCATTAATTGTAACTCGAAAAAATATTTGCTAATTCTGCCATCAAAGGATACCTTTTATTAAAATAGTTGAGATTCATGATGATCATACAACAGCCTTCAATCTTAAGACTTATTGGAAGGTATATATGAAGGTATATATGTGATAAGCGATAAAACGTTGTATAGTTACATAACGATATTCTTTTTTGTAATAATGTTACTATATAACGTTATATCATTGTGCATAACAATAAACATTACATCGTTGTTATAAAGTAATGTTACTGCAACGATAACAATATAACGTCACAACATAACGATGAAACGTTATACGGTTATGAAAACAGTTTCTAGCAGTTCTTGCGAAAGTAAGAAGTAACCATGAAATTTCTTTCAGATTTTTATATATTTCCCCATAGGGCGAAATATATGTTAAAACCGGCATTTTCCTTCTCCTTCTCCTTTTCGTTCACTTTTATAGCTCCGGTTCAGTATTGAATTTTCACCTAGCCGCCAAAGTAGATAAGAATAGAGGCTAGTCTACAGTGAAGTAGTGCGCCATTTTTTTCAGCCAGTGCAGATGGTCAGTAGAAGACTTTGCTTTTCCTGCCAGCTTTTAAAATGATTCAAAAGATAAAAGGTTGTTAAATGATGGAAATAAATCGTTTTAGTTCAGTGTTGCTATGAAAGGTTTTGTAAAAACTTTTTAATGAACGTGTAAAATACAGAAAAAAAATGGTTTTGTTTTTGTTGATAACAATAATTAATGCTGTGGATGATTGGTTGGTAGTTAACTGTTTGGAACAGCAAAACATTGAAGCTGTGATTTCAGTGCAAAGGCGAAAATTCATTATCAATACAGGCTGAAGATTTATTTTTATTTTACATCCTCTGATTTGACAGGATAATGTACATACAGAATGTATAGCCAAACAACTGAACTGACACAGCACGCACATGCTGTACAGCCACCACAAGTAGTTCGACCAATTATGTTAATTCAAAGAGTACATTACAAAAACAGCAAGTAAAAACGTGATGTCGTATATGCAATAAGATGTTCAGAAAACCAATTATATACTTCAATATTTTTATAAACAGGATTGAGACAGATAATAACTTGAAAGAACCTGGTTGAATGTGCTTCCCTGGCCTGGATAGGCTGGATACTATGGATTAATATTCCATGATCACGCATACTGTTTTGATACTGTATTATGATATTTTATTTTGTAAAAAGTATATATATATATAATAATAACTGTCAACTTTCCTTACACAAACAACAAACATAAATCAAAACACAATCCAACATAAGAATCTGTAAATTAAATCAAACCAGAACTCAAATTTCTTTTTGTAGTGATTTGGTTATGGATGTGTATTTTCACTACCAAAATCTGTTTGTTTTTTTCATTTGAGATTTACGAAAGTCATTTTTATCACATACACGCTTTTTTTTATATAAGAACCAGTAAAATCTGACCTGAGGCTGGCTGTTCTTATTTTTTGAGCCTTTTTCAGCCTGAATTGTTCTTATTTTGTTCTTAGCTTTAAGAACACAGCTTCAGATTTCAGCCTCATTTTGTTCTTATTTACGGAACTTCCAGTAAAATAAAAATAAATCTTTTTAAAAACAACTGTTTAAAAGCATGGTTGCTGTTCGTTAATGACCCGATATGAGTATGCAAGAGGTGAACAAAACAACAACTTCTAAACCATTTGCCAGTGAGAGAATTCACGTCATGAGTTGTTCCTATCACGAATTGTTCTTATTTTATAAGAAAATTCAGGCTTAGGCTGTTCTTAATTTTTGAAACATTAATTTGAGCCTCAGGTTGTTCTTATTTTGTTCTTATTTTTTGGCCAAATCTGAGGCTCGTGTTCTTATAAAATTGTTCTAATAAAAAAAAAGCGTAGTAAATAATGAGTGTCCACATATTTTGTGACTGAGATGTTTATTCTGAATACTTGAATTTAATTTTATAAATTGTCACTTTAAGACCATCTCTTTTTGGAAAATAACTCTTGTCCTAATTTGAAATGTTACACATACAAATTTTGATTGTTTTTAATAGTTATTTGCTGTCTACCCCAAAGTATTTTTAATACTTAGACTGTAGTATTAAAATTAAGTTTCACAATTTTCTTTTCTTCTTTTGTAAACTTGTAAACAAATTTCATTGCATGATGTTGTAAAATAGTTTAATACGAGTTACGAAAAGCTGTGTTCTGTTGAATTACATTGTTTGCCATGATATTACTGTGTAAAAGGATGTCAAGCTTCTGCAGCAATGAAGATCATACGTTTATTATGATGAATTTACCTTATACACATTGATGCAGTTGTTGATATTCAGTTGTTTAAGGGAAAATATTAGTTGCATTTAGGTCTTCCAATTTTTAGCTTTGTCCATAATAACTTCTCATAACTCATAACTTTTTTTAACTCCTCAGCAAAAATTATAAGAGAAACCATGTCATATGACCATGAATATCTTCATTTCATAATAAGTTTGAAATAAGTTCTTTTGTGGTATTAAATTGAATTCTACCCTGATTAGTATGGACAGCATTTTTATTTGCGTTGATGGTAGTTATACCACTTTTCTTATGGTCTTTTATGTACACACAATAATTGATAAAAGTTTTGCAACTTTTGGGGAAATATATAGTCGCATTTTTGCGAATCTTGTTCAGTTTACAACACTTTGATATAAACTAAATAGAAGACTTCTCCATTGCCGAAGTAAAAAATTAATTCGTACTCAATAGGTTGTTTTTCAGAAATTGCCTCCCTTTACAGTTTTAACTCTTTCTCTGGTAGCTGTGGTGGTGTGTTTTGTATTTCAGGGAAGGATGTATTATCTTAGAAAATTCTTTTATTTACAATGCTATCAAACAAAACAAGATAACTATATAAAACCAAAACGTGATTATCAAATGTTTACATACATGAACAGTCGGTATGTGTTCGAATGCAAATAAAAGATCTTCCTAAAGTTTTTCTCATGGGTAGCAACGAAGCCAAATTTAAATATTTAAGGAATTTCCCGTAAAGAGTATATATGCGGCCCTCCAAGATTTAAAAAAAAACATTAACGCTGTTGCAGTCTAAAAAAAGTTTCACAAAGGCAATTTCAGTTGAAAACTTTCCTTGAGTGAAAATCCATCTTCTTGAAAATACAACGTTTCCCCCGAGGGATTGCAATAGCAATCCTGCCGAACAACTTAAAATACAATTATAGCGGACGGTTTCTATTAGTAGTAGCTTATGAAGTTACTATCGTATATTTCATCTGTAACTGAATGAGAACCAGGTAATCAGTTCATGTTAATATGCAAACAAGTCAAAAGAAACTGATGTTAGTTGAAATCCTTAAAACGTAGCGATACATGTTTGACTGATCATATTCGTATTAAATTTTGTTAAATTGATTTTTTCCCTGTTTTTCTAAACTAATTTTTACTAGCTTCAATAAATTCAGGAGATTATTTTTTCTATGAAAAATATTTTTAAAGTGCAATGTTCTGGGTGTTTCCTGTCATGTGTTTTATAATAAACAGGAGACAAATTTATTTGGCAAACAATGATATCGTTATAACGATAACGATAAAACATTATAACTATAACGATAAAACGTTATAACGTTATTGATTAAAGATTATAACGTTACAAAAACGATATTATCATTTCAGTGTTAACGTTATAACGTTACTTGAGTATCGTATTAACGTTGCAGAAGAACGGTAAATACCGTTATTACTTTTGTTCTTTTCAACGATAAAACGTTATTCATATAACGTTTTATCGTTTGTTATCGAAATCCCCTGGACGGTCACATAAGTTGCAACATCAACTTGAAAACAAAAACCACATGTTACCATATCACTTAAGCATACACGATTGCTTTCTTGCTATGACAGAAAATTTTCAAACAAAAAAGGAGCTGCAATAAAAATTTTCTGCCATAACTTGAGCGCCATCTTGATTGTCATCTACAGCAGCAGAAAAAGGAGCTATTCTTACCCATTCTTATCTGTTGAAGTAATAAGTGGAGCTAAATACACAGTTGGAAGATAACCCTCTTTTCCAGAACACAAAGATCTACATTGCAACCACCAATCTAACTCTTTTCCAATAACCTCAAAGGTTTCACCACGTCGAAATGAAAGTTGAACTGAAACATCTGGTGCAATAAATGCCCGTAAACGTTCATGTTGTACTTCGTCATGAAGAGGATCATGGTCATACAAAGCCACAACTTGTGTAGGCAGACACGCTTTTACATTTCTTTGATTTTTGGTCATCGTTCATACATAAAAATATGTTTTTAACACACACACAATCATTAGTTTAGGTGTCACTAAGTTTGTTATAATAACATTGCAATCGTAATAGAAGACCAAATATGCCTTCATGAAAATATTGAAATATTTCATCATGATTTTTATTATGCACAGTTTGATGCTATACTATGGTGAAAGCAAAAAATCAGTGACTGATGGCAAAATAAAACTAGAAATTCGAGAACTTTGTTCACCTTTTTATTTATACAACTTCTAAAGTTATTAAATCGTTATGAAGGTCCGAGAAAGCTGAAACCAACGGTTTTCCAAACTGGAATCCATACGAGAAAGCAAATCATTCTTTATCTTGTTTATTTGCGATTTTGATATTTGTTAACTGCTTGTTTGCAGACCCATTTCTTATAGCTATAACAAAGAATTCTCACTGCAGACATGAGAACACTACCAAATTGGGTTTTCTATTATTTTGCCTGTGCTGTGGTTGCTTATTGAAGAAGTGTCAACTTTATTATTCAACAACAGCTGTTTGCAAAGATATCGGTGTGTAAACTTTCCTTTGTAAAGTCGTGTCCAGCTATTCCACTACATGTATCAATCTGGAAAACATTCTGAATGGGCAATCTTTAAAAGACAATCAAAATATCCAACATCAAAATTACAAACATCCCTAAACATTTTTTTAAAAACATTACTTTCGAAAATAGAAGTTACCTAAACTTATTAAGCAAGCATGCAAGGAAGGTGCAGTAATACACTAATGGTTAATACACTAATAAAACATGAAATTGAGTAAAATCTGCAGAGAAACATCTATCAAGAAAATTGAAAATGACTTTAATCCGAATAGTTTATCCTTTCATTTGATGTAAACCAAGTTTAGGAAATGAAACAAATTTGTTTAATTTCTTTTTCACCTCACTCAATCACTAAAATCACACTGGTACAAAATTTTGCATCCGAAATGATTATGAAAATTTTCAAAAATTGAAGAGAGTATATTTTTATAAACAAACGCAATAATAACTTATAATGGGTTCTACAATCAAAATATCCAAAATCTAAATATACAGTGTGTTTCATAATGTTGGAAATGGAAATTTTAAAGTTGCTTTTTTTTTATTTCTGCGAAAGCAAGAAATACATTAAAACCGGCTCTGTTCTATTTCTTCATCTTCTTACTGTTCAAACCTAGCAGTTTTTTGTATATTTCGTGCGTGCGTTTACATGAAACGAAAACGCCGTGCAATACATGTCATGTCCCCCAGCGAAGATTTTATTTATTTATATATTTTATTTATTTTATTTACGAATGTTTACCAAGGATAGCCTCTTCAGTTTCGTAAGGTACTGTTATGAATGAGGGTCCTGCGAAGGAGGTCCTAGAGCATTTAAAGCCCCCATTTGGGCTACGGAAGCTGTAATGACAGGAACCGCTCAACTAAACAACCACCCTAGACATCATTCCTACTCTCTTGCTGAGTGCTAAGCAGAGAGGATTGATTCACACTGTTATAGTCGCTGGCATGACTCGGTCGGGGATTGAACCCGCGACTTCCCGAACAAGAAGCGAGCACTCTACCACAAGGCTACCAGTCGGTCGAAACCCTTTTAGATTTACAAAAGTTTTTTTGATCAATATTAAATGGATTTTAAAAGAAGAAATACATATTTTAAGATGAAAAAAGAAAATCTGTAGAAGAAACTTCGCATTATCTTGAATTGTGATCATTCTGAATTTCTCAACGTTTTGTAAACAGAAGAGTGAAAAAGGGATATATACATTTGTTTGTTTTTAAGTGAAAACACAAACATCTTCGTATATATCTTGGTATTAGCTTTGGATACTGAAGCTCAGTTCTTCAGCTCCAACGTCAAAAATGTGTGTCTACTCTGCACCACTTACTTTTAATGTCTATATATTAATAGCCGATTCTCCGTTTGTTTGTAAGTCACGCAAAATGGTAGATTGAGTTGTGAGCGAAATTATTTCTTAATTTGTGTGCGACGTGAGTTCGAAGCAAATACATTGCAACCCCCAATCGAACGTGACTTTTTTGGCTGATGAACTAATAGGAATAACGTTTTGTTTTTATCATTATTGTTAGTTTTATATTCCACGTTGACTTGGTTTTGAAAACAGTACATCAACTAAATACAAAGAAACTAACTGATTAAACATTTTGGACAAAAAGCAGCAGTGGCAGAACGTGGCAGCATATGTTAGGTTTGCCACTAACTCTTGCCTGACTGTCTGAGACGGGTGAACTTTTTTTTTGAGCAATCAAAATGTTTAAAAACCCATAGGTAAAAAAAGAGTATCATATCAAAACAAAATGTTTTTTTTTTTTTGCTTTTCTTTTAACAAATTAATTTCTTCTTTTAATTGTTAAGCGTTCTGATCGAACGTTTTTTTATTCTATTTATTCATTTAGCACGTGCCTTTTTTCTCTCCTCCGTGTGAACTTTTTTTAGAAGAGAAACCATTTTCCCCCTGTTTGATAGCACCCATGTTAGAACGCGTAACTTTTTTAAAACAAAAGCTAATAAAAAGTTGAAGTTTTCTCTCTCTACGTTTTGAGTGTATTGTTACACTAATAAAAGATTGGCTTTACCAGAGGTTGTGACTTCGAATCTGCTTCTGGTTGAGCACAAGTTGTACGAGCCGTTTATAAGGAAATTTGACGTTTATTGATAGAGTGATACAGAGCAGGTGGATATGGGCGGCGAGCGACGCCGCCTTGGCGGCTAGTTTGATGTTAATGTTTTAATGTTTCAATGTTTGAACAATTTTTAAGTTATACTGCCAATGTCCCTTGTTACAAATGGCTTTCCTACTCACAATAACAAATTAAAACTTCTTCCAACTATCTGTAAATTCAAAACACTGCACATCATGTAACAATACGAAACTGTCCTTTCAGCATATATATATATATATATATATATATATATATATATATATATATATATATAAGAACTAAAAAGCCATCTTGATTATGTAGTGTAAGATATATAAAAACGAAGAAGCTACATATTGTTGAACGTGACGCGTTTCGGTAAAAACCTTTTTCAAACGTAAGACATAAAAAAATTATTACAAGCTTTTATAGTAAAAATAATTTGAAAATTCATTCATTCGTGATATTTGATAAATAGTACCAAGAGAATTGTGTTATTCACAGTCCAGAAAAGAGGAAGATTTTTGTGTTAATCACAGTCCAAAGAAAAAAACAAAAAGTTATGATCTCCAACGGTGGGTCGCTACGCCACAAAGCCCTCTCACGGCTCGTCTTTAATCAGAATATCGATGGTTCTGCCACAACCAAACGGTACACATAGAAAATTGTCCAACAAAAAATATAAATACGTGTTATTCACAGTCCAAAGAAAGAGGAAATAAAGTGATACTATTAATACGACATCCAGGTGTAAATTCGACACTTCCAAGATAACGACGCAATCCAGTTGACACAATCCGATAATTTCATAAGCTTTGTAACAGTAGACACATGGCGAAGAATATATAAGAACTAAAAAGCCATCTTGATTATGTAGTGTAAGATATATAAAAACGAAGAAGCTACATATTGTTGAACGTGACGCGTTTCGGTAAAAACCTTTTTCAAACGTAAGACATAAAAAAATTATTACAAGCTTTTATAGTAAAAATAATTTGAAAATTCATTCATTCGTGATATTTGATAAATAGTACCAAGAGAATTGTGTTATTCACAGTCCAGAAAAGAGGAAGATTTTTGTGTTAATCACAGTCCAAAGAAAAAAACAAAAAGTTATGATCTCCAACGGTGGGTCGCTACGCCACAAAGCCCTCTCACGGCTCGTCTTTAATCAGAATATCGATGGTTCTGCCACAACCAAACGGTACACATAGAAAATTGTCCAACAAAAAATATAAATACGTGTTATTCACAGTCCAAAGAAAGAGGAAATAAAGTGATACTATTAATACGACATCCAGGTGTAAATTCGACACTTCCAAGATAACGACGCAATCCAGTTGACACAATCCGATAATTTCATAAGCTTTGTAACAGTAGACACATGGCGAAGAATATATAAGAACTAAAAAGCCATCTTGATTATGTAGTGTAAGATATATAAAAACGAAGAAGCTACATATTGTTGAACGTGACGCGTTTCGGTAAAAACCTTTTTCAAACGTAAGACATAAAAAAATTATTACAAGCTTTTATAGTAAAAATAATTTGAAAATTCATTCATTCGTGATATTTGATAAATAGTACCAAGAGAATTGTGTTATTCACAGTCCAGAAAAGAGGAAGATTTTTGTGTTAATCACAGTCCAAAGAAAAAAACAAAAAGTTATGATCTCCAACGGTGGGTCGCTACGCCACAAAGCCCTCTCACGGCTCGTCTTTAATCAGAATATCGATGGTTCTGCCACAACCAAACGGTACACATAGAAAATTGTCCAACAAAAAATATAAATACGTGTTATTCACAGTCCAAAGAAAGAGGAAATAAAGTGATACTATTAATACGACATCCAGGTGTAAATTCGACACTTCCAAGATAACGACGCAATCCAGTTGACACAATCCGATAATTTCATAAGCTTTGTAACAGTAGACACATGGCGAAGAATATATAAGAACTAAAAAGCCATCTTGATTATGTAGTGTAAGATATATAAAAACGAAGAAGCTACATATTGTTGAACGTGACGCGTTTCGGTAAAAACCTTTTTCAAACGTAAGACATAAAAAAATTATTACAAGCTTTTATAGTAAAAATAATTTGAAAATTCATTCATTCGTGATATTTGATAAATAGTACCAAGAGAATTGTGTTATTCACAGTCCAGAAAAGAGGAAGATTTTTGTGTTAATCACAGTCCAAAGAAAAAAACAAAAAGTTATGATCTCCAACGGTGGGTCGCTACGCCACAAAACCCTCTCACGGCTCGTCTTTAATCAGAATATCGATGGTTCTGCCACAACCAAACGGTACACATAGAAAATTGTCCAACAAAAAATATAAATACGTGTTATTCACAGTCCAAAGAAAGAGGAAATAAAGTGATACTATTAATACGACATCCAGGTGTAAATTCGACACTTCCAAGATAACGACGCAATCCAGTTGACACAATCCGATAATTTCATAAGCTTTGTAACAGTAGACACATGGCGAAGAATATATAAGAACTAAAAAGCCATCTTGATTATGTAGTGTAAGATATATAAAAACGAAGAAGCTACATATTGTTGAACGTGACGCGTTTCGGTAAAAACCTTTTTCAAACGTAAGACATAAAAAAATTATTACAAGCTTTTATAGTAAAAATAATTTGAAAATTCATTCATTCGTGATATTTGATAAATAGTACCAAGAGAATTGTGTTATTCACAGTCCAGAAAAGAGGAAGATTTTTGTGTTAATCACAGTCCAAAGAAAAAAACAAAAAGTTATGATCTCCAACGGTGGGTCGCTACGCCACAAAGCCCTCTCACGGCTCGTCTTTAATCAGAATATCGATGGTTCTGCCACAACCAAACGGTACACATAGAAAATTGTCCAACAAAAAATATAAATACGTGTTATTCACAGTCCAAAGAAAGAGGAAATAAAGTGATACTATTAATACGACATCCAGGTGTAAATTCGACACTTCCAAGATAACGACGCAATCCAGTTGACACAATCCGATAATTTCATAAGCTTTGTAACAGTAGACACATGGCGAAGAATATATAAGAACTAAAAAGCCATCTTGATTATGTAGTGTAAGATATATAAAAACGAAGAAGCTACATATTGTTGAACGTGACGCGTTTCGGTAAAAACCTTTTTCAAACGTAAGACATAAAAAAATTATTACAAGCTTTTATAGTAAAAATAATTTGAAAATTCATTCATTCGTGATATTTGATAAATAGTACCAAGAGAATTGTGTTATTCACAGTCCAGAAAAGAGGAAGATTTTTGTGTTAATCACAGTCCAAAGAAAAAAACAAAAAGTTATGATCTCCAACGGTGGGTCGCTACGCCACAAAGCCCTCTCACGGCTCGTCTTTAATCAGAATATCGATGGTTCTGCCACAACCAAACGGTACACATAGAAAATTGTCCAACAAAAAATATAAATACGTGTTATTCACAGTCCAAAGAAAGAGGAAATAAAGTGATACTATTAATACGACATCCAGGTGTAAATTCGACACTTCCAAGATAACGACGCAATCCAGTTGACACAATCCGATAATTTCATAAGCTTTGTAACAGTAGACACATGGCGAAGAATATATAAGAACTAAAAAGCCATCTTGATTATGTAGTGTAAGATATATAAAAACGAAGAAGCTACATATTGTTGAACGTGACGCGTTTCGGTAAAAACCTTTTTCAAACGTAAGACATAAAAAAATTATTACAAGCTTTTATAGTAAAAATAATTTGAAAATTCATTCATTCGTGATATTTGATAAATAGTACCAAGAGAATTGTGTTATTCACAGTCCAGAAAAGAGGAAGATTTTTGTGTTAATCACAGTCCAAAGAAAAAAACAAAAAGTTATGATCTCCAACGGTGGGTCGCTACGCCACAAAGCCCTCTCACGGCTCGTCTTTAATCAGAATATCGATGGTTCTGCCACAACCAAACGGTACACATAGAAAATTGTCCAACAAAAAATATAAATACGTGTTATTCACAGTCCAAAGAAAGAGGAAATAAAGTGATACTATTAATACGACATCCAGGTGTAAATTCGACACTTCCAAGATAACGACGCAATCCAGTTGACACAATCCGATAATTTCATAAGCTTTGTAACAGTAGACACATGGCGAAGAATATATAAGAACTAAAAAGCCATCTTGATTATGTAGTGTAAGATATATAAAAACGAAGAAGCTACATATTGTTGAACGTGACGCGTTTCGGTAAAAACCTTTTTCAAACGTAAGACATAAAAAAATTATTACAAGCTTTTATAGTAAAAATAATTTGAAAATTCATTCATTCGTGATATTTGATAAATAGTACCAAGAGAATTGTGTTATTCACAGTCCAGAAAAGAGGAAGATTTTTGTGTTAATCACAGTCCAAAGAAAAAAACAAAAAGTTATGATCTCCAACGGTGGGTCGCTACGCCACAAAGCCCTCTCACGGCTCGTCTTTAATCAGAATATCGATGGTTCTGCCACAACCAAACGGTACACATAGAAAATTGTCCAACAAAAAATATAAATACGTGTTATTCACAGTCCAAAGAAAGAGGAAATAAAGTGATACTATTAATACGACATCCAGGTGTAAATTCGACACTTCCAAGATAACGACGCAATCCAGTTGACACAATCCGATAATTTCATAAGCTTTGTAACAGTAGACACATGGCGAAGAATATATAAGAACTAAAAAGCCATCTTGATTATGTAGTGTAAGATATATAAAATATAAGATATATAAAAACGAACAATTCTCTTGGTACTATTTATCAAATATCACGAATGAATGAATTTTCAAATTATTTTTACTATAAAAGCTTGTAATAATTTTTTTATGTCTTACGTTTGAAAAAGGTTTTTACCGAAACGCGTCACGTTCAACAATATGTAGCTTCTTCGTTTTTATATATCTTACACTACATAATCAAGATGGCTTTTTAGTTCTTATATATTCTTCGCCATGTGTCTACTGTTACAAAGCTTATGAAATTATCGGATTGTGTCAACTGGATTGCGTCGTTATCTTGGAAGTGTCGAATTTACACCTGGATGTCGTATTAATAGTATCACTTTATTTCCTCTTTCTTTGGACTGTGAATAACACGTATTTATATTTTTTGTTGGACAATTTTCTATGTGTACCGTTTGGTTGTGGCAGAACCATCGATATTCTGATTAAAGACGAGCCGTGAGAGGGCTTTGTGGCGTAGCGACCCACCGTTGGAGATCATAACTTTTTGTTTTTTTCTTTGGACTGTGATTAACACAAAAATCTTCCTCTTTTCTGGACTGTGAATAACACAATTCTCTTGGTACTATTTATCAAATATCACGAATGAATGAATTTTCAAATTATTTTTACTATAAAAGCTTGTAATAATTTTTTTATGTCTTACGTTTGAAAAAGGTTTTTACCGAAACGCGTCACGTTCAACAATATGTAGCTTCTTCGTTTTTATATATCTTACACTACATAATCAAGATGGCTTTTTAGTTCTTATATATTCTTCGCCATGTGTCTACTGTTACAAAGCTTATGAAATTATCGGATTGTGTCAACTGGATTGCGTCGTTATCTTGGAAGTGTCGAATTTACACCTGGATGTCGTATTAATAGTATCACTTTATTTCCTCTTTCTTTGGACTGTGAATAACACGTATTTATATTTTTTGTTGGACAATTTTCTATGTGTACCGTTTGGTTGTGGCAGAACCATCGATATTCTGATTAAAGACGAGCCGTGAGAGGGCTTTGTGGCGTAGCGACCCACCGTTGGAGATCATAACTTTTTGTTTTTTTCTTTGGACTGTGATTAACACAAAAATCTTCCTCTTTTCTGGACTGTGAATAACACAATTCTCTTGGTACTATTTATCAAATATCACGAATGAATGAATTTTCAAATTATTTTTACTATAAAAGCTTGTAATAATTTTTTTATGTCTTACGTTTGAAAAAGGTTTTTACCGAAACGCGTCACGTTCAACAATATGTAGCTTCTTCGTTTTTATATATATATATATATATATATAAAGTATATACTTTTAATGATCAAAATTTTTGTTTACTTTTTTTGTTTCCAATCTTGAGAATTTCGTTAGTAATTAAGAACATTGGCAGTAGTGTTTAAAAAATATAATTTACATACGTAATCACTGTGATATCTGAAAAGATCAATATAAGTGTAATATCATTTCTTACCCCTAAAATAAAGGATGTTTTATGTCATTCAGATTTAATTAAGTTTATCGGTGGTGTATACATACATTATTGTTTCATATAGTGTCAATTGCACTTTTGCAATGTCCTGAGGTGCATACGAAATCAGAAATGCAATGTTATGTTTTAAAAATCATTCAACCGATTTTTTAAATTTCTTAAAGAATTTTTATAAACTGGATATGAATGTTAACTTAGATCAATAACATTTGTAAATGCATGCCATATTGCTAATCAAACTAAAACAGAAATTTCTGATTTCGGTTATTATGTTGATTTTGGTCTATGTGGATGTGATTTGGATGACCAAAATTTTGTGCTTGTAATTTTGGAAGTCTACTAGGAAAATTAACACCAAGTATCAAATTCAGAACTTTGAGAGTTTATGAGTCAATGTATCTATGATATTATTTCGTACTAACAAAATAAAGAACATTTTATTTCATTCAGATGCAATCCAGTTTATTGGCTGTGTTTACATTATAAGTCTCACATAGTGCCAATTATCCTTTGATAAATACCCTGCGGAGTACATTAGAAATGTAATGTGTTATTTTGCAAATCATGTAACCTTTTTCAAATTTCAAGTATGTCATAATATGGTCTTTAATTTTTCATACTTCAGCATATTTCGCAGAAATCCTTTTGCCTGTTAGGGCATCTTGTTTTCATTTAAAAAACCACTTTAAAATTTCCATTCCCAACATTATGAAGCACACTGTATATTATAATTATTACTAGAATAATGAAAATAGAAGAAGAAAAAGGGAAGATGAAAAAAACGAGCTTTTTATAGAAAAGAGCAAAACAGCTCAATTTTTTATAAGACAAACTTCAATCTTTGATCGTTCAAAAGGCGAAATAATTTTTCAAAAAAGTGAAAAAGATCGCAAGATATAATTCTTTAAAGTCACTTCGGTCGCATGCTTCTTTTGAAACGTACGTGAAATTTGAAACGTACTTTAGATGAACTAAAAAGGCTTAAAAGCACGGCGACTGTTTTTATACCACTCTACATAAGGTGGTTTCCTTTGAAAGCAAACTAATTATTTAGGTATGCTTCCCAACACATCAGCTTCCACGGCCATAGCATAAAATAATCCATCTTGTTTTATAACGAGATTATTGGGTGTATCAAATTCCACAATTTTACCATCGTGAAGCACCAGAACTCTAAATGATTATTATTTTCTTTCAATATATTTTACAAGCAACAAAAGAAAAATTAAAATAAAACAATCTCAACAGAAAACATTTTGTTAATTATCTGTTAACTGGCCAGGCCTTCTTACTACACAAAGACTGCGCTTAATTAAGAGATTTGAGGGATATCAGAAAAGGACACTCCAGCAGGCATAGGAATTCCAAAATGCTTAGATAAAGCCGTCTACTAGAGCGGGTGAGCATCATCTACAAATAGCTGTGCCCAATGGCTTTCAGGTCCATCTACCGGATGGATGAGCACTGTCAACTAGGAAAGGTGCCCAAGACAAAATGGTGCCTAACTAGTGACTTACTGTCAACCAAGACGGCGAGTGATATCAACAAGGAGAGAGGCATTTACTGAATATAGAATCAAAGGTTACTAGCAAATAAATATATGGTCAATTACCGATCATAATCGATGATTGTATTTAGCCTGTGTGCTATGGTGAGGATGGTACAGTCTTTAAATTCTTCGCGTATAGTCTGTTGTATGAAAGAGTCAGTTTCCAAGTCCACAGATGCAGTGGCTTCGTCTAGAAGCAAAATTTTGGTTTTGCGAAGGAGAGCACGTGCCAAGCACACTAATTGCCGCTGACCAACACTAAAATCATTCGAATATAATGTAAGAACACACTAAAAATGTACTACTAGTTTTGGGAATCTTTTTGAATTCAGGAATTAATAATCAATAATTATACCTGAGGTTTTCACCATTCTCAGTGACTTCATAATCTAATCCTCCTTCCACACCGCTTACAAATTCTTTCAAGTGTGCAACTTCAAGGGCTTTCCACAATTCACCATCATCAAACTGACTAAATGGATCCAGATTGAAGCGCAATGCACCAGCAAATAGTACAGGATCCTACAACCAGTAGTGGTAAAATAAATGATGATGAACACTACTGCTCCAAAGCTTCGCTGCTATATCAACAACTATCTATCTTGTCAAAGCGGTGCTTACCTGGGGGATAATAGTGAGCTTAGATCGTAGATCATTTAAACCTATTGAAGCTACATCAACTCCATCTATTAATATTTTGCCAGAATTTGCTTCAAGAATGCGAAACAAAGCATTAGCCATTGATGATTTACCAGCACCAGTACGCCCAACAATACCAATCTATGTATATTCGTATTATATAATAATAAACATTTACTTTCAATTTATTTATCATATAACACTTAACAACTTAACAGAGCGATTTACCTTCTCAGATGGCTTTATATTGCAATTTAAATCCTTAAGAACCAAATCCAGACCAGGTCTATATTGAACGGAATATGATACAAATTCAATATTACCACAATCTGGCCAATCATGCTTTGGTCGACTTTGAGGTAAGATTGCAGGTGCCTACAAGATTATAAAGATAATATTTTTAACAAAATAACTGGCAATGATGTTAACTGATGCTACGCTTTACTTATGCTTTCTTAACTTATCATCACTCAGAAATATTACTAAATTAATTATAGAATGAATCTTCTGAATTACCTCTGTAGGAAGATCACTATATTCTTTGATGCGTTCAACAGATATGATGTTGGTTTCAAGTTCACATGTTTGACGAACTAGCCAATTTAATGACTGTGTCACCTGTGAAAGATGATATAAATTTCAATTACAGTTTCATAGAAACAAGTGCAGAAAGATATTTTAAATCACAAAATGTGTCAACATCAAACTAGATCATAAATTACTGTGAACTTCTACTCTTTTTAATGCTTACACATTTTTATCATGACATTTTAACATTATAATATGTATCTGAAATTGCTTTTGCAGGTATTTTTACATAGAAATAAAATATATTTGGAGGTGGAGCAGAGGCTGGAAAGATGCCCTGAAATCAGAAGGTTTTAACTCCATAACCGAGGTAAACTTGGCGGTTCAATACAAAAGTATGAACACTAAAAACTCTAAAATCTATTAGGAAATATAACAACATGTAGAAATTCAATGCAAGAACACTAGAACAACAATTAAAGGGCTTTCCTGATCAATATGAAAAGTAGTTTGCTGACATCATATTTCTGTTATTGCATAGTAGTTAATAGGCAAATTATTTATACTACCATTAAAGAAAATGATATCGATAATCCTGCCGTGCCAGGAGATATTTCATCCCTCTGTATGATACAAAACAAAGCTGCAAAAAATGTGATGAGATTTCCACAAAATTCTAACCGCACAGCAAGCCACCTAAAATATTGATATCATCACATTATCCCCCAACTGATAATTACAACTACTCTCACAACTGTCTTACTATTGTCAAATCGTGGAAATGAAAACACATCTACAAGTCATAAATGGAAGGAAAATACCTGTTAGAAGATGTAGATGGGAAGAATGCAGCTTGGTTGTTGTCTATTCGCGACTTGTTCTCTTGCAAAAACTTTTGTTGATACTGATATGCACGTATTGTGCTAGCACCACTGATACTTTCAAAGAAATGGTTGTAGACTTGTGATCTATTGACCGACTCTATTCGCTTAAGTTGACGGGATGATGCAATATAGTAACGCTAAAATGACATTCTCAGTATGACTATCCCACGAACAATCCACAAGAAATAACTTTACGTAAGTATATGCAACTTAAACTACAAATTCTTACATGTGTAAACAAATACAAAACTCCTAGAGGTACAAGAACAATAAGAAACAACGGAGTTGAATGGGATATGATGAAGATAATTCCAAACATCTGCATCACGTCAGCAATGACTGCTTTCAGATTCATTGGTAGCATTTCATCAATCACATGGATATCTTTGGAGAATCGATTCACTATCCTGCCCATTGGAGTTGCATCAAAAAAGGACATTGGACATCTCAAAATATTTTTCAATAAATTGTCATGCAGCGTCTTGGATGACACATATGACAAATCAGCCAGCACATATCCATGAATCAATACAAATACGGATTGACAAACACCAAAGACTCCATAGATACCAAGGTAGAACTTGTGATCTGAATTGGTTGCGTTCGCCTGATCAGTCCATTTTGCTAGCCACCAACGAGATCCTATCAATGATGCCTCATACAAAAAACCAAATCCAATGAGAAGAAATACAAGTAAGAAACCAATTGATTTTGCATATATCACAAACACTGATCGTTTAACCTAAGTGGGATCAATGCAAGTTTAAATCAGACAAGTGTCAGGATTTCATTAATAAGTCTGAATACAAATATGCTCACGCAAAAACGTGCAAGGAAGCACCAATCCTATGCTCAAAGCTTTTGTTGATGTTGGAAAAATCTTAGTACTACTTTGGAAACCTTGCGAAACATTTTTAATTACGTTCAGTAAGCAGGTCTCTAACAATATTCTTTATACAGTTTACCTCTCTGTTGTCATTAGATCCAACTCAAAATGAATCCTCTTTTAAACTGCTATTAAACACATTAATTTCATTTTGTGTTTTATTTTAACAGTTATGCATGTAAGAACATCAGACTTGAACAAATAAAATAACTTAAAATCTAAAAGGGTGCCATGAAACAGTAAAATCCTTACACTCCCTGTTTCAGTCGTCTCCTCTTGAATGATGTTTCCAACAGCACGATTCTCCTGTTTCGTGATCTCTTCATGTTTTGTCAAAATTTCTTGTATCGAAAATTCTTCACAAGAGCCGCCGAATTTATCAACCAAGGAAAACGTACTGGCTGACATCGTTTTGAAGAACTGCAAACTTCCACTTTTATCACGAATGTTGACTTCAGGAATATCTTAAAAAACAACAACACTTTTGATCAGAATCAATCATGACAAAAAATTGTCTGTGCAATAGAGTTCATTTAACGCTAGTTAACAGGGGTTAGCACTTACATGTAGTTTCTCTTACATGTAGTTTTCAGGCTGGGTGTGTGGCAATTTTGTTAGTTATCACCTTTGCAACATATATTTCATTTGTTTTTCCTGTATTTCGGTGTTCAGTAAGTTACCAAGATTCATTATAATTCTCATTATCTTCCGATATCTTTGAACTTCATAGTTTGTGTATAAGACTTTTTCATTTATCACTGGTCAAAGTTTGAGATTATCAGTGACAGTTTCTCTCTTGCGAATCAGTTTTGGTGACTTTAATCATCTTATGTGATTTATAAAAGCTGTTACCATGCTTCTTTTACAAACAATGGTGTTGATCTGGAAGACTAAACTTCAACGTCAGGGTTGACCTTTGAACAACATCAATGGACAGAGCAGTATTCGTTAGATTGGCTCCAGATGCTGCACAACATTGAAGTTACTGTACAACTTATTAGATATTATAAACAGCTCAACTCAGATTTGTTCAGCCAGGTAGAAATGGCAGAGCTTGATATGCAAGCTATAGTTGAATGGGGAGAGAAACGGCTGGTCACATTCAATTCTTCAAACACTAAAGTTCTTTCTGTAATCATACTAAAGATCCCTTTTTACCGTCAGTTCCCATGAATGGAACCCACTTGGAAAAAAACAACTCCTTTCGTCTCCTCGGGATCATTTTTTCACAAGATTTCTCCTGGCGTTCCTACAATGAGGCAATTGCTAAGTCAGCCTCAATGAAAGTGGGCTCCCTTCTTCGTGCGAGAGCATACTTCAGCCCTGATGCCATTTTTTACATCTATATATCTACTATTCGGCCTTGTATTGAGTATTGCTGCCATATTTGGGGTGGTGCACCCTCAGACTCTCCTAAACTTTTAGATCGTATTCAGAAACGTATCTGTAATGCTATTGGTGATAAACTTGCAATTAAACTTGACACACTCAGGGGCGGACGCAGGGTACAGCTCATACAGCTCAAGCTGTAGTAAAATTTCGTCAAGAGAATGATTTCTAATGATTTACGGCCGTTTTCCTTTATTCTCTCTTCGTCGATTTGTCACGTCGTCATCATAATATCAGTCGACGCGATGCCGTCACTCAAAAATCTTTCTAATACATTTATTTATGGATTAGCGCATTATTTGTTGGCGCCCCATTTGACTCACAAATTTTAGGTAAGCCATAACTGCAAACCCCACAGCTTGATTGTTCTGCCTTACAGCTCAAAACTCGGCCCCTTTTGATCTATGATGATACGAGTTATAACTAACAGTTTTGAGCTGTATCGATACAGCTCAAAGATACAGCTCAAGTCCCGATTCTACGGTAGTTCGACACCCATAGCCCTAATCGTAGCTTAGCAGTAATTCTTTCGTTCTTCCGTCTGTTTGAACAGTACAGCTCTCGAGCCTAAAGTACGTAGAACGATAATAGGTTTTAGCCCAAAGTGTAAGCCTTTAGGTCTTTCGGTCGTCGGTAGAGTGGTCAAATACAGCTCAAATACAGCTCAAAGCTATGGAAGCCGATTGTCACATACTTTTGATATACTAAGAATATCAAATGATATACTTGGTATATCACTTGATATACTAAGTATATCACTTACTTCGCACCATTTGATATACCAAGTATATCATTTGATATTATACCATACACGTGCGTGGAACCTCTTTCTTGATTTTTACCACGTCAGAGAATCATTGTTCTCCAAGACGTTTTTATTTCTCCAAACGAGAAGGGACTTTAGAGCTGAGAAATACCTCGCAGAAGATGAAAGAAAACATCGTGATGGATGCAAAGTAAGTTTTTGTTTTCCCCTTTTATTAAAACTTTGTATTTTATACAGATCTTCAGTTTTGTTTGTTTTGTTTTAATTATTAATTTGTTTAATTTAAAATGCAGAACAAATAAACAAAGATGAATGTGAGTTTAGATTCAATATAATTTGTTCACACAATATCTCTACTATAGATACATTTGTAAATTTGTGGAAAAAGAACATAATTTCATGATTTTTTATTATCTTTTGCCTTGCTAAACTCTGAACTTTATAGAATTTTACTCCGAGTTATTGATGTTGTCTTGATTACTTTAAAAACTTGTTATGTATTTTAAACATGGTACACTGGTCGTGATAAAAAAAATTACAGAGTTTGCTACTTACATTACGTTAACTTTGATTTTTAAAAATTATTACATTTATCTTGAGATATTTTGGTGTGATGACTGTTTGTATAGCTAATGTTTTGCTAGCTTTATTTGGAAATAATTCATCAGTGAGTTTGTTAGGAGGTCTTACATCATCAATACTTCACAGCTCAACTTTGCATTTTACAGTGATCACCCTCTCTGTTGTTAAAAACATTTGTTAAAGATCAAGGATAAATATTTAAAGGAAACATTTCCTTTGCATTTCTGTGTATCCTCTGATGTTTCAGATGTAACTGATAGGTTTATTTTAGTTAATGTGGAAGCAAATTGAAATTGTAAGGAAAACAATTTTGTGTTATATATTTCTTATGTTTGTTGGGACTTTCATCAATCATTAGTCTCCCTATCCATTCACAATATTCATCATTTAAATCAGTGCAAAATTAAATCAATGCTTGATCAGTTAATGTAGCTTTGTAACCTGAAGGAGTTACCCTCCAATCTCACAATCCATGTTTTGTTTTAAGGAGACCTCTAGCATTTTCCCCATACTCGCTATGTTCCATTGGTTCTTAGTTTTCTTTGTAAAAGTCTGCTTCTTTATAGAAATCCTGTGTTTTTCCTAAAACATATGGATGGTCATTTCTGTTGAAGAGGCTAGATGCTTATTCTTTGTCGTGTTATTCTCCAAGTACAGATAGTGCTTATATTTTGTTTTTATAGCTTACAGGTTAAAAAATATTCAGATTGAAATCTTACTTATACAGCTCAATAATTGCTTGTATTTACAATAAAAAGACATAAAACAGTTAAGATAAAAAGAAATGAAAATTGGCAACACCCAGAAGACCAAGTGATAAGAAAAAAGAGAAACTGCATAAATGTTATAAACTGCTTGTATTGTGTGCTTTTTGGTAGGAAAGTTAATAAGTTTTGATAAACGTCATGAGAAATATACACTGAACATGTCGCATGGCTTCAGCTGTCCTGTTTATAGTCATCTCCATTAGAGCTTGAAATAGGAAGTATTTTGTTGTGTTTACAGTTTTGCTTTAGTATGTATGGACTGTATAATGTACAACAATAGATGGAAATACTTCTGATTGCTAGTTTGAATATTGACTAGACTTTGTCATATGATTTTGTGTTATATCCAAAAATGATATGATTGATTTGCATTTACTTGCATTTGCATTTCTCCTTTTGGGATCCAAAATCCAATATCTTACCTTCACATGGTGTACCCTGTTAATTTAACCATGGAATTTAAGTAAGATTTCATGATCTGTATTTTATTTAGAGATTGAAAAATCAGTTAATTGAATGGTTAATGGTTACTATATATCATACTAGTTTACTATAATGTAACATATCTTAATTTTGAATTGTTCATTGTCTGTCTTTTTAGAAACATTAACAGTATCAGCACCTGCTGCAGCAACAAACAGCAAATTAATTTAATGAAGTATGGAACTGGAACTTTCTTGAAAGTGAGCATGCTAGGAGGTTTTTCGTACAACAGAAGGAACATGTTTTATTGGATATATAATACTAGTTTTATGACTTTGTACATAAAAGACGTTGACATTTTATATTATGTTGTATTTACTTTTGTTGTGCTAATATCGAATAAAGTTTTAAATTTTGGCTGCTATCCTTATGGCTCTGTGGTTGCAATGCTTAGTGAAAGGTAATTTTGGTGTCTGGGGTGTTCACCGTGACTAACTGCGACAGAACTCGTCTGTTAAAATGATCGCACATTTTCAGACGGCATTTTTCCGGAAATCGGGTTGTCCCGAATAAAAATCGGGAATCGGAATACTTATTGGAATCCGAAAAGTTGAGCTGTACCTACAAAATATTTCTGCGTCCGCCCCTGACACTCTCCCATCGCAGATCTGTCGCGTCTTTGCCTCTTTTACAAATACTTTTACGGAAAATATTGAACTGGGCTCTCTTCTCTCATCCCTGCATTAAACACTTACAAGCGAAACACAAGATATTAATCTAATTGCCATGATCACACTGTCAACATCCCAAAGTCCTGCCAAAGTACTGTTCCGGGAATTAAATCAATGGTTCCAGTCGTGCAAACATCGATTATTCCTGTGGTTTCCATAGTAACATTACCTGACTTTGGAAGAATTATCATCTGCATCTATTGATATAGCTGCAATTATCAGATAGCAAGGCCATACTTTGATTTGTCTTCCAGGGTGGCAGCATGTTTGTTAACCAAATATTTGTTTTGGAATCAGGTTTGCAAACTCTTGCAATATCAGGCAACCATCTGTCATTTGTCAATTCACTATAACTTTCAGGGTCGCTAACAGAATGCCCACAATACCTCGTTGTCATGAAACTGTATTGACAACGGTTTGTTTAACTGGAATTAGAAGCACGTGTCTACATTAGGGTTCTGCAGGAAAGTCAATAGAGGTAATCTGGCAAAGCCTTTCATGACACCCTCTTGTAATGCTTTCATATTGTTTCCCACTCTGATCCAAAAAGAGCAGGACTTTTAGGATCATTTTCGATTTTTTATTGTGTCAGGGGACACAACAAGAAATCAACAAGGTATCAATAAAAAAGATGACTACTTGGTCAAGTACTTGAGATTTGACGGTACCACCAACACGATATCTATTTCAGGTCAGGGCTGTTTTCTTGTTAAATTAAATATGCATTTTCTTTTATAAAGTTCACTCATTTAAGCACATTATGCATTATTTAGAGTGTATGCATCTACCGGTTTCAAACCATCAAACTTCTCAGTGAAAACTCTGTTAAAAGCGTTTGGAAGAACGAGACATCACTTGGCCAAAACCTCACCCTCCCAAACAAGGTTTTGACCGTAAAGATTAGCTGGTTTGAAACCGGTAGATGCATATACAGTTAAGAGACTTTTTTGATTTGTTATCAGTTGAAACATAAAGTGAACAGGCACATAATTCATTCTCTGTTAGGATTAGAAAAGACAGATAATTGATGTCACTGTATGGTTATAAATTAAAACACTCAATACACCTTTCCCGAATTTCTGTTTACATGCCAAGTTAATGCTTAGTTATCAAGTTTCGCCTCGTTTCTATGTTTTTCATTGTTTTTCTAATTTTATAATATTTTCAGTAAGTAATAGTTACTCGTTCTTTCAGCTCCTCAGTGGAATAATTAGAAGTGATTAAGAGTTTGAAAAAGAGGCGAAACTTAGAGGCTAGGCTATAACACGGTGTTTAAACAGAAATTCGGGAAAGGTCTATTGTGTTGGTGCATCAAAAGGCACAAATGTACTAAGCAAAAGTTGCTCAATCTTATAATATCCCGAAAAAGATTGCTGCTAATGTTGTCAACAAAGGTAGAGAGGTTTTGTCAACAAAGGTGTTTTGTGGGCTTATTCAGTTATTCACTTGGGTTGTTGCCATCTTGGAATGGCGTTTGCATGAATCAGCAATCAGTCAGACTGTCTCACTTTGGTTGCCATGTCTTTGCGGTTTTGTAAGGTCTGGCCATCTCAACTACAACATTAATATCAAGCAACTCTTTGCAATCATCATGAAATTGTTACCTGAGGTTATCACTGTTAAACGTCAGCAGGTACTTCTAGTCAGGGTCATGCAGGGACATAGTCATTATAGTCCAGGGAAAGTGTGTAAAAATAGTGTTCAATTGTGCATTTTTGAGTAGAAAGCACGAAATTTGGTACAGACGTACTTTAGGTGGAAAGAAACATTTTAAGACTCAGACCCATTTCCAGAACACCTGTCCGTGTATTTTACAGACCAGAATGTCTGCCTAATAAAAAAAAAATGTTTTTCTCCAAAATATAACATGTTATATATCAATGGAAAGGTTTTTTAATACTGATTCCAAAAAACATTACAACCCATATCTGAAAATGGACTGGGGACGAGTTTTACGTCACAGAAGGCGCGCTATACGTCACGGATGTAATTTACTGACCAGATTGAAAGAAACTAACAAGGTAGAGTAAAATATGTTATATTATACATCGTTGAAAAGATTTTTGGAAGCTGATCAATACATGTTGGTTAAAAAAGGGACTGGAACGCTGATCTGGAAACTAGTCAGCAGCCAAAAGTGTAATTTACTGACCAGATCACCGAGGAAAAAAACAGAAGTGGCCATTTTGCAAATTATGTCATGTTATATGGAAAATAGGGAAATAGGGAAATTTTTCTAAACTGTAAAATAAGCATTTATTAATAGAACATTCGAATCCAAGTTCGAATCATAGTATTCGAATCATATAACATTCAAATACTGTTACTCTTCAATTATAAGAAGAAATTAAATAGAAAAATGACTAAAAGACGCTTTTCGTCGTCAGAAGAATCCTTTGATTGGAATTTATGTATTTTGTGCCAAAAGAATCACGCAAATGAGAAACTGTTGTGTCCAGCAGCACTTGAAAGAAAGAATCATAATCCTGTTAAAGCATATAAGGACATTTTGACGAATTTGCACAGATTTGCAGAGCTGAGAAAATTGCCTTTCGAAAAAATACATATTCCTGACCAATATTTCAACGACCACAGCATCTTTGTCAAAAAGAAAGCAAGATTTCATAAAACATGCAAGTTAAAGATAAACGATTTGAAACTGGAAAGGCTACAAACTGGAATAAAGAACCTGAAAGATGCAGATGCTGACTTCTCATTGTACAAAGCATCCATCAGCAAACTGTTACCTTGGTTTTTTGCAATGGACCACACAAATTATGCACGCTGGTTATCAATACATTTGTATGATATGCTTGATTTACCTAAAACCAATCCTATAGTCAACAAATATTTCGAAGCTGGCCGATTCGTTATCACAAAAACGGAAAGAAGGTTTTCATCAATTGGAATTGATCATGCACACGAACAAAATAACAAATGTGTAAAAGGAGATGGAGGTATTCATTTTATTCTTTTTCGTCAAAAAGGAGTAATTAGCTTTCAGATCTATATTCTAACACACTAATTTACAGATTTACCTGAAGCTTTTTTCTTTTTTGCAGTGTGTTTTCTCGCTAGCCGTTTTGCGCCTTGTAGGGGGATACTGCACTAGCACAATAACGATGGTTTTCTTTAGGTGCTATTGGATTGACTGAAGATTCCTCACAGTTATTGAAATGGATGGTTTCAGGACCGGAATTAGCTCGCATCATAAATGAATTCAAAGGTAGCTTGCCTTTCAACAAAGTGAAAGACATCACAAATGAAACGAATCATCATGAACAAACTGGGGGCATGCAACAGCGATTTTCTAAGCACGTAATGGCGCTTTTGTCAAGTTTCGACCAGGTTGGTAATCCATTTCTTGAAGAAACACCAGATTTGATGGCCCTCGACACGAAAGACGTTGCTGAAGAAGCTGCCATCAAAAACCTAAACAAGGCCGAAGAAGTTGGAAAAGCAATGTTCGATTCCTTCATTAAAAATCACGTCAAAGGAAATGATAAAAGTATCTTTGATACTATCTCCAAAAACAAACTTTCAATCTTTAACCAACCAAAGCAGCGAAGCATCAACAACAAGGACGAGTTAACAACATTAAAAAAAAGTTGCCATCTCTTTTCCCAACTTTACATTGCATGTCAAGTACGAGACGGCAATTTGGATGAATTCTTTATGCATGAAAATACAGCTTTTCCGCCATCGCTTTCGAAAAATGGAAATCTCAGATCTGGAAACAAAGCTGACTTAACTGGTTGTTTACGCGAACTTGTCACAGAAGTAGATGGAAGAAAAGTAGAGGCAGAATGTATCATCTTAGATGGAGCAGCAGTTGTGAATATGCTGAAACCAAACGGATCTTCAACATTTCATGAGTACGCAACTAAAGAATTTACGCATTTTATTGAGAACCAAATTGCAACTGCGAATCGCATCGACATAGTTTGGGATGTTTATATGGAGAATTCACTAAAGTTATCAGCCAGAACAAAAAGAGGTTTGTAGGTTCTTTGTCGTAACATTTGTTTTATTGAATTGATTTGAGTTAAATTATGTCAAATTACAAGGATTTTATTTATTGTATTTTATTCTTAATTTTAGGGAAAGGGACACGCAGAAAAGTGCTGGAGGATACAAGGATTCCAGGAAATTGGC
Organism: Turritopsis dohrnii; assembly: GCA_027922465.2. Taxonomy (NCBI): domain Eukaryota; kingdom Metazoa; phylum Cnidaria; class Hydrozoa; order Anthoathecata; family Oceaniidae; genus Turritopsis; species Turritopsis dohrnii. Next base: position 510,398 of record BQMF02000242.1, on the reverse strand, counting down.
AATCGTTCTTGCGAGTTGATAAGAACAAGGAAGAACTTTTTAGCTTTTTGGCAACCGAATCTATAAAAATTGTTACTCAGAAGACCATTATTAGCACCATTAACAATTCTGCGATTTCCAATAATCATAACTGTTTGTCCCTGTCTCCATGCAATCACGAAGAGGCAGATACGAGGATGTTTCTGCATGCAAAGGATGCGAGCGACTGCGGAGCAAAGAAGATTTGTATTAGGACCGTTGATACTGATGTCGTTGCGATTGCAGTCGGGGTGTTTGCTCAACTTTGTGTCAACGAGTTGTGGCTATCATTTGGTGTTGGAAAAAACCACCATTTAATACCAATTCATTCGATCTGGAGAAGTCTTGGTGATGTTAAGAGTAGGTGTCTTCCAGTTTTCCATGCTCTAACTGGTTGTGATCAGGTCTCGTTTTTTAATGGCAGGGGAAAGAAGAATGCTTGGAACACCTGGGGGAAATTTGACGATCTGACTGCTTGCCTGGATTTGATCAGCTACAATTATTCATTCATAATTCATGATGTAGAGTCAATTTTCTCCACCATCGAAAGATTTGTGGTGTTACTCTACGATCGAACAAGTACAGATACGGAAGTAAATGTTTTGAGAAAACACCTCTTTGCAAACAAAGGCAGATCATTAGAAGGTATCCCTCCAACAAAAGATGCATTATTTCAGCATTTTAAGCGTGCTGTATACCAGGGAAGCTATTGTTGGGGTCAATCTATCGTTTCCATGCAAGATCTTCCACAACCTGAAAATTGGGGCTGGAAATTGAGCGACCAAGGGAAATATGAGATCGCTTGGACAACCTTACCTGAGGCTTCAAAAATATGTCAGGAACTTATCAAATGTGGCTGTAAAAAAGAGAAAGGGTGCAAAGGTCGATGCAAATGCAAAAAAGCCTCTTTGAAGTGCACGGAACTTTGCAAATGTGGTGGAGATTGTGTCGACTCATGATCTTCTAAACGTTGTGCATTGTTAAAACTTTTAAAACTTTTCCCTAAAACAAATTTGTACAAATTCATCAGCTTCAAAAAACCTTTTCAACGATGTATAACATAATACATTTTACCCTACCTTGTTAGTTTCTTTCAATCTGGTCAGTAAATTACATCCGTGACGTATAGCGCGCCTTCTGTGACGTAAAACTCGTCCCCAGTCCATTTTCAGATATGGGTTGTAATGTTTTTTGGAATCAGTATTAAAAAACCTTTCCATTGATATATAACATGTTATATTTTGGAGAAAAACATTTTTTTTTTATTAGGCAGCCATTCTGGTCTGCAAAATACACGGACAGGTGTTCTGGGAATGGGTCTGAGTCTTAAAATGTTTCTTTCCACCTAAAATACCTCTGTACCAAATTTCATGCTTTCTACTCAAAAATGCACAATCGATGCACACTTTCCCTGGACTATTATGCCACAGTTCGTTTCAATATCAATGTTTTGTTACAGTATGTGCTAGATTATTTTAACACAGCAGCAGTTTTTCTCTCTTGTTTTTAGGTAATCTGGTTCTGTTTTGTGTGCCCCAACGCTGATCTTATGGTAGTCAACCCAGCTTCATAATTTTTTACCAGTCACAAGCTTTGGCTTCTTCAACATGGTCAGCATAAATGCTTCCATTACTTTGTTTCTTTTAGAGTTGCAATGCACACAGAGTGAAAAGTTTTACCCGGGTTACTAGTCTTATCTTCTATATATTAATAGTCGACTCTCTGTCTGTTTGTTTGTTTGTTTGTTTGTTTGTAAGTCACGCAAAATGGTAGGTGTGAACTGCGAAAGAAATCGGGGAGTCAGCAATGTAAGATCACACATAAATTATTTCTCTTCTTGTGCGCGACGTCAGTGTGAAACCATTGCATTGAGACCCTAATCGAATGCGACGTTTAGGGAAAATTATCTCGATAACCAATAGGGATAACTGACGTTTTTTGGGGTCCGCGATACAGGCGATGGTGTGACGAAAAATTTGGGTCTAATTTTTTGGGGGGACGGGTCTGTGACGTCATTGAAATCTTTGAACGATGATATCTCTGTAACGGTTGATTGTAGCGGAACGATCCCATACATCTTTTTGATCAGTTTTTCGAGCTCTACAACATGGGAACACTTGCGATTGCCAATTCCTTAATTTTATTTTTCTTGAAGTCAACTCAGGCTGAACATGGGCGGCGAGCGACGCCGCCTTGGCGGCTAGTATTATAATAATCCGCGATTGTGCATCCGGTTTTTATTTTAGAGAGTGATATATTTAGTTTTTTTCACGGTCAAAACCTTCTTATTATTTCCCTTTTCGTCGTAAAACCACGTAGTGGCGAGAGACACTTTTTGAGGTCAACCTGGTGTTGGTAGTTCATGGGAAAAACCTTTCTTGACAGTATCCTATGGATAACCGTATCTACTATAGTCTAGATAGCGTTGTCAAGGTAATTGTGAATGAAAGTTTAGTTCGAAGATATATTGTCGGCTGCACATTTCGGATTTTAAATTCAACCTTAACTTTATTTATTTATTTTTTTAGATTCTTTGGTTTCGCTTACGAATGTTATGTCATCAATTTTTAAAAATACACTTTTCGGAAGATCCGATATTCCAACTGCATGCGTACGTAGATGCAATGCACTCGCTATTCACCGAGAATTATTATTTCCAAGAATAAATGGATTAAACCAAAAAACGCATTGGAAGACTGTTAACGAAGTCGATATGCACTTTTGGAAAAGTGATTAAAGATAACCTTTATTTGGTTTATTTATTTATTTATTTGTTTATGCTATCTTTGTAGTATTGTCAACACTTTTTCATAAGAATTTATGTTTCTGCTGAACATTCTATGACACTTTTTCCTCACCCTTATAGTCAGCATTTCCGAAATTAAAACTATTTTTATCAGTTTTTGGAGCCAATTCCTTAATTTAATTTTTCGTGAACTGGACGCATGCTGAACACGAGTGGCGAGCGACGCCGCCTGGGCGGCTAGTCTTATATATAATAGCGAGTGTGCATCCCACTTTTATCCTAGAGAGTGACATATTTAGTTCAAATTTATGGTCGAGTTCCTCTTAGGTGCGTAGAGCATTTTTTACGATTATTATATAGTAGCACGTGGCCTGACGTCAGTTTTTTTTTTTATGATCACGGGGAAATCATTGCATTGCAACCCCAATCGAACGCAACGTTTTTGGGGAAATATCTCGAGAACCAATGGGGACAACTGACGTTTTTGGGATCGACGATACAGGCGATAGGGTGCCGAAAGTTTTGGGCCTAAACATTTTTGGGTGGTGCGGCTATGACGTCATCAAAATCTTTGATCGACAATATCTCGACAATAACGATCCCATACACTTTTTTGATCAGTTTTTCCAGCTCTACAACATGGTTACATTTTCTGTTTCTAATTTCCAAATTGAAATTTTCATCACGAGGATCAAAGGCGAATTTGATAAATCATTTTCAAAGTTAAACCCGGTAAAAAGTCTTTCCCGGTTTACTAGTTATTAATATTTTTGAGTGTCTAGATTGAAGCTGTTCTTTAATCGTGGCTTAATTAAGAATTGTTTATTGATTGATAATTACAACTACTTTATCAGGGTGAGTGCGGCCTCCATAAAATAAAGAGGCGTTTACGTTTCTGCAAGCACGGATTTACTTATCAGATATTTGCTTATCAGAGAAGCAATGCAATTCTCAATTATTATGATCGTTATAAGTGATACTGTGATTATATACTGCTGAGTTTTCTTGCTAGCTACTTAGTGCTGATTTTGTGTTTTGTGTTATTAAATTGGTCAGGAGATATGAGAGCTCTGCTACCTCCAAGCCATTACCTATGATGCATTCATTACATATGTTGATGTTATTTTTTGTAATCTGTTATATAGTTACATCCGCCAATTTAGAAGAGTTTTCAATGTGTGTGTGTGCGTGTGTGTAGAAATCTATAGTCACTCAAACAGACAACATCTCCAAAGTGTATATAAGACATTTTAGTTACCTCTGTGAAGGTGAATTGGGTGCTATTTCCTTTTTGAACTAGGGTTAGGATCAGATACATTTAGAGGGGTGCGAAAAGGAAATAGCGCCGGTGCATTGTGTGCTACTCAAAATTGAATTAATCAACAATATTCTGTGTTGGTTGTAATGTAATGCACTTATTATCAAGCAATGGACGCATAATGTTTACAAACCCTAATTATCACTTGATCCGGAATGTCTATTTATTCAGTATTTCAATGAACAAATTCCCTTATATGAAATCATTATAAGTCTATTTTTTATTTCTTTCAATTGTCTTGTCTTGTCACTCATGTTTCGTATCATCTTTTATGTTTTACTCTGTGTCTCTGCTTAGCCAGTAATCTCTTATTTTCTCAATCTCCAATAATAAGCAGTTGTTTTGCTTACTTTTTTATTTTCAATGGAGAACCACAATAAGTGAAAGCCACATTGTCACACATACGAGCACAGTATTTTTTAATATTATCATATATTTTTACGGATACAGTATACGTTCTATACATAAAAAAAAACAAAAAAATTTTTTTTCAGCAATCTACCTAAAAAAGTCTGAATTTTTCAGTGGTAAAGTTGATTTTATGACTTTTTTACAGAGAAGTTGTTTATTTCCAAATAAAAGTTTTTCTCATTCATTAATCGTGATTTTCTTCGATTGATCTTTCGCACATTTTTTGTAAACATTTTTTAATTTTTTGTTTAAATGAACATCATAATTTAAACGGACATCTGTTTAAAATATTGTTAATAGTAGTATCGCCAGCCAAGGTGTTAATCTATGTCATGATCATGTTGAAGGTGTGATCATTTGCAAAACTTTTAAAACGCTTTTTCGCAGTGTTCGTTTTTTAGCACGGTTCCTACTACATTTTGAGTCCCATTTACAAAATTAAAAAAGCTCTGCTAAGGAGACTGCCACCATGTTCAAGCATACAGATTTTCTAAAAACGGTTTTTGTTTTTTCCGAAAAGTGAACCATTCCCAAGTTATTAGTAAATAAAGTTAAAGTTTGGACGGAAAAAATTCACTTTTCAGGAAAAATGAAATAACTTGAAAATGAGGCATTTTCAAAAAATAAAAAAAACCGTTTTTACCCACATCTTTTGTGATTCTGACAAGAGTGGAATGAGCACTGGAAACTAAGTAGTTTTGTAAATGAAGTTGCTTTTGTGAAGACGGGGTATAAAATTTCCAAGCCTTCTACATTTTTACTAGTACAAAATTTTCAAATAACATTAATATCATTCGATAGCTTTTAAAAAATGCTTTTCAGTGATATATAATATAGCAAATATTTATTCATAGTTGGCAAAAAAATTGAACTTTAAAAAACTATGCTCAAAACGTATACTGTATCCTTAATGATATAGTCATTCCTTTTCGGAATTCATCTGCATAGGGAGAGGTTTACTTTTGAACATTTAGTGATCATGAAACACAAGGTCTGCATAAAATCTTTTGAAGTATACTCAAAAATAGCTTGTTTGAAGACTTAGTAACTTATTTTGACTTTAATACAAACTTTTTTAATCAAAATCATATTTGTATTCACTTCAATTAAGAAAAAATCATATTTTGTTTGGAAAAGATCTCTTATATATAAGTTAGTTTAGAGAAAACCATACAGGAAAGTCTTATATAAACTTAATTTTACATATTCATGTATATAAGACATTAATAAATATTTGAGTGAATGCTTCGTATCTTTAATTTCTTTGATAATAATTTTATTTAATTAAGTTTTGTTGTAATGATGCTGGTATATGCACTCAATTTTGAGAGGGTACCTGTCTACCACTATTTTGACCTTCCTGCTGCAAAAACGTTTTTTAATTTTGCTTCACAGTCCAACATTTTTCAACTTTGCTGAAATCACTAACTTTCAGGCCTCATATCCTGTTGTTTCTATTTAGTTTTATCTGTAGACATGGTGCATTCATAAGTATTTGAGTGAATGTGTTGTATATTTAATATCTATGATTGTTTTGAATTAAATTTTACTAAACAATATACATTGCTTTATGAACTCAATTTCTGTTTCATATTTGAACTGGGGTTTCTTATTCACTGTCACACTAGTTGTATCTCAAAAATTCCTATTTCGAGCTTCCTGGTGAGCAAAAAGGTTATCGATTTTGCTTTACAGTCCATCACTCTTCAACTTTCCTGGAAGCGCTGACCTTCTGGCCTCAATCTAATTATACCCTGTTTTTTCGTCTTTTTTGACAATTTTTGAAAAGTGATCTTTTAATTTTTCGGTCATAACTTTTTAACCAATGAACCAAATTTAAAGTTTGATAAATCAAAATTTAAGTGCAAGCATTCTCTTTACGATGGAAAAAATAAAAAAAAATATAAAATCGATTTTTTTCGGCCCTGGTAATTAATCAAAGACTTTTTTGTGCGACACCCGGTACATTACTCATATAACATGTCTGATTTGATCCTATCAACCTTATCAATGGTGACACATTGCGTTAAAATAAAACTGATAGTTTTTGAGGACTTTTTACATGCAAATATAAACTAACACGGCAGTAGTTCCTTACTATTATTTGGAAATTATGCATCAAAGCTGTCATTTAATTACTGTCTTGGCAGCCAAATATCCGCAAAACTATCAAAAAGGGATTGCCCGGTAACAAACTTTGAAATTAATGATTAACGTTAGCCATATTAACACAGCACATTTATTTTTATGAATGATCTTTAATACAAAACAGACGAGGCAGATAATTCTGAAAATGACATAATTAAGAATGTACAAATTAATTACCGAATATTAATGAAATAAGACATAAGAACTTAACTATTCATATTAAACCTTAAAATATTTTTCAAGTGATTAAAATCAGAAAATCAGAAAAGAAAACCAACAGTTTAAATGCCAACAGTTTTTACATTAACGTGAAAGGATTTCAATTTGTGCCAAAGAAATCCCTTGCTGCAGATAGATCCTTTTACGTTAAAGGAATGTTGTTTTTTACATTAACGTGAGCTAAAGGCAGCTTCAGATTATTTGAAAATGTGGAAAAGGTGAACTCACGCTAAGTTCTCACAAGTGTACATTGTTGCACAGACATCAGTCGAATAATAATTCATCTTCGAGGTAAAATTAACAAGGGAGTTCTCATGAAAAGAAAATTTTCCAACAGGATTACCCGTGAAGAGCCTATTTTATTAGACATCAACTGCACTACAAAACACCAAGATTTTCATCCTATTGGCAGATGTTAAGGACATCTGCCAATTATTTCTATACAACTGCCAGAATGCAACCAGATATGATCATTAATAATATCTTCATGGAAGAATAAAAGTATTTGACGAATGGAGATAATGATCAATGCCACTTTAGGGAACGCTTATGCAAATTCCACCACAAATAATTATAGCATTGTATGGTAGGTATCATATGATTATCTAAAATAACTTGTGGATACCATTGGGTGATACAGAAAGGTTTAGAAAAGATAAAATTTTAAATAGATAGATTTTTCATCAGTTTTTTTAAAGATGTTAAAGCAGCCCCTTATTTTTGAACAAAACATGATGGTGTATTTGTCCTTCTACCCATAGGCCATACAGATACACAGCATGCTGGAAATTTCATTGGTGTATACGCAATGGACTGGGAAAAAGAGTACTTTGTCAGAAATTTTCACAGAAAGAAAATTTCATGGCTTCACAGATTTTTTCGAAAATCGATGAAATTAAATAGTTTGTGAAGTGACTTATAAACTTCGACTAAAAGCACCTCAAGGTATCTGTACATTCCAGGAACCTTGAGGTGCTTTTAGTCGAAGTTTATAAGTCACTTCACAAACTGAGCCCCGAATTACTATAGGACATTTTCCAACAAAAACCAATTCCGTACCAACTTAGAAGAGGTACTTGTTGGATGTTCCATATGTAAAGAACGTCATTGGACTGAACTCTTTTCATTTCCGGGCTTCCTTAGCCTGGAATAATCTTCCTGCCGGGATTAAATCATTACCAAACTTGGCTAAGTTTAAGTCTGCTATTAAATGAGTTCAAATATTCTGTTCGTGTAAACTCTGTGGCGCTCACTCGGTTGTTAGCTAGCCTCTACAAACATATTTTATATTAGTAATTACTTATATAAATATTTTATTCATGTATGTCTTATATTATCTTTTATTTTATGGTTTTATACATTTGGTTTTAATTAGTACATTTTGTAACTATGTGTAACCAACTTTAAATAAAGAAATAAATAAATAAATACATTAAATTCCACAAACTATCAGGGTTTATTTTCAAATTGTGAAAATACATTCTGCAAATTTTTTGAAGTACTAAACCATGAAATCTAATATAATTCCTTTAATGACCAAAGATTCTCTTTATGGGAATGGATTGAAAATCTTCAAAAAAGTGATATTTTTGAAGTTGTCAAATTGATATTGTCAAAAATCGAGGGCTGGATAAGTGGATGCTGAAATCACACTTTCTCTTTCTTCATTTGCTTATGATATTGACAGCAAACTACTGTGTCACAGTAGAAATAGTACAATAGCCTCAACTTTGTAAGTTTATTTTTCAAAACACATTCACAGGAATTGAATGGAATAGAATCAATATTGACAAACCAGTGGATGGAACATTACCTATAGTAGCTTGTCCATCTTCATAACTTTCCTCAACTGTGTTGTAATATGCTTGTAAAAACTCTGAAAAATCTTTTCCATTGGAAACAAGTTCATCATATGACCCAATCTAAAATAAAGTCATAATTTTCGGAAGCAGGTTTTTTATGAATAACTATGAACAACTATCTTTTTGAACATGGAAGTAATTGGATTTTATGCCAAAGCAACAAATATATTAAAACCGACCGAGCATTTTTTTAAAACCGACTTTGTTTTTAGTCTTTTTCTTACTGTCCAAACCTAGCATTTTTTTTTTTAATTTCATGCGTGCATTTACATGAAATCTAACCAACGAGCATTGCATCAGCAAAGGAACTCTTTTAGATTTTCGAACGTTTCTTTGATCAATATTAAATGGATTTTAAAGATATACATATATTAAGACGAAAAAAGATACGGTGGCCGATAAGGGCCGAACTAAAAAGTATTTAAACAAAACAAAAATTGTTTTAAAAAAAACAGAAACATTTTTAAAAAACAAGAATTATTTAAAAAAAAACAAGAATTATTTAAAAAAAAAAAAAAATTGTTTTAAAAAAAACAAAAACATTTTTAGAAAACAAGAATTATTTAAAAAAAAACAAAAATTGTTTTAAAAAAAACTAAAACATTTTTCAAAAACAAAAATTATTTTAAAAAAAACAAGAATTACTTAAAAAAAAACAAGAATTATTAAAAAAACAAAACAAAAGTTATTTTTTTAAAAAAACGAAAATTATTAAAAAAAAAAACAAGAATTATTTTTAAAAAAGCGGGAATTATTAAAAAAACAAAACAAAAGTTATTTTTTTAAAAAAACGAAAATTATTTAAAAAAAACAAGAATTATTAAAAAGAAATATTTGAAAAAAAAGCAATTGTTATCAATACATTATACTCACACAAAAAACAAAAGAACAACCAGCTAAACAATAGCAAATATTATTCAATCTTCGTTCTTGTGTCAAACCATTTTCAATATGTATTGCAGTCAGTGTGGTAATGGCATCAGGCAGAATTCTGTATTCTGTACTGCTTGTGGGGCAAATATTGTACGAAAGATAACCTTAGACTCAGAGAAGAACATCATATGTCAGTATTTTACTACCGGTTTCAAATATTCTACCATTTTAAAACTTCTGCAGAAAAGGCATGGGATTAATCTGAGTTTGCGAACATTAAAAAGAAGACTGACAGAATATGGAATGAAACGCCGAAATGTGTACTTAGAAGAATACAAGCGTGCTATAGTACAGAGGGAGCTAGAAGGCCCTTCATGTCAAATGGGTTATAGAGCAATGTGGAATAATTTAAGAGTAAAATATGGCATAGTAACAGCTAGAGATTCTGTTATGGTACTGTTAAGAGAGCTCGATCCTGATGGTGTAGAACAACGAAGAAAAAGAAAATTGAAAAGAAGAGAGTTTCACTCTAATGGTCCGAATTGCTCCTGGCACGTTGATGGTTATGATAAACTAAAGCCATTTGGTTTCCCTGTGCATGGGTGCATTGATAGGTTTTCCCGAAAAATATTATGGCTTGAGATATGTAAAAGTAACAACAACCCTGTCATTCCTGCCTTCTTTTACACGAGAGCAGTCAAGGACTTTGGAATTGCTCCTCTTGTTTTACAAACTGATTGTGGTACTGAGAATGGTACAATGGCAAGTATTCAATGTGCAATTTTTCAAGACGCTGAGGCTCATAGGTATGGTAAATCTGTAACAAATCAGCGTATTGAAAGCTATTGGTCGCAATACAGAAAGGGTTATTCAGACTGGGTAATTACGTTCTTCAAGGACCTAGTGAATGAAGGAACTTTTCAGTTAGAATCTTATGTTCATATGGAGTGTGCTTGGTTTTGTTTCGCAGATTTAATCCAGAAAGACTTGAGCTATGTCAAAGAATCATGGAATACTCATTACATACGCAAATCAAACGAATATTCAGTAGCTGGTATTCCCGACGAACTATTTTTTCTGCCTGAAGAAAAAGGATATCAAGAATGTGGACTTAGTGGTATTAGTAATGAAATCGACAATATTCTAGAATCAGCGAATTTACATCCACATGCTGAATACAATGAAGTAATGAGTAATGATGACCCGGAATTAAATGATTTTTTCGAATATGTTGTCAATAATGAGAGAATTCAGTGGCCACCCTTAACGTGGAAAGGAGCAGAAAACGCTTTTCGACAAATTATTTCTAAGTGTTAATATTCATAACAAGAAACTCTGTTATATATATTATATATATTATATGAACAAAACTATAGATTACATAAATGGAAACAGAAGATGGTATTAACACAAAAATAGTTGATAAACAAAGTGTCTTTTATGCCAGTCCAAAGCCATAATGTTTTGACATAGTAATAGCATCAAGAAAGCTTTAGGTTATCTTCTCGATCTCAGTGTTATGAATCGGAACGGTAAGTGCAAAATCACAAGTACTAACAGTAGGCAAGCAAGCACAGGAGGTTCCATTTTGTGAATCCTCACATCCATGTTTAAAATACATCTTCACCTTCATATTCCGCTGTGACAAGATCACATCACCTCTGATCCACAGAAGTATTGATTAACATTAGCATGTTTTTCTACAGCAAGTGATAAAACTTCTCCTGCGTTTGCAATTCGAGGAACAGTAATAACAACCTTTGTACCTCTCTGGACTTTCAAGTCCTTTGACTGCGACAATTTTATGATTCCAACATTGATATTGGCTGTTTGTTTTTTTTTCGAAAGATTTATTTTTTTTGGTTGTCGGTTGTTTTTTTTTGCTGGAAGGTTTAAAAAATGACGAACGCTCCTTTTTCTTTGCTTCTCTGAACTCATCCAAATTTTTTGTAATGCTTTCTTCGGCTTTATTATCGTCGACTTTGTTGCCACACTTGAAACAAAACACATCACTTCCCTCAAGTTCTGTTCCACAACGTTTACAAAATATAGAAGCCATATTGTTGTCATTAAAAAACGTGCTTCTTGTAAACTGAAGATGAAGGTCAATGCGCACTGAGTGTTTCTGATTTAAGGGCCTAGTTATATCTAACACTTCTCATCTTGGGTTTTGTGATAACTTATCAGCATTGTGCGTATAGGCTCAGTACTTCGAATAAATTGTATTTTTATGATTTTGAGTATACTGCATACAATATTTTTACTCTGAAAAGTCCGGACATTAGACATTAATGTCTAAATAATCAGGCTCAAAGTGTAGATTTAGCTTTAAAGTATGTACCAGTAAATCTTTTGTCTAGTTTTATAAAAATATTTGCGTGTGTGAGTTTTGTTGTTTCTTTTTTCGTTTTTTTAAAGATAATGTGCGATGATAAGAGTCGCACGAAAAGATGACTCAGCAGTTTTTTTACGGGAATCCCCACTCAAGGAACCATGCTTTTAGTAAGATGATAGCCATAACTGCGGTTCTATGTCCTGTAGTCGCTGAGCTGTGAAGTCCTACTATAAGTAAAGTAGCCTTTGGCTATATGTATGATCTCTAGCCATTAATATTATTATAATTTTATGCTGATTTGTAATGTACTTATTTAAAATGGCAAACAAACAATTACTACTACTTAGAGACGATTGAGGAGATTAAATGGTAATGCAATTCAGCAACGAAACAGTATATAACCTTAGTGAAATACCATCTCATTCAAAGAGAAAGACGAATAAGAGATAGAAAAAAAGATGACGTTATCGTTTTTTGTTGGTTTTTTTTCGTTTCTTTTTCCCAACTGAGGAAGCTGGATAATTTTTACCTGACTATACAGACAAAAACCATGATCATGTTTAATGTATTATATGTTCAAAAAATTAAAATACATACAACTTTTTAAAAATTAATATTTCAATAAATCTATCTATGAAGACTTATCGGTAAATCTTGATAAATATAATGAATTTATCGAAATATCAAATCCTTTAAAAAAACTCTTTCGTTAAAAAATATATAGCTACGAAAGTCTACCGTAAATCATGAAAAATTATGTTTGATAAACAAAATACTGATGGCCCATTTGAAAATGGAATCTACATATGTTAACAATTTAGTTCACTTTGCTAAAACAAGTGCAGCCGGTTCGACTCCTGTGCCAGGCTTTATTTTGAGGTAAGTATATTACCGGTGATAAAGTGACAGATCGTCTGGTAGTCACACACTTGTTTTACTGAAGTGATTGAAAATTGTCCATATCATATTTATAACTGCTTCTAAGTCAAACATAAAACATAGAAGAAAAACAATAGCTTCATTTTAAGAATTTTCTCCCTGCTTTGAAGGTAGCAGTCAACTTGTCATTGTACAATGTTTCTGGAGTTGAAGTTGATAAATGATGAAGAAGAAAGAGAAAACGATGAGGATAGCATTTTCCAAGTATATATAGCAATTAATTATATTTCTTTCTAACGTGTTCAACTAAACAAGGTAAACTTGATATGGTTTTGGTCAATACTATGTCATAAAAAATGACAAAAATTTTGAACAAAATGACAAAAAATGAAAATTTTAAAGAATAAAATGGCAAAATGACACGTTTTGAATATTTTTCTTAACAACATAATATTGACACGATTTTATGCGGAATAAACAAAAGCAATAAATGATACCATGAAGATAAAATAGCATTAACGTATAATTCCAAACACAATGAAACCAGGTAAATCAGAAAAATCTGAAGGGCACTACTTGATAAAGTTATTATAATTCAGGTAGTAAGGAACGGAAAAAAAATATTCAGAAATCAAAATCAAAAATCAATTTTTGCGTCATTTCTACAAGTAATCTGAATTCACGATTCAAGATTTTGTATTTAAAATTGTATTTTAGTTGTATTTGAAATTGTATATTAGTGAAAATGTTCCATAGAAGGCAAAGATATTCGAGCAACTGAACTGTTTCTGTACAACTTGTCTATTTTCAGAATCTTTTGTATAATGAACTGAAAATAAAAAATAAAAAATGTTTTCTGATAAAAATGTTTTCTAATAAAAAAAGTGGAAACAAATAATAATTTTGGTGAAAAAAATGAAAATATCTTCGAAAAAATTTTAAAAATGATGCACTTGACAACCTGAATTTATTCTATAAATAAACTGTGTATAATCTATGCTTTCGTGTACTAAGCCTACGAAGAAAAACATTCCACCTTCAGATCTTTGTCAATTGCAAAAAGAGCAAATAATGCCAAAGCTGAGTGTGAGTATCAAATTCTATATAGCTACATGAAAAATTTAAAACAAAATTTCTTGCAAAGAAAATGCACACCTTTTTTATAACAAACATGCACATAAGAAACACGAGGCTCAAATTCTTAGAATCTTAAGAAACTTCTAAGAAACAAAACATGATTTGAGGTAGGAATTTTCTCCCTGTGAAGCCCTTATGAGATAAAAGGGCAAAATCTACTACTTGTGCTGAACTCATTGACCGCAACTAGGATCATGTTGAGATGCACAAGACAAAAGCCACTCAAAACAACTGGAGTTTGTGTCAAAATTACATCTTAAAACTTCGAACTTTTGAAGTAAATCCAACGCTTTTTTGCGATACCCAATTGCGAACTTTATTTGTTTACCACGCTTATTCGCCATTTTGATTTGAACTGAAACTCTGTCGCTCGTTCCAGACCTATTTTCTATTGTTCTAATGAGAGATTCCCACTGCTGACATCAGCACAGTGCATCCTGCAGCTCTACTTATAACAGTTCATTATCTTTAAAACATTTCTTGTTTTTTTTAAAACATTTCTTGTTTTTTTTAAAAAACATTTCTTGTTTTTTTAAAAACATTTCTTGTTTTTTTTAAAACATTTCTTGTTTTTTTAAAACATTTCTTGTTTTTTTTTAAACATTTCTTGTTTTTGTAAAAGAGTTTTCAGTTTGGCCCTTATCGGCCACCGTAAAAAGAACATTTATGTAAGAAAACTAATAGTTATCTTAAACTGAGATCATTCTTTCCTAACTAAAAAGAAGTTCTCGACGTTTCGTAAACAGAAGAGTCAAAAAAGGCAGATACATATACGTATATTATCGCGCTATACTAATCCGCGTGCTTGTGTAACACATTTAACTTAGAGAATGATGGTTTTTTTCAAAATTTACGGTCAAAATCTTCTTAATCGTGGTCATATAGCGGTAGTTAGTCCATTCGCCAATGGCTTTATATACCCAAATAAAAAGGCCGAAATGAAACCTTTTCCTACTGCATCAAAATTAGGGAACGGTGGTTTTACAAAAGGATCTTATATATGGGGAAGCCCCGGCGCAGATCGTTTTTATTGGCTAATAAAGGAAAACTCTTAAAATGCGCTATTTTGATTGGCTGAAAAATTCATAGCAACGGAGTTCGTTAATAAGGTTCTTCATTTCTGCTGCTCTTTTGAAGAAGAAACGGGAAAGTTTTAATAATAAAACTTTTATTGTTGTACTTTTACTGTTATTGTATTCTATTGTATTGTATTGTATTGTATTGTAAGTGAGTTATCATTTGATTGGCTGACGATTTCCAAAAAGTTCGTTGCTTTCAAACGGTTTTCATTCTCGGTTGTGAATTTGACGAAGAAACACAGGTTTGTATATATATACGAAGGTTTATTATTATAAAACACGTTTTAAAATCGTGCTTATTGCTAAACTGTTACTGTTGTTGTATTTTAGATTAATAAAAGAAAAATTAGCACATGCGTAAGTGAGTAAGATGTGTTGATGTCTTTTATTATGCATGTATTTAAATGTTTGTTTACAACATAAAATCACAGTGAATGGTTTATGTCAGTGGAAAAAAAAGAAGAAATGCGAGTGGAAGAATGTATCCAGCACATTTTCAGGGTTACTTATTTCGTTTTAGTTACCAAATAATGTGGCTATACAGAAGAAGTGCAGTGAATGCAGAAAAAATGATGTTTATTTACACGGTAACGAATGGTTTTAATTTTAAGTTTGTTTTGAAAAGAAACGAAAACGAGGGGGAGCGCAGTAAAAAGATTGATTTAAATTTGAGACGCCACCTTCACTAGACAACGTATGACGTCATGATCAAAGCACGTCCGCGTCTTTGTTTCGAATTAGATTTAAAGATTTATTTTTTTCAGCGCGAAAAATCAAAATCGAAAGTATAAACAAAAATGGCTACTGATCGCAGTTTGAAGACTCTGAGAGAAAATTTGCTTATTTCCTTAGCGTTTGATACTATTTCTGCTGAAGAATTTGTGTTGCTTTATGACTTAAATCAATCGAAAGATATTTACCCTTACTGGAAATTTGAAAAATTTGACATGGGAATGATCGATGAGGAACAGTGCTTTGTTGATTTCAGATTCGCTAAAAATGACCTTTATTTACTTCTTGAAGTCTTAAATATCCCAGACAGATTTATAACAGAACATGGGACTGTTTGTGATGGCATAGAGGCATTATGTATATTACTCAAACGCTTATCATTCCCCTGCCGTTACACTGATATGGTACCCACGTTTGGTAGAAATCCTACAGAACTATGCTTAATCTACAACTCAATGATAAACCATGTATACAATCTACATTCACATAGACTGAGTTCTTGGAACCAGCCTATGCTTTCTCCCCAGCAACTGCAGTTATATGCTGACACTATACATAGGAAAGGTGCACCTTTAGATTCGTGTTTCGGGTTTGTGGATGGGACTGTTCGTCGAATTGCTAGACCGAAAAGAAATCAACGGCAAGTCTACAACGGTCACAAGCGAGTACATGCCTTGAAGTATCAGACAATTGTACTCCCAAACGGAATGATTGGGAATTTGGCTGGCCCTTATGAAGGTAGAAGGCATGACAGTTTCATGTTGGCTGACTCAGGACTTTTACAAGAATTACAACAACATGCTTGGTTCAATGCCCAACCCTTATGCATTTATGGTGATCCCGCCTACCCTATATCGGTTCATCTGCAAGCACCTTTCAGGGGTGCAAATCTAAATGGTGCACAAAAACAATATAACAAAGCAATGAGTTCCGTTAGAGTTTCAGTAGAATGGCTGTTTGGCTTGGTGTCCAATTATTTTAAATTCATTGACTTCAAGAAAATGCAGCGAATTGGAATTAGTGCTGTGGGAAAAGTTTATATTGTTTGTTCAATTTTGCAAAACGCACACACTTGCCAATATGGAAACTTAATTTCAGAAACTTTCAACTTAGAGCCACCACAAATACGAGACTATTTTCACTAACTTTAATGTAAGAAACTTCTTATGTATATATATATGTAATACTAATAACAACTAAGAAACAAAAGATATGTAGTTACTGTTCTTGAAAATAAACTTCTATTATCACTTCTTTTTGTCCATAAGTTCTTTAAACATAACCATCTGTTGGGCCATCATTTGCTGTTGTTGATTAAACAAATTCATCAAAACAGCATTTTGATTCCGTCTCTCCTCACGATCAGCAGCATTTTTCTCCCTGTCCAGCTCTAATTTTTCTCTAAGAAATTCCATTGTATCAGAATTGGAACGCCTGCTACAGGCTGCTTTAGAAGGTTTGTCTTCTTCAAGTTTACGTTTTTTCGTTTGACCCATCGTTTCCATAGCAGTTTGTCGAATGTCTATGGCTTGGCTTCTTTCCTTAGCTTCTTTTTCAAGTGTCTGACCTTTCTCCTCATCCTTCTTTTGTAAAGTGTCTTCTGATATATTTATAACTTCTTCTAATAACACATCAAACTCTGTAGGCTCGTTACCACCGAGTCCAGTTTCATTCCTTTCTTTGTTGATTTTTACTCTATGTTTTTTGATAAGGTTCATAATTCTATCTCTGATACCTCGACCAGTTACATGAAAATCATCAAGTGAATTTAATGTGTCAGCAACTTTCTGCCAGCCCTGTCCACGCTCTTGGCTTCCTGGTTTATGTGTAAGCACTCCTTCCCCAAGGATTTCACGCATAAGTAATACGTCTTTACTATCATTCCATTGCATAGACCTAAATGAAAAAAAATAGTGGCCATTAAAAAAAATAAGAAGGCTTTCATAACTTCAAATCCCAGGTAGATGAAAAATATACACCATAAAACCAAAACCAGAACCAAACATACATGATTATTACTAAAACCAATTTGTATTAGAGGAATTTAATGCTAGCATTAATAAGAATCTTGAATTTTAAGGAAAACTTACTTTTTCTTCGTGTTTACAGCATCCATGTTTATACTTTCTCTGCAGGACGCCAAAACAGCTGCTTTCGCGTTGTGTACGCGACTTCTATTTTTTTGAGAACGGAGACATTGTCTAGTTCCAGTCTTTTTGGGGTTTTCCCTGATAAAAATCAGGTTCGCGTCGTTCTATTTAAATCAACCTAAAATTTGTTTTGGTAACACGCGCCATTAGTTAGCAAAGAAGATTTATGTATTTACAGATCAATTAAAATGAATCTCATGACTGTGGGTGGAAATGTGGAACGTGTTATGCTGTCTTATCTCATCTCAACCATGTCTGCTTTTTATTAAATTTTATTGACGATGTTTGGTGCTTTGTCTCTCTGCCTGTCTGTCATTTATGTCTTTTGCTTTTGTTTGCTGCAATATATGGTTGTTGCAGTAGTGTGGATTGTAGCTGTTCTTCACTGAAATCTTTTTCTTTTAGGTCAGAAAAGAAAAAGTGTATATAAACCATTAAAGAAATGAAGTACATGGTTAAATTATGATGTTGTGAGGGTCAGTTAAGAGAAGAATGGATAATGTATTTCAGAAATTCATTATTGCTGTATACAATGTGATATGACTGTGCTACTAAGAAGCATTGCATTGATTGCTGGATGGATTCTTATATTTTGTCATGATTACCGTGAGTTGGGGTGAGATTCAACTCAGTGGGGTGAGATTCAACAGCACCATTATCCAGACCACAACATTCAACAAAATAATTCGAAATTTCAAAACAACAACACCGCATATCTGAACCAAGATGTAATCTATACTACACTCTACAATAAAATCTTTTTTATATTTTTACAAATGCCGAATGTAAATTGCCTTTGAGCTCTTCAAATCCCAACACGAGTTAAAAGACTTCGTAAATAAGCCGTGCTTGTTTATTTTTATACCACCAATTAGGATTTCTCAAAGACGGTTTCCATGAAGTGAGGTCCACCCTCCACCCAGCCACCTTTCGCTCTTTCACAAGCGTGTTTATAAAAGCTACTAATGCGCGGGTCGTATTTTGGGGTGCGTGGGCGGAAGCTATGTAGTGAAACAAACTGAAGGAGATGATTGATCACTGTGCGCAAAATTTATTTTTCAAAGACGGTTTTCACTGAGCAATATCGCCCTCTAAAACACCTTTACGCCCAACCCAGCGCACCTACAAAGCTTATCGGCGGGTCTTACGCAATGATGAAGAGAACGATGGAGAGAATTGATGACTGCGCAATTACTTTGTAAAGGGTTCAAAGATTAAAAAGTGCACACCGTATACACTCCATCAACTCCCATTGGTACTCAGTTGAAAAGATTCACCACCGGACAATGAATTCGAGAGATGGAAAATCTTCTTTAGTGGCCCCCGTTAATGATATAATTCCGGGAAGAGCCCTGAAACCCAACGATTTGAAAAGTAAAACGGAAGAGGAATGGGTCTGCAAAAAATGTGATCAAAGATGGGACGACGAGAGTGAAAGTCGCTGGATCGTGTGTGATAGTTGCAGCGCAAAATTTCATCTTGAGTGCACAACCATTAAATATGCACAAAAGAATTATTGGACAACAAATCTGGAGAAAAAGCAGTTTCATTGTTGCAAAGGAAAAAAATAAAATAACAAAAAATGATATTGTGCGTCGTATATTTCTTTTTGCTTCCGATGTTAATATTGAATTAATACTTGTCTGACAATATTTCATTTAAAATGCAATCTACAACTTTTTGTCACAAGATTTGAAATGTCTGACTATGACTAGAACTCATCCTAATAGGCTCAACTTAACCGATTTGCAATGTAGAAGCCAGGCATTCACTTTCATTTTCAAGCAACCGCGTGTGGTGTAATTGTGATTCACACCAAAAAAACCGCTGACCATTTATGAAATTCTATACAAACCTGTTGCCAAAACCTAAAATTTTAAACTATTTCTTATAACAACTTTCACCATCGTATATCAAAATCTAACGAACCGAAATGAAATTTATGAAAACATTTTTCTCACAGAGAAACTAAAACAACATTCCCATTTTGGAAAACGCGTTTTGTTCAGCGAGGCTATTTTGACGTCAAAACATTTGAAGCCCGTACATAACGAAATTGATGGATCGTGACATTTTAATAGCCAGAGTCTCTTAAATGGTAATCATTAATAAATGTTTTGATTGCTTTAAATCTTTTTTGTGTTGTATAACTTGGTTTAGTTTTAAAAAATATAATGTATTTGAATTACTGACCAGATGTAGCTTGATATTGGCATGTTGAATCTCGCCCCAACTCACGGTATGCATTATTTTGTGTTATGGTAATCGTTTACGTACTATGCCTGGGTATATAAGTTTGTTATATATTTGTTATTTTTATCTTTTCGGTATTAAATTATGGCTTTGGTATAGGGCATTTCATTGTTTCAATTATTTTTATTATTTTGATGTTTGGTTGTGTATCCCACGTTAAAAGTCTTTATTTAGTTTAGCTCCAGTGTTGAGTGTTGAACCTGCATTAACTTATAGTATTGGTTGATTTATAGACTTTCCAATCAAAAACCTTTACAAATTCTATCATTGAATTTGTGTTTTTAATTAATTATTTTTAGGATAAATGCGTACATGAATTTACTTTTTGTTTTTTGTTTTGTTTTTTTATTTCAACCATGTCATAGCATGATTGTCTTTTTCTGTATTTTTTGAAATATTTTTTAGGTATATAAGATTAATAATAAAAAAGCACGTAAACCGTTAAAGAAATGAAACTCATGGTTTTTATCATGATGTTGATGGTTTTGGGAAGAACAGACTATATATCATTTCAAAAATTCATTAATGGTTGCTGTCCAATGTAACTTTGGCACAAAAGAAACAGTTGGAAGGTATCAATTTGTTTTCAATTAACATTTTGTAATGTTATTCAATGTTTTGTATGTCTGGTTAAACAGTTCTGTGCTATATATTGCTATTTTTACACTAAAGTTACTTCTCTTCTGTGTATAAATATATATTCTGAGCCGTATTGCTATTTGTTTCTGTTTTAAATCTTCTGAATGTAATGAATTAAAAAATTAATGTCTGTAAAAAACTTTTACATAAAGTTAAATTCTGCGACACAACGCAAGCTGAACATGTTTGATCTAGATGGCGTCTGTTTAAGTGGGAATTAAATCAGGGGAACCATGCATTGCCTCTTCAATTAGATGCAGTTACATTTTTTTTGGTCCATGACATTGACGAAGGGGTGACACACAGAGCTTTTACGTCACTAAAATGTTTGATCGACGATATCTTGATAACGGTTGGTTGTCGCTTAACGATCCCGTACATGTTTCGGTATATTTTTTTGAGTTCAGCAATACAGTTAGAACTTCCAAATTCGATCTCTCTAATTTTATGGATCGAAGTTTATGGTACCTGCACCTTCTGTTTCTTTTTCTTAAGGTTAGGGTTTAGGGAATTAGAGAGAGTTTACAGTACTTACAACACTGATGCACTTTCTGTTCGTTATTCTGTGATTTAATTTTTCGTCACCATTTTTTGAGACGGCATTTTCAGAATTAAAATCTGTAAAAATGTTTTACACGTATGTTTATAGTTGAAAATCTTCTGCAAAATAGAGAAAGTTACCTCACATAAGCATAAAAGCAGTTTTTCCAAACGAAGAAAGCAGTTTTAGGTTTTTAAGTGTATAAATATGGTAGCGTAATTTCAGTGGAAAAGAAATAGCAGAATAAAGTGTTTTAACTATATGTTTACAGTAGGAAAGTGTGCTGGAAAGTAGTAGTTTAAATTAGTAGTAGTTTAAAGTATTATTATTTTGCTTACAGTATGAAATATGGAAAGTAAAGAGTTTATAAGTGTTTGAAAATGGCTGCAGAAGATGTTGTTGTTTACTAACATGATGATGTGAATTGGTATGGAAAGGTATATTCTCCTTCTTTGAAGTTAAACCAAAGTTAAAACATTATAGATCTATTTAGTTAGAACACAGTTTATTTATCCAGCATTTTTGTTGTTTTCCTGTACGCACAATTTATTTTTACTACTATCAGGAAAGATGTATTATTGATGTGTTTCAGATCTTCCGATTAAAAAGTTTTTCTGTTCAGAACTCCAGTGTTGAAAAATGCTTTAGCTAGAATACCTAGAGATTTTTTAATTAAAAGGGTGACAAGTGTTTTTTTTCGTATTGACGTTAGATTTTTCATCACGGGGAACCATTGCATTGCATCTTCAATCGATACATTTTATTTTACAGAGTGAAAAAAGCCGATGCACACACAGCGCTTATTTTTATTTTTGATGGGTTTAAGATTTTCCAAGTAAAACAACTGTTCTGCGCTCCTACATTTAAAGTTTAAAGTACTTACAACACTGATACCTTTTCATGATGCTGTGATTTATTTTTTCGACACCAGGTTTGAGACGTTACTTTCAGAATTAAAACCCGTAAAAAATTTTTACACGGGATACTAGGATAAATGCCGTAAATTTAAAAATAACATAACACTCTCTAAGTTAAATGTGTTGCACACGATCCCATACATTTTTTTGATCAGTTTTTCGAGCTCTACAACATGGTTACATTGATGAGTCGTGATTCCTTAATTAAATTTTCGTAACGGGGTTCACACACACGGGGAACACGCGGCACATCGTTTTCGAAATTATTAGCCGTAAAAAACTTTTACGCGGGTTACTAGTCTACTTATACTAATCCGCGTGCGTGTGTAACACATTTAACTTAGAGAGTGTTTCGTTTTTGTTTTTTTAATGGTCAAAATCTTCTTAATCGTGGTCATATAGCGGCAGTCCGACCAGTGAAGAAACTCTTCCACTGCAATCCAACGATCATTTGTTTTGACACGTGATCGTCTTTTCGCCGTTTTCATTGGTTCCCGAAATCGTACAAACTATAGCGACAATGTTCGTTGATAAGAAATCCATTTTCATTAATCGTTTGACGAACGAACAGGTCTGTACGAAGGTATTATTATAAAACGTTTATTGCTTAACTTTTTGCTTTTCTTTTTTTTGTTTTTCTATTTTAGATTAATAAAAGAACGTAAGTAAATGTATTGATGTATTATTTATGTATGTATTATGTAAAATCATACTGAAATGGTTTTTATGTGGAAAACGAAAACGAACAACAAATAACGAGTATACATCCAGCACATGTTTCAACGTTTTATTTACTTTGTTTTAGATTAGGTAACAAATGTGTATGTATTTAAATGTTTGTTTACGTTTTAGTTATGGCTATACAGAAGAAAGTGCAGTGAAGAAATGCAGAAAAAAATTATGTTCCTTTGACACAGTAACGAATGGTTAATTCATTTTAATTTAGTTTTGAAAGATTAATTTTAATTATTAGTTTTGTTATTCTATCATTTAGTATGTATCTTCGCTGGATGAAAGCTGGATGCTGGATGAAAGGAACGCGGAACGAACGAAATTTGTTTTGGTAACGCGCGCTGTAATTTATTTTTTTACAAATCCATTAAAAATGGTTCTCATGGCTGTGAAAATGGGACAACGTCTAATGCTGTTCACCATTTCACCTCAACCATGTAGATTTTCTATAGAATTTAAGATGCTTGGTGCTTTGTCTATCTGGCTGTCTTCCAGCCAACTTTATGTCTTTTGTTTTTGTTTGCTTCAATATGGTTGCAATGAATGTGATTATTTTAGCTGTTCTTCAACTGAAATCTTTTCTTTTATTAGGTCAGAAAAGAAAAAGTGTATATATAACCATTAAAGAAATGAAGCACATGGTTAAATTATGAATTATGTCCTACAAAAAAGAAGCATTATTGGATGGATTTTTTTTCAGTTTATATTTTATCAAATTTATGCATTATTTTGTGTTATGGTATTTGATTGTTTACGTACTATGCCTGGGTGTATAAGTTTGGCATTATGTTTTTATTTGTTACTTTTTATCTTCTAGGTAAATTTGTGTTTTTAGTTATTGTTTTTAGGATAAATGCGTACTTGAATTTCCTTTTTGTTTTTTGTTGCTTTTTGTTGTTTTTTTTATTTTCGGTATTACAATTGAAATATTATTCTTTTAGGCAATAATAAAAAAGCATAAAGAAATGAAACTCATGGTTTTAATCATGATGTTGATGGTTTTGGGAAGAACAGACTATATATCATTTCAAAAATTCATTAATGGTTGCTGTCCAATGTAACTTTGGAACAAAAGAAAAAGTTGGAAGGTATCAATTTGTTTTGAATTAACATTTTGTAATGTTTGGTTTTGTATGTCTGGGTAAACAGTTCTGTGTTATATATTACATTTTTTTACATTAAAGCTACTTCTCTTCTGCGTATAAATATATATTCTGAGCCATGTTGCTATTTCTTTCTGTTTTAAATCTTCTGAATGAAAGAAATGAATTAAAAAATTAATGCCTGAAAAGAAACTTTTACACAAGTTAAATTCTGCAACACAACGCATACTGAACATGGGTGGCGAGCGACGCCGCCCTGGCGGCTAGTCTTATTATACTAATTCGCGTTGTGCATCCCACTTTTATTTTAGAGAGTGACATATTTGGTTTTTTTCTCACGGTCAAATCCTTCTTATTTTTTCCCTTTTCGTCGTAAAGCCACGCGGAGGCGAGAACGTTTTTTTTGATTTTCCGCGATTAGTATATGCTCCTCCGTTTTGTTATTTTTGGTTTGCGCAGTGGAAATCAGCCGAAAAATGTCTTTGGAGGAGTGCGAGCAATGCAATCTTCTTCGTTCGAAATTTGTCAACGATCATTTCGTGAGCAAGAAACTTCGCGAAGAAGACGTGTTTCTTTTTGTATACGAATATTTTAATTTAAATTTGATTGTTTTAGGCAGCAAATCGACGAAAGAACTGACGAAGAAACACAGGTTTGTATGCACGAAGGTATTGTTATTATTATAAAACGTTTTATTATCGTGTTTATTGCTAAACTTTTACTCTTATTAATAAAAGAACACGGGTAGCACGTGTAGCTAAGTGAGTTAGTTGTTTGTTTACAATGAAAAATCATATTTAGATATACAGAAGAAGTGCAGTGAAGTTTTTAAAAAATTAGCTGCAGAAAGATCGAACGAACAAAAGGTATTATTATAAAACTTTTATTTTTGATTAATAAAAGAACAAGTTAGGTATATGTATTTGTATTTAAATGTATTTAAATGTTTGTTTACGTTTTAGTTATCAAATATCGCTATACAGAAGAAAGTGCAGTGAAGAAATGCAGAACAAAATGATGTTTATTTACACAGTAAGGAATGGTTTTAATTTAGTTTTGAAAGATTAAATACTATAGCTTTGAATAGATATCTTATTATATGAGTTCTTTCGTTAAGTTTATATGCTACTGGATGAAAAACGAAGATGAGAGTAATTTGTTTTGGTAACGCGCGCTATTATTATTTTTATAGTTAGCAAAGAAGATTTGATTTGATTTATTTATTTACAGATCAATTAAAAATGGTCCCACAGCTATGACTGTTTTCCTTTCTCATGGCTGTGGAAGTAGGGAACGTGTTATGCTGTCAAATTGTATCTATTGACGATGTTTGATGCTTTGTCTGCATGCCTTTTTGCCAGCCATTTATGCCTTTTGTTTTGGTTTGCTTAAATATGGTTGCAGTAGTAGTAAGTATTGTAGCTGTTCTTTACTGAAATCTTTTTCTTTTAGGTCAGAAAAGAAAAAGTGTAGCTATTTATAAACGAAATTTATTAATATATAAATGAAACACATGGTATGTTGAGAAGGTTATTTAAGAGAAGAATGGATTATGTATTTTATTGCGATTGTACTACAAAAAAGAAGCATTGCTGGGGTATATTTTTCTTCAGTTTATATTTGTTTACGGCATTCATTATTTTGTGTTATGTTAATTGCTACATACATACTTGCTAGGTATATAAGTTTAGCATTATGTTTTTATTTGTTGCTTTTAATATCTTCTGGGTATTCAATTATGGTTTTGGTCAAAGTAGGGCATTTTGTTGTTTCAATTATTTTTATTAATTTGATGTTTGGTTGTGTATCCAGGTAAAAGTCTTTATTCTGTTCAGCTCCAGTGTTGAGTGAACCCGTATTGACTCACAGTATCGGTTGACTTTATAGACCAAATTTTGTTTTTAATTGTTATCTTTAGGATAAATGCGTACTTGAATTTTCTTTTTGTTTTTTTGTTTCTTTTTGTTTTGTTTATTTCAATATTGTTATAGCATGATTAGGTTTTCGGTATTACAATTGAAGTATATATTAATTTTTTAGGTAAAAATAAAAAAGCATAAAGAAATGAAACTCATGGTTTTAATCATGACGTTGATGGTTTTGGGAAGAACAGACTATCATTTCAAAAATTCATTAATGGTTGCAGTCCAGTAGTAACTTTGGAACAAAAGAAAAAGTTGGAAGGTATCATTTTTGTAATGTTATTCAATGTTTGGTTTTGTATGTCTGGGTAAACGGTTCTGTGTTATATATTACATTTTTTTACATTAAAGTTACTTCTCTTCTGCGTATATGAATATATATTCTGAGCCATGTTGCTATTTGTTTTTGTTTTAAATTTTCTGAATGTAAGAAATAAATAAAAAAATTAATGCATGAAAAGAAACTTTTACAAGAGTTAAATTCTGCGACAGAACGCATACTGAACATGGGTGGCGAGCGACGCCGCCTGGGCGGCTAGTCTTATTATAATAATCTGCGATTGTGCATACCACTTTTATTTTAGAGAGTGATATATTTACTTTTTTTCTCACGGTCAAATCCTTCTTATTTTTTCCCTTTTCGTCGTAAAACCACGCAGAAGTGACAGACACTTTTTTTGATTTTCCGCGATTAGTATATGCTCCTCCGTTTTGTTATTTTTGGTTTGCGCAGTGGAAATCAGCCGAAAAACGTCTTTGGAGGAGTGCGAGCAATGCAATCCTTCTTCGTTCGAAATTTGTCAACGATCATTTCGTGAGCAAGAAACTTCGCGAAGAATAGTATATATATATATATTCGTTCCAGGTGCAGCATCAGCAGTTTTAAAAAGATATAAGTGTTCGAAAAAAAACTACATTTTTTGACAACGTTTCGATTTATTTATTTATTTTATTTATTTATTTGGTATTGTTTTACGTGTGCTAGCCTCACTCAGTTGCTATTGCATCTGCTTTCCAGGAGGGGCCACGGCTTAGGCTGGAGGCTCCGAAGTATTTGACACTCTCATGAGTGACACAAACCCAATCAAGGGCCTGTGCTCTTCTGGATGACCTTCCTGCAACACCCGATGTATCATCTACCCAATTTCCCTCACATGGCATGGGTCGACCCGGCGCTATGGTACATTCACTTGCGCATGGTGAATCGCCGCCAAGGGGAATTGAACCCCGATCTCTCGCATGAAATACGAGAGTGATAACCACTATACTACGGCGCCATCGCTCGATTTTCTCTTCGTCATTTTTATTTAAAAAATGTCTTACAACATGCTTATATAGTACATCTGTTAAAATTCATACACCCTATTAAAGATTAAAAAACAATTTTTCGTAAAGGAAACTAAATCATTAATAATCAAAAATAAAAGTAAAAATACTCGGGGAAGAATTAGAATCAGCCACTGAAACGAACACGTTTGCAAGCAAAAACAGAATACACACAGGACATGAAGTGATTAAAACTTTAAAGCAGAACGTGCAGAGCATTACTAACAATAACTAAAATATACCAAAAAATAAGACAAGACGGGAAACTAAAAAATACACTAATTACTTACAAATGTCTCAACTCCATAGAAACACCAAATAAACCGGAAAACAAAAAAAAGAAAGTTTGGAATAGACTAACACCTTACCCCTCTGACACAACGCTGAAAAAGCTGCAGTGCAGACACCTAACATGCGATATACACGCAAAAAGTGCGTAAAAAACGAAGGAAGTGCTAGTCTATAATGAGATATACACAAAAATTATGTAGATACATTGCGTTCATTAAGTCTCCGTCTCTGTGGTAAAAATGTGAAAATTTCGGAATGAAGAAAGTGATAGAAACATTGCGGGGTTTAAGGTTCCATCTAAGTTTAATCCAAAAAATGTAGATGCGTCTTTAGAGATTTATTTAAGTGTTCTTGAGGAGAAACTTATGTCTATTCAGGCTAACGGTTCCAACTTTAGCAATTTATCTATTCAAGAACAAGAAGCCATTAGAAGTATTCAATCTGATGATACTATCGTTAGCCAGCAGACAAGGGTTCGGGAGTAGTAGTTTGGGACCGTGAGGACTACCTTAGGGAGGCTGATTGATAATAATAATTGTCTAAGATACACAAACGTTTACATTCTGTTCCGGGTAGGTCAGTTATTTCTAATTGTGGGTAGGTCACTGAGAGGATATCTTCGTTTTTAGACTTTCATTTGCAACCATTATCTAAAAAGGTTGAGTCTTTTATCAAAGACACGAATGATTTTCTTCGTGAATTAAAGAATTTGCCGCCCCTTCCAGACTTCTTTGTACTATTGATGTCGTAGGTTTGTACCCTAGTATGCCTTAGATGTTCTGGAGGCTATGAGAGATGCATTGAACGGAAGAGACGACAAATCAGTCAGCACAGAATTACTTATTAAGTTAGCAGAAATTGTTTTAAAAAACAATTTTCTCAAACATTTAGACAAAACTAGGGCACTGCTATTGGTACCAAATTTGTTTCATCATATGCTATCTTATTTATGGGAGAATTCGAGGAAAGGGCGCTCTCCAACTATCATTTGAAACCCTGGGTTTGGTGGAGATATATAGATGATATATTTTTAGTGTGGGAACACGGTGGGGAAGCATTGATTGAGTTTATTACGTACCTTAATAGCATACATCCAACTATCAAATTTACATATAAGTATTCTCAGAAGTCAATTGAATTTTTAGATGTTTTAGTGACAAGAGAAGGTAAAAGTATTTCTACGGACCTTTTTGTCAAAGAAACTGACACTCACCAGTATCTTCATTTTTCTAGTTGTCATCTTTTTCATACTAAGAAGGGAATTCCTTTTAATCAAGCTTTAAGAATACGTTGCATTTGTTCTGATAATAGAGTTTTTTTAGGTAGGATTACTGAACTGGAACAGTGGCTCCACGCAAGAGGATACAACAAAGGGCTTGTAGATTCGCAGATTGATAGAACTGTCTCTCTAGATCGAAATGAGATTATGCAGGGCAGGGTAGAAGGGGACAAAGTGGCAGGGAGAGATATTTTTATCACTACATTTCATCCAGCGTTAAGTAAGGTTATTTATAATATTTTTAAGGAAGTACAGGGTATTTTAAAATGTGATGAAGAACACAAAAAACTATTCTCCTCTATTCCTCTAGTATCTTTTCGTCGGGATAAAACTATGCAGGATATTTTATTTAGGGCACAGTTACCTGCAGTTGATAAAAAATTGGAATCCTGCAAATGTGGTAAAAAATCTAATTGTCAGATTTGTAAGTTACTGATAGAAAATGAGAGCTTTACTGATAGTGAAAATATTAAAACGTATTTTATTCGTCGGGGAAATTTTAACTGCAATTTATGTGATTTATAGGCTAGTGTGTAAAACATGTAATAAACAATATATAGGTAGTACAAAAACACCATTCAGACTAAGGGTTAACAACTATAGGAGTCACTTTAAATCGTATTGCGAACGTAAGAATACAGGTACAGTTAATCAGGGTAGGGTGGTTCCTCAAGCGGGTTTATTTTCACATTTTACACAAGACACACCTAATGGGTTTCAAGATTTTAGTTTTCAAGTTATTGACGCATCTAAAACCGAGAGCCATCTTCGAGAAAGAGAGTCCTTTTGGCAGCATTAACTAAAAACAATTTTACCACAGGGACTTAATGATTATTAGAAAGTGCATATGCAGAGATATTTATGGAGCGCTTTCCCGACTTTTAGCTTTTTTTTGACAAGATCCATCTGAGTCTAAACTTATCAGATGTTTGTCCTACATATTGTTTCCCACAAACTTTACAGGTTAATAAATATACCAAACATTTAGAATTACAATCAAACTTATGATTTATGTGATAAACTTAGGATATAGGATATAGTTTCGAACGAACCAAATAACCCTTCAATGTCCTAACTGACCTGAATGACACAAACGGCGTCGGTGTAAACAGTCTTAACTTGCTCATCAGCATAGAGAATAGGTAGGAGGTCATTTATAAATTTCCCTAAGTGGCTCAAACGGGTGTTGTACATAACAACAAATGGAACCCCTACTGCATCTCTATTTCTCTTCTTAGGTTGCAATGCGTACTCCTGGGTCATGTTTATGAGCCTCCCAAATTGCCCCTTAATGGTTTTATGTGGATATGCACGGCGAAGGAACCAGTGCTCCATCTCAGCAAGTCGTGACGTAAATATATTGTCGTTTGAGCACAGCCTTCTCAATCTTAGATCTTGACTATAAACACTAGATGTTTTAGTGCGAAGTGGATGACACGATTCAAAGTGAATATACTGATGACAATCAATGGTTTTAGTGTATAAGTCCGTTTCAATTCTTCCATAAGCAACCTTAACTATGACATCTAAAAAATTGATTGATTCCCTCGACTTCTCATGCGTGAACCTTATGTGTGGGTGAAACTGATTAAGACGTTCCAAGAATGACTCCAACTGGTGGAGATCAACAACTACCATCCCAATCTTAAGTTTACCATGGAAAGAGAGCAAAACGGTAGCATTCCATTCCTGGATATGCGAATCATACATCGAGGAGAGCACTTAACATCAACGTGGTACAGGAAAGCTACAGACACGGGGCTGACCATGAACTTCCACTCCCTGGCTCCTATTAAGTATAAACGCTCTGTAGTTACCGGCCTTATATATAGAATTCACTATGCATGTAGCACATGGGAGAACTTTCATCAAAGTTTGGTCAAAGCAGAAACCCTCCTTGAAAACAACCAATATCCTCAATCATTTTATGAGGAAATCATCAAAAAGACTATAGACAAGATTTATCAACCAAGACCTGCTACTGAAGACGGAGAAGTTAAGGAAGAGGAAACTGAGAAAAAACTCGTTTTTCTTCAATATAGAGGAAAAGTGACAGAGAAATTCGAACGCTCGTTAAAACGCATTGAGGTACCGTGCCAAATTGTCTCTACAATTCGGAAAATTAAAACAGTTCTACCATCGCTGAAAGAACCCGTGGAAAAATTTATGCAAAGCGGTTTGGTTTATAAAATTACATGTTCGCGATGTCTATCGTGTTATGTCGGGCAAACTACCCGACATTTGCTAACCCGTATTAAAGAGCATAGGTACAAAGCTGTTGGTCATCATTTTAAAATGTGTAACGTAGAGTTGTCGATCGATCATGCGGAAATAATAGCAAAGTCAATTAAGTCAGAATACAATCTAATGACGTTAGAGGCATTACTCATTCGGGAAATAAAACCAACATTAAATACAAAAGATGAATACAGAAGCCGTGAATTAATCATTAAAATTTAGCTGTATATATTGTAGATAGATGTTGATATGTGATGTGTAATAGTATATTTTATTCAGCAGTTTTACTGTTTTTTATAGTTACTTTTTAGCCTGAAGATGAAGTATAACTTCGAATTATATTGCTTATAATAATAAAATTACATTGTTGGCTTGATGTTTTATCATTAAAAGTATAAAAGGCTTATTAATTTTATGAATTAATATTGAAAGTGACCTCTTTGTATTACATTTTGCATAGAGTTTTGGGTCTGTCATTGAGTATTCTGCATAAACAAACAATCCGAAATCAAAAAACTGTTACAGAGATAGATAGATAGAATGTCTAAATGAAACAATTTCCTTCGCTAAGGCGCGGAATTTGAACTATTCCAATATATATCATATAATATCAATTTTAAGCTCCATGAACAATAAGTTTTATTGCAGTATTATTTCTAGATGACACAAACGAAAAAAGTAATTCAGATATCCCATAACTTAGACAAGACATCCATTTCCTGATGCTTGTTAAAGCATTCTAGTTTTCACCTCAATGAGAATGTAGACAGAATAACATGCTGTAAAAACCTACCTCTGATATCTGATTATTTTTGATAACAATAACTTTGTCAACAAACGGCAAAAAAGACATATTATGGGTGACTAAAAGGCGAGTCTAAAAAAACAAACAATGAAGTATCTCTTGAAAGGAAACAAAATACAGCACAAGAAAAGACCGTTAATAACTTCACACCTTATTTTTCAATAAACCAGTCGGACCAATCACATGATCAAAGATGTGTTTTCCAACATGAGCATCAACAGCGGAAAGAGGATCGTCAAGAAGATAAATATCTGCATTATTATAAACAGCTCGTGCAAGAGACACTCTCTGCTTCTGACCTCCACTAAGATTTATTCCTTTCTCTCCAATTTCTGTCATGTCACCTAATTGCAGTACTTCAAGATCAGGTTGGAGAGCACATGCTATGATAGTATTGTCATATTTTCGTTGAAGCATTGTTTTACCAAATAATATATTATCCTGCAGCGTTTCGTTCTTTATCCACGCTTGCTGCGGTACGTATGCTATTCGTCCTTGCACTAAAACTTCACCTTTCACCTTGTGTATTTCACCAAGCACAGATGACAACATTGCTGTTTTTCCACAACCAACCTGCCCGACAATAGCAATCAAAGCTCCATGAGGAATTTGTATATTTATATTGGAAAGGACAGGCATTTCAGGATCCATCCAAGTAAAACATCCATCTTTGATTTCAACAGCATTAGTAGTTTCAATATTTGAATCAAGTCTTGTAACGTCGGTATAATCAATCTCATCACCTTTCAAAAATTTTGACAATCTTTTTGCAGAAACAAAATACTGAATAATATTCGATATTACCATAGGAATGATAGTCAGTGGAAAGCGAATAATATTGAACAATGAAATTGCAACAAAGGCCTTCTTAGCAGTCAATTCATTTCCAGAGAGAATATAAGCAGTAAATGTGGCACAGGAGACCAAAAACGGGGAGATATATCGAGCCAAGGAATGTTTAGCATTTAACTTCTTAATCTTTCTTAATTCTTTCAGCTCCTTAGTTCGAAATCCCATAACTTTTGATATGAAACTGTCTTCCCAAGCATAAAACTTGATAACTTTAATTCCTGACAGTAGCTCATTCATTAATTTACTTCTTGAATCTTTGTATGACATTTGTTTGGTGTACAACTTCTTCTCTATGGTTGCTACCCAAGAATTGATTGGAATTAGTAAAAGAAGAACTGCAAACCCAGCAAGAATCGACCAACCCATTAGCTCGTAAAGGAAACCAAGAGCAACTAATATTTGAAATGGACCAGACCATATAATATTCAAATACGTCAGTAAGTCAGCACATTTTTGTGCATCAACAGTCATCAGGTTCACCATTTCACCTGCAGTGAAGTCTTGTCGGCCCTTTATACTCAGTTTCAGCATCTAAATTAGTCAGATCAAATATTAAGCTGGATTTCTTGCATGCCAAAAACACTTCAAAATTTCTAAGAAAATTGTGGTAATACTGCGATTATATATACCGCTGATAAAGAAAAATATAGAAAAAACATTTACCTTATTGTATATAACTGCAAGAAGAGCTGACCTTACATGCATCCCAGTAACAAAAGCCTTTTGAAAATACTGATGCAAAAGAAGTGTTTGGCATGTTACAGAAAGGAGTATGCTGAAAACATATATGTAGCCCCATTTCATTTCCTCAGTGTCACTTTGAACAAAACCAATAAGTTTCCTGCAGACAAAACAGATGCGTGTATGGAATCCAAGATTAAAAGCTGACAAGTGGATAAACTTAGGTTAAACTTTCTAAGACTCACCCTAATAAGAACGGACTTGCAAATACCAAAATATCATGAAGAAGTTTTAGAAATGATGCAACTAAGTACATTGGGCCAAATGCTTTACACAGAGCTTTAGTAATGGATGGCTTATATTTATGTTCCTTAGTGAACTCTTGTTCATCGTCAGACATCAATGGGTTTTCTTCATCATCAGGTCCATTGACAAATTTCTTGATTGCATTAGTTTTTTTTACATCAACCATTGGACTACTACAGTAAGAAAAATTCATATCAAGTCTATAATAACGAAAAATTACACACACCAACTAAAGGATTTTGGATCTTACTTTTCCCATTTACGAATTTCCGTAAGCCATTGATCATCAAATTTTTTTTCAACTGTACTTGCTTGGTTAGGCACATCAAGTTCCCACAAATCAGCTTCAGTAAGTGTTCTTTTGAAACCTTTTATCATCAATCTATTGAAGAAACAAATCAGATCCTTCCAATATTTTGAGATACAAAGAACAAACAACAAAAATGTGAAAGTTGTAGAATCGAACATCATTATTTCACTGGTTTTCTTATTCGAAACTATCTATTATTTCAACAGATAACACCAATCTTTGTTAATCAAAGGAATAGTGAAATTCAAATCGTGATCATCAGAAAATATAAAGAAATTGATGACAGAAGTATGAACTGTTATAAACCTATCAAGCCAAAAGAATGTCAATCTTGAAAATATGTTAGCACTGCTTTCAGGAGAAGGCTTCTAAAAACAACGAATCAAATTTATTTCTAAACAGGTCGTAATCAAAAAACATATATAATATACAAATTTTACGAGATGTGAATACTGCTGACCTTTTCTTTGTTCCAAGGTGCATTTGGGAAGTACTGAACATCAAAGTGCATTTCACCAGAGTAAGGCATTAACTTCTCCTTTTCATTGCTGTTATATGCATCACTTATTTGGAAAAATAAAAAAGGACATCAACCGATATCAAGTCAAGAATAACAGTTAGATTAGCATAAATAAAATTTACGAAAAACGTCCGACGTCAGAATAAAAGCAAAATAGTCTTTCAAAAAAATGAATGAAATCTCATACATAATCACTTTCTTCACTCAAATATTATCTGTATTTTCAGTAA
The DNA here is from genome assembly GCA_027922465.2 of Turritopsis dohrnii. Classification (NCBI taxonomy): domain Eukaryota; kingdom Metazoa; phylum Cnidaria; class Hydrozoa; order Anthoathecata; family Oceaniidae; genus Turritopsis; species Turritopsis dohrnii. The sequence goes on along the minus strand of BQMF02000242.1, from coordinate 475,546 downwards.
AATGTTTTGATTCAATTGAAAATCAATATTTCTTACTCATTCTGATCTGTTGAAGTAATAAGTGGAGCTAAATACACAGTTGGAAGATAACCCTCTTTTCCAGAAGGCAAAGATCTACATTGCAACCACCAATCTAACTCTTTTCCAATAACCTCAAACGTTTCACCACGTCGAAATGAAAGTTGAACTGAAACATCTGGTGCAATAAATGCTCGTAAACGTTCATGTTGTACTTCATCCTGAAGAGGATCATAGTCATACAAAGCTATAACTTGTGAAGGAGGTGTTTTCTTCTTTTTTTCTTTCATCTTCTTCTAATAACAAAAGGAAGAAACTTCAATAAACGGTTCTCTAGTAAATTTTCTACATAATGGAAGAGAGCGGAATGAAACATTTTTTGAGAACATGATATATATAAAAATTATATGCACACATGCTGCTCCTCATGTCCCATGAATGAAGACGATATAAATACAATATTTCCAATAAAATAATTAAATGATAAATGATTAAATGATTAATGTTTGCGAGATTAATTTTCGCGAATTTTTGCCTTTTTCGCGAAAGTTTGTATCACGAAAACACGTAAAATCATCGGATCACGAAAAGTAATCCACGCGAAAGTTTTTAAAGTACCGGTTCGCGAAATAAATCCAGTTGTTTTCTTTGTTGTTGTTCGTTCATTGGATCAAGAAATGACAAACTGATGCATAACACAAGTTACTAAATTATATCTAATCTTATCTAAAATGATGACCTTTTCTTCTTGTCTTTTCATTTGGGAAGGCACCAGGGCCGGCGAATCCACCCCAGAAGAAGAAAATGATGCTGAGTTTACCCCAGAAGAAGAAAATGAAATGACTTCGAGCCTTCAATGGAAACGCGTTAAATATATTCGCGCCAGTAAATAAAAAACCTTTTCTTGCGTATTCCGTTTTAATTTTTGGCAGCACTATCAATTTGTTGCTGTTTCTTGTATTTTTCCTGTGATCAAATACAGCAAAATAACCTTTAAATGGGTCTATAACTTCACTATCAAGACACGATTTCACAAATAGACGGGCACGTTTATTGTTTGCATTTGTAATCGACTGGAGACATGTTTTATTTACTTCGTTTCTATTCACGATGTTTTCTGCTCTTTTATGGAGTGATTTCATCTTAAGTAACTGTGTGTTATTTAGTGCAAGAAGGTGGAATCCACAATACGTAAAAGTTGGTATAACCATGCACTGATATATCGATTTTGCAGCCATTTTGTTAAGTTCGTATCGAAGTTTAGCAAGTAGGTTAATTCTTGAAGAGGCGTTCTTAACTCCCAAGTATTTGTATTCCTTGGTTATACATACTTTCATGTGGTTCACTGAGATATCGAAATCTGAATGTTGACTGTTTACCTTTTGAGAAGTTCCGAACAGTAACGCAGTTTTTCCTTTTTTTAGATTTATTATCAATTCGTTATTGTCAAACCACGTCGAGACAGAATTTAGATCGTCATTCATATATTTCGAGATATCTTTAGCATTTTTCGCACTGAAGTAAAGGACGGTATCGTCAGCTTATTTAATAATTTTCGAGTTCTTGATAACATCTGATAAGTCATTGAATATTAACAGGAACAATAATGGACCAAGTATTGACCCCTGCGGTACACCTGAACATATACCAAAGCTTTCAGATTTACTCTGACCAAACTGAACACTAGCTCTACGGTGAAAAAGGTAGGCAGTGAACCAATCTAATTCACGATCGTAAATACCATACTTTGGAAGTTTCGCTAAAAGCTGTGAATGACTAATGGTGTCGAATGCTTTAGTTATATCAATAAAACATGCACCAACCATTTCACCTTTATCAACACGAGATCTTATATCATCTATAAAAAGTGTGACAGCTTGTTCTGTTGACATTCATTTTCGAAATCCAAACTGCTGGGGGCAGAGTAACTAATTTTCTTCTAAAAAGTTATATAACTGTTTGTGAACAGCTTTTTCAATAACCTTTGAAAGAATTGGCAAGATGGAAATGGGCCAATAATTATCAAACAGTGATTTTGAACCAGATTTGTAAATTGGTATTATACGAGCAGTTTTCCAGGCAGTTAGAAATGTTCCACTTGTGATGGAAGGTTAATGATGAAGCATAATGGATCTTTAATCGAATGTTTGGAATCCTTCAAAAAAGGCGGGGGAAGACCGTCATTCCCTGTAGCCTTCTTCCTTCTCTGCTCTTTAAGATATCCACATACTTCAACTGGTGTAACTTTACTGACTCGAAATGTTTTGTATGTCATATCCGGTGGTTTTCTTCATACAAAGTCTGTTAAAATCAACGCTCTCGATTTGATCGAATTGACAACGGTACTAAAATAGTTTTTAAAACCATTTGCAATTTGGTTACCGTATACAAATTTCTCTCCATCCACATTAAATGGTTGACTGTTTGTTTTCTTCGTTGGATATATTGACTTCAGTGTTCTCCAAAAACTGGATCTGGATCATTCGAGTTTTCTATCAGTAACTGCTTCGAACATTCACGTTTCGCTTTACGAAGTAAAATATTGACATGATTTCGTTTGTCCTGATACATCCTTCTATCAAATGCTGTTTTACTTTTGCGAGATTTACGCAACCATTGATCCCTATCAGTAATCAAAGCAGATCCCTGTCTGCTTTGATTACTGGTTTTAGCCACGGTGCAGGTTTTGATTTCACACTCTTCGTTATGAAACGAAAAAAAATCTTAGAGGTTAAAAATCTTAGAGGCAATTTGATAAAACGCATTCCATGCGGTATTTACGTTTTTTGAACTATAAACATGCAGCTTTCATAAGATCTTCATTCATTGCTTCATGATTGTAATGACTAAAATCACGGCAGCGAATTTCTTTTGGTTTAAACGTAAGATGATTTAATTTACACACACAGCCGATTAAATCATGGTCACTGAAGGAGATCGGACTTATAATCGTACATCTGATGTTTTCTTGTTTGTTAGTAGCAATTAGCGTTACGGTCGTTTCACATGAGCGGGTCGCCGATTTTATCAATTGATTAAACCCGAGCAGTGATAAAACATCTTTTAATTCCTTATTAACATTATTCAGTAAGTACTTGACATTATTATCTCCCATCACGATTATCTCTTTATAATGTTCAGTTGCTAATGACATCATATCTTTCAAGTGATCGTTAAAATCTTTTGGAAGATATCGTGATCCAGACGGGGGTCGATATAAGCAACAAATTAGAAAGGTTTTGAGCCGATTTACATAGCACTTCAACCCAGATACACTCGATCCTGTCACTCTCTAAATATTATCAGCAATAAACATTCCGATTCCACCACCTTCACCAGAACCACGACTTCTACTAAGGAATATGTACCCCGGAACGTCGAAGATCTCGTCCGGTTCATCTGATATGTGTGTTTCCGTGAGACCCAAAATGTCGATGTTTTTATAATAATTTAATAAACTTGTGATATGAAGTTTGTTTGTGTGGAGGTTTCTAACGTTTTGATGAAATATCTTTGTCCCTCTCAGCTTTACAAAATCATCAAGAGATTCCGGTCCTGGGCAAACGGTATTTGTAGTTTCTTCGCTACAACTACTACCAACCTGCCATAGCAAGAAAACCAATACAATCGAGATGCACAACACGTCCGTCTTGTGTGCCGAATTATTGGTGACTGATTATAAGTTTTTAGTTTACGTTTACTTACGGTGATGCTGAGCAGGGAAAAAAATAAGTGGCACAAAATGGTTATGTTTAAAAGGGCTGGAGCTTTCAGATCCCTCATAACAAAATAAAACATGAATCATTTCAGTTGAAGATTGACGTGCCTGGATACATTAGTTAAACATGATTTTTTACTTGTCAAGAGAGCCAATTAAACGATAATAACACTTAATGGTTCTGTTTAGTACACTAGAAAGTACCAGAAGACAAAGAAAACTTGACCAGTAAAAATTTTGACAAATGTTAACAGCTTCTTCTTGAACAAGCTTTTCTTCAAAATTACCAGAATCAATGGACTTTTGTGATACAGACAAAGCTAGTAAATTTTTAAGATAAGGGAAAAGTAGTAGATAGTTATAATGCAAAGACAGAAATAAAGGGTGCTTACAATAAAATGCAGAATGCAAGTGCAACTCAATGGATGTCAACATACGCAGCTCACGAACTAATCTGTTGTCACCACAAACTGCAATGGAACACGTGCTCAATAAGCAGTTACCATTTGATTCAGATCTGTGTAAAAAAAAAGATATTGATTCTTTATTGATTTAAACAATAAACCACTGATCACAAATCAAAACGCAAACCATGACAACAAACATTTTTCAGGTTATGAGTCACAGTTTAATTACATAAAACGTTTTATGAAAAACTTCTCTTATTCAAAATTCCATTAAAAAATCTCTCTCTAGCAAAAATGCCATGTTGTTTTCCTTCCAATGGAAAGTCACATTCCACTGGAAAATTTCTTCTCACGCTCTTCTGTTCAGTAAGCGATATAAATCAGCTTGACTGAGCACAGGAACCTTCTGAATCTTCTCTAACAAGTCACAGTAAATTATTTCCAAATCTGCATTAGCATCGTTCGCTCATAAAACTTTTACATCTTCAAACGAGGGTATATTCGCCATGTTTGCAAGATAAAAAAGAACTTTCATCGCTGACAGCACATGCTTTAAGTTCTGAAAGAACGAGGTATAAAAAAAGGTAGTCGCTGCCTGTTTTTGTGGATAATTGGAAATTAAGTTACCACCTAACTCAGTAATTAAGCTTTTAATCAGGAATACTCTGCATACTTTCCTCCGAAAAACTAAGAATGATTCTGTCTTTTACTCCAGCGACTATCCCGACTAACTTAGCGAACAAGGGGGTAGTAAAAGCATCATTTAGCAAGGAAAATACTCGCATTGCACATGCTTCTATACACCCGTTATAAAATTCGAAGACTAACTTCATGAAATCGAAGACTTACTTCTGCGAAGCGCTTTCTTTGCTAACGTCTAATGGGAGCTACATTGGCAAAAATTATGAATTTTACATTCGCGCGGCGCTCGCGGACTTTTTTTCGCAAACAAAAGAAAGTTAGCACAGGAGGGAAATCGTTCAGGTTGTTCGATAATTGCCCCCGCAGCGAGCGTAAGCGAGCGAGGAAGCATAGTAGTTTCACGAGATAGGCGAATGTCAGTTTCCGATTTTGTTCTTCATCCTCATCCTCATCATCTTCATCCTCCAACTTTCGTGTTGACGTTACACAGTGGAATACAATTATTAGCTGACTTTGCTTTTTTCTCGTTTCTCACCTGATCAAGATATTTGAAAAAGTTTTGAAAACAAAAATAGTTGAATTTTTGGACAGTCAACAACTGCTGAATGACACACAGCACGGATTTAGAAAGGGCAGATCTTGCTTAAGTCAACTCCTTGTTCATTTTGACAGGATTTTAACTGAACTCCAGAACGGTCACAACGTTGATACAATATATTTGGACTTTAGCAAGGCATTCGACAAAGTCGACCACAAATTGATCATAACTAAACTGAATCAACTCGGAATCGGAGGTAAAATCGCCAAATGGATCTACTCATTCCTTATTAATCGAAAGCAGTATGTTTTAGTTGATGGAAAGATGTCTCATAGTGCTGATGTTGTATCTGGTGTACCACAGGGATCAGTGCTTGGTCCATTGTTGTTTCTCTTAATTATCGGAGACATAGATAAAAACACCACTTATACCTTCCTTTCCAGTTTCGCAGACGATACAAGAATGTCTAAAGCTATAAACAATCTCATCGACACTTTTAAGCTTCAATCTGGAACACTGCATTTAAATGGACACTCGAGAACAACATGAAACTTAATGGGGATAAATTCGAACACCTCCATTATGGAAAAGATCTCGATATAAGAAATTTATCTGTGTACTTGGATAACCAAGGAAAGAGGATCACCTCAAAAGAATTTGTTAAGGACTTAGGTGTGATCATGGAAAATGATTGCACCTTTACAAAACAAATAAATTCAATTATAACTAAAACAAAGGAACTTTCAGCTTGGGTATTGCGAACTTTTCATACACGAGAAAAACTAATACTGTTGACATTGTGGAAATCATTGATAATACCTTATTTCGACTACTGCTCGCCGCTCTGGTCACCAACGAAAAAAGGAGACATTCAAGAGATTGAGAAGGTCCAAAAAGCTTTTGTTAACAACATAAACGAGGTATGTCACTTGAACTACTGGGAACAACTACATAAGCTTGGACTATATTCCCTTGAAAGAAGACGTGATAGATACCAGGTTATTATGTATGGTGTATTCTCGAAGGGATAGTACCAAATTTCAGTCATTTCAATCCAGAATCGGGAGACCAGATTGGGGGAATTTCATCATATATACACAACAGGCACGGACGACTATGTTCCATACCTCCTGTTTCACGTGGAAGATTTCAAGGGGCCATGTACGGCAGCTTTCGCTACAGAGGGCCAAAGTTATTCAACTGCTTACCTAAAACACTCAAGGACATGACCAGGTGCTCGAAAGATTTATTCAAGAAAGAACTAGATGTTTATTTGAAGACAGTTGCAGATTATCCACAACTACCTGGCTATGCAACTGGAAATGAAAAATCAAATGCTATTTTCGATATGAATAGGGCTGGTTTCAACGAAATGGGCAGATGAAGATATCATCAAAACTCAACAATAGGTAACAATAGGTAGGTAACAAAGCATGGTACTGTAAGTGGGAGACAGAATGTTTTTTCGTATCTCTTTCCTGATTTATTACAGGGATGTGTGAGTAGATGGATAGTGAACGAGTATAAATCTATTGTTACCAACCTTGGTATCTATTCAATTTTGCTCACGCATTTTAAAACAATAGAATTTTTTCCTTATTAAACCAATCAGATTGCATTTTATTGTTTGAGCTGGACGAATGAAATTTTTTGTAGTTTTTCGTCCTGAACGTACAAGCTAGAATACCTTTCATTAATATTTAATATGGCGACCAACAGCACGTGTTTTGATAATGAGGAATTTTGAAGATCTCGGTTTTGACGAAGATATTGAGGTTTTAGTCGATACTTATGTCAGATGAAGAAGATATTGTTCTGACTGATTTTGACATGGATGTAGATGATTTGGATGAGGACTTAACCTTACAAATCCCCACTGTTGCTTTTGTTGGGGATGATGATGGATGGATGTATTAAAAGTTGTTGAGTCAGTCCATGTGAATATCGATGTTAATCTATCATCTGCATTCAGTTACTCTTGTAAAAAATGCTGGAAGAAAATAAGAATTGTTTGTTTTTTTACAAGAAGCACTTAGAAAAGTGTTAAAAGACAGTTGATAAAGAAGAATTTCACATGCATATTGAACTTTGCTCACAATTACACAGATACACACAGTCAACATCAACTTGGTGTTATTGATTTCAGTACATAAAGAGAGTTGATGTTTTCGAAATTTCATAAAGTTAGATATTATGAACTCCTGGAAAGATATAATTCATTTCCTGCATGAAAACACTGTGCTTGAGTTTTTTTCAAGTTAATGTTAAAGCAAAATTGTTTTGTGGAAGCAAGTCGTTTAAAGTTGACACCAGTAGAAGAAAAAACTCTATATTATGTTTCTGGGTACATTCCATATGCTATCAAAAAGCAACTTCTCGAACAGTAACAAACATTTTATATATTTGTACACAGAGTGGAAAACATTGTACAGACAATTCTAATTACATCACTGATGGTAAAATATGCAAATGAAAGTCTACATGACGTTATTTTAAAGAAACTTGAACAGAATGTTGTCAAAATCAAATAAGCTGAAAACAAGACACTAAAATTAAAAATTGACAACAAAGCTATGCCTGCTATGAGAAAGTCAATCTTAAAGTCAACTTGCAGCAAAAAGAATTAGACAAAATACATATTTTTTTGTTTTTATTATGTATATAATAAAATGTACATGAAATGTAATGTATATAAAATGTAATGTATATAATGATAAAACAGGACGACAAATCTTTAAAATTAATTTAGCATCTATATATTAATAGCCGATTCTCTGTTTGTCCGTTTGTCTGTTACGCAAAATGGTAGATGTGAACTGCGAAAGAGAGTCATCAATGTAAGATCACACATAAATTATTTCTCTTCTTGTGCGCGACGTCAGTGTGAAACCATTGTATTGAGACCCTAATCGAATGCGACGTTTAGGGAAAATTATCTCGATAACCAATAGGGATAACTGACGTTTTTTGGGGTCCGCGATACAGGTTATGGGGTGACGAAAAAATTTAGGCCAAATGTTTTTTGCGACGGGTGTGTGACGTCATCAAAATCTTTGATCGACGATATCTCCGTAACGGTGCGTCATAGACATATGATCCCATACATTTTCTTGCTCAGAATTTCGAGCTCTACAAGATGGTGACACTTTGTATTGTCAATTCCTTAATTCCATATTTCGTGAACTCTTTGGGAGGTGACACAACGCAGGCTGAACCTGGGCGGCGAGCGACGCCGCCTTGGCGGCTAGTTTTACTTTAAGCACTGAAAATGATAATATATCGAAAAGTTTTTGCTTAATTTTAAAGATTTGTCGTCTTGTTTTATTATACTTTTTTTCCTTATTAATAATTTTGATTGTGTAGAATAATATTCCGCCAGACAAGTGTTTATTACGGAAGCCCATTAGGGCCACATTATGATGCATCTTTTTATAGACATTCGATCCCAGGATCGAGCTTCGATCCCAGGATCGAGCTTCGATCTAAGGATCGAACTTCGATCCCAGGATCGAACTTCCGCACCATTTATCCAGTATTATTGCATTGACTGTTATCAGTTGAAAGATTCAGCCTTTAGTGACTTACTTGTAACTACATATGCTGCCATGTCGTTTTTATAAGGGCACTAACGCCTGGTACCATCTTTACTCTGTCAATTACCAACTGATTTTACGGTACCGATACCGATACCGAAATATTCGATCCCGGGATCGAAGTTCGATCCTAAGATCGAAGTTCGATCCTAAGATCGAAGTTCGATCCTGAGATCGAAGCTCGATCCTGAGATCGAAGTTCGATCCTGGGATCGAAGCTCGATCCTGGGATCGAATGTCTATAAAAAGATGCATCATAATGTGGCCCTAATGGGCTTCCGTAGTTTATATGTTTTTATGCACTGAAGATGATTTTTATCGAAAAGCTTTTGCTATTTTAAACACTAGTCTCATCTATTTCTCACATATAATTTTGATTGTGTTGTTATTTACACAAAAGTTTGGGCTTAACTAATTATTATCAAAGCAAAGCAGAAATATTTTAAATAAAGATCTAAATTCGATAAGTTCGGTTAATCAATCGTCTGAGGAGTGCTTGCGTAATCGCAGCATACTGACATTTGATTCACCTTATTAGGTAATATTTTATTTTATGATAATTGTTAAAAAAGGCGTTTGTTTAAAAAATATTTCATATCTGTATGTACTCGCACTGAAGATGGCTGTTGTCAGCCGAAAGCTTTAATACATGAACGTGTCATAACTGAATGTGTCTTCTAAAGATCTAAATTATTCTGAAGTTTTTGAAAATATTTTACTTTGCTATTTTTTCTTTTTTTTAACAATTATTTTGGATGTAGAGCTGATTTTATGGAATTATGACCTAGCAATTTCACTTTGAAGTTGTATCTTACCCTTCAATGAAGTACATCACAATTCGAAAGCCTTTCTCAGGAAAATGTTCATTGTCATGACATCTTGCAGAATAGTTAAGGTGTCAATAACGTTTTAAGTTCGAAATCCTCAGAAACAAGTGCTAGTGTTCATATTGTCCACCTTCCAAAATATATGGTTTAATATGGGTTTATGCCAGGTGTTTCAGAGAGGAATTTTCAATTTGCCTTATTATATTCGCAAATGCTTTGGTTATCCGATATAATTAAATGCCTATATTCTCTCATTATGTAGTGACCTGGAACAAGATCTTGACCATTTCCAAGGGATAACTCACCAGGAAATGGAAAAATTAGGGAAAAAAGGATTTGAAGAGAAAAAACAGTTAATTCTTTGTAATACATAAATTCATTAAAAAAGAATGCAATTGAATGAAAGAGAAAAACATTGGTGCCCTGTAGAATCCTGATAACTCGAACCCCCACGGGACCAAGAAAATAGTTCGAGTTATCGGGGGTATTTTTTGAGAAAGTATTGGTGAAGGGAGATTCAAAATTGGTTCGAGTTATTGAAAGTTCGAGTTATCGGGGGTTCGAGTTATCGGGATTTTACTGTAGCCCCATATATAATATAACAAGAGGCCACGAGGCCTGAAGGTCAGCGCTTTCGCCAAAGTTGAACAATGTTTGACTGTGAAGCAAAGTGGAAAAATCACGTTTTTGTTCCAGGAAGGTCAAAAATAAGAATTCATGATTGATAACTGAAGTAATAGTGAAGTAATAGTAGGAATAAGACATTCAATGATAAAACCAAACAGGTCTTGTCTCAAAATTTTGTCCAAATTGTGCAACAAAACTTTATGATTTAATAAAATCTTTATCTAGAAATTAAAGATAAAAGCATAACAGAACACTTTATCAATGTCTCATTTGACTTTCATCTATGCTATCTAAGGACATCTTTACAAATGAAACAAATAAGATTGTCTTGTGAATTGAATAAAATCAGATTGCGAATAAATACAGGTTTGCGTTAAAATCAAAAGAAGTTACCAATTTCTTAAAAAAGCTTTGAGTATACTTCACAAAATTTCATGCAAACCTTTATTCTAATGATTAAAAAGAGTTCAAAAGCAAACTTCTCACACACGTTACAAAGATGAATTCTGCAAAGGAATGACTAAAAATAACTGATAATGTTAAAAAACACTATGTGCTTGTAGAAGTGGTAATGCACCATTCATACATTTTTGACCTTCTTCACTGAAAATAAAAAAAGCATGCAAAAGAACTGCCGATTATTTAAGATTAAGAAAACAAAAGAGACTGCTGGTCATGCAGAGACAGAGTAAAAAACAATTTATGATAATACAAAAATATGTGACGAAATTAAAAAAAAAATGACAAGATTATAAATAATTGAAGAGACTTATAATGACTCCACTATGGTGGCCGAGGAGTGCCATCGGAAAAATTCAAAAATAAAAGTCAGTTTCTAAAAGTAAAAGTCGAAAATAAAAGTCAAAGTCAAACGCAATGGCACCCGTCGGCCAACAATCTAAGTCGAAATTGAAATTCAAAGATAAAGTCAAACGAAAATTGAAATCAAATTCGAAATTAAAAGTCAAAGTGAAACGCAAATCAAAGTCAAAGTCAATTCGATGGCACCCATCGGCCAACTCGTGGCCGATGAGTGCCAACGAATATTATCGACTCCGTAACTTTCGACAATTGTGTGAAAACTTTACACAGAGTCAAGGAAGATGATAGATTCTCGAAAATCGTAACACATGGTGACAGTCACTGCTAATAGCCACTTTAGTGACCATCATGAGCTGGAAGAATGATATATGCTTAAAAGAGTTCTATTTCGTTGATTTCATCTCTGTTGAATACCTTCCGAGCGTTCTTTGAACCTCGCACACAGAGAATTGCCGATCATAATAATGCATATGAAATCTTGGTATTTAACCAAGCAGCACTGCATGTCTCTTTTCTCTGAAAGTCGAGTTGCGAGTACTGAGATAACTTTGTCTGTCTTTCTGCCATAACCGCCATACGGTGTAAATACAAGTGGAGAAAAGGAGCCGTGTTCCACTTCCAAGACTCTCCTAGCATACGATAATATCTTTTCTCGTTCGTTTCCCTTGAAAAGCTTCTTCAGGTCTTGGTTGTGATGGGTTGGAGCAGGGATCCCTGGTTGGAGCAAATGGATTAAAACTCCTTACATCGAAAAATGCCCGTTCCCCTCGTTGCCAGAAACCTCGAATACTCAGGTCCAGTCGTGATTCAGGCTTCGTATTTGAACTTTGTGGAAGCGATGCTCCTGTTAGTTCTTGTAAATGTGGTTCAATCTCTACATCGGATGAAATTTCTGTAGCGATTTTGCCAATGAGATCACGTACTTCGTCATGTCGTTGGTGTATGTAACCGCCTTTTGAGCAGGACATGATCAATCATGAAATACTTTCCACATGCGCATGTTGTCGGGAGGTACTTTTTTAAATTCTATCGATGGTATTGCGAAAGAATCCCCTTGATCATAATGCCTTTGTTAAACGTAGGCCTGGGTTGAAGCGCAAAAATCGTGATGGACATTTTGTCACTAAAGGAGTAAACTGGTACCTATCAATTCATGGACATGACAAATTGATGGGGTACCAGAACTCCACATTTCCAGTATCCATTTATGTTATGATGGATCAAGCTAGCCGCAAAATACTTCTGTTGAAATGCTGGAGTAGCAATAGTGACCCACGTTTAATTGGAAGATGGTACATAGATTATCTTTTAGAAAGTCATGTTAGTTTAGTTTTATTAAAAACATTTAAAAATACTGAAAATGCCTCCTGTTTCTGCTTCGCGTTAGTCAAGGAGCCCTGACATACCTTTCCCGTATTATGTTTTTTCCAATTGAAAGTAAAAAGTCCGTATATCTTCTTTGTGGAGATGATTATAATATTTTCGAGCGACAAGATTTCGGGAATGGGAAAAGATGTAAGAAAATCTTCCCCTGTTTTCATAAAATGATAATACTGAAAGCAGGTTTCTAAGATGCCGTGGTCTTGTTCAAATGGTTAACTCAACGCAGTCAGAAGAAACGAGGCATATCAATTATCATAAACTAGGAGACTAGACGAAACTGTGAATTCAAACAGTGCTCATCACAGAAAAGAAGTGGAACCTCCTTAAAGCGGACATTTTTCCAGGTCCCGCATGACAATTCTCTCTAAAATTTACCTCTATAAAGCGGACACCGAAAAATTTTGATAAGAACATTAAAATTCAGTATTTTATTTCTTTTTCTTATTGTAAACATCTGCTAACATCTGTTTTCTTGTTCTTTTATTATAAGGTTTATTTTATTTGTTAGCCAAGTGAGAGCCTTTTCTTGCCCATTAAAGTGGAATATACATGGTAGATCTAACCCATAACCAGCTCCCCGGTAATTTTTAGTCCTTACGGTTTTTAATACATCAAACAAATGTTTATTTTCAGGTCAAATTTCCTTTTCTGAATATTTCCTTGCCTAACTGGGCAATAGCAAAGGGTAATACGGGCATGCCTAATGGTTTCCCGACTTAGAAGTAGAATTCCGTCCGAGTTTCTGGCTAAAATAAGCAAAACCTCTCCAAGGCGGACACCTCTCTAAAGCGGACAAAATCTGTTGTCCCGTAAGAAGGTTCCACTGTACTGTAGTTGTCTGAAAGAGCATTGGGGTATACTCATTTAACGTTCAACTGTTTATGGGAGGCGCTAAATTTACGAAAAAGAATGATTAACAGAGTTAAACGGCTATCTATGTGTAAGCCATATTTTCTTACTTTTGTGTTGCAATTGGATAAACAACACGACACCACTTAAGACTCAATTTAGTGAAATAAACAAGCACCGATTTTTACTGGTACTTATAAATCAAAATATCTCGTTGGCACTCATCGGCCACGAGTTGGTCGATGGGTGCCATCGAATTGACTTTGACTTTGATTTGCGTTTGACTTTGACTTTTAATTTCGAATTTGATTTCAATTTTCGTTTGACTTAATCCTTGAATTTCAATTTCGACTTAGATTGTTGGCCGACGGGTGCCATTGCGTTTGACTTTGACTTTTATTTTCGACTTTTACTTTTAGAAACTGACTTTTATTTTTGAATTTTTCCGATGGCACTCCTCGGCCACCATACTCCACATAGGTAATTTGTTCATTAAAATGTTGATTAAAAAGACAACATTCATGGCGAAAGTGATGCAGAGTTTACAAACATATATTTTGTTTATTTGCTTGATAAGTACTAAATTACATTACAACAAACACAGAGAATATCATTGTTTGAGTCATTTTGGATTAGTACACCACGCACTTTCACAGGTAATTAAATAATGCTTTATAAACTTTAAGATGTTGTCTGTTTATTTGTGAATGATGATTAGATACATGCTTTTTTTTATAAGAACCACTAAAATCTGACCTGAGGCTGGCTGTTCTTATTTTTGGAGCCTTTTTCAGCCTGAATTGTTCTTATTTTGTTCTTTGCTTTAAGAACATAGTTTCATATATCAGCCTCATTTTGTTCTTCTTATTTATGGAACTTCCAGTAAAATAGAAATATTTTTTAAAAACAACTGGTAAAAAGTATGGTTGCTGTTCGGTAATGACCCATTCGCACATTTATTGAAGGTGAAAAAAACCCAATAAACTTCTAAACCATTTACCAGTGAGAGAATTCACATCATGAACTGTTCTTATTTTCCAAGAAAATTCAGGCTCAGGCTGTTCTTAATTTTTGGAACAATGATTTGAGCCTCGGGTTGTTCTTATTTTGTTCTTATTTTTTGGCCAAATCTGAGGCTCGTGTTCTTATAAAATTATTCTTATAAAAAAAGAAGCGTGTAGCTAATATAGATTTCTACACATTTTATTTTTGTGTGCATAAATTTTTATTTTACAAAGGGTAAAGTGACATTGAAAACTTGCCTATATTGATGGACACATTTGTATGAATACATAAAAAATAACATATATATACATATCCGATGTAATATATAGGTCCTTTTTTGGAGGCAGCAGAGCTCTCTCTATCTCCAGGACCAATATATAGCACAAAACACAAAATCAGCCCTAGCTAACTCAACAGTATATAATAACAGGTTCAATTATAATATACGGTGATAATATTACGAATTTCTTTACTTCTCTGGTGAAAAATAACCCTTTCCTTTGGCTTTTATTTCCAAAAAGGATATCAGTGTGATGGGCAAACTGTAAAGCTCATGTTTTAATTTGAGGCCGCACTCACCCTGATAAAATAGCTGTAACTATAAATTATCTGAAAAATCTGAATTAAGCCACGATTAACAAATAGCCTCTATTCCACCCTTATTTTTAAGTGGAGGAATGAGGAATCCAGGCTAGAACTGTGGACATGGGACGGAAAAACGCTAATGAAAGATCAGCTGCTTAACGCGCTGACCAAAAATCCAAAAACAGATTGTCGCATATATATCTTCCATATATAAATCTTTGCTCAAATAAGTAAATATCAAGTCTACTTTTTTTGACACACACGTCTGGTAAATGATCTAATGGCATCTGAATATCATACTCAAATGCTAAGAAAAACATTGGTGCCCTTTAGTAGAGCCCCAGGTATAATATATATATATATAAATCCAAAATTTTCGGCAATTTCTCTCACAGTCATTTGTGGCTTGTGCTATGCTTTACATACAATGTCTGTTCTTTTTATCTTCAAACATAACTCCAAATCCTGGACATTTTATTGCTGGTTCACCACCATCAAATCTTGACAATTCACCCTCACGCAACTTGTAATTTCTACTTAATTTCCACCATTCCAGTTTACGTTTGCATACTTCACAAATAAACTGTGGATGAACTGTTGGAATATCCTCTGTCAAATTATGCACAAATAAGTCGAGTATTTCATCTTTAAAATCCATTACTTTCTTCGGATTCTTATACTTGTCATAAGTCTTTATTTTGTTGGCACATACACGACATGCACACTTTCAATCTTTGAAACATCCCTATAAATATTGCCAATAACTTACTGGATGACAATTTGAACTGAAAAGACAATTATTCCATCAGATATAAAAGGAATACTTACATAATAACAAATTCAGTCCGTTTACTGCAGTAACTTCCATCCAAGTGCCGCTTGAAAATACAAAGTGCCGCTAATAATAATCAACTTAAATGCAATCTATGGTCATCAAAGATACCTATAAACCTATTTACAACACTTCCAGACTTTATCTATAGCAGGAATTGAGTCCTGAAACACTCACTTTTTAACAACATGAAGTGTTCCTCTAACAACTTTTACCCAGTTTTTATAGTTTTTCTCCTTTGGCACGTCGACAGTCCAGGCACATTTAACTCTATGATAACTCAGGAATCTTTTTCCTTGCTAGGCACCTCTCAGAGTTTTGAAAACACAGTTAAAATAAACAATAAAGTTTCAGTTCCCCTACGACATACGATTTATCATTCGCCATTTTGAACTTCCCGCTGATAACAGAGTTAGAACATCAAACGGTTGCCGACACAATAAATTTTTTTCAATTCACTGATTTTTGGTGAATCTTGCCATTTTTATTGGATTTCTGTGTATGCAAGAAATATTACAAATTCTTGTTTTTCTTCTTTAACTGTCCTCTACAAGTGATCATGATCAATAAAACCTTTTTATATTTTTTTTTTCTTGCTATTTCATGTAAACGTTGGCTATTTTTTGTTTTGAATTAAAGTTTGAAACGCAAATTTCTAATGGATTTTTCGCTTTAATTTTTTTTTTGAAAAAGTTTTTTTTTTCTTTTGGCTCTTGCATAATTTCTTTAACAAATCTTACTTTGATTATAAAATACATATCCATGTTTCAGTTCACACATTTCTTTTGTTTGTCGCAAATACTTTCTGATATTACTTGTTAAGCCTCATTTACACTTTTTGAAAGGTATATTAGCATCAGTGTGACATAGGCCTAAGAGATAACAAAAAGTAACAAAGTTTTGTTTGTTTTTGTTTCCGTTGTATAGGCTTGCAATGTATAGCTTGCTGTGTGTACAAATTGGAATGCTTGAGCGCGGGGGCATTTTTACCTAAAGCTACATGCTAGTTTAGAATTACTGAACCATAAAAAAAGCCTTTTTAGCAAAAAAAGAGGTTAGTCTTTGCGACTATTGCGACATACCCTAAATCCGCCACTGCTGACATGATGATCCAAATGATCAAACTGCTCGTCTGTCTGTGGACCATCATGAAAAGTGCTTTATAGTTTGTGCCAACAACGCACGAAATATGATAAATTAGCCAAACGTGGATATTTCGGGAACATTGTTCCCGATTTTCGTCTCATTAAAATTTGAGTTAGGGAACAAAAGTGGATAATCGGGAACAACTAGTGAAAATAGGGAAGAACTAGTAACCCGTGTAAAAAGTATTTACAGGTTTTAATCGATGTGAGCTGAACAGAGAGAAAGGCTTAGTATAATGAATTTTAGTATGATAAAGTTCCTCAATTGTTTGGAATGTAGAATGTTTAGAATGTAGTATCCTGTGTAGAACAGCGTGTAGAACACGGGTTTTAATTCATCAAAAATAAAAATACGCGCTGTGCATCTACTTTTTTCACTTTTTACATTTTTCACTCTATAAAATAAATTGAAGATGCAATGCAATGGTTCCCCATGATGAAAATATTTTATTATTATTTGGCATTATTTATACAGGTTCACTTTTTCAGATAAAATCTGTTATCAATAAAGGACCTGTTATAAAACCTAAAATATATAAAAGTAAAATATATAAAGTAAAATCTATTAAACCACTGCTAAATTCTGTCAGGTAAAAGGAAAATTTGAAATAGAATTAGACAGTAGGAATTAAAGAAAAAAGAAACTAAATCGAATTAAGAGATCAATAGACATCAAGGGTTTTTTATAAGGGACTGTTCACAAATGACGTCAACTGTTAGGGGGGAGGGGGGTTATGCTAAAGTTGACGCTGGTTGACGGGGGAGGGGGGGAGATGTGATACTAGTTGACGTCAACCCACACAATTTTGCAGAACCTTGATTTTTCTAATTAAGTAAAAGTTTCTTATGAAAATGTTAACACTGAATGTGATCTTGATGTGGTCCTAAAATAATAAGCACAGATGGAGTTTGATCAGAGAAAAATTACACGAAGATCATTGCAAAATATTTTCACGTCTTATTAAAAATGCGTAAGAAACTAACATACAAAAGGACAAGTAGGGTGGAGGTTGTTTTATTTTGGAGGGGGGGGGGGGGGGGGGGGGGGTGACTGAGGGGGAGGAGGCAACGCAAAGTTGACGGAGGTTGACAGGGGGGGAGGGGGGGTCAAAAATCTTGGAAAAATGGTTGACGTCATTTGTGAACAATCCCTAACGATAAAAATTAGACAGACTAAAATAGTGTAGATACCCCGTAGATACTATTAAAATGTAAGACCTTTTATTGAGCGTTTTATTGAGCGTTTCAACACTAATGATCCTTGTATATTGAAGGAACGTCGACCTGCTTCATTTTTCGATTTCGGGATAACGAGTCTGTTTCCATTACTACGTGTTGAGATGGAATGCTGGAAGAAGTTAAAGTTGATTAGGTCATTTTTCTTTAGTTCATGTACTGCTGATCTGTGTTTAGCTTTGTCGGTGATACGATTATCAAGGGGTGCTCTGATTATTTTGTATGCTTTGTTCTCTAGCTTCGTAAGCTTTTGGTTAAACGTAGGAAGACCGAGGTAGACTGGGGAACAGTAAAGAATTATAGGTGCGATCATTGATTGGTAGATTATGTTCGCAGTTGCAGGTGTTATATTCTCCCTAATTCTCCTTAACATGTGTAATCGTTGTGATACGCGTTTGGAAATCTTGTTAAATTGTTCTGAGAAACTCATATGTTGATCAAAGGTGATCCCAAGGTATTCGTATTTGTTCACTTTGTTGATAATTTCTCCATTGACGATGACTTCAGGTTAGGTTTGGTTCTTTAGTTTCTGTGCAGTTCCATATATCACCGTTTCTGTCTTCCCTGGTTTTAAATTTAAAATCAAGTCATTTTCCTGAAATCATTTAAAAAGTAATTCTCCTCCTCTTGATAGTGTTTCCGTTACGTTTTCGGTGCTTGATTTTTTATTTTATTTATTTATAAAAATATTTATACAGGATAAGGACTTGAGTATACGAGCACAGTATTGTCAGCATACATAAGCATGGTGCATTTTTCGAGTATACGAGCACAGTATTGTCAGCATACATAAGCATGGTGCATTTTTCGAGACATTGGTATGCATCATTGATTAGGATGAGGAAAAGCAGTGGGCCTAAGATTGATCCCTGTGGCACACCTAAGTTTATTGAACTTGGTTCCGATGAGATCTGTTCGAGGTTGACATATTGCTTTCTGTTGAAAAGGTAGTCTGCAATCCACTGCAGCTCAGTTCCAGTGATACCGTAAAAAGGAAGTTTGCTAAGTAGACAAGCATGACTAACAGTATCAAAAGCTTTACGTAGGTCAATAAACATGGCACCTGTACAGTTCTTTTGATCCATGTTTTTTCGTATGTGTTCGTGTACGTATATTACTGCATCCTGTGTGCATTTACTCCTTCGAAAGCCATACTGGTGTTTGTACAATAGGGTGTTTGATTCAAGGTAGTTTGTTAATTGTTGACATACTATCTTTTCTATGATGTTTGATATATTGTTCAGGACGGAGATCGGTCGATAATTGTCAAGTGAAGATCGTTCTCCTGATTTATTTACCGGTGTAACCTTGGCCAGCTTTTCAACAGTTGGGAAAACTCCAAGTTTCAGGCTTATGTTTATTAAGTAGGTCATAGGTATGGAAAGTTCTTTTGCTGCATCCCGTAACATGGAGGTTGGAATTTGGTCAGGACCGCTTGCCTCCCTACCTTTTGTTTTCAGGTTCTTCAGTAGTTTCTCAACTGTGAAAGGAGTAACGGTTTTGAACTTGAATTGAGACCCTGGTGACAGGTTTTTGTTCTCAAATGACTTCCAAATGCGGTTTTGAAAAGACAAGACACGTTGTTGGAGGTTTGAACCTATCGTGGAGAAGAATGTACAGAAAAAGTTCGCGATTTCAGATTTGTTACTGACCTTTTCTTCATTAACTCTCATCAATGTAGGGAAATACTTTGATTTAGTTTTCGCGGGAAACATCTTCTTGATATAGGACCAGAAGTCTTTTGGTTTATTTTTATTCTCTGCTAGGATGTTGTCACAATAATGCGACTTCGCTTGTCGAATACTTTGGGTGACTCTGTTACGGAGGCGACGGTAATTAGTCCAATCTACGTCATTGTTTGTCCGTCAAGCTCTTTTTAGGTGGTAGTCTCTTTCATGCATTAGGTTTTTTATTTCTGTTGTAAGCCAAGGAGCAGGTTTTCCTTTTGTCATTTTCTCTTTGAGTGGTGCGTCTTTATCAGTTATTTCAATGAGAGTGTTTTTGAATATGTTCCATGCACAGTTAAAGTCGGTGTTTGGTGAAAGTTTTTCTTTCCAATTTACTGAATTTATGTGATTTTTGTATTGATTCGGTTGATATTTCGAATAATCTCTGACGAATGTTTTACGAGGTTGAAACTTTTGTGTGTGTTGAAACTTTTGTGTTTTTATTGATACCAATAATGTCGTGATCGCTTACGTCAATACAGAAAAAAAACACTCTTCCCCCTTTTTAATTAAAAATCTCTAGGCTATTCCGGCTAAAGCATATTTATTTCAACACTGGAGTTATGAACAGAAAAACTTTTTAATCAGAAGATCTGAAACACATCAAAATATTCATAATAAATCTTTCACGATACGATATATGCAGTAGTAAAAATAAATTGTGCGTACAGGTAAGCAACAAAAAGATTAAAATCGCTGTAACTGATCATGGATTCCACACCCCAATGTAAATAAAAGCCAAACGCGAAAGTCGTAAAAGTCTCAAAGAATGTGAATTGTAAACAATTGCGATTTTCTTTACGAAACCTGAGCGTCATGATTAAAAACCATGATATAAATGAATAACATAAAATATAAAATATAAAATGAAGAATTGACAATTATAAGTTTGCCCATGTTGTAGAGCTCGAAAAACTGATCAAAAAAGTGTATGGGATCGTTTCGCTACGATCAACCGTTGCAGAAATATCGGCGATCAAAGATTTTGTGACGTCATAGCCGCAGTACCAAATAAAATTTAGGCCCAAATTTTGCGTCACCCGTGTTGCGGACCCCAAAAAACGTCAGTTATCCCTATTGGTTCTCGAGATATTCTCCCAAAAACGTCGCGTTCGATTGCGGATGCAATGCAATGATGATTCCCGGTGATTATAAAAAAAACTCGCCGCCCATGTGCACCTGCTCTGGGTCACCCCGGAGGCCCCAATAAACCAATAAACAATATTTCCTTAAAAACGGCTCGTACAACTTGTGTTCAGCAAGAGGCAGATTCGAAATCAAATATCAAATATCAGTTTAATGGTTCCAATAAACCCAAATTTAGCGTTAGGATACACTGGCAAACCGAGCATGCTGCCACGTTCTGCCACTGCTGCTTTTTGTCCAAAATGTTTAATCAGTTAGTTTCTTTGTATTTAGTTGATGTATTGTTTTCAAAGCCAAGTCAACAATAATAATAAAAACAAAACGTTATTCCTATTTTTTTTTTATTTTTTTTTGTATTGTATCTTTATTTTCTGTTGACATTATCCCTAGTACAATTACATAAGTAATGACTAAATCAAGTCAACAAGACAATTAAAAATTAAAATATAACCTAACCTAAAAAATATATTATAAAATCTAGAAATAAATATACTGACTAATCATGAGCAGGATTTACACTGACAGTAGAATGATCTTATCTTGGCAATACTGGTTTTGAATGAAGACAAGGACTCTAAATCCTTAAGTGAAGCTGACAAATAATTCCATGCCAACACAGCACGAAACGTAAACGAGTATATCGTGGATTCATTTTTGCCAGGAAGCATCAGTAAGAAACCAGATCGCATTGGAATTGCTGTCTTTTTCTGCCCGAACAAATCCCATAAAAAGTCTGGATTTAATCTGTTCACAGTTTTGAAAACCTCGATTAGCATAGTACGCAAATTTGAAGTGTGGATGGATTCATTATCATACTTAGTTAAAATGTGCTCACTAGGTGTAGAGAAATCAAAATTCGCAGCTCGGAGGGCTCTAATCTGTGTTTTACGAATTTTCTGAGCGTCCCCTTTTGAATGAAACATCCAAATCAGGGGACAGTATCTGAAGCAAGACAAAATAAATGCGTTGCACAAAAGGACTGCTCTGCCATATTCAATAAATTTTCAAATGCGCAGTAATGCACTAATCTTTCTATTTGCCTGCGAACAGATTTTTTCTATATGGGCAGAAAAAAAACTTATTACTAGCATGTAGCTTTAGCTAAAAATGCCCCCGCGCTCAAGCATTCCAATATGTACACACAGCGCAAGCTATACATTGCAAACCTACAACGGAAACAAAAACAAACAAAATTTTGTTACTTTTTGTTTAGGCCTATGTCACACTGATGCTAATATACCTTTCAAAAAGTGTAAATAAGGCTTAACAAGTAATATCAGAAAGTATTTACTACAAACAAAAGAAATGTGTGAACTGAAACCATGGATACGTATTTTATAATCAAAGATTTGTTAAAGAAATTCTGTAAGAACCAAAAGAAAAAAAACTTTTTTTAAAAAAAAATTAAAGCGAAAAATCCATTAGAAATCTGCGTTTCAAACTATGATTTGTAACAAAAAATAGCCAAAGTTTACATAAAAAAAGCAAGAAAAAAATATAAAAAGGTTTTATTGATCATGATCACACCAGGTTTGAAGGACAGAAAGAAGGAAAAACACGAAGAACGACAGTTTGTAGGTTTCTTGCATACACAGAAATCCAATTAAAATCTTTTTGAGGCAAGATCCGCCAAAAATCAATGCATTGAATAAAATTTATTGAATGAAACATTTAGAGCTAAAATATTATACAAAAATAAAATGTATTGTTGGCAAAATTTCAGATTTCAAGCTGTGTTTCAAAATAGTTGTTCACTTCACTAAAACAACACAAAAGTAAATTGAAAAATGTCTAAGCAATTTTAAGATGCGAACTTCCTAAATAACATAGTATAGTATAATAATAAATTAGGAAAAAAACATTCTGTCTTCCACCTACGGTACCATGCTGTGAAAAAAGCGAAGTCAGCTAATAATTGTATACCATCGTGTAACATCAACACGAAAGTTGGAAGATGATGAGGATGAAGAACAAAATCGGAAACTGACATTCGCCTATCTCGTGAAACTACTATGCCTCCTCGCTCGCTTACGCTCGCTGCGGGGGCAATTAGATTTTGTTTGACGCGCTCTAACATGGGTGCTGTCAGAAGTAGGTGAAAAAATGGTTTCTCTTAAAAAGATCACACGAGAGGAGAAAAAAATGCAGGTGCTAAATGAATGAAGTGAATAAAAAACATGTTGATCAGATTAAAATCGATTAAAAGAAATCGATTAAAGGAAATTAAGACAACTATTAAGACAAAAGCAAAAAAATATTTTGCTTCATGATACTCTTTTTTTACCTATCGGTTTTCAAACATTTTGATTGCTCGAAAAAAAGTTCACCCGTCTCAGACAGTCAGACAAGCGTTTGGATACACAAGCAAACCGAACATGCTGCCACGTTCTGCCACTGCTGCTTTTTGTCCAAAATGTTTAATCATTTAGTTTCTTTGTATTTAGTTGATGTAAATTGCGTCATTTTTGCACAGGACTTCCAGAATAACAGTATTTGTATTTATTGTATATATGTATTTATAACTGAGGAACCATCCTGTAATAAATATTCGAAATAATAATATTAATAATAATAATAACTCAAATGTCATCTGTGCAAAATTTTGTGAAATTCGAAGATTTTTTGAAATTTTGCCCAAACTGTCCAATTTTAGTCAAGTCTGACGAAATGACTGTCAAATTTGAAATCAGCACCTTTCAAATGTAATCCATGTAAAATTTCATGAAATTTGAAGAAATTTCTAAATTTGGTCCAAATTTGGTCCAAATTGTCCAATTTTAGTCAAATTCCACAAAATGACTGTCAAATTCAAAATCAGCACCTTTCAAATGTCATCTGGGCAAAATTTTCTGAAATTCCAAGATTTTTTGAAATTTGGCCCAAATTGTCAAGTCTGACAAAATGACTGTCAAATATGACATCAGCACCTTTCAAATGTGTTTTGTTCAAAACTTCATGAAAACGGAAGGACTTTGCAAATTTTGCTCAAATATGGTCTAAATTACCCAATTTTAGTCAAACCTGTCAACATAATTGACAGTTCTTCTTAAGGCCATTTTCCATTCGGAGTATTTTTGCTCGAGGGCGGAAAAATCCGCGCGGAGAAATGCTCACGGTTTTCAATTTTGATTTCCATTCTTTTTTGTATGGAATATACAAGCTCAGTATCGGTTCTAAAAACGAAGAAACATGAAACCTGCTTTAAAAAGATACGTGCTTGTAAGGCATAAACTTGTAATTTTTATTCTTCTTCGACGCAGAAAACTGTTAAAAAAACCAACTAAAGCTATGTGGATGCGTCGCATTTTTAAGGAACGTTCAGAAAAGGGACTTTTCAATATCCTAGTCAAGGATCTTCAAATGTTTAGTGCTCAATATTTTTTTATGTGTTTTCGAATGAATCCTTCGTATTCCCATATTTGACTTCTCCATAATAGTTAAAATCACCAGTCTTTCTTTTTGATAAAATATATCGTTCTTCAAACGTCGCCATCTTGAAAATAGATGTCTCTCCCCATGCTGCTGTACTTCTCCTCGTTGTTTGTTTTGATTTTTACCGATTCTGATTGGCTGGTGCAAAATTGATCCGCGCATAGACGTATAGACGTATAGACGAGTTAGCCAAAAGCATGAAAGCTCTGAAATGAGAAAAGAAAATGATGTAACCACATTAAAGAAAAGGCGAAAACGAATGTCAAAAAAAGAAAAAGAAAGTTACTAATAGGTGATTATTATACACACAGAAAATTTATAAATTTTTTATAAGATTTTCAAATTTTTCATAATCCTTTTCAGCTCTTATATCAGAAGGGAGACTGTTGTATACCAAAGCCCCTTGAAAGTAAAACGAGTTCCGTTCTGCTTCTAATTTTACTCGTGGTAGTCGTATAAGGTTTCCATTGTTTCGTGTATTTCGTCCAGTGCATAGTTGAAAATAGTTTTTGAAATTTGAGCATACATCATTAGTTAGGCACCGATGAACATAATTTACGGCTTTCTTACGAATAACTATGTTTGACTTGGATATCACAAACTCATGCCCTACAATTTCCTGTGCACGTTGTTCCAAACTGGCGATCTTGTCCTTCAAGTATTCTGGGATTACACCAATCGTTACAAAGGAACAGTACGTTAAGAAAGGGAGAATCATCGTTTTGTAGATGGTATAACTGGTTTTTGGATCTAGCATAAATCTAATTTTTCGTAGCAGATTAACACGCGATGAAGCTTTTGATATCGATTTCCTGACGCGTTCAGTTAGATTCAGGTTACTCGTTAATAGTATTCCCAGGTATTTGTAGGTATCGTTACAGTTTATGTCAGTATATTGATGTTGGATACTGATTGGTTGGTCATTTAGTTTATGCAGGCGGTTGTTAGTACCAAAAACTTCTGTTTTGCCTTTCTTACAATTCAGGATAAGCTCATTCTCTTTCAATCAGTTTGCAAATCTCTTGAATTCATGTGTCAAGACCTTTTCAATGTCACCAATAGACTTCGCAGAGTAGTAAAGGACAGTATCATCTGCATATTTGGTTATCCTGCATTGAGACAAAACTTTAGCCGAATCATTAAAGTGTAGAAGAAACAGAAGAGAAACTCCACAGAATACTGGTTCTTGAGAGGAACTTGTCCCATCATACCAAACCTGTTGAAATCGACCGAACAAGTAGCTGGTAATCCAGTTTTGGGGAATTCCTGTGATTTCGAATCCGGGCAGTTTCTCAATTATCGATGCATGGCTAACTGCATCAAATGCTTTGCTAAGGTCTAAGTAAATGGCACCAGTTAGCATTCCTTTACCCATCGCTTTTCTAATTTCATCCACAAAATACACAGTTGCCAGCTTGGTAGAACGACATCTGCTGAAACCGAATTGAAGTGGAGATATCAAACAATGTGATCCATAATTTGTCGGTGAACACATTTCTCTAAAATTATTGATACGGCGGGCAGAACACTGATGGGTCTGTAGTTGTCGAATTTGTCTCTAGAGCCAGATTTAAAATCGGAACAACTTTTGCTATTTTGAACTCACTCGGTACTTTACCAGATTTTAGCGAGCAGTTTATAATGGGGGGCCAGTGGTTTTGCTATTACAAACTTAATGTCCTTTAGGTAGGATGCTGGAATGTTATCTAAACCTACTGCACATTTTCGTTTAAGTCCCTTTAGGTAGTTCAGCACTTCTTTATCGCTTACCATTTTAAATTCGAACTGCTGCTTACAAAATTCGATTCTTTTCGGTTTTGGTCTCCAAGCAAAGTCCGTAAAACGATATACATTTCGCTTGAGCAAACATGCGATAGTAGAAAAATATTTGCAAAAACCATTGGCGATTTCATACTTTCCACTAAGTACCTGATCATTTTGTAGATTTGGGTTTTGTTGGAAAATTTTTTTTGATTATTTCCCAAAATTTAGACGAATTATCCGAATTTACTTTCAGTTCGTTCGTTTTTATAAAACGATCTCTTTACTCGTTGAAGTTCATTTGTCACAAAGTTCCGTTTTCTTTTGTATGCATTCCAATCACATTCCTTGTTTGATTCGATGGAGTTTATCTCTTTCATTCATTATGCGTTTTATGGATTCGTTTAACCATGGACACGATCTTCCTTTCACCTTTTTCTCGATAAAAGGAGCATACTGATTGATTGTTTCATTTAGAAAAGATTTCATTGTTGACCAAGCCACTAATGGGCAAGCTGTATTGTAAACAGAATTCCAATCTTTCTTAAGGAGATCTTTGTTAATGTTATCTGCGTTATAGTGTTTGTAATTGCGGCATTTTATTAACTTTCCATTTATGCTTGTGACAATTTAGCTTCCGAACACAACCAATTAATTCATGATCACCAATAGGTGCTGCTTTTGAATTTGACAGTCATTTTGTGGGATTTGACTAAAATTGGACAATTTGGGCCAAATTTGGACCAAATTTAGAAAGTTCTTCAAATTTCACAAAATTTTGCACGGATTGCACAGATTTTGTTATAACGTTAAGAAAGAATCGAAAAGTGATAAACTTAACGTTCCACACAAAATTCAATAGCGTTTGTTCTTTCATTTCATCATTTTGTACTTGCGACTTTTTGTGCTCGCGACATTTTTTTGCCTTTAAAGTAACTCTTGTAGACTAAAAAAACTTCTTTTTTGAAGGATTTGGGCATCATTTTGTCAAATTTGTCAATTATTACCCTACTGATTTCTTGATTGAACACCGCAAGCGTTACTGAGGATCATAGTGAATGAAGCTATTTCCGAGTACGTTGCTAGGGAATGTTGCTAGGGAATGTTGATACATGGACGTATAAAAAGAAAAGGACTCACAACTAATACCAAAGCCTTTAATTTCAGTTATTAAAATCCACTCTGTCGGCATTTCTTTAATGTAATTTTCGCCTCGCATTTTACTGGACTTTGGTTCACATGGACGGGTTTATACGACGCTTTATGTTTAATGTGATGCGGAAAACCAAAGAATTGAGAGAAAATACGATTTGCAGATACATCTGCATTAATCTTTAGTATCACAAAACTTCTACTGAGCCTCTTTTAAAAATGTTGGATTGGAAGTAAGATAAATTTCTCGCAGTTAGGAAGTATTTTGTTTATATAGTTATACCCAAAGATTCGTTACTTTGAAAGACGCCTGGGTGATGCCTGAGGATATACAGAAAGAAGAATGCTTTTTCATTCAATTCTGAAAATTTCATGTTTGATACTGTAAGAAGTCACGAGGAATCAGAGTTTAAAACCTGACTTCAAAATAATCATAAAATCTTTAAATTCATTTCTGGTTGGTTATTACGATCATGGAAGCCAATGGAAACATGTATTTTTAACAGCACTTGAGGGAGTTTCAAAACTGCTTTTGTCAAAATTTCAATAAAGCGAGGCGAGGTTTGTTTGAATGGATTTATAAAAGTTGTAAGTCCTTCTCTTTTTATACGTCCGTGGTTGATATCAGCAGCGATGACTTTTAACATTTGAGCATGATGATCGGTTCAATTCAATCAAACTGGCTGTCATCTTAATATTCTGATCAAAGTGGAGTGACGTTAGGGCGGGAAGACGCGGGAAGACGCAGATATATAGTTGAGCGCAACACAAATGGCACCCCAATCACTCAAATAGCTGACTGGTATAGTCAACAATGATCACTAAATAAAAAGGACAAAATAGACCTGAATAACAATGACCGCAGTTACACCAAAATATACCATTGCGAATGCCCCCCGTCCATTTATTCTTTGATAGCAGTCACCACATCCATAAATTCTTTGGTAGGAACCACAGGATCGTTAACAATAAAAGAAATGATGTTATGTCCGAATAGACAGAAAGAAAACATTCGCAGTAAATACAAAGAAACCATACGAATAAATGTCTTAATTAAAACGAAATGTTGGAAATAACACAACAGACGGTCCAGAAACGTGCAATAAATTATGAACCAGAACTAGTGGACAGAAACGCCCTTGTGTGTGTGTGATAATGCTATGATAATGCTGTTAAAGTTTAGTAGCTTTATATTGAAAAGCAATCGAGAAAGTCGGCGATCGCTCTTTAAAAGTTAAATCGCGGATAAACTTATAAATCTATATTCTGTAACAGGGTTGTTAACCGGAAGGTCTTGCATGGAGTAGGAATTTTCGGGTTAAAAGCTCTCAGAGAGGTTTGGATAGGGAGCATCATATAAATTTTTATGTTCTAGGGAGAAGAACTATGTATTATTGTATAGATCCCAATTTGATGATAAAAAAAAATTCAGTTTGTTGACAAACATCAGTGTTTTCAGCAAATCGGCTTCTTTTGCTTGACTTCAATTGAAGTTAACATCGTGATGGAAAATGTCAATAAATCATTTCAAATATTTATCATTATTTAGATTGATCTTAACAAAGAACATCAAGCTGTCAGAGTTGAGAAGTTCAATGAAAAACACAATCTTCAGATTGCAACTTCCTCCTTCTGGTTTTTGTTACCATATTAACGTGTCAATTTTATTACGTAAGTGCTAATCCGTTCATCAGTTGCAGATTTTCCCTTCAAATATCCGATTTCCATTCTCAGTAGGAATTAAAAATAGATTCACATTGATTTCGGTTTCATGTTGATGAAGATGAAGGTAAGTAATGATCACATGAATTATCTCTATATAAATAACATCACTTAAACTCCATAACTATTTTACGTACAAGAAAACTAAGTACGACTGAACTTCTTCCATATGCATTTCAAGATGGGAAGAACATGTTTTGTTTTGATGTTGCTTTTGTCAATGCCGATGCGAAATGGTAAGATAAGCTAATGTTTCAGAACTACCTTAAGGAGATTTGTTTTTGCGTGGACTAATTTTTGCGAGCCACAGTTTGAGAGCGTTTTGCGTGGATTAATTTTTGCGAGTTAGAGCTTCTCAAGGAAAATGTTTGGATTTATTTTTGCGAATGTGAACAAAGTGCAATGCGTGTATTTTATGATATAGCTTAGAAATAGCAAATCACCATTTCCATACCTGCCACATTTCAAAACCAATAGGTGTTTTTTTTGTTTTGTTTTTTTTTCGTTAATTTATTTTGAGTTGACAACAAAAATGAGCAAATAAAATCATAAAATTTTGCATGGATTTTTTTTGCGAATTGTTCATGTCTTGACGTTTTGGGTGGATTTATTTTTGCGAATTTGGCCAAAATTCGCAAACGTCGCAAAAATTAATCCACGCAAAACAAAAATCCCCTTAGGTACCTTACAAGAATGTAAGGTATTTTACAACATAGCCTGATGATGACAATAGTGTCGAAAAGCTTTACTTAAATTTCTTGCTTTTCTTGTTTCTTGTTTTCGTAAGAATGTGAACATTTTTATCATTTTGATCCTGAAAAGTAAGGCTTTAAAATAACCCGAAACATTTTAGATAAAATAAGACTTCACAATCCAAGTTTAGCAATATGTTACACAAGGTTTGTTGATCCTAGATACAAAATATAATATCAAAGCGGATGATGGAAACATTCAACAACTGAATATTTGTACAAGAAAATTCCTTGTATCCCGAAAAATAAAAATTACGTTTTTGATCAAATTCCCTAAAACGGAAGAGAGAGAAATAAATAACTAAAGTGATTTGTTGTCATTTTTTTAGATTGTCTTGTTGTTGTTATATCAACACGTAATGGTAATGACACTGTCAATTGTGGTCGGTTGATTTCACCATGTGCAAGCTTTGAGCATGCAATAAAAATGGCTCAATCTGGCGATACCATTATGTTTGATAACGTCCACTATAATGAGCCTTACTTTATCGATGATTCAACCATAAATAAATCAGTGGCTGTCTCAGCTGTAACCGTAAGTCGAAATCCTCCTGTGGTTTATGTTCAAGGCACAGTTCAAGTGACATATCCAGCTGAAAGTTTCAACATTTCTCATATAAAGTTTGTAAGCATCAACAACAACATGTTTAGATTTGATAGTTCACATGTTAATGTAGATGACTGCTCATTTCACAACTTCACAAATAATGTTTTTGGACCGACAAAGCGTAATGATCTCGTATATCTTTACGTAAACAAATGCTTATTTGAAATGTCTGATATCATGCTTGACTTACATACGGTAGGAGAACTGGAATTTAAACAGACAGTTTTTGGTGGTGGCATTACAATCTCAGCCGGTTCATTCAGGGAGAGTTCGTGCAATGACGTAGTTACACTGACAATCGAGAATTCATTTTTTAGCCAACATTTATTTCTAAGTGACTGCCTTGATGTGACCATAAACAATTCAATGTTTCTGAAAATTCCGCAGGAAAGAATGCACTTTTCGCGAGTTCAAAAACTAAAAATTTTGAATTCCAATTTTTCAGAAACATCAATCAGTATTACCGAGTCAAACACAATATACATCGAAAAATCAACATTCTCTGATTACACAGGATTTACTAACGGTGGTTCATTGTCCTTACATGGAAATAAATTTGTGCATGTATCAAACTCTGTTTTTCAAAACAATACTGCAAGCATGGGGGGTGCTATATATTCATATGGCCCATTACAAATTATACTTTCTAAATTCATTAACAACCGTGCAATCTATTTCGGTGGCGCAATATATTTCATGAGGAACAACATTTACGATGATAAATTAAGATTATCAAGAATCTTTATAAACGGAAAATCGACGTCGCTTGGCAGTTTCTTGACAATAAATGGAGCTTTTGAAATTTTTGATAGTTTCCTATCTCTAGAAGATATTCGGAATAATTCTTCAGTCAACGTTTTAGATCTTCAAAATTCTAAAAAAAATCTGGTTGGGATCAACGTAACAATTAAATGTCCCATTGGTTTTAAAGCTACTTTTATTTACAGAAAAATTTATGCATTATCTTACATAAAATCGGTAGATTGTGAATTGTGCGAGAAAGGGACGTACAGTCTCCGAAGGGGTTTGCTAAAAATAAAATCCAGCGAACCTTTTCACTTGATCTATAACCGTGTAGATATCAAATGCTTTCCATGCCCAGCAGGTGGGATTTGTGAGCACAATATTGTCAGTCGAGATAACTTTTGGGGTTATAGAAGAACATTGAATGATACGTTAGCGTTTTTACCTTGTCCACCATCATATTGCTGCAATTCAAACACAGTCAAATGCAAATACTATAACACATGCAACTTTTTTCGTGAGGGAACACTATGTGGTACATGCCAGAAGGGTTATGTTTTGAATTATTTTGGACAGAACTGCATGAAAGAAAATAGTTGTGTTATATCATGGTTTTGGATAGTTGCTGTCTTCTATGCCATCCTGTACACTGCCATGGTTGCATATTTTCAAGAAATATCAGCTTTTATGAAAACACTGTTCTCAAACTCTCTTTCATTCCCGAATATCAAACTGTCTCGCTCTCGTCATAGGGATTCTGATGATGACATACAAACTGACTATCATGAATTTCATGATGAAGAAACGACATGTGACACTGCTACTGCTCGTTCAAATCAAAACAATGGTCGCAAATCTACCATTGGTGGAGCGAGAGTTGTTTTGTTTTTCTTCTATCAAGTCGAATTTCTATTGCAGGTCAGTTCTACCGACAAAGTAAAAGACGGCTTTTTGCAAAAACTTCACGAAATGATTTCCAAAGCTTTTAACTTTCATATATTTACTGCAAACGTCTACAAACTTTGTCCACTGAAACACTTGACTACTTCGACAAAAGAAGTTGTGACATTGGCATTAGTCATCATAATGTTTTGCATTCTTTTCATATGGTTTATAGCCATCAAAATGATCATGTTATGGATAACTAAGAAAGAAAGTCAAACAGGATCGAACCACTATGGTATCCTTAAAAATAAACTAACATCATATCGATTACGAATAAAAGTGTGTTTTATACAGTTGATTTTGCTTAATTATACTGCAATATCAAGTGCCTCCTTTCGACTTCTTAATTGTGTTCAGATAGGGGACAAGTCAGTCCTTTACACTGATGGAGCTGTCACGTGCTACACACCTTTGCAGTATGTCACTATCGTGTTTGTGAGTGTATGGATCGTACCATTTGCCCTTGTTCTACATCTTTCCACAGTCATGCTAAGAGAAGGTGAAATCAATGTACGACAGTTCTGCACCTGTTTGGTATTTTCGCCGCTTTTTTTATTTTGGTATGTAAAGATGAAATATTCAAAGAGGCCTGATGCTGATGAAAACTTTGTTTGTCACGAAAGTGAAGTTGTTCTTGATAATTTGCAAGGGCCTTATCGCTCGGGTTACCACGCTGGATCACCCAGCAATCCCCAGTGGGAATTGGTTATCATCATTCGACGTCTAATAGTGTCGGCAGTGTCGACATTTTTCATCAATCCAATACAAAAGTTATTTGTCGTGTTCCCAATATTGATTGTTTTCTGGTTGCACAGTGCACATGTTTTACCATATCAAACAAAATGGATCAATTCACTGGAGTTGATTGTTTTATCGCTGCTCCTGTTCTTTAATGGAACTAATTTGTTTTGGTCATTTGATTATATGATGGACTTGTCTGGTTTACCAGGGATTAAATTGATCGGAATGATTTTTGCATGGTTAGAGGATATCGTGTTGTCCATTCCAATCATTTTGTTTCTTTTGATTTTAGCGTTTATGCTTTTTAAAGGATTTCTAACATTTATTTGTTATTTGCTCCGAAAAAAGACAGATTGATTTGATATATGTTGTTTGATGCAAGAGTGCATATGCTATGTTCCTTACATTTTTCCTTGTACCCTTGTTGTACCCTTCTAAAAACATTTTCGCTTGAACTCCGAAAGTAGTAGACATAATATTATATTATACTGCTTGCTTTGATTTACTTTTCTTTTGGAAAAAACATCTTACATCGTTGGAAATTTGGCCAGTTTTCGATTAATGTGTATTTAGGAAATGTGACGTCGTAAGAATACTTTCATGAAATGATAAAAATAACAGTTGTTTTCACCCTTTAAAGTTTCTTTTGAAACGAATGCATTGGAATTTATATGTTTACCATATATTTGCTGTAAAATTTTAAAGGTTCAATTTACACTTCCAACATAGCACCATTCAGTATAACTCGAATTCTTGATAATAACGCGTTTTTCATTGATAATAACGCGTTTTTCATTGATAATAACGCGTTTTTCATTGGTAAAAACGCGTTTTTTATTGGTCATGTGTTAACTATGGAGGTATTATTTCGAAGGATAACGAACTCAAGATCTTTCATAGCACTATTCGTGATGCACCACACTGTTTAAGTCCTATGCGTGTGATAATTTTAAAAAAGAAGTTACGGTCAAACATTTTGGTATATGCTAATGTCATACTTAAATCTTTTCTACAATCCAGATGATTCAAGAGAAAAGCAAACAATATTAGTTTCCATGTCTACAATCTCTACATCATTATGGAAGCCATTTTTATTTACAAAATCATTCGGATGAAATCTGACCAGGACGTGGTCTGAAAGAATCCCCTATGCAAGCGCATAAGGGTTCATACGTTCATAAGTTCTTAAGAAAAAAACAGCTAAAAAAAACATACCGGCAACCGAACAAAAAGTGTGAGCTGATTATCGATATGTCGATATCGATTATCAAAAAGAGTGAGGCTTGGCAAACCAGGCTGATGATTTCTCATAGATGAACACAAGTTAATTTTTATGAGATTTTATTACAAACGTCAAATCTCTGCAAGCCAAGCTAGCCACGCTGATTTTTTCCATCTGAAAGTTCTCTTATGAGCAATTCTCCTTTATTGAGCATCACTTTAAAGTTTTCTACAATATTCATGCCTCATCGTTTGTAGAGTGGGTTTGCAAGGAGCGCATTCCCCTGTGAGATTTCATGCTATGGTAATAAATGCTACTTTAAAATGCAGAACCCTCTCGTCGGAAAAAAAGAGTATTGGCAAGCTGATATCTCAACTGAAAATCACAATATTGTTTGCATGCACGAAACGTTTTTGCAAAAATGTGAGTACAATGTGAAATAGTGCCACTACAAAAGAAAAGCTAAAACAAATAAAGAATTTCAACGATTTAGGCTGTTGAATTGTAGCAAGCAAAAAGATATGGAAGTTAGCCTAAGCATGGAACGCAATGATTCCAATGACTCCGCTGAAGATTGTTACCAGGGGCGGATCTAGGATTTTTTTAGGGTTAGGCAAAAATTTTCAAAACAACCACGTAAGGGCGCAATCAATCAAATATACGCCATCTCACGCCCTCCACCCTTTAATGTTTTAAATACGCTTTCGAAATGTCAAGGATATATAAAAACAGAACTCATTCGGCATGACGAAAGGAGCGTTAACACAAACATGTATTGTAGGACAAAGGGGATAAGGGAAATAAAAAGAAAACTACATTATGTAAGCCAAAATAATATTTTTTGCCAGATTGGAGGTTAAATAAATAACCAACATTACTTCATCTGTTATCTTCTTGGTTTTCTTGATTGCTTGTACATTAACAGGAAGAAACCACCAATGGGCAAAATGAAATCATACATGAAATGGATCAAATGAACAAATTTTCATACACCTGTACCATGGTAGATTGGATCACTCAGAATAGATAAATATTTGACATTTTATCTATGTACCGGTCAAGATGATCAGATCATGTTAAGTACAAGCCCTTTAGGGTAATTAATGAATAAATCAATTATGAAATGTCTGCACTAGGCATTCAAATCGAATACTGGAATGAAACAAAAACATTATTAGCGCAAAAATTAAGATAAAAATGATTGGGGATGGGGGCAGGTCAGCAGCTGGCCACTACATAAGAACTATTCATTTATTAATAGCCGATTCTCTGTCTGTTTGTCTGCCACGCAAAGTGGTAGATGTGAGGTGTGAGAAATTATTTCTCATCTTGTGCGAGACGTCAGTGTAACGGTCGTCACACAATGTGAAGTTCCTTTGATTTTTAGTTTAAACAGGGTATTAGTTTGTTATTAACATAAGAAAATCTATAGCTTGTGTTGCCCCTGGAGGTGCATAAGTTTATAAAACAACTGGATAAGAGGCTCCACGTAGGAAAAGAACTGCCTTAAAGAGGCATTTAAGAGTTAAAGTTAAAAGTACATGAGACAAAGGAAGTTTCATTTGAAATCAAGACGTCTATTTTTTAAGGCAAACCTGTCTATTACATCAGAGATTTTAGGAATAAATTCTTGGTGCACATGCATAAGTGCAAGACCATTCAATCTCTCAGCAACCATGGTACTTCGAGCAACTGTTTTTAATCTTTTCATGGCTGAAAATGTTCTTTCACATTCACAGGATGTGACAGGAATGGTACCTAAAATTCTAAGGGCCACCTTAATATTTTCAAATCCAGTGAAAGAAACAGCCTTTAAAGTAGAGGAAATATTATTAGGGATAGATCCCTCATAACTTGTCCAATATGTTTCCCAAAACTCCAGTTCATGTTCTAAAGATTGCGGATTGGGGAAATCATCCAGATAAAATTGGGGAAATTGGTGAAATGACTGTTTCCAATCAACTTTCTTTCCTATTAAGTCAAGTAATTTCTCTGGAACAACAGAAAGACCATGGTATGTAGCTGTTGCCTGAGGATGAAACCTGGAATCCAATTCTGATATTAAATGATCTAATATTGGAATAGAAACATTTTTTTTAAAATAGTCTGAAGGGTTATCTGAAGGGGTATTTGCTCTGAAGTTCTTTATGCTGGTGGTTCGAGGACTTGCTTCAAGTATGTTAAGGGTTGCTGCTAAATCAGTTGCCTCTTTATACCATTTTGAATGGAAGAATTCAACAGATGATCTTGACATGGCAGCATGAATCTTCAAGGCATTTATCAAATGGAGACCATCCATAATATCATTAGTTCTCCCTTGCAAAAGTTGTGTGACTGGTAAAGTCATTAAAAAAACATTTTTTGTAATCATAAAAGTTGCCATAAACTCAAAAGAAGTAACAACTTTTAATAATGGCAGTGCTTTTGAGGAGGTGTCAACATTACACACTTTGTTTAAGTTTAAGTGCATTTCATCTAGGGCATAAACAATGGCAACATAGAGCTCACCAAACACTTCCATGCCTCTGATCCTTTCAATCCATCTAGTGGCACAAACATTAAACAACTTATGTTTGGTGGCAGAAGAGCATTGTTCATTAATATGTCGATTTAGTATCAACTGCCTAGTTTCTGAAGGCTCAAAAAAATAGGTTATATCCTTTATGTGAGCCATAACATTTGCAACAGATTGAATACTGCAGCTTTTACAAATAGCAAGATTTAGCCTATGACTTTGGCAGTGCATATAAATAGCCTTATTGTTAAGTTGTCTAATTCTTGCTGATAAACCACTTTTATAGCCAGCCACTGAACCTGCGCCATCATACCCCTGCCCCCTACAATCATCAATATTTAATTTTAAATCTTCTACAAGACTCTTTTGAACAACTTTAAATAAACCCTCACCTGACAACCCCTGATCACAATGCAACAACCTAATGAACTCTTCCTTCACATCAAAATTTGAGTCAATATATCGAAGACAAAGAGCAAACTGTTCCTTGCATGAGCTATCCATGCACTCATCACCAAGGATAGAATAAAATTTGTTTTTCTTAACTTCAGATAAGATGTGCTCAGTAATGACATCACCAATACAAATAATGAGTTCATTTTGAGCTGTTTTAGAAATATAAGAAGCATTCTTAGCACTGTTTTCAAGATTGCCTTTAAAATCTTGGTTAGCACGAGCTCTATAGTTAATGAGCTCAATGAAGTTACCAACTCCTCCAGAAGAGTAAGAACCAAATTTTGGGTGAAAGTCACTATCGTCTCTATGACCTCTCAATGGAAGATTTTGTCTGCCTAGAACTAAGATGGTATCAATAATTGGTTCTAACTTAGCCCTATTTTCTGCAATATGCTGTGCCATCTGCTTATCCACTATCTCTTCAATTGGTTTGGTTTTACCCATTTGTTGACGAACATATGTTTCCATAAGCAAAGAAGTTTCGTGGTGAAGGCTTTTCACATTGCCACTAGGTTTTTTAACATGATTTTTGAAAATGGTTGTAGCAGAAGCCTTTGCGCAAACAGGTTGTGTCACTAAGTTTTTAATATTTTTATGTAAGACTGGAAAATTATTTCCAAATAAAACACATGGTAGACAAAACCCACCATCATATGCAGGTGAATAATGTAACCAAGGGTTTTGTCGTAGCCATTCAAGTTTGAAGGACCTTCCATCTTTAACTGGAAATTTATAACCTTCAACTGGATTAAAAACATTAGTAATCAGGTTCATAATTTCTGATTGCCTTAATTTTGAAACTTTCTCTAAGTATGAAGCAACATCATTGCCCATAGTTAAATAATCTGTTGGAGCAACAGAATGAATGGTAGCACCTCCAGGGGACTTATTCTTATTGCTTGAGGAACAATCTTTATAATGATTAAGGCTTTCTGTGGTTTCTTGTAATGATAAACAAGAAGTTTTGCTTTCCACATTTGAATCATGTGAGTTACTTATAGATGATTGTGATGAGTCACATGAATTAGGAGAATAATTTATCTTATGCTTCGAAAACAACAGTTTTGTTTGTGATAATTTTTTTTTGTTCTGGTAATTTTTGTGTTCAATTTTTCTTTTTGTTGCATGTGCACCAAAGAGAAGTGGTACAAAATGATTATGTCTAAATTCTGTGTTTGGAAGTAATTTACCCATAAAACATAATAACAAATGAAATTCTTCAAGAGAAGTAGCACAATTCCTAGGAATGATTCTCTGATTAAATAAGAATTTCAACTTAGGGGTACCACAATCTGGATAATAGGTGACAATGTTTGCAGAAATGGCTGAAGCAAGTCCAAGAACACACATAAAACTACACCACTTATTATCAGATAAATTATGTAAAGCTTCCTCTTTAATTTAATAAGAGCTGCAGCACTTTTCCCTGAATCTAGTGCAGCATGGGAGATGAGAATGCCACCTAAGACATTTTTATAATTATGAAAGAAAGTATTTTTACCTTTTTCAAAAGAAGACATAATGTTTGGGTGTTTTACGTAAAACTCTGAATGAAGGAATAACTCCAAAGATGTTAGCAATCTTAATTTAAAAACCAGAGAGTCATTTCCAACCATAAACAAAGATGCTGAACTATACAAACAGTTACCAGATGCTTGTGATCTAAAAAAATCCATGCAAAACCTTTCCATAAAAAATAATATAATAATTTTATACTACTATAGGTACACAATATAATATAAAATGATGAATGATGGCTGCTGCATACGCTAAACATCTCAGAAATAATAACAAGTTTGTGTATAACCATAGTCTTTTTTTCGTATGACTATGGTATAACTCAGTTATTCAAATATTATTTCGCAACGTTTACACTATGTATTATTGATTAACTGAAATTGATAGCAAAGGAATGTTTACATAATCAATAAAAATAAGTTTCGGTTCATTTGACACAAACAAAATTTAATAGATAAAGAATAAAAGTAAGCGCGAACAAATTCATCTTGTGTTAGTTTGATACTCAAAATAAAACAAGATATGTCATTCTTAAAATCCTTATATTTCGATTTATTGCTAAATCATCGTCAGAGGTAACTACCTCATCGTCAGAGGTAACTACCTCAGTTACCTCTGACGATGATTTAGCAATAAATCGAAATATAAGGATTTTAAGAATGACATATCTTGTTTTATTTTGAGTATCAAACTAACACAAGATGAATTTGTTCGCGCTTACTTTTATTCTTTATTTGTTAAAATTGTCGAATGGCAATGGATTTTGGTAAAATTTAATAGCTAATCTAATTAACTCTTAACACGATTTATACATTAATAATTCATGATATTCAACCATTACAAAAAACACTTACTTTAAAGCCACAAACGGTTTTCCTTTGATAGAAGCAGAGGATGGGATGTAACTCTCAGCTTCTATATCTCGAAAAATTGTCTGTCCTAGATTTTGAAGTCGATTTTCAACAGATATATTAGGTGAATTTGAAATTTCTAGCCTAAGCTGGTCAAAATACTTTTCTAACAATACTTCATTATTGCTTTCAAAAGCTGCAACGATGTTTTCTAGCGAATCCATGTTGAACTGGGTCTAATTCGAAGGTCCCATGGTCGTTTTGTGTAGATTTGGTGCCCATTCATTCAATAAAGTGTGTAAACCCATGGTTGTACCTTAGGCAAATTTCCTTCTGGTTCATTCATTTAAAGTGTTAACCCATGGTTGTACCTTAGGCAAATTTTCTTCCAGTTCATTCATTAAAGTGTGTAAACCCGGGGCTCCTTA
The DNA here is from genome assembly GCA_027922465.2 of Turritopsis dohrnii. NCBI lineage: Eukaryota > Metazoa > Cnidaria > Hydrozoa > Anthoathecata > Oceaniidae > Turritopsis > Turritopsis dohrnii. Next base: position 435,600 of record BQMF02000242.1, on the reverse strand, counting down.
GGCAATTTTTCTTCGCCTAAGGTGAGCGTTAGGCACTAGTCTGTGTTGTCAATGTGACTATGAGAAGTCATTTTGCGGGCAGAGATCAATACCTATAAACTCAAGCTGTAAAAAACATTAATTTGTAACATATGGCGCGCGCCGCGCCTCGCCGGAGAATAATCCTATTTGCGAAAAGGGATCGGGCGGATTATGCGGGAATCTCTTGATATTTTTGATTATTTTCTGATTATTGTAATTAATACAATACCTTTTTCATCCAATTTTATGAAAAACATTATTTAACTGATTTTGGGTTAGGCGTTTGCCTAAGTTGCCTAACCCTGGATCCGCCCCTGGTTACCGAGTACGGTGTGTGGCATGAAACTATTAGTACGGATAAACTAAATCTCGTCTATTTACTTACTTGCGAACGCAATGAACAAATTACTTTGAGGGAAGAAATTTTCGCGGGAAGAAATTTTCGCGGGAATATAATTTTCGCGGTTGATCAAAATAATCTTTTTCGCGAGAAAAGACCTTTCACCTTGTTATAGCCTAGCTTCTAAGTTTCGCCTCTTTTTCAAACTCTTAATTACTTCTAATTAACGAGTAACTATTACTTACTGAAAACATTATGAAATTAGAAAAACAATAAAAAACATAGAAACGAGGCTAAACTTGATAACTAAGCATTAACTCGGCATTTAAACGGAAATTCGGGAAAGGTGTATTTAATTTCGCGTATGGTTAGTAAAAACCTTGGAAACCACTCCTCCCCTAGCGTACTATTCAGTTTTTTGTATCATTTGAAAGAATTTCAAAAAGGATGAAAGTCGGTTTTTGAATTTTCAAAGAAGAAATTGCTGACATACAAATATGTAAATAACTCATGAAATTTTAGTGATACAGTAATAGAATTTTGTATGTGTACTGACAATTAGACTGACAATTAATCACTAAAAATAAATGCTGTCATAGTAACCCTTGCTTGTGACCAGGTCTCTATTCTGTTTTGCTAACAAATATTTAAATGGAGATCTGCTCAGGCAAGGGAAACAAAATTTTTGAAAATGGAGAAGTTTTTCACTGGACATAATAAAAAACAAAATTTGCGATAGTAACAGTGTTGGATGCTGATATATAGCCTTGTCAGCAAAAAATAATAAAGACCTGGAACCGACTGTAGTAACATGGGAATAATTGTTTTTGCTAATTTTGCAACTGTAGTTGTTTGTCACTTGACGTACAAGGTTCTAACAATATGCCCTTATATAAACCCGCATATAAACTCATGGGCTTATATTTGAATTTTTGCTGATTTTTGAACTTTTAATTTGAAAAACGCTCCCGTATAACAGCCCATGGGCCTATATATTTTTTTATACTCAAAACAGCGATGATATGCGGGAGAATAGGGTACCATTGAAACTGCGTTAGTTATTCACATGTTTGTGTGTCAGTAGTAACATCTTTTTTAACGTTGTGATGTCACATTGCCATGGAGATCATTTTGATTTTTTAAGTTTATTCCCCCTTTAAAGGAGACGAACCATATACCCAAAATCAACGATTTACTTGCAAGTATCGAAGCATAGTATAGAGGTTTGATTTTGTAATTTCATAAATCTAATTTCGCGGACAGCCAAATTTTGCGGGCATTACAAGTTTTTTTCCCCTTTTCATGCATTTATTTCAAATTAGCAAAATATATACTTGATGTGGAAGAGCCGGAAAAAGAAAAATTTGGAGGAATACTTTCTTGACAATGTAGTTCGGTCGTTTCTGTGCCCTATGCAAACTACCGGGGAAGAAAAGGAAACATTATTACACGTTTATTACGCAAAAAGTGACATTTTCAATGTAGCAACTATTTTCATTTTGCAACATAAGGCACGTCATATTCCGGTATTTTCTTTCGGAAAAGAATTGTTCTAGTCATCTGCGAAACTCTCTATGATCATTATGATAAGCTAAACACGAAATTCAATTCCCGTGGAGATTCGTAAATCAGACCTGGGATGGAACGTTGCGATAAACGTCAATCATTCCTAACTAGCGATAGATCGCAGTCAAGGTTACTGGTTTTCTACAATCCTGGACAAAATATTGTGGCGGTAAGCATGAAATTCACATCATGAGGCCCGCCCTTCCCCACCATCAATGTGTTATCAATGTTTGTTGGGGCTCCTAACTGGACACAAATCCAAACATTGGTGCTGGGGGAGAGGGTGTTTGAATTCTTCATGAAAAACATCTATGCTGCCACAATTTATGTCCAGGATTGTAGTTCTTCTTCCAACCTCGTATCGAGAGTTCCTGGTTAAGAAGTTGGTTCTCCTACAAACCATAAATTTCCTTCGATGTTTGGTGAGTGACAAATGGTTCGTTCTCGGAAAAAAAAAAAAGTTTTTTATTTGCGCTAAATTAAATTAAATCTGACATCGATACAGTGAAAAAGAATCATTTTTCTTCCTAAACAAAGAACGATCCAATTAAGATTGAACACGACGTCCAATTGAAGAACGGCAAAGATTTCAAACTATTTCAATGTTTACAATGGTTGTCATGGTTATCAGGTGAAAGAAATCAAGAAACAAGTTCGGAGATGGTGTCATGTTTAAAAGAACGCAAATACTGATAAATATATTTCAAATACACGAGAAATAAATAAACTATATCTCTGAGTGATAAATAAACTGTCATAATGGAGACGCTGTGTAAAACACTACCTCGCCTCTATTGAGTAATCGCACATGTTTATTTAAAGTATCGCTCTATTGCCAGTGTAGTGTTTTAGAATCGCGCCATCATGCATATACTCGGTCCAACAAACAATCGGAGGTCCGGTAAAGCCGAACGAAGAGAAATCTTTTAAGACTTACATTATTCTCAAATTTTTATTTTGATCACGAAGAGAGTTAAGGAGAAGCGGTAACCGACAATAAATTGAACAATTTTACGGTAACCGACAATAAACTGAATAATTCTACGGTAGCCGATTACAAACTCAACAATTCTTAAAAACAAGCAAATATATTAAGCATACACAATGCCCACTTTCTTAAAAAAGCTTCAACCAATTTCACTTGCATAACGATTAAGAATAACGATTAGTCATTGATGGAACTCTTGTCATGTAGAAATAATGACGTAATCATGTAACGATCAATAATCAAAATTGAATGAAGTTTCAATTCAAATGATTTCATAATGTAAAACACCTAACTATCATATTGTAGAAGATAAACGATGAGGTGAATAAATATTAAAAAGATAAATATTCTTTAAGGTAACTAATAAAACAAGAAAACAATCACTCATCACAGACGCATATACCAATCATACCAGCCTTCAAAAACACACCACAACAGAGGCTCTATCAAGTTCCAACGCTACCTAGCAACCCAGCATCGCGAATCATGGAAAAGAATATCCCGTCACTGTTTCGTAACAATACAGACGGCGTATCAAACTCAACAACTACGCCCTCACTTAAAACCAAAATCCTAAAGAATGGAAGAAAAAACACGTAAATATTCGATATTTCGTTTAAAAAACGACACTTTAATTGAAAACTTCCGTTCAAAACAGACTTTGACAAAGTCACAGAGAAATTATCAAATTTCAGAAACAGACTTAACAAAATGAACTAATTAACTTAACTACAAACGTGACAATTTCATATCGAAAAGCTCGAAAAATACGAATCTTACCGATCATAATCGATGATTGTATTTAGCCTGTGTGCTATGGTGAGGATGGTACAGTCTTTAAATTCTTCGCGTATAGTCTGTTGTATGAAAGAGTCAGTTTCCAAGTCTACAGATGCAGTGGCTTCATCTAGAAGCAAAATTTTGGTTTTGCGAAGGAGAGCACGTGCCAAGCACACTAACTGCCGCTGACCAACACTAAAGACAGAAATGACGTCAGTAGAATCGACACTAGCCTGTGGTTAGGTGGCAGGGCGTGAATAGGGCGCAGCTGAAAAACTGAGGCGAGCGAAAAAATTGCAAGAAATACTTTGAAGACTGTATAGGATAGCAGATAAAAATATACAGGATAGTAGATTAAAATATACAGGATAGCAGATAAAAATATACAGTCAGAAAGTATACCTGAGGTTTTCACCATTCTCAGTGACTTCATAATCCAACCCTCCTTCCACACCGCTTACAAATTCTTTCAAGTGTGCAACTTCAAGGGCTTTCCACAATTCACCATCATCATACTGACTAAATGGATCCAGATTGAAGCGTAAGGTACCAGCAAATAATACAGGATCCTAGAAAAGCAGAATAATCGATTGGGAGATTTTAAATAATTACAGACACACTTTGGAGCTGCATGAACTGTTTGAGATGTTTCTTAAGCTATGAACCACAATGTTGATTACAACAAAACATTATGAACCACAATGTTGATTACAACAAAACATTATTCTCCAAGAGAAAAATCAGTATGAAAAAAAAAATTGATAAGGTCTGACTAACACTATGATATAAGGAATTTGCGGAAAACAACTCTACACAGAACAAAAGTCTTATTGTAAATAAACGACGACGCAAGTGGAAGTTGCCAATATTCTGCTGATTTAGCAACAATTGGATGTTTTTCTTATTCGGGAAGGAGGTTTTCGAGCAATCCATTCGTTTATTTACTTTAACTGTTAAAAATGTCACATTTACCTGTGGAATAATGGTTAGTTTCGATCGTAAATCTTTGAGTCCTATAGAAGCAATATCAATTCCATCAATACATATTTTACCGGAAGCCGATTCAAGAACTCGAAACAGTGCAAGTGCAAGTGAAGATTTGCCAGCACCAGTGCGTCCAACAATGCCAATCTAACCAAGCGAAGATAAAAAAAATTCAAAAGGACAGTTGACCAAGGTTACTTCACTTGATGACGTTGATATGACACACCACCTAAAACACATTTCTTACCTTCTCTGATGGTTGCACTGTGAACTGCAACTCTTTCAAAACTAGATCCAACTCTTCACGATAGCGAACAGAATAAGAATCGAACTCGACCACCCCAGCGTCTGGCCAGTCATCTTTAGGTCGGTTGCTTGGGATAACAGAGGCAGCCTGTGAGAAAGCTTGACTCGATAAAAAATTAAGCCATGCAACTTTGATCCAATATAGGTGAAAATTCAAAACGACAAGATACATTTAAATGAAATAGTATATAAAAACATTGTCTCTTAATCGATTAGTAAATAACTGTACTTCAGTCGGTTGGTCTATATAATCTTTGACACGTTCTACTGATATGATGTTCGTTTCCAGTTCGCTTGTCTGGCGGACCAACCAATTCAATGTTTGAGTCACCTGAATAATGAAAACATAAACAATGAAAAGCCTAATGGTCAAAATAAATTTTTCAAATGGTTGAAAAATCAATGCGGAGGAGTACATTTCTATAGAACTGTACACACTATTTTAATGAAAATGCTCTTTGTCGCAGTGATTTTTGTCATTTTATGCACACTGGAACAGAGGGTGTTAAAGTGGTGGGTGGAAATGGAGAACGATAATGATGCAGGAAAAGTACCTGTAAACTGTATGAAATGGACAAACCAGCAATTCCAGCAGTGATATCTCCCTTCTGAATGATACAGAACAAAGCAGCAAAGAATGTAACCAGGTTGCCACAAAACTCTAAACGCATAGCAAGCCACCTGAGGTATAAACAAAAAATAAAACTGTAACAGAACAGTGAGTTTTAATTAACCAATCAGGAGACTGAACAGTACAAACCTATTAGAAGTCATGGCTGGAAAATACGCCTCCTGATCGTCATCTATGCGCAAAGCATTTTCTTGCAGAAACTGTTCTTGATACTGATAAGCACGGATGGTTGTGGCACCATTAATACTTTCAAAAAAGTGATTATAGATTGGAGAGCGCTTTACTGATTCGATTCGTTTCAACTGGCGTGATGTGGCAACATAAAACCGCTGGAAAACATACATAAACATATAAAAAACAAATATAGTTTCTTTTTGAAGTACATGAAGGTATCGATATAACGAATTGGGAAAGGTAACGACACCATTAGATGAATGTACATGTTCTGAAGTTATCAGGTCCAAAGACTGAGATAGACAAAGTGTTGACTCACCTGAGTTAAGAAATACATAGCACCAACTGGAAGGAGAACGGCTAAGAAGAGCGGTGTGGAATACGATATTATGAATATCGTTCCAAGCATCGTCATGAAAGTCGACGTAAACATCTTGACGTTGCGTGGCAACTGGTCGTCGATGACGTTGATATCTTTACAGAAACGATTGATTATCCGACCCATCGGAGTAGATTCGAAAAACGACATTGGACAGTGTAGAATGTTCTTTAACAGGTGATCGTGTAATGTTCTTGAAGCCGTGAACGACCCATATGCTAAGATATATCCTTGAAACAAAACACAGATTCCTTGTACAAGTCCCAGGCCACCATAAACGCCAAGATAGAAATCCCGTTTGGAATCAGTTGTATTTAATTGGTCGCTCCATTCAGCTAGCCACATGCGAGAGCCAATAAGCGCCCCTTCTGCTAAGAAGCCGCCAAGAATTAGAGCCAATGCTAGCGGTACACCAAGTGACTTGGCATAAGTTATGAACACAGAGCGCTTAACCTGAGAATAAAAATATTCAACTAAGTATGTCTACAACATAATATCTTTATGACAGGTTCCTCATCAAATTCGAACACAAATTGTTTGTGAAAGCAATGTTGTTGTTTTTATGTTTATTTTCTTTGCTACGCCTTCTTACAATCCGATTGACTAGCATCTCAAAACAGTAATATAGCAATCAAACAAAACTGACCTTTCCAGTCTCCGATTTTTCTTGTTGAATTATATTTCCAACATCCTGTCTCGTTACTTTCACCATTTCATGATGTCTGCTCAAGATTTCTTGCACGGCTAGTTCTTCATTATTGCCAACATCTCCTCCAGTGTATAGTGAATATACACTAGCAGTTAGATTCTTCTCAAACTCTAAGCTTTCACTTCTACCGCCACGAAATTTTACCTCAGGTAGGTCTACCGATGAAAAATAAGCTAAGCGTCATACAAAAAACCTCAGGAAAAATCCATTGCAGCCAACATTTTATTGTAGATCAGAATTTACAAAAATATGTGGTTTCCATTAATAACTTAACGTCCTTCCCATGTCTTGCTAATAGAACGGAACAGTCAACAAGAATAGAAGAGCCGCAAGACTATAAGTACCGTACGGCTACTTTAGTACTGTACTTCATATTACTTTAGTACTGTACTTCATATTATAGTAATAGGAAAAAGCTACCGAGTTGAGTCACAGTTCTTTCTTTAGCTGGGAGCAGCTGATCTTCTTTCTCTGAATGTAGAAAGAGTAAGAAATTAATCCTCAGGAAAAATCCATGACCTCCTAATTGCCAAGCTTGCATGTTATGGTCTCTATCGAAACAGTCTCAAACTTGCATGTTATGGTCTCTATCGAAACAGTCTCAAACTTGCATGTTATGGTCTCTATCGAAACAGTCTCAAACTTGCATGTTATGGTCTCTATCGAAACAGTCTCAAACTTGCATGTTATGGTCTCTATCGAAACAGTCTCAAACTTGCATGTCATGGTCTCTATCGAAACAGTCTCAAACTTGCATGCTATGGTCTCTATGGAAACAGTCTCAAACTTGTAAAGAGCCATCTAAGAGGCCAAAGTTTACAAAGAACCAAAGTTTCTACTTTTTTTAGCAGCTGGTTAGAAATATTGAAAGGTGTTCGGCAGGGTTCCATTCTGGGCCCCTTACTGTTTAATATTTTTTTTGAATGATTTGTTGTTTATAATTTCAAGAACTAGCGTCTGTAACTTTGCAGACGACAATACTTTATTCCCATGTGCAAACAGTACAGCTGAAGTTAAGTCTCATCTTGAAGAGGACCTTCATGATGCGCTAAATTGGTTTAAATCAAACATGTTGGCTGCAAATCCTAAAAAATTTCAGATGCAAGTTCTTGGAGATAGTAGTGATATATCAATAAACGTTGACTCTATAACCAAATCTGTAAACTGTCGAATTACTTGGCATTCAAATTGATAAGAAATTAAAGTTCACAGGGCACATTTCCAATCTTTGCCGAAAAGCAAGGATTAGATTATATAGCCTAAATAGAATTCGAAAGTTCCTTCAGAAGGATCAGCTTTATCTACTAGAAAATTCATATATACTAGCCGCCAAGGCCGCGTCGCTCGCCGCCCATGTCCACCTGCTCTGTATCACTGTATCAATAAACGTCAAATTTCCTTATAAACGGCTCGTACAACCAGAAGCAGATTCGAAGTCACAACCTCTGGTAAAACCAATCTTTTATCAGTGTAACAATACACTCAAAACGTATAGAGAGAAAACTTCAACTTTTTATTAACTTTTGTTTTAAAAAAGTTACGCGCTCTAACATGGGTGCTATCAAACGTAAGGGGGAAATGGATTCTCTTCTTAAAAAGATCACACGGGAGGAGAGAAGAAAAGGCACGTGCTAAATGAATCAAGTGAATAAAAAAAACGTTCGATCTGATATAAAATAAAATAGATTAAAAGAAATCGATTAAAGACAACTATTATGACAAAAGCAAAAAAAAATATTTTGTTTTATGATATTTTTTTTTTACCTATAGGTTTTTAAACATTTTGATTACTCGAAAAAAAAGTTCACCCGTCTCAGACAGTCAGGCAAGGATACGTTAGGATACACTGGCAAACCGAGATGCTACCACGTTCTGCCACGGCTGCTTTTTTCCAAAATGTTTTATTAGTTAGTTTCTTTGTATTTAGTTGATGTATTGTTTTCAAAGCCAAGTCAACGGTGGTCCTTGGAATATAAAACTAACAATAATAATAAAAAGAAAACGTTATCTCTATTGGTTCACCAGCCAAAAAAAGTCACGTTCGATTGGGGCTGCAATGTATTTGTTTCGAACTCACGTCGCACACAAAAAAAAAAGAAATAATTTCGCTCACAACTCAATCTACCATTTTGCGTGACTTACAAACAGAGAATCGGCTATTAATATATAGAGTAGCCGCCAAGGCGGCGTCGCTCGCTGCCCATGTCCATATGCTCTGTATCACTGTATCAATAAACGTCAAATTTCCTTATAAACGGCTCGTACAACTTGTGTTCAACCAGAAGCAGATTCCAAGTCACAACCTCTGGTAAAACCAATCTTTTATCAGTGTAACAATACACTCAAAACGTAGAGAGAGAAAACTTCAACTTTTTATTAACTTTTGTTTTAAAAAAGTTACGCGCTCTAACATGGGTGCTATCAAACGTAAGGGGGAAATGGTTTCTCTTCTTAAAAAGATCACACGGGAGGAGAGAAAAAAAGGCACGTGCTAAATGAATAAAGTGAATAAAAAAAACAAATCGATTAAAAGAAATTAAGACAACTATTAAGACAAAAGCAAAAAAAAATATTTTGTATCATGATACTCTTTTTTTACCTATCGGTTTTTAAACATTTTGATTGCTCAAAAAAAAAGTTCACCCGTCTCAGACTGTCAGGCAAGAGTTAGTTGCAAACCGAACATGCTGCCACGTTCTGCCACTTCTGCTTTTTGTCCAAAATGTTTAATCAGTTAGTTTCTTTGTATTTAGTTGATGCATTGTTTTCAAAGCCAAGTCAACGTGGAATATAAAACTAACAATAATGATAAAAACAAAACGTTATTCCAATTAGTTCATCAGCCAAAAAAAGTCACGTTCGATTGGGTTTGCAATGTATTTGCTTCGAACTCACGTCGCACACAAAAAAAGAAATAATTTCGCTCACAACTCAATCTACCATTTTGCGTGACTTACAAACAAACAAACAGACAGACAGACAGAGAATCGGCTATTAATATATAGATTGACTGCTTTTAGTTATGCCCCCATCATTGGGATGTTCTGTGACAAAGTTTCTTCCAGAGAAATCGATAATATTCAAAACCGAACTTTAAGAGTAAGATTTTGAGCAAGATTTCTCAAGTGACATTGAAACTTTGCTACAGAAAACCGGCTTCAAGAGAATACATGAGACGCATCTTAGATTTTTAATTTGTGAGATCTACAAAACTCTAAATTCTCTAAATCCTGTATTTATGCAGACTCTATTTTTGCCAAAACAGGGAGTCTGCTGTAGAACTGTCTACCAGATAACGTCAAAACGTCTGCGTCCAATGAAATTCTCAAAAATTCTCTCAAAACTGTTGATTTATGTAGACTTTGCACATGCAAAATATGTAAACAATTCTAATTATCACTATTATTATAACTACTGTTTTTTATTATTTACTGACAGTTAGTGTGAATTAGTTTTTATTGCTATCATGTAACCAACTATAAACAAGAGGCCCACAGGCCTTAAGGTCAGCGCAAATTGGATGCTTAAAATATCACACGAATACAGTTTGCGACAAAGAAACCTGCATTTCTAAAATAAAGCTTGATTAGTTTCTAGAAAGCCCATAACGGTTGGTGGACATGTGAATCGAAAATGAAAATTCACCCGCCTTACAGGGGGCGTAAAATCCACTATGATAAAAGGACTCCCAAATATTTTCACAATGCAAAAAATTTAAATTGCCCGTGATGATGCCGTGTTCCACAGCAGTAGTATGGAATAGGCCAGATGTCGAATGAATGACAACCGGAGAAACCTGACCTTTCATACAGATTATTTTCTCTAACATTGATAGCCGATCCATATGCCATCAAGACCAAAACCCCAAATTCTTAAGAGCCGAATGACAAATCGATCATAACGTATTACATGCGCATATTGTTTTCCAATAAATTCATTGAACCGAAGTCGTCTTAGTTAGAAGGTCAAGGACAAATTCATTAAAAACATGGAAGCTAAGAATAAGTAATCGATAAACGTCTTAATAGAAGATCTCCCTGCGTTTCCAAGACAATTAAATCCTTCTCCTTATTAGCCGAAAGACTTTTCCGGCAGCATAGGAACCATATGGTTATACGTTATGCATTAACAAAAATAATATGGGCAAGAAAACAACTGCAGCAACTTTGTTACTTAATCGATTTTATTTCAACTTCAAATTTCAGTTACTAGTTGGACTTTCCAGCTTCACGTGCTTACAACCTTACGTGCTTGGCTAATCACACAAGTGAATTTTCGTTTCTACCAATTCAGTGAAGATCTAGTGCCAAGCAGTTGTTGATTACTAAAAATAAAAATGTAAACAGTTATGCAACTGCAGAAAATTACCAATAAATGCCCATTTAACAAAATGCTGACCTTAAAGAAACTTGCATACAGATTCATAATTTTAACTTGAAATACTCAAAGTACCATTATACTTGAAAGGAAAATAATTGCTGAATATCTTTATTTAGGGTATGGGTAGAGGAGTGAGTCAAAAATGGTCAATCAAACCCTAATTTTAAATTTACAATCCGTAATAAGGAAAAATGAATTTTCATTCATGGAAATTCATCAGACAATTTTTCTTCTTATCTGGTTAAAAAATATCTGAAATAACTCTTATTATATTTTGTAACTATTACAAGAGCCAGATGGCGCAAAACGGTAACAGCAATTGTACTTAAAGTTATGAAAAGTTACTACAAAGTTCTTTGAGGCTTGTGTTTTTTTATATCTCACTGGTGGAAAACAGGCATAAACAATAAATATGTTAAAATGATAAGTTAGTGTAAAAAGGGTCTAATCATAAACCACCAGAAATTAATTTATTAAAGACAAAAGAATTATACATGCGTGAGCTGTATATTTTCTTATAAGAAAATTTTTTTGTAAGACCATGTGTAGAAAAAAACCACGAAAAAAAAATATATATTTTTAATAAAATTTTCATGAAACCAAAAATGAATTCAAACAAGAAATTTAAAAATAGCAGCATAGGTCAGAAACAGTTCCACAGTTAGCTTAATACTCTGTGAATTGAAAATTGTGATATATATTCTGATGAAATTTAATGTTCAGGAAATTCTAGACTTTAATGTTCTGCCTTAAGTCAGATTTTCAGAGTGCCCTGAAAATCTCACTACACCCACAAGTCTATCTCAAGTAAAATAATGGATACATCACCAATAGCTCTCCTTTTTCCATAATTATATACAAAATATGAGAAAAATTAAAATTGAATTTACTTACCTGGCTAGTTTTTCCTCGATGTTGATATAAAAAATACGTGGTGCTTGTGCAGGACGTTACCAATATGCCCAATACAATACAATTACAATAGGCAACGGGGAATCAATAATCAACAATTTCAATATAAGATTAATATCAGATTAATATCATAAAAAAGTTATACTGTATACAGCGTGACTTTCCACAGAGATCTACAGCGAAACTGAGAGGACGGAATACGTTTGCTCCCAGAATGCATTTCGCTTAAACCTAGGGCGCATTTATATAAGAACATAATATTTTAATATTTTAAAAACATTTCATTCCAATTTTCCTTACATTATTAAGTTATGACACCTTATAGTTCAAGAATTAATGGCAAGCCTAAAAACTTCTGATCTCAAATCGAAAATTGAAAGATAACAAGAAAGGGCGTTAAAGGGGGCGGAGCCAACTGCGACAGTGTGACTAACTGACAGACACGGGGAAATGAAAGATCAGCTTCCTTGCGGCGCTGACCAATAAAATGGAAAATCGAGAAAAAAAAAACAAAAAAAAAACACCCAGGAAGGCTTCTGCAAATCTGTTAGAACTCTTAACAATAAGGATTCTGTATAAAAGGTCCCAGAACATTTAATGCTCTTATTGGAACTTTGGAAAGTGAACAAGATGCCCGTATGGGCAGAAAGATTTCTGCAAAATCTGTTGAAGCATAAAAAATGAAAAATGTTATGACAATTATGAAATTCGACAAAAAATGATACACGATCAAAGAGGGCTTGAACCACCGACTTTTCAGTTAGCAGCCAAGTAACTGCGCCACAGAACTACATATGTCTCTGTAATGTATAAACTGCTAGCTTTAAACAGTAAGAAAAAAATGGAGGTGAAAAGCCGGTTGTAATGTATTTCTTGCTTTCGCAAAAATCCAAAATCGAAATATTTTATGACATTTAAAAATTTCATCAACGCGGGATCGAACCACTGACCCTTAGGTTAGTAGTTGCTGTACTAACCGACTGTGCCACGGAAGCCATGCACGTTAGCATAGATATAAATATATATAGCTCTTTTGACTCTTCTGTTTACAAACCGTTGAGAACTTCTTTTTAGTTGAAAAAGAATGATCACAGTCCAAGATAATTATAAGCTTCTTTTATATATTTTCTGTTTTCACCTTAAAATATGTACATCTTCTTTAAAATCCATTTAATATTGATCAAAGAAACTTTCGTAAATCTTTCGCTGACATGCAATGCACGGTGCTTTGGTTTCATGTAAATGCACGCACGAAATTTCAAAAAACCGCTAGGTTTGGACAGTAAGAAAAAAACGAAGAAAAACAAGATGCCCTACCGGGCAGAAGTATTCCTGCAGATGACTGTAAGACTTTCTAGAAAGATTTCAGAAAGAACTGATATTAGTTCACGCTTTAAAAAGATATGCAGAATGCAGAATGATGTTGCGGTATTTTACATTTTACCTTTTAACAACGATAACAATTAAACTTTGTTGTCTCATATAAAACTTCAGTCTTGCTTCAATTTAGAGATTTTTTAAAAAAGATTTTAATTCAAAGTTGTATTCCCTAAAGAATCTTCAAGAAGTAATTAAGTAATAAAAAGAAAAGTCTGTGGCGTAAATAGTAATAACTTCGAATTCATTTAATTACATTCCCGAGAGCATCATAAAAGTTAAGAGACTTTGAAAAATTTTGCCGGAGATCAAGCTTAAAAAGGAACACCGTCAGTTTAAAAATCCATTAGAGAACACTCTTCCGTGGACGTTTCAAAATACTCCTTTTAAAACTATACAGTATGAAAATCTTTATGTTGTTTGTACCTGAACTTCATAATAAAAACTTTTACTTGGCCTTGCGAAATAATAAAATTATCTGTGTTTCCTTTTTATCGTCAGCTTGATAGTATACAAATTTTAGAATCATACAATATTTTAAATTCGACTAGTCAATTAAAAAAGTGGTCATCTATTGATTAATAAAATGGGTATAAGCTGATGAGGAAGATGAGCTGTGCTTCAAGATTCCAGAGCTTTATAAAAACAGGATAGCTTACCTAGGAACATGAAATAGAAAATTGTATTATATTTAGAAAAAGACTAATAGAAACCTTACGCATTTTTTTAAATCGGTGTAAGCATACCGTTTTTGTAGTCGTTCATATCTGATTTGAAGCATCAAAAACTGCTTATTTATCACGAATAACTACTAAGAGTATTAGTTTCACGTAGATTATCAGTTTGGATCATAAATGTTCTTGATTCTTTTAAGTTTGACAGCCGTATAACCTCTTCTATATCCATATATTCAACCAAGAAATTTTCTCAGATCTACGCGTGCTTCTTCGCTTCCATTTTTAAAACAACTACGGAAAACGTAAGAACGTTGCATAAGACTCACGTGAAACAACATTTCTACCTTGGCATCTGCGATTTAGCCATATGTTAATTATTCCTTTCACTAGAGCTTATATTTTACACTTTTAGAGTCTTTTCAAGCAAAGTACTTGTATACAATGAATATAGTGTGAGTTTAGACTGTTAAATCATAAAAAGAATGTAAGTTGGGAACATTAATGATTTGAGTGGCTATTTCCCATCGACAAAAATTGGTCTAGGTTTGGACAGTGAAAAAAAAAACAAAAAACAAAAAAAACACGAACGGTTTCAAAGTATTCCTTGCTTACGCAGGAATACAAAAACAACAAGATGCCCTTACAGGCATAAGGATTTCTGCGAAACCAGCTGAAGTATGAAAAATGAAAGACTAGTGACATTCTTCAAATTTGACAACATCACATTTTTGATCACACACTCCCTAGGAATCCATGATAGCAAAAGAGATCAAAAATAGATAAAACAAAAATAGAACTATAATAGTTAATCCCGCTACAAAGTTTGTCAACTTTTGTTCCCAGGGATGATGGCAATTACCTTTTAAAGTGTAAATAGGACTTAACTAAAAACAACAGAAGCTTTTACATAGAAAGAAAAGAAATATGCGTAAGGTGCGAATCGTAACCATGGATACACATTTTATAAGACAGTCTTTTTTTAAAAAGAAACGATGTAAGAGCGAAAAGAAAAAAAAACACAAACTTTTTCGAAAAAAAAAAAATAATTAAGAAACAAAATAATTAAGTAAAAGCGAAAAACTCATCAGAAATACTTTGTTTAGAACTAACTACGTATCTACCTACCTAATCTAGATACTAAGCATTCAAGAATATAGCTTTTAAAAAGTTTAACTATAAACGACTTCGATAAATTTTTCTAACTGCAAGAGAGCTTCGAAGCACAAGACGTTACCAACAACAAACTTTTAAAATCATAAGTTTATACAAGCGATGCTTCGAATTTGGTGGAATTATGTTTTTAGAGGGAAAAATGTCTGTTATTTCGTGAAGAAGTGACAAAACACCAAAATACTTATATAAAGAATGTTTTGGTAGGTTTCATGTAAATGCACGCACGAAATTTCAAAAAACCGCTAGGTTTGGACAGCAGAAAAAAAAAAAAAAAAAAAAAAAAAAGAAAAACAAAGCCGGTTTTAAAGTATTTCTTGCTTTCGCAGAAATCCAATAAGAGCTTCAAGTAATCAACTACAGTCAAACCCCCTTAAACATCAATTCTAGTCATCAGGTATGGGTACAAGTCTGAATAATATTGCATACCAGATACTTTGACCGTCTTTACTTTTTCTTCATCTGTATTATGGTAAGTTTTCAAAAACTCTGCGAAATCGCCGTGACTCTTCACAAGTTCTTCATAGCTGCCTGACTTGAAATAAAGAAGTTCAAACATCAACCAGTAGTTTACTTACTAACTAACTAATATGGTAAAACATATTGTTAACGTGGCTCTATAAAATATACCTCGGATATGCAACCATTCTTAAGGACAATGATTTGGTCCATCGACGGTAAAAAACTTATGTGATGTGTTACAAGTACTCTTGTCTAAACAGAGACATAATAAAACAGATCAACCGATCAACAAAAGATTAAAGTCACCACATGAGGTCAGGTGTGAAAGTAATCATGGTCAGGAAAGAAGCATATAAAAGATCGTAATAACTTCACACCTTATTTTTCAATAAACCAGTTGGACCAATCACATGATCAAAGATGTGTTTTCCAACATGAGCATCAACAGCGGAAAGAGGATCGTCAAGAAGATAAATATCTGCATTATTATAAACAGCTCGTGCAAGAGACACTCTCTGCTTCTGACCTCCACTAAGATTTATTCCTTTCTCTCCAATTTCTGTCATGTCACCTAATTGCAGCACTTCAAGATCGGGTTGGAGAGCACATGCTTTGATAATATTGTCATATTTTCGTTGAAGCATTGTTTTACCAAATAATATATTATCCTGCAGCGTTTCATTCTTTATCCATGCTTGCTGTGGTACGTATGCTATTCGTCCTTGCACTAAAACTTCACCGTTCACCTTGTGTATTTCACCAAGCACGGATGACAACATTGACGTTTTTCCACAACCGACCTGTCCCACAATAGCAATCAAACCTCCATGAGGAATCTGCATATCTATGCTTGATAGGACAGGTTTTTCAGGATCAAACCAAGTGAAACAGCCATTTTTGATTTCAACGGCATAAGGAGTCTCCACATTTGAATCTAGTCTAGTAACATCAGTACAATCTATCTCATCACCTCTCAGAAATTTCGACAATCGCTTCACTGAAACTATATACTGCATAAGGTTAGAAACAACCATGGGAACAATGAACAATGGAAAACGAATGATATTGAACAATGATATCGCGACAAATGCCTTTTGAGCTGTTAGTTCATTACCAGCAAGAACATAAACAGCAAATGTGGCACATGAAACCAGGAATGGTGTACAAGAAAGGGTGAAAGAATTATTTGCACCCAAATACATGGACTTTTTTAATTGGTTTAACTCGAGAACTCGAACTCCCATTACTTTGGATAAGAAACTATCTTCCCATGCATAGAGTTTTATAATTTTGATGCCAGCCAGTATCTCGTTCATTAATTTACTCCTGGAGTCCTTGTGAATCATCTGCTTTTGATGAAGTTTTTTTTCCAGTCTGGAAATGCACATGTTCAATGGGATAAGTAGTAACAAAATAACAAATCCTGCAATGATAGACCAACCTAATAGATTACCAAGAAACACAAGTGAACCAACCACTTGAAATGGACCAGACCATAACAAACTAACATAGATAAACAAATCAGAACACTTTTGTGCGTCGACTGTCATCAGGTTGACCATCCCACCTGCAGTGAAGTCTTGACAGCCCTTCACACTTAACTTGAGCATCTAAAAACAACAATGGAAAATAAACAGAAATGTTTTACATAAGATTAAATTAAGTAAATCTGTACATGGCTAGTGGCGCTTTCAAAGTTACCTACACTTCGATAGCTGGTTTGTTTTGATGTAATTCAAATTTTAAATGCCAAAATACATCTGATTTTACCTTTTTGTATACAATAGCTAAAAGACTTGAACGCAAATTCATAGCAACAACATATACTCGCTGGAAATATTGATGCAAAGCGATGGACTGACATGTCACTGACAATAGCAAGCAGCATGCGTAGATGTAACCCCACTTCATGTCCGCCGTATCATCCTTCACAAAATTAATCAGTTTGCTGAAAAAAAAAGAGATCCTTATGAATAAAATCTAAAACAAAACGTGGAAACATTCAAAAAAATTGCATTTTTGCCAAGCTTATTTTGATTGGCTCATTCCAAAAGCTTTTTAAACAATGTTATAATCAGTGCATACTTAAAGGGAAATAGAGGTTTGGGAAAAAAATTTCTTTTTTCCATTTGAAGATGAGAAAATCGAAATCGACTTGCTTCCATTCTGGTAATTAGCTTTTTATAAGAGCAGAAATTAACACTGTGAGTCTTTCATGATATCAAAGACACATTCCAAGACACAAGAATGTAAAACGTTTATTAAAAGAAACGAAGATTGAAATACCCTAGCAGATACGGACTAACAAATTGTAACGAGTCATGAATAAGTTTAAACAATGATGCTGCAACATATTTTGATCCAAAAACTCTGCATAGGACTTTCGACATGGATGGTTTGTATTCATGACAAATAATAGCAGCATTTGATTGGTCATTCGTATTATCTGACGAAACAGATGTCTTTCCATTCACTAAACATTCTTTTTCTTTGGGCCTGCTTGAGTCAGATCTTTTCTTAACTTTTGGTTTTTCTTCAACTAACGGACTCCTAAGATAAATGCAGACAAATCACAATGCTGCTAATGTTGAAACCTCAAAATCTTCACAACAAAATCAGAAAAAATGACAGAAGGTTTAGGTATGAATTAAACATTGGTACAGAACAGTTTCCATATCAAATTTCATTCGAGAACATACTCCTTCCACTTCGTCATCTCTGTCTCCCATTCATGATCGACCTTTGTGAGAAGTGTTTTTGTTTTGTGGTGTTCGTCTAATTCCCATAGATCCATATCAGTGAGCGGCTTCTTAAAACCCTTGATCATTAACCTGTTGGAAGAAAATACTTATTACTAATTATTACAGATACAACAGCATCTAAGATCACCATGTATATTCAAAACTAATCTTCTGAAAGAAACATCAAGAAGTTAACAAAGTTAAAGTACCTTCCAAAAACAAGGTTAATAAGTAATTTTTATTACAATGTTTGGATCACAATCTATAATTGCAATGCTCGCTAATCATTTACAAGCATACAATGACAGAACAAATAACAAGCTTTCAAATTTTCAATTTGTAATTTGGCCTGAACACTAACCTGGTCAACCACCAGAATGTCAAGATTGAGAAAATGTTAGCTTTACTCTCAGGACAGGCTCTCTAAATACAAACAATTTAATTTCCTTAAAATCTCTTTTTGTCAGTGAATGAAACCATCACCAAAACAACACAGACATACTCAATGTAACAACTAACATAGAGAAGTTTACCTTTTCACGAGGTGCATTTGGGAAATAGGTTAAATCAATTCCATCGTCTTGAACTCTGTTTGTGAGGGATGTTTTTTCACCATCTGGAAGGTCTTGGATACTATAAAAATGAGAAATTCAATTCAATTTCTCTTATCCAAACCCCTTGAATATTGATTGATCATTAATTCTAACTTTAAAAAATATTCGCTAATTCTGCCATCAAAGGATACCTTTTATTAAAATAGTTTAGATTTATGATGATCATACAACAGCCTTCAATCTTAAGACTTATTGGAACGTATATATGAAGGTATATATGTGATAAACGATAAAACGTTATATAGTTACATAACGATATTCTTTTTTGTAATAACGTTACTTTATAACGTTATATCATTGTGCATAACAGTTCTTGCGAAAGTAAGAAGTAACCATGAAATTTCTTTCAGATGAAATTTCTTTCAGATTTTTCAGTTTACAACACTTTGATATAAACTAAATAGAAGACTTCTCCATTGCAGAAGTAAAAAATTAATTCGTACTCAATAGGTTGTTTTTCAGGAATTGCCTCCCTAAACAGTTGTAACTCTTTCTCTTTCTCTGGTAGCTGTGTGTTTTGAATTTCAGGGAAGGATGTATTATCTTAGAAAATTCTTTTATTTACAATGCTATCAAACAAAACAAGATAACTGTATAAAACCAAAGCGTGATTTCAGCCAAAGCATCAGAGAGTTCATATCGAATGTTTACATACATGAACAGTCGGTATGTGTTCGAATGTTTTTGAAAATGTAAATGCAATGCAATGTAAATGAAAAATCTTCCTAACGATTTTCTCATGGGTAGCATGAAGCCAAATTTAAATATTTAAGAAATTTCCCGTACAGAGTATGTATGCGGCCCTCCAAGATTAAAAAAAAAACATTAATGCTGTTGTGGTCTAAGAAAAGTTTCACAAAGGCAATTTCAGTTGAAAACTTTCCCTGAGTGAAAATACATCTTCTTGAAAATACAACGTTTCCCCCAAGGGACTGCAATAGCAATCCTGTATAACAACTTAAAATAGAATTATGGCAGACGATTTCTATTAGTAGTAGTTTATAAAGTTACTATCGTATCTTTTATCTGTAACTGAATGAGAACCATGTAATCAGTTCATGTTAATATGCAAACAAGTCAAAGGAAACTGGTGTTAGTTGAAATCCTTAAAACGTAGCGATACATGTTTGACTGGTCATATTCGTATTAAATTTTGTTAAATTGACTTTATCCCTGTTTTTGTAAACTAATTTTTACTAGCTGCAATAAATTCAGGAGATTATTTTTTCTATGAAACATATTTTTAAAGTGCAATGTTCTGGGTGTTTCCTGTCGTGTGTTCTTAAACAAGAGACAAATTTATTCGCAAACAATATCAACTGTAATAAACTCATTAGATTAGCTATTCTTTGAAACATAAACGGCATAGTTTTAAAGTGCAATGTTCTGGGTGTTTCCTGTCATGTGTTATATAATAAACAGGAGACAAATTTATTTGGCAAACAATGATATCGTTATAACGATAAAACATTATAACTATAACGATAAAACGTTATAACGTTATTGATTAAAGATTATAATGTTACAAAAACGATATTATCATTTCAGTGTTAACGTTATAACGTTACTTGAGTATCATATTAACGTTGCAGAAGAACGGTAAATACCGTTATTACTTTTAATCTTTTCAACGATAAAACGTTATTCATATAACATTTTATCGTTTGTTTCCGAAATCCCCTGGACGGTCACATAAGTTGCAACATCAACTTGAAAACAAAAACCACATGTTACCATATCACTTAATCATACACGATTACTTTCTTGCTATGACAAAAAATTTGCAAACAAAAAAGGAGCTGCAATAAAATTTTTTTGCCATAACTTGAGCGCCATCTTGATTGTCATCTACAGCAGCAGAAAAAGGAGCTATTCTTACCCATTCTTATCTGTTGAAGTAATAAGTGGAGCTAAATACACAGTTGGAAGATAACCCTCTTTTCCAGAAGACAAAGATCTGCATTGCAACCACCAATCTAACTCTTTTCCAATAACCTCAAATGTTTCACCACGCCGAAATGAAAGTTGAACTGAAACATCTGGTGCAATAAATGCTGGTAAACGTTCATGTTGTACTTCGTCCTGAAGAGGATCATGGTCATACAAAGCCACAACTTGTGTAGGCAGACACGCCTTATGATCAGTATTTCTTTGATTTTTGGTCATCGTTCATACTAAAAGCATAAAAAAATATGTTTTTAACACACACACAATCGTTAGTTTAGGTGTCACTAAGTTTGTTATGATAACATTGCAATCGTGATAAAAGACGTACCTTCAAGAAAACATTGAAATATGTCATCATGATTTTTATTATGCACAGTTTGATGTTATACTATGGTGAAAGCAAAAAGTCAGTGACAGATGGCAAAATTCGAGAACTTTTTTCACCTTCTTATTTATATGACTTTTCAAGTTAATGAATTGTTATGAAGGTCCGAGAAAGCTGAAACCAGCATTTTTCCAAACTGGAATCCCTATGAAAAAAGCAAATCATTCTTTATCTTGTTTATTTGCTATTGATATTTGATATTTGTCAACTGCTTGTTTGTAGATCCATTTCTTATAGCTCTAACAAAGAATTCTCACTGCAGACATGAGCACACTGCCAAATCGGGTTAGCCAAACTTTCCTTTGTAAAATTATGTCCAGCTATTCCACTACAAGTAACAATCAGGAAAACATTCAGAATGGGCAATTTTTAAGAGACAATCAAAATATTCAACATCGAAATTACAAACATCCCTAAACATTTTTTTAAAAAAAATTCCTTTCGAAAATAGAAGTTACCTAAACTTATTAAGCAAGCATGCAAGGAAAGTGCAATAATACACTAATGGTAAATTGAGTAAAATCTGCAAAGAAACATCTATCAAGAAAATTGAAAATGACTTAAATCAAAACAAAAAGTTTTTCCTTTCATTTGATGTAAACCAAGTTTAGAAATCTATTTAAATCTATTGAAACAAATTCCTTTAATTTGTTTTTCACCTCACTCAATCGCTAAAATCACACTGGTACAAAATTTTGCATCCGCAATGATTATGAAAATTTTCAAAAATCGAAGAGAGTATTTTTTATAAACAAACTCTATAATGACTTATAATGGGTGCTACAATCAAAATCCCCAAAATCTAAAATATATATCATAATTATCACTAGATAATATTAATAAAATCTAAGCAATAGTCATTACTAAATACAAAAAATAACTTAAAACATGAACTAAAAAAGATGAACTAAAAAATCCTACATCTTGGCTCAACAAAATGATTTTTACAAAGATTAAAATCTTTGAAACACAAAAACACAGCAATTTCTTTTATACCACTATGCATTAGGTGGTTTCCTTTGAAAGCAAACATGGGTATGTTATTTAGGTATGCTTCCCAACACATCAGCTTCCACAGCCATAGCATAAAATAATCCATCTTGTTTTGTAACGAGATTATTGGGTGTATCAAATTCCACAATTTTACCATCAAGAAGCACCAGAACTCTAAATGATTATTATTTTCTTTCAATATATTTTACAAGCAACAAAAGAAAAATTAAAACAAAACAATCTCAACAAAAAACATTTTGTGAATTATCTGTTAACTGGCCAGGCCTTCTTACTACACAAAGACTGCGCTGATCTGGGAGATTTGAGGGACATCAGAAAAGGACACTCTAGCAGGCATAGGATCATCTTCAAGGATGTGTAACCAATGGCTTTCAGGTCCATCTACCGGATGGATGATCATTGTCAACTAGGACAGGTACCCAAGACAAACTAGTGCCTAACTAGTGACCTACCGTCAACCAGGATGGTGAGTGATATCAACAAGGATAGAGGCAGTTACTGACTACAAAAGGTTACTAGCAAAAAATCATAATGGTCAATTACCGATCATAATCAATGATTGTATTTAGCCTGTGTGCTATGGTGAGGATTGTACAGTCTTTAAATTCTTTGCGTATAGTCTGTTGTATGAAAGAGTCAGTTTCCAAGTCTACAGATGCAGTGGCTTCATCTAGAAGCAAAATTTTGGTTTTGCGAAGGAGAGCACGTGCCAAGCACACTAACTGCCGCTGACCAACACTAAAATCATTCGAAAGTAATGTAAGAATACCCTAAAAATGTACTACTAGTTTTGGGAATCTTTTTGAATTCAGGGAGTAATAATCAATAATTATACCTGAGGTTTTCACCATTCTCAGTGACTTCATAATCCAACCCTCCTTCCACACCACTTACAAATTCTTTCAAGTGTGCAACTTCAAGGGCTTTCCACAATTCACCATCATCGAACTGACTAAATGGATCCAGATTGAAGCGCAATGCACCAGCAAATAGTACAGGATCCTACAACAGTAGTGGTAAAATAAATGATGATGAACACTACTGCTCGAAAGCTCCGCTATATCAACAACTATCTATCTTGTCAAAGCTTACCTGGGGAATAATAGTGAGCTTAGATCGTAGATCATTTAAACCTATTGAAGCTACATCAACTCCATCTATTAATATTTTGCCAGAATTTGCTTCAAGAATGCGAAACAAAGCATTAGCCATTGATGATTTACCAGCACCAGTACGCCCAACAATACCAATCTATTTATATTCGTATTATATATTATAGTATATTATATTATATAATAATAAACCTTTACTTTCGATCTATTATCATATATAACACTGGCCTTAACAACTTATCAGAATGATCTACCTTCTCAGATGGCTTTATATTGCAATTTAAATCCTTAAGAACCAAATCCAGACCAGGTCTATATTGAACAGAATATGATACAAATTCAATACTACCACAATCTGGCCAATCATGCTTTGGTCGACTTTGAGGTAAGATTGCAGGTGCCTACAAGATTATAAATATTAGATAATATTTTTTAACAAAATAACTGGCAACTACATAGTTGTAGAATAAAATAACTGGTGCTATGCTTTACCTATGTTTTCCTTACTTATCATCACTTAAAAATATTACTAAATGAATTATAGAATGAATCTTCTGAATTACCTCTGTAGGAAGATCAGTATATTCTTTGATGCGTTCAACTGATATGATGTTGGTTTCAAGTTCACATGTTTGACGAACTAGCCAATTTAATGACTGTGTCACCTGTGAAAGTTGATAAAAAATTCAATTAAAGATATGCAGAAAGATATTTTAAATCACAAAATTATGTCAACATCAAACTAGATCATAAATTACAGTGAACTTCTACTCTTTTAAATGCCTACACATTTTTATCATGATATTTTAAGATTATAATATGTATCTGAAATTGCTTTTGCAGGTATTTTTACATAGAAATAAAATATATTTGGAGGTGGAGCAGAGGCTGTAAAGATGCTCTGAAATCAGAGGGTTTTAACTTCTTAACTGAGCTAAACTTGGTGATTCAACATAAAAGCATGAACACTAAAAACTCTAAGATCTATTTAGAAATAACATGTGGGATTTCAATGCAAGAACACTAGAATAACAATTAAAGGGCTTTCCTGATCGTTGTGAAAAGTAATTGGCTAACATAATATTTCTGTTATTGAACAGTTTAGATAAACAATCAGGCAAATTATTAATACTACCATTAAAGAATATGATATCGATAATCCTGCCATGCCAGGAGATATTTCATCCCTCTGTATGATACAAAACAAAGCTGCAAAAAATGTGATAAGATTTCCACAAAATTCTAACCGCACAGCAAGCCACCTAAAAAATTGATATCATCATGTTATCCCCCAACTGATAATTACAACTATTCTCCCAACTGTCTTATTATTGTCAAATCGTAGAAATGAAAAGACATATACAAATCATAAATGAGAAGAAAATACCTGTTAGAAGATGTAGATGGGAAGAATGCAGCTTGGTTGTTGTCTATTCGCGACTTGTTCTCTTGCAAAAACTTTTGTTGATACTGATATGCACGTATTGTACTAGCTCCATTGATACTTTCAAAGAAATGGTTGTAGACTGGTGATCTATTGACCGACTCTATTCGCTTAAGTTGACGGGATGATGCAACATAATAACGCTAAAATGACATTCTTCGTATGATTATTCCACAAACAATCAACAAGAAATAACTTTACGCAAGTATACGCAACTTCAACTAGAAATTATTACCTGCGTAAACAAATACAAAACTCCTAGAGGTACAAGAACAATCAGAAACAACGGAGTTGAATAGGATATGATAAAGACAGTTCCAAACATCTGCATCAAAGTAGCAATGAATACTTTGAGATTCATAGGTAGCATTTCATCAATCACATGGATATCTTTGGAGAATCGATTCACTATCCTGCCCATTGGAGTTGCATCAAAAAAGGACATTGGACATCTCAAAATATTTTTCAATAAATTGTCATGCAGCATCTTGGATGACACATATGACAAATATGCCAGCACATATCCATGAATCAATACAAATACTGATTGACAAACACCAAAAACTCCATAGATACCAAGGTAGAACTTGTGATCTGAATTGGTTGCGTTCGCCTGATCAGTCCATTTTGCTAGCCACCAACGAGATCCTATCAATGATGCCTCATACAAAAAACCAAATCCAATGAGAAGAAATACAAGTAAGAAACCAATTGATTTTGCATATATCACAAACACTGATCGTTTAACCTAAGTAGGATCAAAGCAAATTTAAAACAGACAAATTTCAGGATTCAGTGGGATTTCATTAGTATATCAGACTTGAACAATAAAATAAATGAAAATCTAAAAGGGTGCCATGCAACAGTAAAATTCTTACACTCCCTGTTTCAGTCGTCTCCTCTTGAATGATGTTTCCAACAGCACGATTCTCCTGTTTCGTGATCTCTTCATGTTTTGTCAGCATTTCTTGTATAGAAAATTCTTCACAAGGGCCATCGAATTCATCAAGCAAGGAAAACGTACTGGCTGACATCGTTTTCAAGAGCTGCAGACTTCCACTTTTATCACGAATGCTGACTTCAGGAATACCTTAAAAAACAACAACACTTTTGATCAGAATCAATCATGACAGAAACTTGTCTGTGCAATTGAGTTCATTTTACGCTAGTTAACAGGGGTCAGTACTTTTGCTTACATGTCTTACATGTAGTTTTCAGGCTAGGTGTGTGGCAATCTTGTTAGTTATCACCTTTGCAAAATATATTTCATTTGTTTTTCCTGCATTTCAGTGTTCTGTAATTTACCAACATTCATTATCATTATCATTTTCATACATTATCTTCCGATATCTTTGGACTTCATAGTTTGTGTATAAGACTTTTCATTTATAACTGGTCAAAGTTTGAGATTGTTAGTGACAATTTCTCTCTTACGAATCAGTTTTGGTGACTTTAATCATCTTGTGATTTATAGAAGTTGTTACCATGCTACTTTTACAAACAATGGTGTTGATCTGGAAGACTCAACTTCAATGTCAGGGTTGACCTTTGAACATCAATGGACAGAGCAGCATTGTTAGATTGGCTCCAGATGTCACACAACATTGCAGTTACTATGCAACTCAATAGATATTATAAACAGCTCAACTCAAGT
This sequence comes from Turritopsis dohrnii, assembly GCA_027922465.2. Lineage (NCBI taxonomy): Eukaryota > Metazoa > Cnidaria > Hydrozoa > Anthoathecata > Oceaniidae > Turritopsis > Turritopsis dohrnii. Next base: position 408,833 of record BQMF02000242.1, on the reverse strand, counting down.
GTTAGCTCACTGTCCATACTTATACTGCTCTGGCTATCACATCAATGGTTCCAGTTGTGTAAACATCAATTCTTCCTGTCGTTTACCTCCTTTGTTGGTGACAACTGGAGGTCAACAGCATCAATGATGGGGATTACCCCTATGTATGTGTCTTCCCTGTTCATCAGCAGTCTGACTTTGAAAGAATTGTCATCTCCACCTATTTATATAGCTGCAATTATCAGAGAGCAAGACCATTATTTTGATTTGTCTGAAAATGCATTGACAATGGTTTGTTTAACTGGCATCAGAAGCACATGTCTACATTAGGAAAGTCAATAGGGGTAATCCGGCAAAGCCTTGCATGTCACCCTCTGGTAATGATTTCACATTGTTTCCTACTCTCATCCAAAGAGAGCAGGACTTTTAGGATCATTTTAGATTTCTTATTGTGCCAGGGGACACAACCAGAAATCAACAAGGTATCAATAAAGATGAGTACTTGGTCAAGTACTTGAGTTTTAACGACACCAGCAACACGATATGTGACATGGAAAGCGAAAAGGGACCATTTGCCAGAAAATTACGCCTGTTTGCCGTAATAAATTCTGCTGACTACGCGTAATTTCCATATTAATTCACATTAAAATTATGCCGTAAGGAAGACAAGCCATTGCAATTTTTCTTACGCTAGCGTAAGGCGTAATCCGTAAGGCGTAATCCGTAAGAAGAATTACGCTTACGTAAGCGTAATTTTTAATAAAATAAATTTTATATCAAGTATGATACATTTTTGGAAAGCTTATTTACATCTGTAAGAGCTCACGTTAAGAATTTTGAGGTAAACATGATCAATATGTTTTATGATTATGAGTTTCATGATCTTTCATGTACACAAATTAACCGCTAATACAACGTTTTTGGAAAATAAATAGACTTCCCAGCCACTTCTGAAAAAAAAGAGGGAAACACAAGTCCATAAAACTATTATTTCTTGTGATCATTATTCATAATATGAGTTTTAATTTTATGAAGTCAGTTTACAAATTATTTTTCAATGGTCGGCAGCTGAGGCTTTTTTTTGTTATTATAGCTACATCTACATCTGGCATATTTATTTGACTTTTACATATTCAAAGAGTGCACAAAGAATGATACATCTTATGCAAATTTAATATTTTGTTGCACACACATGTTAACATTGTCAACCATCGTATTTTTCACTGATGTTCGAAAACTTTTTTACCTGGTTCTCATTCAGTTAAAGATAAAACATACAATCAGTTATTTCGAAAGTTACTACGAATAGAAACCGTCCGCTTTAATTCTATTTTAAGTTGTTTGTTCAATGATCCCTTGTGGAAAACGTTTATATCTTTGTTTTCATAAAGATGTATGTTCACCGTTTCTAGCGATTTTTATTGACTTCTGCAACCTTTTCCGATAATAGTCTAGGACACAGGGGGTGAGTGTAGGATGAATGGAAGGAAAGGGAAATGAATACATTTTAACGTTGGCTTGACGAATTGCAAAAGTTCTCTTTTGAAATACTCACCTTCATTTAAATAAAAATACATACCTGTTTCCTTAAGGCTGAAGACACTTTTCTGAAAGTCGTGGAAATCCGTAATCAGAATAAGATATTATCAAGCATAATACTTTACTCCAGCTTTTTTTTTTACGAAAGTGTAACACAATAAATAATTACTCAAGCATAATTAACTTGAGTGTAACATTTTACTGTAATCAGTGGCAAATCCAAAAAAAAGTGAAAATGTACTTTTTTTAAAAATTTTGCTTATGTAAGCGTAATTTTTGTAATTCTTACGCCGTAAGCCTTAAGAAAAATTACGCTAAAGTAACAATTTTTAATAAAATAAATTTCTTACGCCGTAAGAAAAATAAAATTACGCGTAATATGCAAATGGTCCCTTTTCGCTTTCCATGTCACATATCTAGTTCAGGTCAGAGCTGTTTTCTGTTTTGCTGTTTTCTTGTTAAATTAAATATGCATTTTGTTTTATACAGTTCACTCAGTTAAGCACATTATGCATTATTTAAGAGATTTTTTGATTTATTATCACTCGAAACATAAAGTGAAGAGGCACATAATTCATGTTCTGTTAGGTTTAGGAAAGACAGATAATTGATGTCACTGTATGGTTATCAATTGGAACACTCAATTTTGTTGGTGCATCAAAAGGCACAAATGTACTAAGCAAAAGTTGCTCAATCTTATAATATCTCGCAAAAGATTGCTGCTAATGCTGTCAACAAAGGTAGAGAGGTTTTGTCAAGGAAGGTTTTTTTGTAGGCTAATTCTGTTATTCACTTGAATTTTTGCCATCTTGGAATGGCATTTGCATCAATCAGCAATCAGTCAGACTGTCTCATGTTTTTGTGGGGCCCTCATTGGTTTTGTGAGGTCTGATACTTTGTTTTCTCAACTACCACATTAATATCAACTCTTTGCTATCATCACGAAGTTGTTACCTGAGGTTTTCACTGTTAGAAATCAGGTACTTCCAGTTAGGGACATGCAGGGAGATAGTCATTATGCCAAAGTTCCTTTCAATATCAATGTTTTGTTACAGTATGTGCTAGATCATTGTAACACAGCAGGAGATTTTTTCTCTCGTTTCTAGGTAATATGGTTCAGTTTTGTGTGCCCCAACACTGATCTTATGGTAGTCAACCCAACTTCATAAATTTTTACCAGTCACAAGCTTTGGCTTCTTCAACATGGTCTGCATAAAGGCTTCCATTACTTTGTTTCTTTCGGGGTTGCAATGTTGTTTACTGTTTTGGTTGATAGTTATCACAATAAACTATTAGCTAGAAAACTCTCCTTGTTGACAGTTTGTGACAGACTAAGGCCTTCCACTAGACCTGTCTTTGTTGAAAGCCACATCAGAATAAGAAGCCGTCCTTGTTGACAGTTTGCGCGAGATTCAGAATAGTAAGATATGCACCTCCACATTGCAGATTGAAGTGCCAGTACCAGTGTTTTTTTCCCCATTGTTGCTGCTGATGTTAAACATTTAGCAATAAGTTTAAGAGGTCGAATATTACACTGACAGAAACTACTTCTTTTCAACAAAACATGTGCTTTTTATTCAGCATGATGGTATTTTCATTTGTTTTATTAAAACCACAAAACAAAACTTACCCAAACAATCTTCTTCCTCATGTTTGGTCAACTTTTCAGGACTATCTGCATCTAATGGAAAAATTCATTACACAACTTATAGGAAAGGAAAATATATAAATCTGAACAAATGAATTAAATGATTGCTACAAATGCCTAGTTTCCACTGGCAGGGACTTTTCCATGCACTTTTGGTTACTACCGTTTTCGTTAGAGAAGATTGAGTTATACAGTCCATGGCATAGCCTGGTTGGCAAAGCCTCCAGAATCTCCAGAATTTTAGCGATTTCGATGTCCACGATCAGGCCCTGGTATGAGAGGTGTGCAACCATACACGCCACACGCACAAGACGTCTTATACGTGTGATCAAACACACACTTGGATTTGTATGAGTGTTCCTCATGCTATTATACTAAGATGGTTGTTTCGTTCAAATTTGAATATAAACTGTTCACAGTTATTTTAACAAGTTTCTCTTTGTGAAAATTTTGGTTAAGCTTCCATTACCCTGTGTTATTGCAAAGAGTGCTGGAAACTAAGATGGTTTCCAGTCTGGGTGACGAAAGCAGGGGGAACATGATTTAGCTCATCCCTTTGAGTTAATTGCTGGCACTGAGAGCAGTTTATGGGCGTTATCAAAACTTTTTTATATTTGTGGTCCTCTCTCGTCACCTCAATTGTGACAGTCTGACCCTTTTGAAACAATGAAAGGATTACCGGTATTTTAAATAATGGATATTTAAATTTCGCAGATCATCTTTTGTTATTTGCTTTTTTTCACGTGCTTCTAATATAAAGTTATGCACAAGTTATTTGAAAATAGAAAAATGGATGACTGTCTGTAGAAATTCAGAAATATCCTTGTCTTTATGATAAGGTGGACACAAAGAAAAATATTGAGTAAAAACATTTTCCTCCTAAATGAAAAGAATTAACTGGAGATCAAACATTTTTTAAGTGTTTTTACATAACAATTGAGTTATCGTTCAACAATGACATAGTATGTTTAAAGCTTTAGTAAAATATAGTAATTTTATTTCATAAATCTTTACAAACTTTGTAAACTTTGTTGACTGATTATTAAGATGGTAACTTTGCAAGAGTTTCGTTTCACCAAGCAAATTATCACGAATCATCTTATATATAATAGAGAGTGATATATTTAGTTTAAATTTATGGTCAAGTTCTTCTAAGTTGCACGTAAAACCACGCATCTTTGATCGACAATATCTCTCTAGCAGTTAATCGTAGCGAAAGGATCCCATACACTTTTTTGATCAGTTTTTCGAGCTCTACAATATGGGTACATGTTGAAATTTGAAATTTTCGTCACGGGGTTCGCACACGGGAAAGGCGAATTTGATAAATCCTTTTTGAAGTTAAAGTCTGTAAAAATTTTTACCCGGGTTACTAGTTATTAATATTATTGAGTGTTTAGATTGAAGCTGTTCTTTAAAGATTGAATAAAATTATATAGTGTGCAGCAGTTGTGTTTGTTTGTTTGTTTCCAATATTGCAACATACGACTCATTAATGAAAAATGCTTATGTACATTACTCATATAACATATCTAATTTGATCCTATCAACCTTATCAATGGTAAGACATTGTGTTAAAATAAAACTGATAATTTTTGAGGACTGTTTACATGCAACTGTAAACTAACATGGCAGTATATAATTCATTACTATTATTTCGAAATTATGCATCAAGCTGTCATTTACTTACTGTCTTGGCATCCAAATAACGGCAAAACATACTATCAAAGGGATTGCCCAGTAACAAACATTGAAATTAATGATTAACGTTAGCCAAGTGATTAAAATCAGAAAATCAGAAAAGAAAACCAACAGTTTAAATGCTAACAGTCAACTGGTATAGTAGGGAGTGAAAGGATTTCAATTTGAGCTAAAGAAATCCCTTGCTGCAGATAGATCCTTTTAAGTTAGAGGGGTGTTGTTTTTTACATTAATGTGAGTAAAAGGCAGCTTCAGATTATTCGAAAATGTGGAAAAAGTGAACTCACAAGTGTATAAAGTGGCACAGACATCAACCGAATTGTAATGCATCTTCAAGGTAAATTAACAAGAGAGTTCTTGTGAAAAGAAAATTCTCCAACAGGATTACCCGTGAAAAGGTCGTTTTATTAGATATCAACTGCACTACAAAACACCAAGATTTTCACCCAATTGGCAGATGTCCTTATTCAATTATCTCTATACAACTGCCAGAATGCAACCAGATTGATCATTAATAATATCTTCATGGAAGAATAAAAGTATTTGACGAATGAAGATAATGATCAATGCCACTATAGGGAATCCTTATGCAAATTCCACCACAAATAATTATAGCATTGTATGATGGTAGATATCATATGATTTTCTAAAAGAACTTGTGGATACCGTTGGGTGATAATGAAAGGTTTAGAAAAGACAACATTTTCAATAGGTAGATTTTTTTATTTTTGATTTTAAAGCTGTTAAAGTTGTCCTTTATTTTCCAAGAAAACATGATGGTGTATTTTCCTTCGACTTACAGGTCATACAGATAGCATGCTGGCAATTTTGTTGGTGCATATGCAATAGACTGGGAAAAAGAGTACTTTGTCAGAAATTTTCACAGAAAGAAAAATTTCATGGCTTCACAGCTTTTTTCGAAAATTCATGAAATTAAATTCCACAAATTATCAGGGTTTTTTTTTTTCAAATCGTGGAAACATATTCTGCAAATTTTTTGAAGTAATGAACCATGAAATTTAATAATGCAAAAAAATTCCTTAATGACCAAGTCTTTATGAGGAGGCATTGTAAATCTTCAAAACAAAGTGATATTTTTGAAGTTGTCAAATTGATTTTGTCAAAAATCGAGGGCTGGATAAGTGGATGTTGAAATTACACTTTCTCTTTCTTCCTTTGCTTATGATATTGACAGTAAACTACTGTGTCACAGTGGAAACATTAATATAGCCTCAACTTTTTAAGCTTATTTTTCATAACACGATGACAGGAACTGAATGGAATTGAATCAATATTGACACACCAATGGATGGAACATTAAGGTAACATTACCAATAGTAGCTTCTCCATATTCATCACTTTCCTCTACTGTGTTGTGATATGCTTGCAAAAACTCAGAAAAATCTTCTCCATTGGAAACAAGTTCATCATATGACCCAATCTAAAACAAAGTCATAATTTTCGGAAACAAGGTTTTATGAACAGCTATCTTTTTGAGCATGGAAGCAATTGGATTTATGCCAAAGCAACAAATACATTAAAACCGACTTTTAGCCTTTTCCTTACTGTCCAAACCTAGCATTTCTTTGAAATTTCATGCATGCATTTACATGAAATCTAACCAACGTGCATTGCATCAGCAAAGAAATACTTTTAGATTTGCGAATACGTATACCAGACCTCGAAATTTCGAATTTTCACGTAAACTATACTTCGTTTCCGTATTATATCAGTAACGGAAACAATCGTTACTGATGTAGTTCATTAACAACTGGGTACCACAATTTTGGTTCTGGGAAACCAAGAAGCGTCAGTTGAGTGTGGAAGGAAAATTGAATGTAAGTCTTCTGATTATGAGATGCATGATTGTGCTAGCGCTCGCCATAACGCTCTTAAAGTTAGTTAAGACGTGTTTTTAATTGCGCATGTAGATACTCTTTAAAAACATGATCATTATCCTGAAATTTCAAAGCCTGTTTACTGACTTGTGTTTACAATATACACATACTTATGTGTGGCTTCCGTGCCGCAGTTAGTTAGCAATTTCTGCAGTTATCGAAAAGTGGGTGGTTTGAGCCCATCCAGATCATTCATTATTATTTTTTTTCAAATTTCGAAAATGTCATAAAAATATCTCATTTTTCATGCTTCAGCTGATTTTGCAGAAATCCTTATGCCTGTAAAGGCATCTTGTTTTATCTGCTTTTAAAGTGTAAATCCTTGTTTCATTCACTTTTGTAAATTTAAACAAAATTCACGCTGAAAACAAATTACATCCAATATATATCATATAATATCAATTTTAAGCTCCATGAATAATAAGTTTTGTTGCAGTATTGTGTTAAACCTATTCTCATAAAAGCATTTCTGGGAAGACGCAAATGAAAAAAGTAATTCAGATATCCCAAAAATTAGAATATACCATCAATTTCTGATGCTTGTTAAAGCATTCTAGTTTTCACCTCAATGATAATGTAGACAGAATAACATGGCTATAAAAACCTACCTCTGATATCTGATTATTTTTGATAACAATAATGTTGTCAACTAACGGCAAAAAAGACATATTATGGGTGACTAAAAGGCGAGTCTAAAAAAAGAAACAATGAAGTCAGTATCTCTTAAAAGGAAACAAAATACAGCACAAAAAAAGACCGCTAATAACTTCACACCTTATTTTTCAATAAACCAGTTGGACCAATCACATGATCAAAGATGTGTTTTCCAACATGAGCATCAACTGCGGAAAGAGGATCGTCAAGAAGATAAATATCTGCATTATTATAAACAGCTCGTGCAAGAGACACTCTCTGCTTCTGACCTCCACTAAGATTTATTCCTTTCTCTCCAATTTCTGTCATGTCACCTAATTGCAGCACTTCAAGATCGGGTAAGAGAGCACATGCTTTGATAATATTGTCATATTTCCGTTGAAGCATTGTTTTACCAAATAATATATTATCCTGCAGCGTTTCATTCTTTATCCAGGCTTGTTGTGGTACGTATGCTATTCGTCCTTGCACTAGAACTTCACCTTTCACCTTGTGTATTTCACCAAGCACGGATGACAACATTGACGTTTTTCCACAACCAACCTGCCCGACAATAGCAATCAAACCTCCATGAGGAATCTGCATATTTATATTGGAAAGGACAGGCTTTTCAGGATCCATCCAAGTAAAACATCCATCTTTGATTTCAACAGCATTAGTTGTTTGAATATTTGAATCAAGTCTTGTAACATCGGTATAATCAATCTCATCACCTTTCAAAAATTTTGACAATCTTTTTGCAGAAACAAAATACTGAATAATATTCGATATTACCATAGGAATGACAGTCAATGGAAAACGAATAATATTGAACAATGAAATTGCAACAAAGGCCTTCTTAGCAGTCAATTCATTTCCAGAGAGAATATAAGCAGTAAATGTGGCACATGAGACCAAAAACGGAGAGATGTATCGGGTCAATGAATGTTTAGCATTTAACTTCTTAATCTTTCTTAATTCTTTCAGCTCCTTAGTTCGAAATCCCATAACTTTTGATATGAAACTGTCTTCCCAAGCATAAAACTTGATAACTTTAATTCCTGACAGTACCTCATTCATTAATTTACTTCTTGAATCTTTGTATGACATTTGTTTAGTGTACAACTTCTTCTCTATGGTTGCTACCCAAGAATTGATTGGAATTAGTAAAAGAAGAACTGCAAACCCAGCAAGTATCGACCAACCCATCAGCTGGTAAAGGAAACCAAGAGCAACTAATATTTGAAATGGACCAGACCATATAATATTCAAATACGATAGTAAGTCAGCACATTTTTGTGCATCAACAGTCATCAGGTTCACCATTTCACCTGCAGTGAAGTCTTGTCGGCCCTTTATACTCAGTTTCAGCATCTAAATTAGTTAGATCAAATATTAAGCTGGGATTACATGCATGCCAAAAACACTTCAAAATTGCTAAGAAAATTGTGGTAACACTGCCATTATATATACCACTGAAAAAGAAAAATATAGAAAAAATACTTACCTTATTGTATATAACTGCAAGAAGAGCTGACCTTACATGCATCCCAGTAACAAAAGCCTTTTGAAAATACTGATGCAAAAGAAGTGTTTGGCATGTCACAGAAAGAAGTATGCTGAAAACATATATGTATCCCCATTTCATCTCCTCAGTGTCACTTTGAACAAAACCAATAAGTTTCCTGCAGACAAAACAGATGCGTGTATGGAAACCAGGATTAAAAGCTGACAAGTGGTTAAACTGAGGTTAAACTTTCTAAGACTCACCCTAATAAGAACGGACTTGCAAATACCAAAATATCATGAAGAAGTTTTAGAAATGATGCAACTAAGTACATAGGGCCAAATGCTTTACACAGAGCTTTAGTAATGGATGGCTTATATTTATGTTCCTTAGTGAACTCTTGTTGATTGTCAGACAGCAAAGCAGGTTTTTCTTCATCATCAGGTCCATTGCCAGATTTCTTGATTGCCTTAGGTTTTTTTACATCAACCATTGGACTACTACAGTAAGAAAAATTCACAACCAGTATACTGTATAATGAAAAATTACACACACCAACTAAAGGACATTGGATCTTACTTTTCCCATTTACGAATTTCCTTAAGCCATTGATCATCGAATTTTTTTTCAACTGTACTTGCTTGGTTATGCACATCAAGTTCCCACAAATCAGCTTCAGTAAGTGTTCTTTTGAAACCTTTTATCATCAATCTATTGAAGAAACAAATCAGATCCTTACAATGTTTTAAAATACAAAGAACAAACAACAAAAATCGTAGAAGCGAACAACACTATTTCACTGGTTTTATTATTCGAAACTGGCTATTATTTCAACAGATAACACCAATCTTTGCTAGCAAGCAAGAATGAAATTCAAATTGTGATCATAAGAAAATATAAAGAAATTGATGACAGAAGTATGAACTGTTGTAAACCTATCAAGCCAAAAGAATGTCAATCTTGAAAATATGTTAGCACTGCTTTCAGGAGAAGGTTTCTAAAAACAATGAATCAAATTTATTTCTAAACAGGGAGTAATCAAAAAACGTATAATATACAAATTTAACAAGATGTGAATACTGCTGACCTTTTCTTTGTTCAAAGGTGCATTTGGGAAGTACTGAGCATCAAAGTGCATTTCACCAGAGTAAGGCATTAACTTCTGCTTTTCATTGCTGTTATATGCATCACTTATTTGGAAAAACAAAAAAAGACATCAACCGATATCAAGTCAAGAATAACAGTTAGATGAACATAAATAAAATTTACGAAAAATGTCAGACGTCAGAATAAAAGCAAAATAGTCTTTCAAAATCTCATATATAATTACTTTCTTCACTCAAATATTATCTGTACTTTCAATAAAATGTTTTGATTCAATTGAAAATCAATAATTTTTACCCATTCTTATCTACTGAAGTAATAAGTGGAGCTAAATACACAGTTGGAAGATAACCCTCTTTCCCAGAAGACAAAGATCTACATTGCAACCACCAATCTAACTCTTTTCCAATAACCTCAAACTTTTCACCACGTCGAAATGAAAGTTGAACTGAAACATCTGGGGCAATAAATGCTGGTAAACATTCATGTTGTACTTCGTCCTGAAGAGGATCATGGTCATACAAAGCTATAACTTGTGAAGGAGGTGTTTTCTTCTTCTTTTCTTTCATCTTCTCCTTATAACGAAAGGAAGATACATCAGTAAACAGTTCTCTATTAATTTTCTATATAGTAGAAGAGAGCAGAATGAAACATTTTTTGAGAACATGATATACATAAAAATTCTATGCACACATGCTGCTCCTCATGTCCCATCAGTTCCAGTCTACAGAACTTTTTTAGTTTCAAAAATGTCATTGTTTGAAATGTAGTTTTTCTTTCCTATGGTCATAAAAATAAAGGCGATATAAAATACAATATTTCCAATAAAATAAACCTCCTAGCTCAGATTTATTCATAAATTTATTAACGTTAAAGGGGAACTAAACTCAAAAAATTGATTTTTTTGTGGATTTTCGAAGAATTTTAAAAATGATGAAAGTTGGTTTTTAAATTTTCAAAAAATCAGTTTTCGTTCCCGAGATATTGCCATTTGAAGTTTTTGCACAACACTTGATCTCCATGGCAAGGTAACCTAAATAAAAGAAATATTGCTGACACACTGCTTGAATTTTGTATGTGTAGTGACAAGCGCCTATAGGTATCGAATCACTAAAAATAATTGTTGCCATAATTACTCTGGCTTGTTTCCAGGTCTCTTCTGTTTTTTGCTGACAAGCCTATAAATGGAGATCTGCATAGGTAAGGGAGAAGAAACTTTAGAAAATGGAACAGTTTTTACTGGACGTAAGTTAAAGCGAAATTCACCATAGAAACAGCGTTGGATGCTGATTTATAGCTTCGTTAGCAACAAATAATAGAGACCTGGAACCGAGCCAGGGTAATTATGGCTTTGCTATTTTCACAACTGCAGTTATTTACCACTCTATATATGCAAAGTTCTAACAATATATCGTTAAAACATTCTGAGTTATTCTCAGCAATATTTTCTTGAACCTTGTGATGCCACCAGGGCCTATTCTGACCCTTTATTGTGTTCGATAATCGCACGCTTGCCTTTTGTTCAAAATTTCGAAATTACAGTTTTATCTAAAAATTCAGAAAAACGCTTCGTCTAGGGGGTGTAGGCGTTGGAAAATGCCCAATTTGTTAAGAAAAAATGCCTTTTTAAGAAATTGCCTTGCCCTTTTTCAGGTGCAAAAAGCACTACATAAATTCAACACTTAAACAGAAGCTTGACCTCTGAGATCAGCCTTTGTCACCACACTTCTTCTGTTTAAATTTAAGTCTGCCATTTTGCACATTTTACTTTTATTTATTTCATCACTAGATGTTTTTACCATAAAAAAATCAAGAGGATACGTCTAAATGTTTTTATATTAAAAACAACCACAATCTCCTATTCTTAGAACATGCTCCTGTGCAATAGTTTTATTTGCAGTATTGCACAATTTGTTCGAAAGGAACACCTGCACTTGAATGGCTTCAACAAATTAAAAAGAAAAAAGCAAAAGAAATACACACACACACACAACAAAAACCTGTAGAACTGTGATAACAATATCCAGAAGATAAACAAAAAGTTGCAATACATTAACTACTGATGAAATCGCTGATTGTCAATCTCTCTATATAGATGATAATTACGCAACAATTTAATTAACAATAGATTTTGTTAATAAATTTGTTGCGTAATTTTCACCTGTCTAGACATATAACATGCACATGCTAAAAGTCTGAAAAAAATTTCAAAGTAAAAGTTTCAAAGTAACCTGTAAGTCATAATGGCTGACTCTCCACAAATATAATGAAGCCTTGACTCAAGTGAGATAAACACTATCGACGGCGCATTACTAAGGAATTGTTGCCGCAGTGAAGGATTTTACAACTGCTTTCTTGATGTAAGGATTTCTGGTATGAAGAGGCTTTCAATGGCGAACTGTGGACTTAATTCTGTGGAAGTTAGTGTACGGTCTTAAGGAAACACCAAAACACGGCATGCATCTCATAGATTACTTTTGAAAATAGTGATGAAATGGCAATGTTATAATGGAATTTAAGGACTCTAATTAAGTCCAGAAAACGCTGATATAGCCGTTTTAGAGGGTTCAGAAAACAAAATTTTCTTCGCCCCCCAACCATGGTGGGGGCAGTGGGAGGCAGTCTATACTAAAATGCCATTTTAGTACCAACGCACCCTTGCCCCTAATGCCTGCAATAGGCCCTGGCCACATTGCCATGGAGATCATGTTTTCGAAAAAAAACTTTAAACGGCAACATCTCAAGAACAAAAAATGATTTTTTGAAAATTCAAAAACGGACTTTCAGCATTTTTAAAGCTGTTTCAAATAGTGCAAAAAAATGATCTTGTGATTTTTTTCCCCTTTAAGACATTTTGTTAACGAATAAAACTGCACTACCTCATTCCATTAATTTTTGCGCATTTAGACGCACAGAAAATTAAAGGGTGAAATAACAGCACTAAGTTTCAACCCTTTTGACGACCTTGAAAGGATGAATTTGAGACACAAAATATCCCACGTAATATAAGAGAGAAAAAAGTTTTCATTGAAAGGTGTGCAAAAATTAAAAGGTGCATGAAATTTTCGAGAGATGCACAAATTTGAGGGAGAAAAAATGTAGAACAAAATAAATGGAATTAGGTAATTCCTTAAATCTCAAAAATCAAATCCACCGCGTATAAACCCTGTGACGAAAAATTAAATCACAGAATTGTCAAAAAAATGTATATATGGGATCGTTTCTCTGCGACCAACTGTTACCGAGATATCGCCACTGAAACATTTTCATGACATCATAGCTGCCCACCCAAAAATATTTATACCCAAAAAAAACGTCAGTTAGCCCCATTGGTTCTCCAGGTATTTCCCCAAAAATGTCACATTGGATTGGGGATGCAATGCAATGGTTCCATTGTAATAAAAAAGAACTGACGTCTAATAAGATCTAATAAACAAGATGTCTAACAGTTGCAGTAGGAAAAAAACATTTGAAACATTTTTACACTGTTGGTATAAAAATCTTAACGAACCAACAAATATTTTAAAAGATTCATTCATTTGAAAGTCAGGGACACTTTTTTCCTGGGCACACTGTAAGTATCAGGGGGTATATAATACTGGATTTGAATTTGGGCTGTGCTAGTACACGCGAGACTCCCTTGTGAGATAAACCATGGCAGCCATTTGGGGGGTCTGGGAAGTGGGCAGCGTAAAATCTTCAATTTGGGGCCCTATATTGACCCAGAATAGCTCAAATCTTACTGTAAGTTAACTGTTTATACTCTATCTCTTCTAAGAGAATTAAGCATGTTAAGAAAAAAAGATCGATTCTTTTATGTATATATAGGAGAAACTTATACAATATACAACCATTTAATTTCATTAAATAATCCAAATTTTTTTCGCCATCCCATTGCCAATATTGCTGACCCCAAAAAACATAATGGTTGTCGAGACATTTGCCCAGCCATTTTGCATATAGCTACTAAATAATCCAGCTAGGTTTGGCCAATAACAAGATGAGAAAAGAAATAAAAAAGAAAAGAAATAGAAAAGAATTCTGGATAGATTTCTATTCAGCAAAATAAAAGTCAGCCACATTTAAATAACAACAAAAAATGTATGAATGGTATATACAATGCCTGCCATGTGAATACTTATGTATTTGTAAGTAAATATTTTTGCTATATTATTAGTAAATATTCATACTAAGAAGAGTTTCCTAATTAAAAACATAAATTAGAACATATTCCAACAGCAATCTTAAATCATGGACTTTCATCACATTTACTCATATTAACTCTTGAACAATACCAGTTGGATATGTTGAATTTTATGCCACAGCTTATGTTTATGTAATGAATTATAATGATCCTTTAGGGTTCCATAATTATGTTCCATATGACACAAGTTCGTGGATAGCACCTTCCTGGTATGGTTTATAATTGTAAACGAAATTGTTATATTATATATAAACAAAAAGAAAATGTATTGAGAATAAGAAGATAAATTATATAACTTTTGGGACAATTTGAAAGTACAGGTGAAGAGAAATAATGATGAAATCTGATGAAATCTGATGAAACCTCTGCTCTCTGATAAAATCACAGTCAGCAGGGAATAAAATGGAAAACCATAATGGCTAAGTTGTGTAACATAAGCGCAATAAAGTAGAAGGGAGTTAATATGTATTTATAAATCTAACCGAAATAAGGTTTTAGATAAATAAAGATTGAATTCGGCACTAAGGTTTGGTTTCGTTATTTCCACAGAAAACCATCATATCCCTCGGTATCACAATAACATGGTCACATTGTTTGCACGTGAGCCCATTGACAAATATTTCACGCATGCTCCACAGTTGCATACTTTATCTTGCCGCCAGTTGATTGGTAACACTTCAGGTAAGACTGCACGAAACGGATCCGACAGGACGACATAGTGTCAAAAAAAACAACGACAGCAATAGAGTTTGCACAAAACAGATCTGACACATGAGTCGTACTCAGGGACGTAGCAAGACATTTTTCATCTATTCTCGAATCAATTTCCCATTTTGATTTACCCAACCAATTCATTTTTTCCCAGACCTTTTGCTTTTAAAGTTATTTATTAGTTTTTAGTGTATATAATATGAAGTCTTTAAATATAATAATTACTTACTTACTTACTTTACTGCATATCCCAATTCTGAGACTTTGCCCACGTGTTGACACATTTTCTCCATTCTCCCCTGTCACTAGCTATTCTCTTAAGATCTTCACTTCACTGGGTTGTCTTCAGTTAGTTGGTCAGACCATCGTTTTGGAGGTCGACCTCTTTTTCTTTTTTTGTTGAAGTCACCGTTCATGGCTTGTTTGACCAGACTGTTCTGCCCCATTCTCGTGACGTGACCATACCATTTAAGTCTTTGCTTTTTAACAAAATCAACAATTTCTGGTTTTGTCCCTGCTCTTTCATGTAAGCTTTTGATAGACACTCTGTCTATTAACTTTACACCAAGAAGTTTTCTTAGGCAGTTGTTTTCAAACACCCTGAGTTTTTCAGTATCTTTTTTCGTCAGAGTCCACGTGGCACATCCATATGTGGATATTGGCATGATTAGTGCATACATTAGACGAATATAATAATATACTGTTTATATTGTTTACATTTTTTTTATTTATCTATATATTAATAGCCGATTCTCCGTCTGTTTGTTCGTTTGTAAGTCACGCAAAATGGTAGATTAAGTTGTGAGCGAAATTATTTCTTTTTTTGAGTGCGACGTGAGTTCGAAGCAAATACATTGCAACCCCAATGGAACGTGAATTTTTTTGGCTGATGAACTAATAGGAATAACGTTTTGTTTTTATCATTATTGTTAGTTTTACATTCCACGTTGACTTGGCTTTGAAAACAGTACATCAACTAAATACAAAGAAACTAACTGATTAAACATTTTGGACAAAAAGCAGCAGTGGCAGAACGTGGCAGCATATGTTCGGTTTGCCAGTGTATCCTAAAGTATCCTTGCCTGACTGTCTGAGACGGGTGAACTTTTTTTTCGAGCAATCAAAATGTTTAAAAAATGATAGGTAAAAAAAGAGTATCATAAAACAAAATATTTTTTTTTTTTTGCTTTTGTCATAATAGTTGTCTTAGTTTGTTTTAATCGATTTCTTTTAATCTGTTTTAATCTGATCGAACGTTTTTTTATTCACTTTATTCATTTAGCACGTGCCTTTTTTTCTCTCCTCCCGTGTGATCTTTTTAAGAAGAGAAACCATTTCCCCCTTACGTTTGATAGCACCCATGTTAGAGCGCGTAACTTTTTTAAAACAAAAGTTAATAAAAAGTTTAAGTTTTTATACGTTTTGAGTGTATTGTTACACTGCTAAAAGATTGGTTTTACCAGAGGTTGTGACTTCGAATCTGCTTCTGGTTAAACACAAGTTGTACGAGCCGTTTATAAGGAAATTTGACGTTTATTGATACAGTGATACAGAGCAGGTGGACATGGGCGGCGAGCGACGCCGCCTTGGCGGCTAGTTTATTTTAATTTCTAGGGTGAAGAACCATATTTGTATTTTATGGAACCCGAATAAATGTTTTAATAATAATAACAACAATAATAATAATAATATTATTATTTTTCATCACCCAATGGCCAATATCGCGGACCCCAAAAAACGTCAGTTATCCTTATTGGTTCCCGAGATAATTTTCCCTAAACGTCGCATTCGATTAGGGTCTCAAAAAACAACAGCACTCGAGAACAAAAAGACTTCAGAAAGAAGATTAGAATTATGGCGGCAGAAAGAGATTTCTACCTTACTCGCTGAATGTCTTGTTATACAAAGTCGCTTAAGCAAAGGTTTGTCTCCAGACAGGAAAAGGAATTTGGGTGATGAATTTCAAAAAATGATGATCAAAGGGAACATCAACGGTGCTTTAAGATTTTTTTTTTTTTTTTTTTTTTTTTTTTTTTTTTTTTTTTATCAGTATACATAACATTTAATCTTAATAAAGATGTACCTTATCGGCCCTTTTTACGCCGGCCCTAATTTAACGCCGGCCCTTTTTACGCCGGCCCTTATTCCGCCACTCCAAGATTTTGCCTTAACGCCACTTAGGGCCGTTATTTACGCCTCAAAAGTAAAAAAGAAAAAAAAATTTTTTTTAAGCACTATTTTTCACTTTTTCTGTTCAAATTTTAACTTATACTACAAATGTCTTCTAATATATATCATCTAATACATCGTAAGACTTAATCTATTACAGTTATTTCGTCCTCTTTTTCATTAATGCTTTCATTATTTTCTCTAATTCCTTCATCGTCATCTGATTCTACCTCTATTTCTGCTTCAACTTCCCCTTCATCTGACTCTTCATTGTCTCCAAAGAGTTCTTTCACATCTAAAGTTTGTTTCATTTTTTCAAATCTAAATTTCAACTTTAAAAAATAACGCCGATTTTTTGAAAAATTTCCATTTTTTTGGCCCTTTTTACGCCGGTCCTTTTTACGCCGGCCCTTTTAACGCCGCGCACCAAAATTAACGCCACATTAGGGCCGGCGTAAAAAGGGCCGATAAGGTACATAAAACAGTTTCACCATTCCATATTTATAACACATTTTTTTTCAAATTCTGTTTGCGAACACATTTTTTTCAAATTCTGTTTGCGAGTTCAATTTCGTTAATTTCATCTCTGTTGAATACCTTCCGAGCGTTCCTTGAACCTCGCACACAGAGAATTGCCGATCGTAATAATACAAAAATAATACAAATAATAAATAATACAAAAAGACCTTCTTCTCCAGGGTCCAATTGCCAATGTAAATGACATAATCTACGAAAGTGTAGACGACACTAGCATTCTGTGAGCTTGTCTCAAAAGTAAAGGTGTTGCAGGAGTTTCTGGATGGGATACAGATGAATGGCGCAGAGTCATGGGCAGCAGCATTTTTGGGACGGCTGCAAAAGATTTTAGAAAATCACTAGCGAGATTCAAAAGAATTCTGTGTTCAAAGCGTGTGTCCGATCCCGAAAGCTTGGAAGCTCTATTAGCGTGTCGATTAATCCCTTTAGACAAAAGCCCAGGGTTGAGACCCATTGGGATTGGAGAGGTATTGCGACGCATAATTGGAAAAGCAGTCATCATGTGCGTAAGAAAAGACATAATCAATGCTAATGGGAAATTTGCAGCTATGTGCAGGAATAAAATCTGGTTGTGAGATTACAGTTCACCCATCAGTTGATATGTTTGCTGATGAAGAGAATCACGGGTTATTACAGATCGATGCGTCAAATGCATTTGACTCAATAAACAGAGCAGTGAAGTTACATAACATGGATATACTTTGTCCGGAATTTTCAACATACATTTTCAACTGTTATCAAACACCCGCCCGCCTTTTCATATCCGGAGGGAAGGAAATTCGATCAAATGAGGGTAATACTCCGAGTGATCCTGTTGCTATGGATATGTACGCCATTGGTATTCTACCGTTCCTTCAATTGCGTGAAAATTCTAGTAGTAACGAGATTCCAAAACGCGTTGCCTATGCTGATGACTTTACTGGTATAGGAAAACTAACAGAGCTTCTATCATGGTGGGAAAGTGTAGTAACACATGGTCCAAATATCGGCTATCATCCAAAAGCTAGTAAGAGCTGGTTAATTGTGAAAGAACAATACCTCATTGAAGCAGTCGCATTATTTAATGGTACTGGTGTTCAAATTACCACAGACGGTAACCGCCATTTGGGAGCCATTGTTGGTAGTAACAAATGCAAAAAGAATTATGTCTCCAAACATAGAAATCAAACTTGTACGACAATGGGTGGAAGAAATCGAAACCTTATCACAAGTAGCCGAAGCATATCCCCACGCCACCTACACAGCTTTCGTTTTTGGTTTTCAACATAACTGTATCTGATATCTCCGCTGATTTGCAGCCTCTAGAGGATGCTATTAGAGGCAGTTTCCTGAAAAGCAACCCTTAAAGGGGAATTGAGGTCAAATTTTTGATATTGTTTTTTTTCGCCTAAAATATTGTGTGTGATGAGAGGATCACAAAAATATATATTTTGTGAATAATTTTTGCTTAATTAGCGAATAAGAGCATTTTAAAGATTTTACTGCTATGACGTCATTGGTGTCATAGGTGTTTACAGTTTAGTTAAAGCGACGCGAAGCAAGAACATGTTGGAAAGCGTTTCATCACATTCTTCTGATCTTTCTAATATTTCTTCTGCTTCTGATGATTCTAACGGAAGTTATAGTGATGTTGGTGGATGCTATGAGTGTGAGCCAAAATATACAGAGGAAGAACTTAAGAAAATTTTGCATTCCCCATATTATGTAACCAACGAATACATTGTGATCTGCATTTCTTTGGATCAGGAAACCGGAAGTAACTCTTATTTTTGACTTTTCCACTGTTATTTGAACATCCAAAAGCAAGACACGTAGGCATGTTGCCAGCGATGAGGATATATTATAGTAACTAACACGTGCGCTCGTATATTGATATGACACCAATGACGTCAGAAAACGGACTTTGAACTCAAAAATAAAAATTTTTAAATGCTTATATTTTGTGAAATAATAAAGATTTTTTGAAAATTCTTTTTTCTTATGAATATAAACGCTATTCTTGAATGTTTAGTGAAATTTTCAAAAAAATTTTTTCTAAACCTCAATTCCCCTTTAACGGTTACGTGTGCAACGATGATGAAAGAAAATTATTCTCGCTACCCGTGAAATATGTTGGGTTAGCTGCTTATAATACATGTGAACGTTGCGATATTGAATACCATAATTCGAGGTCAGTGACAAGTTTAATGGTGAAAAAAGTAAAAAAATCAAGTTGAAATATACGACGAAGCAGTGGAAACTGACCAAAAGAAGCAACGCAATACCTTCAAAACAGAGAAACCGAAGAGGAATGAAGGCTTGCTGCAAAAAATATGGTTTTCTGTTAGATAAACAGTCATTTCACACAAAAACTGTTGTACAGACAGTACAGTACTAATAATTTTATTTTATTTTGTTTAAATTTCTCTCCACATTTATCATCATCCATCCCTCCATCTATCATATCCATCTACTTTCATTTCACCAACCGTTAGATTAGATGGAGAGAAATCGTCGATCAAAAATTTTGATGACGTCATAGCCGCAGTACCAAATAAAATTTAGACCCAAATGTTGCGTCACGCCATCACCCGTATCACGGACACTAAAAAACGTCAGTCATATCGCTATTGGTTCCCGAGATATTTCCCCAAAAACGTCGCGTTCGATTGGGTCGGTGATCATAAAAACCGAGGTCAAAAATGCCACACGTGCTATTATACAGTGTGTATCAAAATGTCTTATCCACCAACTTTATTTTTATTTGAAATTTTTAAGATCAGTTGTTATGGGAAATAAATACGCAGGTTTCATCAGCACAACAAAAGAAAATTACAACATTAAAAAGTCATTAGCGCATGTCAGTTAATCGACTTTTAAGAATTTAATGAACCAAATCGCTGAGTTTTTCTTCAATATCTTTTCAAAGAACAAATATTTTGGTAAACATTTTATATTAATGGATAGAGCATGAAAAGCTCTTTCTTGTGATATAAAACTCGCAATAATATTTTATCAGACATGTAATGAAATATGGGATTGTTCACAAATGACGTCAACCATTTTTTCAAGATTTTTGACCCCCCCTCCCCCTTCTGTCAACCTGCGTCAACTTAGCGTTGCCCCCCTCCCCCTCAGTTGACGTCATCGTTTGAGAAGACCCCCGGCCCCCCGCATTTTTAATAAGACGTGAAAATATTTGAAATGATCTTCGTGTAATTTTTCTCTGATCAAACTCCATCATCTGTGCTTATTGTTTTACGTTCGTGCATCACGGACCACATCAAGATCACATTCAGTGTAAACATTTTCATAAGAAACTTTTACTTAATTAGAAAAATCAAGGTTCTGCAAAATTGTGTGGGTTGACGTCAACTAGTATCACATCCCCTCCCCCCCTCCCCCGTCAACCACCCTCAACTTTAGTATAACCCCCCTCCCTCCCTTACAGTTGACGTCATTTGTGAACAGTCCCTATACGCCTTTAAAGTTGGTGGGTAAGACGTTTTGATACACACTGTACTAATCGTCAATTATCAATGGTCTAACGAAAAAAAGACCACGATTAAGAAGATTTTGACCGTAATTTTTTTTTTAAAAAAAACAACAAAACATTACTCTCTATAGCCCATGAGCTAAATCCCAAAATTTTAGCACGGATGCTTGTGCCAATTAAGAGAATGAAAATTTTAGTTCTGATGAACCTGACAAATCAATATATATCACTTTGGGCACTGAATTGCACAACTTTTTCAGTTTTGCTTTGCCTATGTTTTTAGTAAATGAAAAAGCTCCGAAACAGAGTCACTTGATAGGATCGTAAAAGTCAACAGTTTGATAAACTTTTCGTTTGTCAACGAAACTCTTCATGTGTTCTTCACCTTTGATCTCAGACACCATCAAATCATTCTCAAGTTTTATTTGTGATGAACCTGATGCTAATGACAGTGATTCTGATTTGAATCTGCTGCTAGAAAAAAAGACTATCAAAAAATACAACTTTTGCTTTTATATATAGTGCTACAGTACTTGTTATCCAAAATAAAAACATATCATACTAATTATAATTATAATTTACTTCCTTCCTGAAATTTGCCGTTTTTCCCTTAAAAATTATATTTTTAATTCCCTGTTTTACCCCCTGGTGCCTCCAAATAACCTAGATAATACGCAATTATGTTCAGTTATTTCTGCTATCATATCGAGTCAATCATATTTTCCATTTGTAAGAGTTTTCTAGTGAGCTATCGGAAGTAAACCAGAAAAAAGATGTTTTTTCGTCAAAAAATAGCAATTTTACACCCTGAAAACCTATTTTTCAGCATTATTATCTATAATTTTAGCTCAATTATGCCTAATTCTGGTATTATCTAAATGAGTTAGTATATTATTTACTTTAAATGAGACATGTTATTGTTTATTTGACTTTTTAGTAAAGAATATGCAAAAAATAGTTTAAAAAAACCCTGATTTTTCTCTATTTTCTCCTAACCAAACCCCCTGAAAAAGATTTTTGAAATTTTTTTTATTACAAACTAATTTTGAACATATCTTCAGCACGACTACCAAGTTTCAAGTCGTTTGGATCACTAACTGTCAAGGAATAACTAATTATATATCACTGTATATGCTATTTTCCTTAGGAACAACCCTTATAAACGCCAAAAGTACCCCTACTTTAACCCCCTGATTCCATGTAAAAGCTACCGATTTGACCGGGTTATCATACCTTTCCTAAAAGTAGGAACCCTATAGATAACAAAAAAACAAGTTTCCCTTTTTCCTAAAATTGAGCCCTAAAATCGACCTAGCTCATGGGCTACTACTAAGTTAATAAGTGTGTTACACACACACGATTGCGCGATGTTAAATCTTTGACATATCCCTGGTTTTATTGATTTCCTTTTCTTAACCGAGTCAGTTTTCTCAAGTACCCTCTCACTTATAAAAGGTCTGTTCATTTGAGCTTTAATCAGCACATAGTTTGCCCACAGAACTGATAGGACCGAGCGAACTGCTGACCCTAGTCCAACCTCGTTCCCAGGGCTTCTTGCCTTTTTCGATATGCGGATGGCGGCGAAGAATATTTTTCTTCCATCATCACACAATAACGACTTTGGATGTGAAAACAGAATGTCGATTTCTCCTTCTAAAACTTCATTGGCTATTTTCTAATTCCATATCATCAGTTTCAGTACCAGAAATATTACAACTTACAACAATGACAATATTTCTCTTCCTCTTCTTATAGGAATTATAGAAAAGGCAGCAGTTGATAAACCAACGATTTACCAAAACCAGTTGGTAGAACTGCATCGTTGCCTTTTAAGTTGATTCCAGCATTGAACTTGTTTCATTTATCTAAAGCGTACTCAATTTGCTAAAATAAATTAATCACTTGCTCCATTTTCGTTTGTTTATTTTTATCTACAAATTCTGTTTCACTCGACGTTTTAATGAAAAATTTTTAAGTAGTTCTTTACCTCGCTTGCCCGTATGAAGACGATCTTAAAACCATGGGCAGAAAAGACAAATGACGTCAATACTGCATAAATTAAAACCACCAGTATTTCAGTTGGTTTTGACCGGCCTGCACCAGGGCTTTCTTCGCCGCCATCCGCATATCGAAAAAGGCAAGAAGCCTGGGAACGAGGTTGGACCCTAGTCCTTTCTGAAATTTCCCAAAATCACGTTATTTCGAACTTTTCTTCTAGACTTACGCTCGTTATCTCGAACCCTCGCTATCTTGAACACTCGTTATCTCGAACTTTTCCGTTGGTCCGAGTGTCGACTGTACTTTCCATGTATTCTTTCAGACTGCTGACATACACAGATAATGAATGGGAGAGCAAATTATCAAATTATAATGATGAAGGGGAAGATTACCCCGATTTCCCGAAACGCTCGGATTTTTCAAAATATGGCGGTTTCGTTTTTTCATTTCTTTGTGAAAGTTCACACGAAAGTTTTTGTTTTGCTCTCTTTCTTCGAAGACTTAACTTCAAAAAGTGATAAAAACTGAACCATTTTTTCTGCAAGCAAACTTTCAACAAGTTGACATTAATTGATATTCAGCAATACGTGTCCTACCTATATATAATACCTCTATCTAACCTACTAACCTCAAAATATAAGAGATGGAATGGCTGAAAGCATTACACCTTTTCTTTATAAGCATCAGGTAAATTTGGTTCAGCCTCAGTTATGCTTAAACATTTTGAGAATCGAGCCTTAATCCATGCTTATAAACATGCTTAGTCTATCCACACCTAATAACCATAAATATTTCAGTTTATTTTTTGACCATTCTTTTTTTATTTATTTTACTGTTTTATTTTCAAACCTATATTGTTATAGTTTTTAAGCAAGATGTAGGGTTTTATATGGTAAATAGCAGCAAAAAAAGAAAAATGAAATGAGATAAAATTTTTTTTTTTGATCATTGTTTATGCTTACACAATTTCTTCAGGGTCAAAGATGCTTTATAGTATTATGCTTAAATCTTTGGCAATTATCAGCCTAATTATGCTTATATCCATTATGCTTATAAAAAAAAGAAGGTGTATACCTTAAGGGGATTTTTTTTACGTGAACTAACTTTTGCGAGCCACAGTTTGAGAGCGTTTTGCGTGGATTAATTTTTCCGAGTCAGCAGCTTCTCAAGGAAAACGTTTGGATTTATTTTTGCGAATGTGTACAAAGTGTGCAATGCATGTATTTTATAATAATAATATAGCTTAGAAGTAGCAGTGAAAATCACCATTTCCATGCCTGCCCCATTGCAAAACCAATGATGGGTGCTTGATAAAGTACAAGGAAATTAGTTATATAATACTAATACACAGAGCAAAAATTGACTTTGATCTGCAATCTATAGTTGAGTGGGGAGAGAAATGGCTGGTCACATTCAATTCCACAAAAACCAAACTTTTATCTGTAAATCATACTGAAGATCTCTTTTTACCGTCAGTTTCCATGAATGGCAGCCAGTTGAAAGAAATCAACTCCTTTCGTCTCCTCAGCATCACTTTCACAGGACTTCTCCTGGCGTTCCTACATTGAGGCAATCGCTAAGTCAGCCTCAATGAAGGTGGGCTCCCTTCTTCGTGCAAGAGCATACCTCAGCCCTGATGCCATTCTTTACCTTAAATCTACTATTCGACCTTGTATTGAGTATTGTTGCCATATCAGGGGTGGTGCACCCTCTGATTCTCTAAATCTTTTAGATCGTATCCAGAAAAGTATCTGTAATGCTATTGGTGATGAACTTGCAAGTAAACTTGACACACTCTCCCATCGCAGATCTGTGGCATCTCTTTGTCTCTTTTATAAATACTTTCACGGAAAATGTTCAACTGAGCTCTCTTCTCTCATCCCTGCATTAAAAACTTTCAAGCAAAACACAAGATATTCATCTAATTGCCATGATCACACTGTCAGCATCCCAAAATCATCAAAAAATGTTTACCAACAAAGTTTCATTTCTCGCTCCTCCACTCTCTGGAATTCTTTACCCCAGTCTGTTTTTCCTTCTCATTATCATCTTAACACTTTTAAATGTAATGTTCATCGTCACCTTTCCTCCTTACACATTAGTGGTTTTAAACCTTGTATTGAGCGACTAATTAAAAAAAAAAAAAATTAAATCACAAAATTTTGCGTGGATTTTTTTTGCGAATCGTTCATTTCTGACGTTTTGCGTGAATACATGCTGATATCATTTCAATGTCCCTTTCGTGTAAAATATGACACTTTTGATCGTGTGTATTCACATGTTATTATCATTTACTTACGTGTTATTGTGTATGACACTTTTAAACTAAATAATCATCATGCCAAAAACACCCAAAAATACTGCAAAAATTGGCACCACGGCATAAGTTGAAGCCTTATGCAAAGTTTTCATGAAGCCATATGCAATCAAGCTTTACCTTTAAGGAGGTGAATTTAATGTTGTATATATTAGAAATTTTTTTGTGATAATACTACAAGCAACTATGAAAATATGAAGTTTGTCAAAACCGATCCTCTTCTGCAAAATTTCTTGTTTTTTTTCTTTATAATTACAAGGAATTTTCTACTTATTACTGAAAAATAATAGGGAAATATTTTGGGGGAAATATTTTGGGGGAAATATCTCGGGAACCAATAGGGATAACTGAAGTTTTTTGGAGTCAGGCAATGGGGTCAGGCAATGGGACGATCAAAAATTTGGTCTTGAATTTTTTGGGGGGACGGGTCTGTGACGTCATCAAAATCTTTGATCGATGATATCTCTCTAACGGTTGATCTTAGTGAAACGATCCCATACACTTTTTTATCAGTTTTTCAAGCTCTACAACATGCGTAAACTTTCCACTTCCAATTCCGTAATTAAAATTTTCATCACTGGGTTTGCACACCTTGATTATAATTTTTTGTCACTTATTTTCATCACAGGTTTTGCATACATTGTTTTCGAAGTTAGAACATTTTTACCCGGGATATTAGTAATAATTATTAACTGAAAGTAAATCAAATGTATCATTCAGTACCCCTATATTTTAAAGCTCTTTGTGTCATTGTGTCAGTGTACCTTACCTAGGATCTAGGATCTATCCAGGTAATTTAAAAATTGCTGCTTTTGATAACAAAATTTGGAGAGTAGCAATTATAAACCCATTTCACTGCTATGAAATCTCAATAAAATCTTTAAAAACTTTTGCATTTTGATATGTATAACTTCAACTCCTCATAGCTATATCTATGATTGGTTTACAAAGTAAGTAAGTAAGCATTCAACTGATCACACACTTTCTAGTATCACTGAAAAATAATGTATTGTTGAAAAACTGAGGTTTGGTCTGCTTGGTCTTGGCTTGTGTTTACAGTGAATAAATAGTTCTTCTTTTTCTTATTCTTTAGCATAATTAAAGGAAACCTCTATGATGTGAAACCGATGTAAAAGCACATTAGTGTACAAGCTAGTGTGTAGTTTTTGAAAGATGCTTTCTATCAACAACCAGTTGATCCTTGATGAAGAGTACGATGAAAATTACATGCCTACCGAAGAAGGTAAGTTGACCCTTACAGAATATCATTGATGCTTACTCTTGGTCTGAATTTCTTCATTTCGAGAAACTTTGATTGGCATTAATGATCATTATGGAAAGTATAAGTTGTTAAAAATTGAAAAACATACATATTCAGAGTTAACTCAAGGAGTTTGTTTCATCTCTTGATTCCCAGATAAGCAGTTACTATGGATATGTTGATTTTTGAGTGCAATCCCGACTCTTACTTTGACCGATGAAGGAACAGATATAACTGTTTTTATAAACTCAGGGAAATTGCTATTGCCTAAGTGAAAACATAAGAAAAGTGAGATGGGTGGAAGTGAGATGAAAACCCTGTGAAGAAGAGTGGTAGGTTTTGAATGCTTGTTTTGAATTTGCAACATCTTTGCTGCTTTAGAAATTTATGAGTATGCTCAAGTCATTGGTATTGATCCTAACAAGGAACCTGAATTGTTGTACATTGCCCGACAAGGTATTGTAGCTCCACTCCCACAAGAATGGAAGCCATGGTATGTTGAGGACTGGTTTCTTTGTATTTGATAATAATCATGATTTTTCCAATCTTTCTGAGTGTAGAACAATAAAGTCAATTCAAAGCATATCCCTGCCTGATTATGTTTACATAATCTTTATTTTTATCAATGATGTAGTTTCTTGTAAAAGATATTTCCTACAGTTTTATCAAATGAAACCATTGGCAATTTGGGAGTAAAGACAATAATACTGTGTTCTTTTAAAGTTTTTAGTACAATATTACATTTCAGCCAAGATCCAAGTGGGGAAATATATTATTTCAACTTTACTACCGGTGATAGTGTTTGGGACCACCCATGTGATGAGCACTTTCGTGAAATGGTGAAGCGTGAACGGGAGATCATGAAAAATCGTCCGAAAACATCAGGAAAAGGCACCACTAAACAAAAAAAGACTAAAGATAAAAAGTCCAAGCAAAACAAAGTACTTTTAGGACTTTTATTAAAGTCAATTATCAATTCAAAAGAATTTGATCATACTGAACATTACTTTATCAATGTTTTATAGATTGATATATTTTTCTTAATTTTTCAGAATAAAGATTCTGGAATCATCCAACTTAAAGATGATCCTAATCTTGGGTTGAACCCTCTCAAACCCATAGCAGGCAAACTTGGTCCACTATCTTCAAATGGTAAAAGTTCAATGAATTCAACAGGTGGTACACTAAGCCCTCTAAATCTTCCAGCTAAAGGGAAAGGATTAGCTGGTGCAGGGAAGGTAAGAAAAAAAGATTACAAAATCTAGTATAATTAAATTTGGAATATTAAAAACCATGAGCTTGAATAACTTAAAAAGGTACCAATAGCTTTTATAGAAAGGAGTTCTCATAGAACTATCTATGATATGATATCTCAGGTGCTTGGAATGCTCTTCCATCGTCTTGTTTTCCTGATGGTTATGATCTCTTCACTTTTAAGAAGATCATCAATCGCAGGGTGTTAGCTAGGGTCCTACAGGCGCGTTTGACGGCTCTTTTCCAATCCAAAAAACTTTCCCAAAAAGTTTCCCAATTGAGACCAGCAATAAATTTATGAAAAGTTAGTAAACAAGCTTGTTAAAATAAATGATTTGATGCTGTTTTGAAACATCGTCTTAAACTCATTACTAACATGTGTTTGCGCTCCGTTATAAAAATGTTCATCGTAGTTATAGTCTAACGGCCTCAATTGAGAATTTCTAGCTAACGCCCTGAATTGTTTCCTTCTTTCTTAATGCTTCTATCTATTTTTCTTCTTTTCTTCTCCGTTTTTTCTTCTTTTGTGTCTCCTTGCCTGTAAATGACTGTTGCAAGGAGTGATACTCAATAAAAAATGTTTTTACTTACTTAATGATAATGCCAGTTGGCAAAGCCAGTTATACATGAGTTGCTTCCAGCTCCGTTGAAAGTGTAACGCCATGTTAAATGTTTTTCACACACACAATTTCGACACAATATCTTCAGAGACACAGTGAAGTAGAGATTGTTTTTGCAGCCGTTCTTCTTACAGTTTCAAAATGCACTGTCAGAAAAAAGTGAAAACAAAAAAAGAAAAGTTTACACAAAAAACTAAATTTTGGAGTGCATCTGTTTTTGAGTGAAAATGAACTGAAATTGATTATTTCAACCTTTAGAGGAAAGATTTTCTTTTCTTTAACAGATTTCTAAATCCGCTCTCTACTGTAAACTACTCACTAACAAACAATTCAGTAAAATCATTTATTTATTTGCTATTTTGTTCCACTTTTCATTTCTCCACTTAATCTGTCCATTTGATAATTTGTTTCATGTGATTCAATCATTTTGGTATATTTCCTTCCAAGTTTTATAAAGTTTTTTATGGTTAAACTGGGAAAATAAAATCTTGTGTGAATTCAAGTTAAACCATTTTAAAAAGGTTCACAAATTTGATAGAAGGTTTAAACTTCTTTATATAGTATGCTTCTAATATATTTAATATATAAGTAAATATATAATCTAATATATTTACTCCTTCGTAAATGACTAAGGATTCGTGTGCAACTTTTTTTAAGCAATTTATGAATATGCAAGATGATTTGTAGGAAGCAGATATTTCAGCAGCTAATCGGTCGTAGGCCTTACAGCAATTGATTGTCATCAAATGGTATTGACGGCCTGATATTTATTTCTCATTTTTCAGAATCAAAACAGTTCTACTGAAAAGAATGGAAAGATCTACTCAAGTGGTTTAGAAAGTAACTTTGGTATGTCACTCGGTGCAACTGGTGAGAGTATCAATTTTCTTGGTGATTATTCAGATATAAGTCAGGTTTGTTGATTTCAATCAAGTCCGCAAATGTCATGCGGTTTACTATTGAGAATCACTTTTCTTGTAATGACTTTTTGTCAACTTTTCATCACCATAAATAGTTGGGAAAGGTTCAAATTTTGTAGAGCAAAGTTTGAGCATTTGTGTGCAAAGCTTTATGTTCACTAAACTTTGAAGTCCTTAAGCCAATCAGATGTTATTAACCGGTATTCAAGAACGAAACAAAACAAACTTCATGTTCTTTTAGTTCCATTGAATTTTTAAGCAAACTGAAGATGTATCTCTCTACCATTTGATTTCTTGATTTAAAAACACTATCACAAAACACTATCACAAAACACCATAAATTTCAAGCCTTCAAAGTTGAAACTTGTAAAAATTGTTTCAGTATTCTGATGGAAAGCCAAAGTTTACCCTTGGTATTGATGGTCTTGACAGTCATGATGTTGGAAACTTTCGATATATTGATGTAAGTGTACATCACTATGTAACCTTTATAGAAAGATTTTCTTTTTTAACAACAAAAACATAAACTTGTAGTCTGTATTTTGATGCTGTCATACAGCTTTTATCATGCAGTTGAATGTTGAATTGTACAAATAATGAACAAAGTGACAAATTGGAAAATTTAGGCTTGAGTGTCTAAAGTATTTGTGAACTTTCTGCAGGATTCAGATGAAGAAAGTATGGATAAATCACCGAATATACAAATCAAATCTGATGAAGACGAAGAAACTGAAGTGGTCAGGTTTTTTTTCATTCTTTTTTATACTGTAAAATCTTTTGATTAAAGAATAATTACGGGCTTTTTCATGATGGTGTGTAATTGCACCTGCATGGACCCTCATACACATGAACTCATGCACATCGCACATGCAAAATGAAAAATAAACAGCCACTTTGCTCGCTATTTATAATAGACAACATTGTGCAATTGTAAACTCCATTTTAATTTCTTGCTTGTCAATAATATGATAGTCTTTGCTTAACTGGTGACATTTTTGAGCTCAATGAAGACTCACACTGTGTTTGTGAACAGAAAGTGTTTTACTTTCTTTTTACTATTTCCTTTTCATTATTATTTTGCAAGTACGTTTTTAATTGTTTACCTCATTGTAACTTAAGTTATAATTCTTAATGTTAAAAAACTTTGTATGTATAGTTTCAATTTCTTATTGTTACCAAACTTTTTGTTTACTGTCATTTCTTTTGTTAAATCTTTTATGAATTTATTTCCATTCTAAATAATAACAACAGTAGGAGATAAAAAGCAAAACAAGTTAAAATAAAGCAGAAGCTTAAAAAACCATTTTCAATGAATTCTATATGCCATGGTTAACTTATTGAACATCACATAACAACATTATACACAGCCAATAAAAACTATGGGCAGCCATGCAGACACTTTTTTTTTTTTTTTACTGAGCTCCCTTAAGGATAGTCCATACCCTCCTAAGCATGATTTCAGTTTTTCCCTGATAATTTGAAATGTGTTGATTTTTTCTTATCAAAAGTATATATTTTCTGAATCCTTATTTAATTATCTGTCTAAAGGCTGAAATACACGATCATTTTAAAATGATAAATGACAAATGATAATTTTTTTAATCCTTTAAAAAATGATTAGAACATCTGTTTACACGGTCATTTATGATTACAACATTTTTCTAAAAGTTCTATGGTAAAAGAGTAATTTTCAGTCATGAACTCCAGCGGCAGTAAACGTAGTTGTTGCTGTTATGTCCAAATGACGAAAGAGGAAAAATGAAAGGCAAAAACGAAGACATTGGGTGAAACCTTGGCTACAAAAACGAAACTTCTTAGGAATTCATAACACGCTTGTGAGGAATTTCAAGCAAGAGATCATTATGAATATTCAGAGTTGTTAAAATTTTGAAGAAATATGAAGTTTAATGAGTCCTTCTATCGAGAAATATTGCACAGTAATGCGTGATACTCTTTCCTCTTTGGTCCTTACGTTTGTAATTTGTGGACGAAACATTCCACAAAATCTCCTGTTCCTGCCACAAATTAATAAATTGGACAGTTGATGCTAAGTTAACCAGCGACATGTTTATTTAATATGCAGACTGTCACTTTGTTTTTCTCCTTCATAATCTGCAAAAAAACTCATCGCGTGACTATACTAAAGTGAGTAGAACAATAGAACTGACGCAATTCAATAGAGAAATTCCATCATTTTTTAAATGAAAACTCAAACATGTTTGAGTTATCATTTTTAAATGACAGTTGAAAATGACGGGTATTTTTCGTCATTTTTTGAGCGTTTACACGATCAGTGTTCAATGATCATTTAAAAAATGTCATTTTAAAATGATCGTGTATTTTAGCCTTAATGAGCCATATTTTGTTTATTAAAAATGAAAAGGACAGGAATTCGAAGAAAAAAAGTAAAATTTAGAACGCATTGAATTAAAAAGTTCCAACTCCCCTCCATTACACTTTTTTTTCAAACAAATTGCACTTTTGAAATCCATGATCATTTGTCGAAAAAAGTTTGCCACAGTTTTTTTCAAAACTCATTACTTCCAAAAATATAAAGCTTTTTGTTCATGACCCTATAAAAACGTTGATTCTTTAACTGCAACTCTCCCTCACGGGGCGAATTTTGATTCTTTTCAAAATATGTGGCAAACTTTTTTGCGCAAAGGCCAACTGAACAAAATGAAAAAAACCGCATGGTTATATCTCGTTCACAAGGGGAGTTGGAACTCTTTAAATGTTGGTCATCAAGCTAAAATTACTTTCAGAGAAAATCACATTTAAAGATTTTTTCTTCTTCCATCGCTTGTGTAAACAAAATTTAACAGCGATCAAATTCTATTGTGAATGTGAGATGTTGGAATGTATGAAAAGTTAAAAAGGTAGAAAACTACCTCATTGAATAATGATAGTGTGTATAATTATAAAGAAAACCACCTGGTTTTATTTTTAACGATAATAAAGCAAAATATTGAATACGAAAAGTAAACAAAGCCGAAAAAGTATGTATGGCGTCAAATCTCTTTTATTTCACCGAAAGATTAATTACTTGTGTAAACAAAGATTTTTTTGCCTTTTGGTTTTTGCTAATAACTCCATAATTATTTGGAATTTTAAAATTCTGATTGCAGAATCTGTTTTTAAATAAAAAATTGAAAGGAAATATTTAAAAAAAATTTTTTTCAAAAAAATTCACCTTGGAGGGTATTGACTATCCTTAAACCAGATCTGTACTAGACTATAAGGTTTTACGATGACACATGCAACAGGAAAATAACTGATCATTGCAGCAAATAAATTCACTTGATGAAAGGTAGACAGTTCCAACTTGTGGCTGTACAAAGTGCAAGTTATAAAAACAAATTCATCAAATTATAAACCACTAAATTTTATTAATTAAAAAATGATAGACCAGATCTTGGTAATGTATCATGTATTTTCGGACTACAAAAAATAAATTCGTTAAAATTCCTGCTGTTGTGTCAATTTAAAAAGTTTTTTAAATGTTGTAATACACTTGAAGTCATAAGTGCAAACAAAACCAAAATGATTGATTCAGCATTGCATGCTTTGTCTATTCTATGCAAGTGATTAGTCACACTTGCACCTAAATATTCGTGAAAAAGCCTGATCTATGTTCGCTGGCATTTATAACGATCTTTTCTTCTTTCCAGGATTTTGGCATAAATTCTGGACTGGCTGCTCGATTAGACAAAATGAACATTGACAATTTAGATGGATTTAATACGTACCGTGATGACAGTGACGAAAGTGATTTTGATATTAAACAATCATCCACAGACAACTTTCATTTGCTTAAGGCTGAAAGTTCAGAAAGGGCCTTATTAGGTAAGAATGACACTGAAGAAGATGAACGAAAGAAACGTGCGACATTGTTAGCTGATGCTGCCGAAAAGTAAGTTGTTTTACTCGTTAACTTGCAAAGAAGCTTCATTGTAGAAGACTGGTAACTAGGCTGTATTATATGCTGTAGACAATTAATTTTCTTGTTGTCATCTTTGATTAGGAATTCAGCTTTGGGCTTCCTAATTCCTTTGTCAAGATATTTAGAATGACACCTATCAGGCTGAATCGACCGAAAATATATTTTACGAAAGTCTTTAATTTCCAAAATTTTTCAGACGGAAAAAACTTTTGGACCACTGAAAACTTTGAAGGGAAGGTCTTTCGACAAAACTTTGTCCGAAAGTCTTTTCTGCCGAAAGTTTTCGTTTGTTATCATGATGATGTTCTTAAACAATTAAGAAAGTAGATTTGCAACAAAGAAATTAAAATTTTGTTTTGCATATTATCCCCAACCAAATATACTAGAATAATAACAGAAAGGCAATCTTATAAAAGCTTTATAATTTTCTTGCTTCTGCTGGTTCGAAAATCAATATTATACAACTTTATTTTATAGAAGAAAAAACTTAGGGAGTTATGCCAACAATGATAAGCTGAGGTAATAGCATCTCTTGTTATTGAGTAATTTTTCTTCCTTTACAATTATTTTTCTTTTAAGGTTAGTTTGCTGTAATTATATTTTATGTCTTTCCTTTTAATTCCCTTTTAGTAGTCATTGCTTTATCTTAATTTTTTCTTTTCAATTTGTATTTGTAAGAGCAAAACTCTTCTTTTTCAGAGTTGCCCTTCATTGTTTTTTTCAATGAAATCATTTAGTGAATTGATGTAGATATGAATATCAAAATTTTTTTTGCACCACATAATTTCTTTGAAATTTCCAAGTGATTATGGTGAACTAACCTATGCGTTTTTTAACCACGATAGACTATGTATGGCCAATATTGTATAATGTTGTATACAAACTTACAAGACATCCTTTAACTTTATGTATACCTTGTCTCATTCATGTGAGTACTTGTATTTTGAAAATAAGGAGATTTTTTATGTTTGTTAGAAATGCAAAGGACAACATGAAAGTGTTGGAAGAATTGAAATTACAACAGGAACAAGAAATTGCAGAAGAAAAGAAAAAACTAGAAAAAGAAAAGGAAGATGTGTTAAATGAGTTTCAAAAGAAATTAGCTGCGGAAGACAAGGTTGAAAGAGACAAAATGAAGCAATTACACGAGGAGACATTGAAAAGTGAGTAAAGTTCATTATATTTTCCATTATAGCTTAATCTATTATTTTCTATACTCTAAACATTTTTACTTTTTAAGCTTTCCAGAAAAATCTTGAGGCTGAAAAGCTGGAAGAAGAAGCAAAGCTGCAGGTTTGTGAAAAATGATTTTCAATCACATATAAATCTTTCTTGGAACTAACCTCATATTTAAAACTCACATTTGTGTTCCAATTGCCACGTAAATAAAGAGGATGGTAATGCTACAGCACCAATAGAGATGAATGAGAACATTAGAGATTAGAGATGAATGATGTTTTTCTGTGATATTGGCAATGGTATCATAAAAAAATGTGGGCTTAAAACATTTTTATGATGGGACTGTGATGTCATTGAAACCTTTGATGTAGGCAAACAATCTCAACCCTTTTAATTCAATGTGAAAGACATTGGCACGTTGGTGCTGATATAAGTCGACCACAGGTCTTGATGTATTGCCGATTGGAGCATATCTGGTGGTTGGCAAAAATAAAATTTGTAGTCGTCTTAATGGTAAAAGTTCATCTTTTTGTCCACCAAAATGTCTGATGCTAAGACGAAAACCATGTAATAAGCATCACACAAGTTAGAGAGAAAAGAAGAAAAATTGTCTTCCATGACATGCACTAACAGATGTTAATAGGGTTTTTATTTCTTCTTTTCTTCTTAAAAGCTTTCGCCGCTGGTCCTTAATCGGTTGAAATACTTCTAAACAAGCTGTTTCAATGAGTAAAAGAAGTAACAAAAATAATCAATTAAATTCGCTTCCAATCTTTTGTAACGTCTATGGTCATACGGTTACAGTGAAATACATTTAATAATGTTTCAGTTACGGCATCACAAAAAATTCATGAAAACATCATCTTTGATCACGAAATGTTTCACGAAAGTGAATGCAAGAATGATGTTGTTCTAAAATGGAATAAAAAGGAAACCACTCTTGGTGTTTTCTTCTTAAATTGCACTTAATTAAAATCACAAAAAGTCGCGAGCAATAATTGTCACGAGCACCTTGAACTGATAAAAAGTGTGTACATTAAAAGTCGCAGGACACCATTTTGATAAAAAATTTTGTACATATAAAATCCTGTAAAATACATAAATTGCAGCGACATCGAGAAAATATTCCTCTAACGACGTCGTTCTCAATAATAATGCACCCTCTTTCTGCATTCACCACCTTTTTCAATCATTTAAGGTCGGTTTCCACTGCGATATAAGATGGTGTAAGCTGGTATAACCAAAATGGAATAGACGGTTATTCCACCTTATACCGCAGTGGAAACATCTAATAAAAAAATCTACACCAATTTTTTTCTGTCTTAATCCACACTATTCCATCTTTTTTCTTATTCCTGGATGGAATAAGATTTTAAAGCAAAACCACGCTATACCAACATTTTTTGAGACATCAAACGATGCCGCGCACACCTGATGTCTGTGACGTCACACTGTAAGGAATCTTTTTCGAATTTTGCTGTTTGTTTGTCTAAATGTAAAATCTATCCATCTAAAATTCATGGATTTCAAGAAATTTTGTAATTCAAACTAATAAATTTCGGGGCTATGGGAAATTTGAATGAGTAGGGTATTTCAGTAGAACTTCACTCATGAATCTTTTGAGTATTTTGCGAGGTTGGGCTTACATTCATATTCATTCGAAAGATAATGTTGTAACGGAAAGAAAGAAAAATTCGACTTTTTTGAAATTATCTGTGTTTACATAAAATTAAAAGATACGCTTACCTGAAGAAGTATTCACGATCCCCTTCACGCAATTCTTTGATCAATCGGTGATATTCTCCATATTCCTCTCTCAACTGAAAAATATCACGAACCCAGAATTTGGGTTTTCGACGAATTTTCTTTTTCACCTCACGGTTTTGTTTTTTCCTTCGCCTCCTTAAGATTATTACAAGGGAAGCCATTTCCAACAAATCATCTTCACTTTCATCACACTCGAACTCAATCATCTTTCTCTTAAAACTTCTCTCTCTTTCTGTCACGAAAGTTTTTCGAGACAAGATAGTATTCCAATTGGAACGCGCTTAATTAATTAGGTTTAAGTAAACAATTTTCTTATTCCATCTTATTCCATTTTGGTTATACCAGCTTATTCCATCTTATACCGCAGTGGAAACCGACCTTTATGGGCTGAAACAAGACAAAAGTATGCAACAACAGGATGACTGGCGGGAAATTCTTCAGGGTTCATTTTTCCGGAAACGAGGAAAAATAGCTGGAAATTCATGAAATATTAAAAGTCGTGACCACAAAAAGTCGCGAATCCTAAAAGAGAAAAATGTCGCATACACGAAAGTCGCGCCTTTATTTGTGCCTTAGCATGTTGACAACCAGCTTATAGTGATCTAAAACCTATTTCAGATTATTATATCAAGGGTACTTCATCGTGGGAATTTGTTTCGAAACCATGACAAGCAAACTTTCAATTTACTGCTACTTTTTGAAAGAAGCATGTTTACTTGACGACTGCTTGTCTCTGTTGATAACTTCAATGGAAAAAATGCAGCATTCCTCGTTAGCCACGAGCAGGTGCGTTTCTTGCCAAATAGTTACAAAATGTAGTTCCTATTGTTTTTATTGTTCATTGAACAATATTCGAATTCAAATCGAATTTCAATGGAATACAATTAATTACATCAATAAGAAAAACGTGAGGAGACATAGCTAACTTTCAATGCTTTTTATTTAAAAAGAAGAAGAAAAAAAAATAAAATGAAAAGTAGGAATAGGGATTAAAAAATGAGTTATTTAACAGTTTGCATGACGCTCGTAACAACCTTGTGTCACCAAAGCTGTCTTTGTCAATGCTGTTTCAAATATTTTAACGCATGTTGATCATAACACTTACACAAGGTTGACATACATAATTCCGACCTTGGGAAGGTTTAGTTCGCCTGTACCAAAACTGTAAACTGTACAAATTTTTTACTTCAAACGGTAGTTTACTTTAAGATCCCTATTTTCAATAGGAAAGCAAGTCTAACTTTATCCGGACCATAAAACAAAATATCTCTACAGAAAAACAAACAGAAGAAGAAAAGCTACGAAAAGAAAATGACAAGGCCGTTGCTGCTTTAAAGGAAGAACTGGTCAAAACAAAGGATCGTATACAGAAAGAGAATGAAAAAGAAAAATCTGACCTTGAGAAAAAATTGAAGAATGAACTCATTGATGATGAAGCAGCTCTACGACTAAAATACGAGGCAGATTTACAAAAAATCAAAGAAGAGTTGCAGAGAGAGAATGAAACTGTATGTTTAACATCTCTTTTATGAGCTATTGTGAAGCTTATGTTGTTTGGATTATTAACTGAACTTCATCTTGTTTGAGTTTTTGGTATGAGTCAAAAAACTTTACTGCAAATATTTGGGTTTTTTTATTAACAACATGAGATGAAGTGAAAGTTACATTTTAAAATCCAAACAGTTGAGAACTGAGGTATTGCCTGCTATTTGAATTGGCATATCTGAAAAACATCACCTGCTGAGCTTTTTTCTTTTGAAAATATACAGCTTACAATTTCTCAAAGTTCAAACGAACAATTGAACCATTAGGATGAAGTGGAAATTCAATGCATATCTTAATACATACTAACTTGTGGCTTTAAGGAGTATCTTTAAGGAGGTTACGTGAATATTCCATGGGGATTTAAGAAGGAAATGAAACTGCAGGAAAAATTGACTAGCTTGTTTGGATCTGTAGTTAATTAATTTTTTTTCTTAAAGCAAAAAGAAAAGGTTCAGCAGCAGTACCAGTATAAACTACAACAATTTCGTACAGAGTTGGAAGAAGAGCACGAGAAAACAACATTGCAGATGAAGCAGGAACAACAGGATTCACCAGAGGAAGTCCAATTCATTGACTCACTGAATCAAAGTAAATTCAATAGTCTCAATGAGCTTCGAAAGAGGCAAGAAGATTATACAAGGGAGCTTGAGAAGTTAAAAGAAGAAAATGAAATGGAAATTCAACAGTTGAAATTAGACTTAGAGCAGAAGTTGAATGTTTTAAAAGAAGACTTTAAAGAAAAGGTAGAATGTTCAATAAATCTTTGTGTGTATTTATAGATCTGCCTTCATTAAGTTTTGTAACCCTATGTTTTTATCATGGTACACAAAGATGTTTTGTTTTGTTCTATCCACCAAAACAAAATTTTAGTCCACCATGAAGCGTTTCCTGGCCTACCCAAAGTACTGCCACACTGAAAAACAATAGGGCTTGATGAATGGTCATAATTATCTCATGAATGTTGTGAATTCCATATGAATATGTAATGCCAAACAGGTCATATTCAGCAGTGATGAAATTCTTCTGCTTTGTTTTCAGAGTACCAAAGAAAAGCTCCAGTTAGAGAAACAATGTAAAGAAGAGATTGATGTGATGGAAAAACAACATGCAGAGACAGTTTCACAAATGAAAAACAAAAACACAGATGAAATAAATACATTACAGAAAGATTTTGAAGCCCAGGTATGTTCCGCAATGTTTTTACAGTCTTTCTGAACAATAGAGCGGGAAACGTCCCTGAATTCAACCGAAACAAGTCCTCGCCGCTTTTCAAGTAATGTAATTACATGTGCATCAAGAACAATAATGGCTGTGAGCATCAAAATTGTAAACACCAAAAGGTCGGTTCTCATCCAATTGAAACAGAGAATTTCTCACTAATGTGAACATATTTAATTTCCCACTAGAATTTTCATGTAGTTCTTTGTTTTGGGTTGAAATATTTCCACTGAAAGATTTTCTCTTAGTCAGGAATTCGATTTTCTACTGATGAGAACTAACCTTAAAAACAATTGACTGCTAGCTCGTTCTAATTTGTCTTGATCAAGCTCCACTTCTTAGATTCCATCTGATGTTATGTTATTCTATCTTAGAAAAAAGAGCTTGATGACCAAAAGAGAGAGCTTGATGCTGAAATGGATGAATTGGAACAGAGAAAAAAGTCATTATCACAATTAGAAAAAGATTTAACTCAGCGTAAAAAAGAAATTAGTGCACAATTAAGTAACTT
Organism: Turritopsis dohrnii; assembly: GCA_027922465.2. Lineage (NCBI taxonomy): Eukaryota > Metazoa > Cnidaria > Hydrozoa > Anthoathecata > Oceaniidae > Turritopsis > Turritopsis dohrnii. Next base: position 369,195 of record BQMF02000242.1, on the reverse strand, counting down.
GGGGGAGGAAAGTAAAACTGCTCTCAATGAAAATGTTCTGGCAAATTCACACCTTGAAAAGGAAAGGGAACAGCTTGAAGTCGCAAAAAAGCAGCTTAAAGTCGATGTTGAGGTATTGCAACAAGAAAAAACTCAGCTCGGAAAAGCCATAACAGATTTAAAAAATTTAAACAGTGAACTGAAAGATGCCACTGAATTGCTGAAAACGAGCGAAAGCCAAATCCAAGATAATGTCAAAGAACTGCTGACAAAGAAAGTTCAACTCACCGATGAAATCTCATCTACAGAAAGTAAGTATCAGTCAGACAAAGAGCAACAGAACAAATATTTGGAAGAACTTCGTAATCAGATTCAGCTGTTGGAAGTAAAAATTAAAACCAGTTCTGACGAGTTGATAAAACATCAACTGGAGAAAAAGGAACTCAAAAACAGTGATACTATTAAAACTTCAGATTATGATAGCAATGCAGCTGAGAAGCAGAGAAGTCATTATGATGATACTGTTTTTTCTGCTAATCAAATGAAAATTTCTGATTTCCCTGAAGCTGATAAACCTGAACAGGATCGAGTAGTAGATGGCAAATCACTGCGCTTGCATGACTTGGAAGACAGCTGGAGTGAAAGTGATATTGTATGTGTTTTTGTGTTTCCCTTATTAATTATAGGTTACTTTTTTTGGTTTATTCCCTTTGTTGTTGTTTTTCAGAATCAGCGTGTTAAAAGTAATAAGAATTCATACAGTAAGTTGAAATTTTTCTGTATAATCCCATTTAGGGTGATGATACAGATGATAATCTGTAACTGAAAGGGACCATTGGTAGAACTAGGAAATATATTTAGGAAAAATAATATTTATAATTATGATCTGTGATTTCTCAAGCCATTTGTGAATCTTTCCAATCTCTTGGTATGTTGCATTAACTGCTTTTTTTGGAAAAAGTTGAACAAGCTTTTGAGAGGATGATTGTTCAATCAACTTGCCCTCTCAATGTTATTTTTGATGTTATTTATCTGTCAATGCTGTGATTCAAAACTACTTTCATTAAGATTCTTGTTATTCATAATGATCTAGTTTTTCACTGTCAACTTGATCATTCGAAAGCTTATAGTCCTGTCGTGTTTTATTTGGGGGTAAGGTTGAAGATTGTCTGGAAAGATGCCATTGTTCACTTTTACTTACTTTTGTTAGGTCGATCTCGTATTAGTGGTTTGAACAGGAAGAAGAAGCTAGCATGGCAAGATGACTTAAGTGACTGTTAGTTAATGTTGTGCATTTATTTTATCATATATAATTTGTTCAAGTAACTCAATGGAGTTTGTTATGTCTAGCTGATACACTGACCGAAACTTTAAGTCTTCCTGGAAATGATTTTGAAAGATACAGAAGGCGACATAGAAGGGAAAATCCTGAGTAAGTTTATAAACAATTGCTGTGATCACATACAGTTTGAATATTGCATTTTTTTGAATGAACAATTTATTTTTTTCTTAGTTCAATAAAACTTCAATTAATGCATGAAGAAGATGCACTCATACGTGCCAAAAAATTTCTACAAAGTAACAGGGATTCTATAAAGAAAAGACAGGTAAGACATTCTCTGTTGCTATAGACAGTTGCAAACACCTTCGGAGTTATGAAAAGACGAATCTATTGCTTTCACACCATTTTTAATCCATCATTTTTATTTCATTTTTTAATTTTTTATAGCATGCTCTTTCCAAAGCTGAAGATGAATGGAGAAGTGATAGCATTGATGCAGTAAATCTATATATTAATAGCCGATTCTCTGTTTGTCCGTTTGTCTGTTACGCAAAATGGTAGATTAAGTTGTGAGCGAAATTATTTTTTTTGTGTGTGCGACGTGAGTTCCAAGCAAATAATACATTCCCCAATCGAACGTGACTTTTTTTGGCTGATGAACTAATAGGAATAACGTTTTGTTTTTATTATTATTGTTAGTTTTATAGTCCACGTTGACTTGGCTTTGAAAACAATACATCAACTAAATACAAAGAAACTAACTGATTAAACATTTTGGACAAAAAGCAGCAGTGGCAGAACGTGGCAGCATGTTCGGTTTGCCAGTGTATCCTAACGCTGAGACGGGTGAACTTTTTTTTGAGCAATCAAAATGTTTAAAAACCGATAGGTAAAAAAAGAGTATCATTAAAACAAAATGTTTTTTTTTTGCTTTTCTTTTAATAATTTAATTTCTTTTTTTAATTGTTAAGCGCTTCTGATCGAACGTTTTTTTATTCTATTTATTCATTTAGCACGTGCCTTTTTTCTCTCCTCCCGTGTGAACTTTTTAAGAAGAGAAACCATTTTCCCCCTGTTTGATAGCACCCATGTTAGAGCGCGTAACTTTTTTAAAACAAAAGCTAATACGTTTTTAGTGTATTGTTGTACTGATCAACGATTGTTTTAAAAAATAAATAAGTAACACATCATGAAATTAGGGGTTTTTTGGAACCATTGTTTAAACTGATATTTGATATTTGATTTCGAATCTGCCTTTGGCTGAACACAAGTTGTACGAGCCGTTTTTCAGGAAATATGAGGTTTGGGGTCTCCGGGGTGACACAGAGCAGGTGCACATGGGCGGCGAGCGACGCCGCCTTGGCGGCTAGTCTTCTTTATTTTTCATTAGTTTGTTGTAATTGTGAGGTTTAGTTTGTTCTCATAATGACCTTTGGTGAATTGCAACGGTCAACACATTTAAGTAGGTTTGACAATAAGAGTTTTTTGTTGTTGTTGTCTTTTTTACAATTATCTAGTTAAACATCTGCTGCTTCATATCTAATTCGTTCATGATACAGTATCCTTCCTTTATTTTGAAACCAAATCACATTGTTTGTTCACATTGACTCTATATTTCGAAACTATTCAACTTACGAAGAAGTCAAAATATAAACGCAGCACACTTAAGAATTGGCGTAAGTGATCGATTTCACGCTCACTCTTGAATTAACGCTACTGTGCCTTCGCAGATATAAACAGATTTTCTGAACTTATGAGGATGCTTTACCATAGATGTTAGATTTAACTTCCAACTAAATCTTCCTTCCCTGTTCCAGTTAGCGGTCAGGATAATACCTCAGAAACCGTCAGAAACCGCATGATATTAAGAGTTTTATTTCTCAAGTTAATTGAACAAACTTTCAACTTCACAAGTTGGTCAAGAAAGCTAAGATACTCCTACTAATAAAATCATGAATTATCCATCGTTACAGCCCTCGCCTCGTTCCTAATATTAATTATGACGTCATTCATCATAATAAAAGAACTTCGTAAAGTAATTTTCCCCGAAGCATCATCACTTTTTGTGAGTGCCACAAACATCTTTATTACATGAAAGTAGGCAGGACTACACCCATTTATTAATTGGAATTTTTTTTTCATTGACCAACAGAGTTAATCTGCTTTCTAATAACTGTGCACTGATATGATTCCTTTTGGTCGATAAAAATGTTCTCAAGAATTTGCATTTTTAAACAAACGCCCTTTCCGAAAAACAACCTTCCTTTCCGAAAAATTTTTTTCATTGGCCAAAATCGTCTTTGCTCAGATTAAAGGCAAGGTTAAATGCCCAGATCGATTTATAGATCATTTATTCTGTCTGAAAATTGTAATTCTTGTTGGATATTGGAAACTGTAGTTGTGAATGTTTAGTTGTGAATGTTTCAATGCGTTAAATGGTGGTTCAAATGCATGCATTGTTTAGGGTGTACAAGTCAGTCCGAAAGCCGCACATTTCATGAAGTCTGTTCGAGCAACACTTGATCAAGTATGCTTGCTACTCTGCTTGCTTGTATTGCAGCTGTAAACTGTGCTAAAGCGATCTTTTTTATTACGAAATGATTATTTTACACTTAGCGTAATCTCGCTGAATTGAAATTTAAGCCTAATCTAATCAGGAAATGTTTAAGTTCTCATAACTTTCGAGAGTCATTTGTGAGAGGCTAGCTTTAAGGGGATTGGTTAAATAGACGCATTGAAGATTAGAGTAATTGCTCTCTCTGTAAACTTTTCTTTGATTGGTTGGTTGATTATAGTATTTGACCGAAGTTGTTCTGTCTTACTCCCAACATAGTTTAAGCTGTTTAAGTTTGTGTATAGTGATATTTGAATTGATATTTGGTTTTATTGATGCCGTAAACCGTGTGTTTAGGAGGGTGCTGACATCGAGGAAGCTATCAGCAATATGGTGGAAGGGCAACAGTACATCCAACGAAAAGAAAAAAATTTAAGATTTCTAGAGAGTGCTCTGAATGCTGGAAACGTGAGTTGACTACCTCATTGTTTTCGGCTTGATGTACTGATTGATCAAAAAGTTCCAGTAGCCAACAGTTTTCTGATTTCAATCGGTTTTCCGATTAATTGTTTTACTCATAACAAGATAGACGATTACGTCATCGCCTCGTTTCCATTTTTTAAATTACTTGTGAATCATCTTTCCTGGGGTATCGTTTCCTTTTACAAACGAAAGAAATGTCATTATTGTTCTGCTTGAAAGTGAGGCGACACTGTTGTGACGTCATTTCCGAAAACATGTAAGGTTTACACCAAATGTATATCATCTTGTTCATCTCCAGTAAATTAATGACTGAACCAAATCTCTCCTATCGAAGAAGACTTTCTGGCAGGTTCAATTACAATGAAATGTATTGAAATGTTTTTGTTTTTTGTTTTTTTTTCATAGGATTTACTTACTTCAGATGATTCGGACAGTCAATCGGACAATATAAACAGACTCTACCATCTCAAGAAAAATCGTCGCCAGCTTGCAGATTTTATGGAGTATGGGCCGTGGATTGATCGAGTGGTTGACGAAAGTCGGGAACCGCGTCGGCAGATATTAGACAGTTATAAAGACACTTATCCATGTCATATTGCAGGATCTTATCATCCTTCCTTAGTTCGACCAAAGAGTGCGTTGGCCACATATCCTGTCAACGACACTCAAGAACAACTTGAGCGAACCTTCCATAGCAATCTTACCCAGCAATCTGTTTTGCCGAGATATTTGAGGTTAAATCATGTAGATGAGAGAAACAGATTTACTAATGGGCATAGTGAGACGAGACCATATTCATACCAAGACTCGACTGGAGAAATGTCCAGGTAACCTGTTAGTTTTAACTTTTATCTGGTTGATGCTTATATCGTATAGATGGGGGTTTACAACCTTCAGTATTTCCGACATGCTTTTTATAAGTAAAGTGTCTGTGATGTTTGACTAAATAATGACAGAAGCAAAACTCTAACTTTAAAGGCAGGCCTGGTTGCATTCTGATTGAGATTGGATCAGGTCTAGATAATGCAGCTGACACACATGAGTGTCATTAGAGAAAAACTGAGTTGGAAGCGTATATGTTAACAGTTGGTTAAGAGGAGGGTTTCGCAACATTGAGATATTAGTTGAATTCACAACCAGTGTTGTATTGTGATTCGTCTAGTTCATTTATGTTGGTTTGCGAAGCGTTTCATGTCTTCCAGAAGTATCCTTCAGAGGCGTTTGTTTGTTATGATGTAGGGAAAGTTTTGAAAATATGCAAGTTCCCAAGCTGCGTCCGTTACCTTCTGTTGAAGAACGTTTGGAAAAGAAATGGTTAGAATACTTTGGAGGTAAGTCTCATCTTGATCTGTAATGTAGGGTGGACTAGAACTAAATGATCGCTTCCTTGTTTCTCTGGATTGTTTCAGATCGACTTCAGCCTTCTTACTCGCAACCTCCACGCCCTTCAACATGGGGATACACGCCAGCACTGTAAGTAATAATTAAAACATTCTTTCCAATTAATTAGACCGTCGAACTATAGATTCCAAGTCCCATCCAGTTTATGGAATCTAACCGGAGTCTTAAGAGTAAGTAATTGTGAGTCTTATTTACGCTAACTTTCTTCACAAGGGAACAACTACGACAATCGACCAATCGTTTACACAGCGCCCCATCGAACACTGAGAAACGCCTTCAAGGACATGCAGAATGGCTAAGAAGCGTGAAGAGAGATCGGGAAATTTCGGATTCATATCCCAATAACAGTACTCGGTATCCTTTTCCTGAATAGTATTATACAGTGGAACCTCTATTAATGGTCACCTCCTGATAAGCGGCCAGAAAAGAAAATCCCTACCAAATTTATTGTCAAACTCTTATAAAAAAAAACCTCCATACATCGGTCACCTCCAATCAACGGCCAAACGGCCATTTTCTATTGTCTCAATGTGTAATTTTACCTCTATTAACGGTCAAAAAATCTTTTCTTTATGCAAGCAAATGAAAGGAAAAATAAAAAAACATTGTTACTTTATTTACAATAATTACAATTATCAAGTCAAGCTACCTTATCTATTGTAGATGATTTGAGCAACTTTTGTGAAACATTAAGTGATGCTGACTTAGTAAGTGCTTTGAATCTTGTCATACTTACGACTTGAAGCACTTAGGCTCAATAATGTTGTGTTTACTTTAATCATGAATAATTCTTTATGCCAATACAACGGCCCCAAAGTGGCCGCTATTAGAGGTTCCACTGTATGAGGTTTATATTTTTTTCGGATAACAATGCCTGAAGTATCAGAAGACCTTTAGAAATTTCTTGTACACTAAGTTGTTCGTTTCTTCGAATCGAAATTCCTCCTTAACATGGTGTGTGAAGTCATTATCCGTCACCTTGGAAACCTACGTCGTACATCAAAGAAGCCGTCGTGCTGCCGGCCTCTTCCGACAACGTCAGATTTAGTTTGAGCGACAATATGGAGTTGTTGTTTTCGTGACCTCTAACTAATTGTTTTATGAATGCTACAGCATGTTTGTTTGTTATTTATACAAAGAGGACAGTGGCAATGTTGATCACGTTTTATCGCCTTAAGATTCTGAAGGCTGGCCTTGTATACAATTTCCCCGAATGTCCGAACACAAAAAGCTCCGGCGTGAGCAAATATCCAACTGTTTATTTGGTTTGATTCCCACAAATTCTCGAACTTGAAAAAATTGCTTTCATAATTTCAAGCTTAGTGCATGCGCAATAATAGCTCCATTATGACTATGAGCGCGAATCTTTCGCGGGAAAGATAAATCCTGCGTTTATAACCGAATGAAACATGTTGCGATATTAACGTTAACTCAGTTTTACACAATATCATTATGAAAGATAATATATTTAATGATACTGATGGATTTTTATTTTGTTTGAAATTTTTTCCGTATTTATTTTGATCATTAAAATATGAATAGAAATGGCAACAAATTAAAATTATTTTATGTTTCCTTTTTTCGTTCCTTATTACGGTAGCAGCGATAGCGAATACCGTATTAAAACACCCGCGGACTCCTACTACTACTACTCCTCCGGCCGAAATGGCAGTTTAGTCTACGATTTAGAGTCTGCGAATCCCCACTAAAAACTCAATATACATTCTAATGAACGAACATAGCCTTTTGAATTTTCGAAGGTTTTACATCACATACATTTAAAATACGTTTTCTTTGATATTTTATCACTTAATTGATGAAGGAATGGATATTAATCAAATAGGTCTACATAAAACTGGGACTTTTAGTTACTTATGGTTCTGAATCAATGAACTTTGGCACTTGAAAATAGATATGTTTTTCGTGTCAGTAAAGCACAGATCAGACTTTTCTTATTACTTTCTTCGTTTGTTAGCTATCTGTTCTGTCTTTGAACATCAAGGTTTTCAAAAATCGAGTTAAAAAAAGGCAGTTGTCTGTTTGAATTCATTTTCGGTTTCAAAAAGTTATAATTCAAAACATACATTTTTTTTTTCGAAGAAACGCGTTTTTTTTCCTACATAAGCTCTTATAAAAAAAACGTACGTCATAAACAGCTCATGCATGTATAATTCTTTTGTCTTCTAATAAATTGAATTGCTGGTGTGTTACGATTAGACCCTATTTACACGAGTTAGTAATTTTAAACATTATAATATCGTTTATGCCTGTTTTCCACCAGTAAGATATCTCAAGAAATAACATTTACAGAACGTTTAAGAACTTTAAGTAAAATTTCAAATTTAAAAGTATTCTTGTGGCAAGTTCTTTTGCTGCTACCGTTTTGCGCCATCTGGCTCTTGTTTGTTATGAAACCATTTAAACCTTTTGTTTGATTTTCTTAACCTATCAACCTGAATGCTGATACAAATGACCAGTGTATATCACACAATGGCAATTAGAAATATGCTCTAACCATAGTTAATAGAAATACAGATGGTTCAGAGCCTTTCAATAGCCTATTCAAATATGTTATTCATCGATTTGATCTTTTTTAAAGTGACATGAAGCTGCAAAACAAAAATGTTTTGAAGAATTACTATATGATTTTGACGTAGTAAAGTATACCCGAAGCGATGTTTTCTAGATATTTTCATTTATTTTTCATATTCTGAGCTGTGATCTTTGAAAGTATATCAGAAATTGTTAACGTAATTTTGATCTGAGAAAAAAAGACAAGAAAAAAAACCCGTAGAAACAATACGACATGTTTTTTTATCTTTCAAAAATAAAAAATATAATTACAAAATCCACACTTGTTCTATTAAAACATACCTTATCGGCCCTTTTTACGCCGGCCCTAATTTAACGCCGGCCCTTTTTACGCCGGCCCTTATTCCGCCACTCCAAGATTTTGCCTTAACGCCACTTAGGGCCGTTATTTACGCCTCAAAAGTAAAAAAGAAAAAAAAATTTTTTTTAAGCACTATTTTTCACTTTTTCTGTTCAAATTTTAACTTATACTACAAATGTCTTCTAATATATATCATCTAATACATCGTAAGACTTAATCTATTACAGTTATTTCGTCCTCTTTTTCATTAATGCTTTCATTATTTTCTCTAATTCCTTCATCGTCATCTGATTCTACCTCTATTTCTGCTTCAACTTCCCCTTCATCTGACTCTTCATTGTCTCCAAAGAGTTCTTTCATATCTAAAGTTTGTTTCATTTTTTCAAATCTAAATTTCAACTTTAAAAAATAACGCCGATTTTTTGAAAAATTTCCATTTTTTTGGCCCTTTTTACGCCGGTCCTTTTTACGCCGGCCCTTTTAACGCCGCGCACCAAAATTAACGCCACATTAGGGCCGGCGTAAAAAGGGCCGATAAGGTAGTTAAATACTGAAGGTGCTGCTATTCAATATTTTGTGATAGAAATATTGAAGCACAACGCGCACTGGAAAATGTATTTACAACTCGTTATAAAAAAAGTTTAACTCATGCCAGGCCAAAATTGTTCAGTAGTTGGTTGTGGGGTGTGCAGGAGTACAAAAGGTATAGGAATTTTTAAAATTTCATCCGCAGATCTTGACAAGAATTGAAGAACACGTTGGTTGGCAGAAATCACGAGGTCAAGAGAAGTTGATAAAAATTTCAAAGCCTTGATAGAAAAAAGTCACGTATATGCATGTGAAAGACATTTTAAGCCTGATGATATCGAAATATGTAAGTTAATTTTCTAGTCATTTCAGTCTGTTTCGGATTTTCTAAAAAACATGGATTTTTCGTAATCTAGAGTATTTTGCTCGTGAATAACTGTCGTTTTATTATAGTTGTCGGAGAAAAAGTAACAAGGAAAAAGCTTAAACATTTCGATGTGAAAGTCCAGTTTGAAATATTTCTGTGCTCTTCTGGACAATATTCGAATAATATGTTGCATAAAATAAATCTGTATTCTTGAACTTTATGTCATTATTTGTTGCCTCTGTCAATCGGAGAACACATTTCTCAAGGCAGTTAGGAAATTCTGCCAATTCCTTATGAATATTGACATAAACGGTATTCTTGAGTAGCTTTTCTACAACTTTATTTAGACCATCCTGCAAATCTTCGTTTCTTAACATCGAAGACTGTTCTTCCTGCTCCATTACGGTGTCGTCTACCACCACCACTTCCTCTTGTTCTGTTGTTGTTTGTGAAGAATGTTTTATCAGTTTGTGTCTGAGTAAGCCTCCAGCAGTCTTGTACGGTTTTTGACAGAACTCACAGATGGTAATATCTTGTTCTTCCATCTAGAGAAAAGCGATCACATTATTTTCTCTGGAGAAAAATTAACAACCAATAAGATAACAAAATAAGTCACCATTCTGTGTTCATTTTGAAAGAAAATATTCTTTAAATACTTACATTTTCCACTAAAACATTATTTTCACTACCAAAAAGCTCAGATTCCTTTAACCTGACAAGAATACTATCAAAATCGTCTTCTAATAAGTGTTTGTAATCGCTTAAATTGCCAGTATCTTCACTATTGCACGCCATATTTATTTTGATCTTTGCAGCTTCACGATCACGTGACATGCACTTTCAACATCCGGACGTATAACAATAGGAAAAACACGAGTCACCAAACCATGTGTTTCTATTAACTATGCTCTAACAAACACGATGTAACGAATGATACTGTTATAAATGCTGTTGTGAGCCAGTCGAAAACAAACCAAAACTAGAAGCCATTAGGCTTGAACAATTTCCGCATCAGCCCTTGAGAAAATTGCTTTAGGCTTATTTTCAAGATATCTGAATGACTTGTACACTGACTAATAATTAGATACAGTCTGGAATTCATCAAATTACTCCCTTCTTTAATTTATTTAACTTAATCTTGACAGCTTTGCAATTTACTATGATGTTTCGGGGCCAGAAAAACAGTTCACCAATATCTTACGCATGATGTTTATTCATGAAAATTGAAGATTTTTCGAAATTTGGTCCAAATTTGGCCCAAATTGTCCAATTTTAATCAAATCTGACAAAATGACTGTCAAATTTGAAATCAGCACCTTTCAATTGTAATACGTGCAAAATTTCATGAAATTTGAAGAAATTTCGAAATTTGGTCTAAATTTGGCCCAAATTTTCCAATTTTAGTCAATTCTGACAAAATGACTGTCAATTTTGAAGTCAGCACCTTTCAATTGTAATACATGCAAAATTTCATGAAATTTGAAGAACTTTCGAAATTTGGTCCAAATTTGGCCCAAATTGTCCAATTTTAGTCAATTCTGACAAAATGACTGTCAAATTTGAAATCAGCACCTTGTCTAAATTGCCCAATTTTAGTCAAACCTGTCCTAAGTTCCTAGCATAGGTCAGTCATTAACTATTCTGAATAAACAAACAATCCGAAATCCGAGCGAACTTTCCGAAAACGACGAAAAACTGTGACAGAGATAAATACATAGATAGAATGCTATAAGCGCGGAAATTGAATAAAATATTGTTATCACGTAAATGAAGAATAACTCCTTTGTACGTCGATATGTTAGATGTGTATGCTTTATTTCATCAATATCTCATCGGTATGGAACAAATGTCCATTTGTTACATCTGGAAGATAACAAGAGAACACAAACAAGTTAATAAACTAGTTAAAGAACAGAACTAACAAGTCTAGGCACAATGGCATATGGCTACAGTAAATATGAATTCGATACAGATCAAATTTGTTTGGTAAATGAAATATTTTCCCTTCACCTTTAACTTCTTTCTGAAACGAAATCAGATGAAGTATTTTCTCATCTGCAATCATTAGAGCCTCCCGGAGCATCGTATAGACTTTGTAATGCCATTGGAATATAAGGTTCTGAAACCTCTAAAAGCCTACATAAGCTTCAAGAGCTTCCATCTTGATTTGTCAAAGGAATGGTACTTGAAAGAATTCTTCTTCAGAAGAAAATCACATAAATTGATAACAAAGCAGTATTGCAAATCTTAAGATAAGCCGTTTGCTCACAAAGCACTATCTAGATAAACTGGTGAAAGTTCTTTTGGACAGAGAGTTATCCTCAATAATCGTATATTGAGATTCCTGGGTACCTGGAAGACGACATTAAGGATATGTTAACACATCCCTGACTATATTCAACTTCCAGCATTAACAGCTAATATCATAATCCACGGAATTCCTGTCAGCTTACCTGAAGATATTGTATCCAGTGTTTGATGCAGCTGCTACGCCAAAGATGATGCAGCATCTACAACTATGCAAGGAAGCATTATGGAAGAGATGGAAACCTGAATATCTGCGTGCTTCATGTGAGAAACGTACACGTTTTCAAGAAAAACAACCATCAACATTTTGCTACATACATAAGGTGTATGGGAGACCAGTATTTACTAAAACATAGAATATTAAAACTATAAAATGATACATAAGATCACTTCATTAATCCATTAATCCATTCTTAATTTTCCTTTCTTTGTTGAATAGCCTGCATAGGTTTCACACTACACAAATTAGTTTGTTCTTGTTATACCAGTCGCATTTATTATGGGTAACTCCAATAAGTGACGCATTTGAGATGCGGCGCTTAATACAGGACAGTGCTTGTTTCAATTTTTTATTCTAAAGCGCCATGGTAGAGGGCGGCGATGAAATCGGTACAAGAAATAGAGAAATATAGTAAGTTCTTGTGTAGATTTTTATTTTTCTACACTGATGAATTCTCCTCTCTCGTACAGCTGGGATGAAGGCTGTTCAAAAATCAAAGATGGCCGAACAGTAGCAAACACGTGTGCTGTAGTTAGAAAAAAGTTTAACATTGGGTCTGATGGGGCTTTTCTTAAATTTTCTAAATTTAAGAGTTGCTATGATTTTTTCCACAACACTGAGTGGGTATCAATTCGGAATTTATTCACGTTGATTCAGACGAGGAAGATGAGATCGGAGAAAGTGATGTTGTTGGTACTCGCTATTCGCTAGGGGCGGGTAAACAAACAAGAATTAGTATCATTGAGACGAGAACCTAGGAATCCATATGATAAAAATGCAATACGAGTTGATAATGTGTATGGTGAGCAAGTTGGTCACATTAAACGAGAGCAAGCAGCAGTCATATCACAAATGGTAGACAAGAAAACAAGATTGAAGGGTGAGTCCATAACATTCGCTAACTGCTTTAAGAGGAAGATGATTTACTGAAAAAAATATGTAGTTCTTAAAGTAGAATTTTCTTTTTAACGTGTTTAATGCTCATCCAGGTTTAGTTACAAACAAAATGAACAAACGTTATTAAAGATTTTCTAATTTGAGAAGCAAAAGAACAAAGTGGGGTATAGAACAGATGGATTATGTATTGATTGATTAATTCGGCGAAAGCGAGGCAGAAAGCAATATACGAAACGAAAATCTCAAAAAACTGATACATGCAGTCTTTGGAAAAGAAGTTGAGTAAGAAGGATGATTCGGAATCTGATGATGCCGTTGATGAACCAGACTGGTTGCCTTGTGGTAGAGTGCTCCCTTCCTGTTCGGGAGGTCACAGGTTCAATCCCCGACCGAGTCATGTCAGCGACTATAACAGTGTGAATCACTCCTCTCTGCTTAGTACTCAGCAAGAGAGTAGGAATGATGTCTAAGGTGGTTGTCTAGTTGAGTGGTTCTTGTCATTACAGCTTCCGTAGCCCAAATGGGGGCTTTAAATGCTCTAGGACGACCTTCGCAGGACCCTCATTGATAACAGTACCTGGGTAAACATTCGTAAATAATAAATAATAAATAAATAATAATAATAGCCATCTTTCATTTCAAAATAGACGTAGAATACAAACCTTCTGTGGGTGTCAGCGAATCTCAAGAACAGGTTATGGCTATGAAGAGACCACGCAGGTTTTGATACTCTTTTTAGAATGAGCTTATAAAGTTATTGATAATTACTTTAGAGAGATGTTTGATTAATATTTTGTTTCTTCTTCATGATATTTGCAAACAAGAACCACACGAAAAAAGCCACGTTACAATTTTGATGAGGATGACTGGATAACTGAACAGGAAATATGCAACCCTGCAACTAAACGGAAACCCAAGGTTCAAAACAGAATTAATGATACTGCTAGTAGACAAGAAAATTCAGTTGAAACAGAAAGAGATGGTTTTATTTGTGGCCAAGCATTTTGTTTTTTTTGTTTTTTTTTTCAAACATGCCTGGTTTACTTTCGAAATAAGATATCACCGATTTTCTTCAAGAGGAAAAACTTGGAACTTCTCCAATCTGCTTCTCATCAGAAGGTTTGTCATCTTACTACTTGTTCATACGGGCTTGTTGACTCAAATGAAATGCACTATAGTATTCTTTTTCGAGAATCGAACACCTTGACATGTTATGAAATACTTGTCCCAAGAGCTATATTGATTGTTTGCCCATTATCTGTCTTATGCAATCGGTAGGTATGGCTTGTCTGTAAAAGTCTTTTTGCCGCACAACTTCCATTTTATTTCATTTCATTTTATTTTTTTTCCATTTTTCCACTATATGTTTGAGAAGATTAGCTCCTTCTTCGCATTTCTTTCCTTTTATAAACCACGAAATAACGCCACCTTTGGCCCCATCTGGCGAAATTAGGGGTTAGGGAGCGTTTATTAAATAACTTCACTTTTTCAGAGGGGGGAGGGGGGTTCTTTCGAGGGGGCGTTTATCAAATAATTTTACTTTCTCAGGGGGGCGTTTATTCGAGAGGGGCGTTTAAAAGAAGGGGGCGTTTATTCGAAGCTTTACGGTATAGAGAATTCTCTTCGAAATTTCTGGTTCATCAAGTAATCCGTTTCACCACTATCTTTTTTTGTTTTCTTTTTAATTTTTGAAAGAGAAAATTTAGTGTTTTGATGTTACGCGTGCTTCGTTGTCCGCATGTGTTACAACAACAATTTGTCATTTGAATTGAAGCGTTTCTGCAATGTGCTGCTAAAAGTATTCCCCATCGAACAACCAATAAAAACATGATACGAATTAAACATAAATTAACCGTTCAAAATTTATAGTGAGTAAAATGACTTAAAGATAAGAAGTTGCTGAGTGAGAAAGATGTGGTGCTTACCACGTACCAACAGCTGAGTTTGGGTTTCTGTAATAAGGTAGGTTTCTTCCTGCAAGATAAGATATTCAGTGAAATCACGAAAACAATAGGAAATTCATGGGACGGCCTAAACTGCTTAAAAAACCTGTATGACGTCACACGAAAATCCGAAAAGAAGTTAAGTGGATAAAATCGGATTATGAATGTTTTGTTCACTTTATTCTTCATACCGTGCACTACGTCACGTGACCACATTTCGGTGCTGTCTTGTTTTTCGTTTCCGATTAATTTAACAGGATACAGAGAATGGGAAGAGAATCATTTTAAGGAAGAGATCATGAAGTAAGAAATAACTTGGTCCAAACCAGGAAATCGTGAATGAAAAAAGAAAGGGTTTCAAGGAAATATAGTGGAGGATTTTGAAACTAAGATATTTTAAGTATTGATAATGTTAATGTCTTTAACCACTTTTCGGTCGTACATCCGGATTGATGTTATACAATCGTCAATCAATCGTCAAAATCGTCATTCTTTACACAATCGTCATTTCAATGTTTTCGCAGAAGTGAATTCTCGCATCAGCGAGAAATATACAGCTGTTCGTAAATTATGACAAACTGTGATTGTTTACAGAACATTTTCCTATGCAAGAAAGGAAGGCGAACACAATGATATTCCATGATATTTGAATCTCCTCTGCAATTATTTGTTGTCGAAAAGATCACTGAGATCACACCATTGTCACTTTCATCGTTGAGTTTTCGGAACATCCGGTTTCCGTAGTATTCTCCTGAAAGATTTTTAATGTCATCTTTTTGCTTTTCATAAATTTGAACAAAATTTTCTTGATTGTTGGCAGTAAAAACAGATAGATGAATGCATCCAGTAGCATGCCTATCGAAAAGAAAATTCCAATTAACATCCAATGAAGTTTTTTAAATTGACTTTTAAATATGACCTGGATGACTGATGGAAAGGCTGTAAATAAAAAAAACGTGGCGATAATTAAAACTGGAACGCGAAATGTCTCTCTGTTCGTTCTCGGTGTCCTTCGTCTTTCGTTGTTTTTATTCCGTATTAGTTTTTTCCTTGCTTCACAAAATTTATAAATGGAGATATAAGCGTACAACGCAAATATCAAGAAGACAAAACTGATGATGGGGAAAGTGTACTTGGCGGCAATCTCTTCTCGTTGTTTGTAGCCAAAACAGAAACTGATGCTCACATACACCAGACCAATGACCCAACAACCAGCCAATAGGATTTTAGTTTTCTTTTTAGTTATAACTCTGTTGTATTTCATCTTAAAACGGATGATCAACAAGGGATCCAAAGCGACCACAATCATCAATAATACGTAAGTAACACACCATCCTTGTATCGTAATCGTTCGTAAAGTTTGATAGACAACTTGGTTCTCTGGCTCTTCATACACGACAAAGTGGAATGCTGCACCGATTCGGAAAACAGCCAGTAGAATTTCTGACATGGCTAGATGGATGAGGATGGTGTGTTGGTTTTTTCTGTTCTTCAGTTTAATCCACAGAAGAAACACACCAAACGAGTGGAAACAAACGATGACTATTAGTAAACCGATGTCAACTGTGATGGCTGCAGACAGCAAGATATACTTCAGCTCTTTTTCTTCCATACTTTGTGTTATTCCCTCGTTATCTATAAGACTTTGTACATGTTATGAAAGACATAGCCAAAAAAGTAAACTTAACATTAACGAAAGATGCGGGATCACATCAAATAGAAGCTATAAAAAAAAACTGACAAGGCTTTGTCTCACGATTTCCTTTCCTCTTCGCTAAGGCCGTTTCACGTTACTGCAATATACTGCCATCAGAATAGCTATTGCTGAATATATCCCACAATATATTTATAAACATTGCAGAATATCGTAAAATATTGGTGTTTATGTCTATTCAAATATCTTTAAAAGTATTTTATTGTATTTCAAAATCTGTTCAAAATGAATGACAGCGAGAAAAGGAGGGCTATCGCTGCATTGGTTATAGCCATATCATTGAAAACAAACAAATATAGAAACAAATAAAGTAAACGTAGAATTTCTTGTATTCGTTTTTTCACTGAAATCCATGATAACTTCTTTTTACTTTTTTCTCTACTTTCTGTTTACAAACAAATTCTTTTTATAGTAGTTTCACTTTAAAGGGACTGGAACTAAGTGATCGCTTCCTTGTTTCTCTGGGTCGTTTCAGATCGACTTCTGCCTTCTCACTCGCAACCTCCACGATCTTCAACATGGGGATACACGCCAGCACTGTAAGTTATTGTTAAAACATTCTTTCCAATGAATTAGAACGTCGAACTATGGATTTCAAGTCCCATCCAGTTTATGAAATCTAACCAGAGTCTTAAGAGTAAGTAATTGTGAGTCTTATTTACGCTAGCTTTCTTCACAAGGGAACAACTACGACAATCGACCCATCGTTTGCACAGCGCCCCATGAAACACTGAAAAACGCCTTCAAGGGCATGCAGAGTGGCTAAGAAGCGTGAAGAGAGATCGGGAAATTTCGGATTTATATCCCAATAACAGTACTCGGTATCCTTTTCCTGAATGAACTGATATAGTATTATATGAGGTTTATTGACCCCGCAGCGAGCGAAAGCGAACCTGCCTTAAGCGAGCGATGAGGCACATAGTAGTTTCACGGGATAGGCGAAACTCAGTTTTCGATTTTGTTCATCCTCCAACTTTCGTGTTGCTTTTACACGGTGGTATACAATTACTATACGTAATTGGTTTTCTAAACTTCTTTTGGCATACACGACATCACATTTTCATTTGCAGTTTTCATTACGTACTCTCTGAATTAACATAACTGTCGATATAGTTGCTCTCCAAATAAAAAAGGTTTCCTTCATCATCATATGACTGTTTGCATGTTTTCATAAAAATAAATCTTTAGCGTGGCTTTCAATAATGAAATGTGGCCTTTGCACTGAAACCACAGCTGCAATGGTTAGATGTTACAAGAATTTAATTACCAATCATACAATACATTGTTATCAACAAAAACAAAACATCGTTGACATCATTGACACTGACATTGATATCACGTTTTTATTCTGTTTTTCAAACGTCCATTTAAATTTTTTTACAAAACCTGTTAGGACAGCTTTATACAGCCGCATAATCGCCGCGTCGAATTAAACTCTTTATTAAATGCGACGTAAATTCGACTGTATAAAGTGAAAATTTAATTAAGTGCGACATAATGAATTAAGTTCAGCAGAGTTTGTCGAATAAAACGGCAATCTTCGACATAAATTCGGCATCACTTTATACAGCCGCATAATCGTCGAATTTAATAACAGCTTGATTGAACTTTGTGAAAAAAGTGCATGAAAGTAGTGGACAGCGTGTAAGAAACACACGATGATAAATTTATTCGACGTTTATGCGGCTGTCTAAAGTCATGTCGAATTTTATATGCGGCAACAAAACCTGTATAAAGTGACTGTCGCATTTTTGTCGAATTTTACCCGAATTAAAGTAATTTAATTCGACACGGCGATTATGCGGCTGTATAAAGCTGTCCTTAGGACAGCAAAGCAATTTAGTTCCATCATTTTACATTTTTAGATTTCCGATAGGAAATATATTACGCAGAGTGAAAAATTCTGCGAAAGCTCTCTGGTCGTGGTCGTCGTCGTTGTTCATTTTTTGGGTTTTTTGTGTAATTTGCAGACCGCGAACTTGCATACCAAAGAAATAAATCATGAATTGCACATAGTAAAGTTCCATTTTACTAACTTCAACATTGATGAAATTTTCATATTTTGCACAAAAAGAATGTTGGGTAAAAGAATTTATATTCCTTTTGATGAAATTACAGACACAAAGTTCATCGTCCCAAAATTAAAGGGTTTTTTTCCACATACGCACTTTTTAGCATTAGTCATATGGCCAATCAAGTTTTATTTGTCACGTGACAGATTTTTCCAAAGTTGCACCGAAGCGTTTTTGCGTCATGTGACTAATGGCACACAAAACTTGGAAATTCAGTTCAGTTCATGTACAGCAGCACATTGCAGTGATTTCCGAGAATTGAAAGTATATTTTTATAATATTTTTTCTAAGTTTTGCGTGTTGATATATCCATAATTTGTTTATTTACGTTCTTTTGCGTGTCAATTCTTCTCTTGTGTTTTTTCTACCATCTACTTATTTATTTATTTTTTTTATTTATTTGGTATTGTTTTACGTGGCTAGCCTCACTCAGTTGCTATTGCATCTGCTTTCCAGGAGGGGCCACGGCTTAGGTTGGAGGTTCCGAAGTATTTGACACTCTCATGAGTGACACAAACCCAATCAAGGGCCTGTGCTCTTCTGGATGACCTTCTTGCAACACCCGATGTATCATCTACCCAATTTCCCTCACATGGCATGGGTCGACCCGGCGCTATGGTACATTCACTCGCGCATGATGAATCGCCGCCAAGGGGAATTGAACCCCGACCTCTCGCATGAAATACGAGAGTGATAACCACTATACTACTGCGGTACTTGTTAAAGCTTGCCCTTGGGTGTCAGTGGTTTCAACTCTGGCATTCACTGAGGCATCCTTTCCCTTTGACCGCAGTTGACACTACTCTGACAGTCACTGAGGATCCGGTTGATTTGACCGTTGAATGCCCCTTGTGAAGGCTTTCATAAAGTTTCGTATGATTAAGTTTCTCGTACTACTTTCTGCTGGGGATGTAGAAACTAATCCAGGACCAGAATTTTCCAAGATTGTTTTCGCTTCCTCGAATCAAGGGGTTCAAAAGTATGGTGAAACTGCAGGATTTCAATGCGCTTGCAATGCTCTTGTTTCTGCTTGCTGGTCTTTGTACCGCAAATCTACTTTGTGGAAAACACATGACTTAGATATTATATTAGATCAGAAAGACAATTTAATAAAAACAATGGGAATTGGTCGAAGCCTTTATGTTGATGAGTTGTAAAAGCCCTCCAACTTCTCTATAGACCAGTGTGCATTTACTGTTAATTATGTAGCAATAGTTACTTCTGAGATACAAAAGAACAACACTGAATTTTTCAAACATCAATTCAATTGCTTTGAAAAGAATGCTAGTGCTATAATTTTTATTGTTGCAGGATATGCTTTTTCACTAACATGGGTGAAGAATACATTTGTTTTATTTGATTCACACAGTCACAATGAGCAAGGGCTATATGCATCTAATGGCAATGCAGTTTCCTTAAAGTTTTCATCAATTCGGAGAATTCACCAATATTTGTGTTACTGCCGCTGGCCAAACTTATGGCGACACAGAAACAACGACAGTATTGTTTCCCTTATGGTTTTGACACGTCTTCACATAGAATGACGGCTACAAATAAAATACAAGTACATAATTAACTAAAGTGAAATAACACAAGAAATATATACAAGAACTCAACCAATAAATGTAGACATAAACGAAGTAAAAGATTATATACAAAATCACAATCATAAACACTTACTAAAACACTGTGGGCGAACACATAAACACTTGCACAGGCAGCTTACTGTAACATACTGACGGACACAGGAGTTGACCAACACTTATAACATTCAAATCATACGATACAAAATCTCGCGAGACAAACGATTAACAACGAAATAATAGACCAAATTATAAGACGTTTACAAGACAATATGCAAATCAATACACATGAGACATACACGCTTAACAATACGACTAAATAATACAGGAACTCATGATAATATATACAATGCATACAATGCTATAATCATTTAACTACTATAAAACAAACAAAACATAATTAACGTCAACCTATACAGTACATATACAGTATTTTATAATCTCATCACAAATTTAAAAATTGTGAGACGTTTTTGACATCGTATGAGCAATCTGTAGTTGCTACAAAAACTGAGATCCAGAGTTTATCAGAATTAAGAAGTAAAATTGTTGACGCAGCAAATAATCTTAGACAAAATCAAAATTTCATTCGCCACTCGTTATGACAGCAAGGGCAAATTGTGAAAAATTTGTGAAAATTTGTGAAAATTTGTGAAAAGTTATCAGCTGTTAAAATCTCAGAAATTCTTTGAGACACACTGTACCTTTCTTCTGAAGAGTCGCTATTATTTCAAATGATTTTTGTCACTGTTAATAGCTTTGAAACGCAGCAACTAAGAAGATTAGTACATTCACATAAAGAATTTATGAAAAGACAATTACAGGGGACATTAGAACATAAAGGTTATTTGGAGAAGCGACGCTAAAAATGGTCGGAAATAAAATGCACTCCTGTCCATTCAGCTATTTTGGAGAAGCGATGTCAAAAATGGTCGGAAATAAAAGGCACTCCTGGGCATTCAGCTATTTTGGAAAAACGGTGCCAAAAATGGTCGGAAATAAAAGGCACTCCTGCGCATTCAGCTATTTTGGAGAAGTGATGCCAAAAAAGGTCGGAAATAAAGGGCACTCCTGTGCATTCAGCTATTTTGGAGAAGCGACGCCAAAAATGGTCGGAAATTAAAGGTACTCCTGTGCATTCAGCTATTTTGGAAAAAAGACACAAAAAATGCTCTGAGATAAAGGGATCAACAACACATTCAACAAATCTGAAGAAAAAAGCCCCAAAACAATTGGACATGCAGAGAACTTCAAGCGGTCATTGTAGCTAAAAAGCGTGTCAAACAGCCAAAATCTCTGAAACGTAAAAGAGTTAGACAAAACGAAATGTACACCAAGACAGTGTCTACACCAAAGCACAAGAAATGCCTACAAGAGATGGATGTAAGTAGGATTGTCAACTGCGGTTCAGAATCTCGAGTAACAAAGTTTAAAGAGCTAGTTAGCATAGGACCATATTTCATTTGTGTGGTGTGCAATCGTGCATCCTATCAAATAATGTTTCTCAAGTTGAGAAAAGACAGATATGACATAAGGGACGCTAATTTCTAATATTATATCGTCTCGAGCTTTGATGGAGCATAATACATTTGTAAAACATGTGATAAAAAGTTGCGATCTAAAGGTGCACAAATACCTTGCCAAGCTGTTTGCAATAAACTTGCTGTTTTTGAACTTCCTCATGACCTAAGGACTGTTAATCGTTTAGAGAGCGTTTTAATTGCAAAACGTATCCTCTTTAAAAAGGTTGCTATAATGCCAAAAGGACAGTTTCCTAATATCAAAGGACCTATTTGCAACATCCCTGTTGATGTTCAAGATGTTTCTGATATTTTGCCAAGACCACCAGACAATTAATAATCTGCTATTGTTAAAGCTTAAAAGAAAACTTGAATACAAGGGACATGCCTATTTTGAGGCAGTGCGGCCAGAAATTAGTGACCGTGTACTTCACTATTTAAAGGAAAATAACCACTTGTATCAAGGTACAGAAATAGATCTGAATAATGTACCTGTAAAATTCTGTGTAACTAATGAAAATATATTTTCTGTCAACAGTAGCTCATCAATAGTGGAAGAGACAGAAGTGAAATCAAATCATGTGGAAGTTGATTTATCTGCCACTGGCTTTGAATCTATGAATGAAAGAGATGAAGAGGATGAGAATCCGTTAGACTCCCTCAGATGTGCAGCTGATGAAACCACAATGACATCTAAGATACCTTTACATATAGGCCCTGATTATGTTTCGATTGCCCCCGGAGAAGGAAAGGTTCCTGTCTCAATTTTTAGTGATAAACATTGTGAAAAAATGGCTTTTCCATTATTATTTCCAACTGGAAAAAAATCAGGTTGACCGCATGGTTAAAATTTCTCCCAGCAAATACTTCAATCAAAGACTTCTCAATTATACACAAAGGTTTGCCTCAGATTCAGACTATATATTTTTTGCAAATCACACTTTGCAAGAAATCAAACTCTACCAA
Source organism: Turritopsis dohrnii (assembly GCA_027922465.2). NCBI lineage: Eukaryota > Metazoa > Cnidaria > Hydrozoa > Anthoathecata > Oceaniidae > Turritopsis > Turritopsis dohrnii. Next base: position 346,486 of record BQMF02000242.1, on the reverse strand, counting down.
AGGATCACTATAGCAATGAGAAGACTGAGGGGTGATTTGTTGACTGCTGGCATGTTCAGTATCCATTTTACAGAAACGGTAAAGAAATTCATTGCTAATGATCAAGCTTTTAGTTTCATGAATGACATTAAAGGAACACCTGCATATTGGAAACGTTTTCTGCATGAGATTCTATCAATGGTTAAACAACTTAGTATCCCTACTTTCTTTCTTGACATTGTCTTGTGCAGATCTGCGTTGGAATGAATTGCCAGCAATCATTTCAAAATTACTTGGGCTTCACTTGTCTGCTGATGAAATTGAGAATCATATTATCATATTTAAATCATCATATTGCTATGATGATCGATGTAAATTCCTTAACATGAACCCTGTATTTGTTGCGCGTCACTTTCAGTACAGAGTAGAATTATTTTTTAAAGAAATAGTTCTTAATGGCCCCCTTGGAAAAGTAAAGTATCATGTTATTCGAGTTGAATTTCAAGTACGTGGTAATCCTCATGTCCACATATTCTTATGGGTGGAAAATGCACCAGTTTTGAGTGAAGATAACAAGGAGCAAAATATTGGATTTGTTAACAGCATAGTCAGAGCCGATTTACCAGATAGATATGCTGAACCAGAACTTTTTTCCCTTGTGAAAGCATATCAACTCAAAAACATGCAAAAAATATCGCAATCAACAATGTCATTTCAATTTTGGTCACTTCTTTTGTGATAGAACCATAATTGCTTCACCTTTACCGAATAGTATTGCCTTTGAAGAAAGAGAAAATATTTTGAAGGAATGTAAAAAAATTCTGGACAAAGTGAAAAACTATATAAATACTTACTTATTTCCCAAAGTGAGAAACATAATTGATCCAGAAAAAGATAATTTTGAGGAAGAGGAAGACATTGAAACTGTTCTTGAAAGATTAGATATTACTCCTCAGGAGTACTATGCTATGCAGCTTTATCAATATCAGATGATTGTGACTTTCAGTTGCATTAGCGTCGATCTGCAAATTCTTGTTTTGTGAATAATTACTTTGCTGAAGGCTTACAATCTTGGGAAGCTAACATAGATATTCAGCCTGTTTTCAATGCATATAAAGCTATAACCTATATGTGCAAGTATCTGTCTAAAACCGAAGATGAGTGTTCCAAAGCAATGAAGCAAGCCTTAGTTGATGCAAGAGATAAGAGTTTAGGCCAATTCGAGGAAATGATTAGTATCGCTAAAGCCTATGGGGTAAACCGCGAATGTTCTGTCCAGGAAGCTGTATACCATGTGATGTCTGAACTTTGGTTGCGTAAAACATTTCCTCGTATCCTGTTTCTCAACTCTAACTTGTCAAATGAACGTTATCGAATGTGTAAGAGCAAAGAGGAATTGTCTAAATTGTCTGAGGATAGTGTGGATGCTTTCAAAAAAAACATGCTTGATAGATATTTGAATCGCCCTAATGCAACTGTTATGGGTGGAAGATTCAGTGCAGTTGATCAAATGTGTTATGCGCTATTATAATAATAATAATAATAATAATAATAACGGAATTTATTCTGAGCATTTCCATATTTACAATGGCTCTTCATCTCAAAATGCGAAAGATTTTGTGTCTGTGCGTTATGACGAACGTATAAACATTAACAACCTTTCTGTCCAGGTATCATTGTAAAGGGACTTGTGGGCCAACTTAGATGTTGCCAAGTCAATTCTTTCACGAATTGGTAGCCATTTTAGGTTAATTGTTTCTGCAAAGCCACCGAATCTGCTATAGGTGTAACCAGCGAGTGAGTTTTGGAGTTTCTGCATTCTGTTTACGAGGTAACGGGGTGCTTCTGCAAAAATTACACTGCAATAGTCCATTTTTGATAATATCAGCATTTCAGCTAATTGTTTACGTAAATGAAATGGAGTAAGTTTATTAATTTTGATGAGGGATCGAAAAGCGGAATAGGCTGATTTGAGTGTTGTGTTGATGTGGTCGCCCTATGTAAGCTTTTTGTTGAAAATCACTCCTAGTATTTTTGACTTGCTGATGCGTTCGAGTTTAATGTGATTTAGATTGATCTCGTATGTGTTGGCATCATTGAGGTGGTGTTTTGCCAACATATTGGGTGTAGCGAACAACATAGTTTTTGTTTTTGATTAGTTAAACGCCAGATTATTTGATTTGGACCAATTTGATAGTGTTTGTAGGCCTTGCTCTAAGCTTTTTGCGAGTGATAACAACTGATTAGATTTTGCGTGTCCATATATGTTCGTGTCATCAGCGTATTGAAGACAAGAGTTGGTAAGTTCAGCTGACATATCTGTTACATATAAGTTGAATAAAACAGGTCCAAGGATGCTGCCATCAGTCCTGCCATTGATGAATTCAAAGGAAAAATTGAAGTGTCTTAAAATAAAGGCTATTTTACTTTATGGTGTTCAAAATAAGCACAGGTATTCTGAAAAATATGCCCATCATTTACTATTTTGTTACTATCCTTTCAGATCTGAAGATGAGTTAAAATTGGGTTCTTATGTTGAAAAATTACATGAGGTGGGAGTGTTAGATATAGTGAATGAAAATAAGCAGAAACTTGAGCCCTTTGATGAACTTGTCAATGATGCATTTGAAAACTTTACTCCAGAAGGCATGTCTTCAAATTTAGATGCTTTTGGTCAACAAGAAATGAAGAAGTTGAAGACATTGTTTATAATGTCGATTTTAATGTTGAAGAACAAGACCTGGAAACAGTATCAAACCATATGTCAGAATCTCAAGCTTCATTGCCTTTGGTGATGAGTTGTTTAAGAAAATAAGAACACTAAATGCAAAAAAACGACAGATATTTGATGTTATTTATTCATGGACAAAAGCATTCGTTAAGAACAGAAACACAAAGAAAATAAAAGACATTCAGCCCCTCTACATGTTTTTGACTGGGGAAGGTGGGTGTGAAAAGTCACACCTTTTAAAAACAGTTTATCTTGCTCTTACAAAAATACTATTACACAAAGGGGGAAATCCGCAAAAAAAAATACGTGTTCTAAAGCTGGCACCAACTGGAGTAGCTGCAATTAATATCAATGGTACCACTATTCATTCAGGTCTTGGAATTTTTGGCAATAGTGATTGTTTTCCATTATTTGATAAATTAAAAAGCATTTTGCGAAAAAAATTATCTGAAGTATGTGTGGTTATTGTTGACGAGATTTCTATGGTTTCCAATATAAAGTTGTTGAATATTCATATGCGTCTCAGTGAAATTTTTGGCGTCAAAAATTCTATTCCCTTTGCTGGTAAATTAGTAATTGTTTGGGGTGATCTTTATCAATTACCACCTGTGATGGGAACCAGAGTTTACATGGAAGGTCGAAGTATGTTGGCTAATGTGATGTAGTTGTGGAAAAATTTTAAACTAGCAGAACTCACTGAAGTCATGCACCAACAAGGTGACATTGTATTTATTAATCTACTGAATAATGTAAGAATAGGAAAATTAACTGACTCTGACATTGCAATTTTGCGCTCTAGAATTATTTCTGAAAAAGATCCTAATTACGCTCAACATGCACTCCATTTATTTGCTGAAAATGCACCTGTGATGGAACATAATGAAAAAAAGTTACTCAATCTTAATTCCCCTCTGTTTATCATATAGTCAATATAGACAAAATTCCACGAGATGCTCCCATTATTTTGATAAAGAATGCTCTTAACATAAAACCCAGTGAAACGGGTAGATTGGCGTGCGTCCTTAAACTGAAAGTTGGAGCCAAAGTTATGTTGACATCAAACATTGACATTGATGATAGATTAATCAATGGTCAAATTGGTACGGTTTACAATATAGTAATGCATAATGAAGTGGTCTCAAAAATATATGTAGAATTCCAAGATCCAATGGCTGGGTTATGCAAGATGTCAAAAGATCCTTATAGTCGCATACACAATGTTGTTTCTATAGAGCGTACTGAGATAAATATACATGTTCATAAAAATATTTCCTCATCACCTGCAATTAACAGAACACAGTTTCCACTTATGTTATCTTGGGCGTGTATTGTCCATAAAGTTCAAGGACTGAGCCTTCAAGAAATTGTTGTGAGTTTCCGATTATTGCGTCGTGTTACAACTTTAAATGGTCTTCTATCTAAATGGAACCTTCGAGAAGCAAGCATTCAGGGCCGATGGAAAAGCATCTGCTGAGTATGACCGGCTAAGATCTGATTGTTTATAGCCAGCTGTTTCCCACATCACATGCTCACTGAACTCAGTAGTTATTACATTGTTAAACATACGATCACTCTCCAAACATGCAATGGACATTACATCTGATGCACATATAATGGAGACAAACGTTTTGTTCCTAACGGAAACTCATATCCTGCCCGAACAAAATGTCGAATTAATTGATAGCCAATTATACCCTATGTCTATGATTTACAACAATAACAATAAGACAAATTTATTAGTACAGCTATTGGCCATAGTCATTCTGTAAATATACAATCTTTTCAAAGGTTCCATGGTTTCACAGTTTGTACCCTATTTAAACTATCCTTTCAGATCATACAAGTATTTCAGTGTGCCTGGTCTTCCGTAAACATGACCTTTCTTTGGAGCTATTTTTTTATTCCTTAAGCAGAATTCTAAGCTTTCATAATATTGATATTTTATTAGGAGATTTCAATATCGACTTTTTTGAAGATAGGTTAAGAGAAAGGTTATTGGAAGTTCTTCAAAATTATGATTTTGTTTCTTCAAAGGATGATAATACACATATAGATGGTGGTCTTTTGGATCATGTATATTTGAAAAAAGGAACTAATTTGTTTGTTTGATAAATGATTAATTGTTTGCTTGATAAATGTGGGGCGCTGAATTAGTTCATTATGGTAGGTGGGAAAATTCAAGAGAATTATTTTTCGGATTTGTATGGCTGATTTGTGAACTCTCTTCAGATAATTAACCGTAAAGAATATTTCAAAAATATTATTTAGAAAATTTTTACAATAAGTATTTCCTCAGCTATGAATTTGTTTTATGGGACTTGTAATAACTTTGTCTAATGACAGTGTATAGTTTTGAGCAATTTTTTACGATACTTTGCAAAATGTGTTTGTTTTAATCATAATCACATAAGCGTATTTAGAGTGAGTCAAAAAAAGTGGAGGAGTTCAACTTGTTTCCTTTCAATCTCAAATATTGATTAGATTACTTGCAAGTTTTCCTTCTCTACTTTAAAGACTACACCCTCCTCCACATATTTTGACAGAACTTTGACTACGCCATGAATCATATTATTTGTGGTTAACAGCAACATTTTAATCTGATCAGCATCATTTTGAAGAATCTCCTTAGTAGACCTTCATGCATAACAAATAATTCTTCAATTTGCATTTTGCATTCAGACAGCAATATCTGTATGAAATTTAAAACTGTTTATAAACTTCTGAGACAATATTTTGTTATTTTTGAAAAGTTTTTTTTATGTATGATCTTTTTGTAAATCCTTTTTAATTTGTGGAATCTGGAAGTCACAGGAAGATCTATGGTTGAAAAATTTAAAAAACATTGATAAATGGTAACTGCCATTGATCAGTATCATTTACCTTCACATTTAGGTTAAAGAATTATTCATTTGTACATGCTCCACGCTATATGATGAGCAAATAATCATTTTGTTTGCTGTTAGAGAAACAATTATATTATCAAATTTCATTTGATGAAACAATTTTGGGATGTAGAACTTTTGAATGCTGCGAGACATGATTGCTGTTATAGTATTGGTGTAACTGTGTGATGAACTAAGCACTACAAGTTTAGAGAATCCACAAATGAAATAGTCGTAACTGATAAAAAGAACTGTTGACATGTTGTCAATTGATTATTATTACAATCACTGATGTCTCAGAAATAGAACTGCTATTACATTTATGTAGTTAAACCAGGAAAAAATTGCATGTGCAGCAGTTTAATAAATAACATATCCAATTGCATGAAGCACAGAAAGTTGTATTTATGGATCTTTATCTGACATGGTTCAACTCGATTTTAACCAAGCACTAAAGTTGTGGAACTGTATTGAAAAGTAACATCATACAAGATTTTAATGATTATTATTCATTAAGATAATACAGGTTTTGATAACCTAATGGAAGACCTGTGATACGAATGCAAGTACTGCCTTAATGTGATTCCGTCAAACTGGTGTTCGATTTATGGACTGCTACCCTATATAATTTGTTCTGTATGCTCTACTCACTAATATATTATATTGAACCAATAGTTTTGTTAGTTCCTTGTGGCAATTGTTGAAATAAACAGAATTTTGGTTATTAGTAATAACCATTGTTGGAAAAAGCAAGAAGTTGGTCTTCTACAAAATGGCGATGACAAAGAATTACCGTAAACGTATTAAATTTCGCGAAGATTTAATTTCGTGATTTTTTCTTTTTCTTACTGTGACATAAAACATCTTTTACAATGCTTTGTATTCTCCACTTTTTAGGAATATATTACAAAATCGATATCAAGTAAGATCACACATGAACTACGTTATATGTGGCAATTTACGATAGTAATGCTTAAGAAAAAAATATTTTCAAAAACATTTCGCGATCGCGAAATTTAATTGGCGCGAAATATTAAATACGTTTAAGGTATTATTCTTAATAACGAACAACTTTAAAAAAGAAGGAAATGTCTAAAACATGTTCTGAAATGAGGTTAGGAGTGTAAGCAAGCTGGTTTTGACCTTATCAGCCCTTTTTGAACCGACCCAAAGTTACACTGGTCCATTTTGCCTTTACTTTTTAAAATCAGACTCTCACAGAGACATCTAATGCCGGATGATGAAATTTGACGCTATTAACGTTCGACGAAATAAGAGGCCCAATAAATTACGTCATTTTGCCAACTTTATACCAACTATCCACAGGGTGACACAAACGAACAGATGTTGTTCTCTCTACAAAAAGCTTAAGATTTAAGATCCAGAGCTGAGAGGTTTACATTAATACACTTATGGGAGAAAAACTACCATTTAGGATTTCACTTCAGCAAAAATTGGGGTGTTTCTGTCTGTTGTGCGCCCGTTTTGGGGCTAATTCATCCAAAATTTTTTACCCTCGAATGTCCATTGCTTTATAACTAATTTCACGGGAGCTAATGTCCACAGAATCTAATTTCACGGAAGTTCTTGTTGTAAATGTTCTGAAGCTCTCTTAATTTAAATCTAAATTTTACATTCACAATTGACTGCTTCAATGATGGATGTGATGTTCAAAGCTACGGTAGATTATTCATTCAATCAATACAATCAAGAAATGTTCTTTTTTTCTAACAGTACTAACTTTTAGAACTGAGTCTAGTCAGTTGCCGCGCCAAGCCCAAAATTACATGTCCATATGGCAAACAACTCAAAGGGATTTTTGAGTGGTTTCTTACAAAACAATCCGTCATAATGTGTCCTTCACACCCCTATAAGTCTTTCCTTGCGGGGGAGAGACTTCGGGAACACTTCTTCTTTCCATATTTTTTCTCTGGTAATTGAGAATCTGGTAGTTGATCATTGACTTTCGATTGCAAAGTTTTCATTTTCTCACAACGTATTAAAATTTTCATTGTAACGTTTTTGTAGTTCTTCTTTATACTGTGTAGGGAGAATGTTTGCAGTGATCGAAGAAGTGAACTTTCACAAGTGACTTGTAGTTGATATTCAGTATTTTTTCTCTGTGTGCAATCCAACTGACATTTTCATGGTGCTTAACTCCTTTAATTTGAATGTATTTCGATATTTCCTTAACTTTTTGGGTGTGATCAGCAAATTTCATTGGTTGAAGCGGGTGATCAGCAAATTTCATTGGTTGAAGCGGGTGATCAGCAAATTTCATTGGTTGAAGTGGGTGATAAATATACCTTTGCCGAAGCCCCAACTCTCCCATTCCATGCTGCTTTGTCACGAAAGGGTATCTGTGTCACAATGAACGATCGTAGAAAAGCAAATAAGAAAGAAAAGAAGATCAGTGAAAGCTGTGGTAAGATTTGTCATACGACAATAATTGTAATCTCTATACCACCTCTTATCGAGCTCGAGTGATCATGCAACCCACTACTAGTCAGCAAATTATTGACAAAACCCTTTTCTATGTGCAGGTTTTTTGCTGTTTAGGAAGAGCGGGTTCTTCTGGAAACAGCAACAGCAATGATAAACCAACTGATTTTTCGAAAAAACAAACTGGTAAGTAAATTGATTCAAGGTGTCCTAACGAAAATTCGCCCCAGACTTCTTTATTTCTCAGTCTGTCATGACTATGTTCACATAAATCAAATCCTGCAAGTGCCTATTAGTTGACGTTGGATTTATTTTAGATTGTCTTTTATTCCCTGAAAATTATTAATTGTGAAATTTTTTGTATAAATATGTATTTGTAATTTCTGTGAAACCTTTGGTGCTTGATGTGAATTACATCTTAGTATCTATCTTTGTGTACTTTCAAAGAGAAAAGGGGAAGGCTGTGATATTGGAACACCAAAGAAAGCAAAAGGTGATTAAGATACTCAATAATGGAATCTCTGTTGGGGTTGATTTATTTTTCATTTCATTTTATAACTTTGTTGCAAATGTTTCATCTGTAGCCTCTCATTATTCTGGCATATCCATTACATAAAGTTTGCTTTGTTGGAAAACCATATTATAGCTGGATTGTGTGTAATGTTCTGGCATCCTTTGCATTGTGTTTAAATATATCTGAAATATAACTTAGTTAAGATAAAATTCTAATACATTGCCATGCATCTGAAGCAACTCTTGGCAAACAATAAATAACAATCATAATATTTTATTTAGGTATTGACTGCTATATCCAAAATATTTCACCTGTGAAAACAACAACTACGCAAGGCTTGTCCTACTTTGATATGGTGTTACAGGAACAGAATGCTCACAGAAGAGCAGTATGCTTTGTCAAAGACAGGCATGTGGAGATGACCAATTACATGAAAACCAAGAGTCCAGTGAAACTAACCAACTCCAAGCAACAGCAGCATGATGTCATCATTCGAAAAGAAACTAATGCTACTGTTCTGGACCAAGCAAACTTTCCTTATGAACCATTGCAAGGATCAGAGGAACATGTTACAATTGCCCAGTTGAAGAGAATTGCTGTTGAACAGTTGGTGAAATTTAAGGCGCAGGTGCTATCCATGTCGGATCAGAAAACTATCAACACCAAATATGGTCAGCTATCAAAACAAAGTGTTATGTTGGCTGATAAAACCGATTCAATTTTGTGCATTTTATGGGAAGATGCTACAAATTCCGTTAAAGTTGGATCAGGTTACGAATTTGTTAACTTTCGTTTAAAAGCCAATCGAAATATTCGTTATGTCAACAACTCCAAAAACGACTACTTCGAAATCAATGACCTTGATAAACCGATAGTTAATCGTGTAGAAGCTCTGGATGTAGAAAGTAACCTAGAAGAAACAATTACAGCAACAATTATAGGTATCACAGACTGTGAAAAGAAGGCAGTGTTTGCAATCGAGACGCTCCCATTGGCGAAGGTGAGGAATTTAAATGTAAATGTGAGCAATGCAGTTGAAAGAGGGATGCCCAGGCAGTTTCCACATTGTTTGTTTGGTAAAAAATGTTGATGATGATGAAGATAAAGTGAAACTCACCTTTTTGCAAAAGAATTAGTATGTAATACTATGGCTAATCCACAACATACAGGTGATGTATCTAATATCGATAGTATGGAAGCTGTGAAAAATATTTTAAAAACCTTGGAACTTTTATACTAGTTTTTCATGAAGTTTATTTGGTTTCAGCTCTGAATTCATTGGGCAAATTTTGTTGATCAAAGCGAAAGTGTACAGATAATCACATATTGCTGTAGAACTTCTTATGTTTTGTTTCACCATTATTGATATTTTTGAGGATCTTCTGGGGTTTCGTTAAGGTGAATTGTAGATTTGACATTTGTACCTTTGAATGAATTTGGTGCACAAAAATCAAGTCGAGTAACAATTACATTTTGTTGGTTTCATTTTCTTTAAGTACTTGTTGGTATTCAGTTCTCTAGAGATAAATTGACAGGAGAACATGAATTTATTTGATGTTTTTCCCAATTATCAGGCTTGTTAGACAATTTAGTTCTATAAGCAACTAATTTTGTTTCATATGTATTGAGTTATGCTTCATTATCTCGAAGTCAAAATTCTCAAAATGTACATTTAATTTCTTCTTTCTCTTCAAGGCAACCCAGCTATGTTTGGTTGTTCCATCGAAAATTTGATCTAGGCTTGATCGATCCATAACAATACAGGGTAATTCATTTGAATAGTTGTTTACGAAATCGGGAAGTAATTATTCTGAAAACTTCAGATGTTTCGAAGTATTACTAAAATAGGAACTGCGCAAATGCGACATAGAAAAAACTCTAGTTTCGAGTATGTATCTTCCGATGATGAAAGAAGCATCTGTTTCGCCTAATATCAAGGCTCGTCAACATGTCTAAGCTCACCTATGTGATCGCCGGACATGGTGTGGGGTCAAGGGTCATGGTGTGGGGTCAAGGGTCATGGATGACACAAGTGTTTGTAACAGAGTATGAATATGTTCAAACTGAAATTTAAATAAATAAACTATCTGATAAATTTGACAAAGCTTAAAGTAGAATATAAGTATACAACTATTGAATATAAGTATATAGAGTGAACAAAGTAAAGTAATAGGAAGATAAACAAGAAAATATGCCAGCTTGCCTGAGTATGAAAAGACAAAGATATAAATGATAGACGTGTTCCATGACCACTCTTTGAATTGATGACAGAAAAGTGAAAGTGTATATGATTTATCGTGAGAAATCAGAAAATTACATATATAAAATACAGACCTAGAAAATACTGACCAAAATTGACAAATTAATAAAATAAAATACTGACCTAGATGTGACATATACCACAGAACAAAATGACACAGAAATTGGCATAAAAACCCAAACAAATAAAAAAAACACTGAAAAACATTAAAAATAAAGACCAAAATGAAAAACCACAGGGAACGTGTAAACAAACTAAAAATGACTAATAAAACGCTGAGAAATAAAGGAGAATGCCTTTACACATGGACAGACACTAATTACGAGGAAATAACCTAGACTTATCACCCCCTACGGTACTTTTGGTATGCACTACTTTAGGAAAATTGACCCTTTTTAATTTATTACACGAACACATCAGCAAATTTATAATGCCTCTAGGGCCTTAATTACGCCAGCCCTTCTAATCAGCGTAAGATGTCTATCTGTAAGAGTTTGACCATAGATTTTTTAAACTGGCGTTGAATTTGGACCAGCGATATTCAGGCTCATTAGGTATCGGTTTGATGGCAGTAATCTTTTAAATATACGACACGAACACGGGCTGCTTGCGAGGAATTGAATGTTTTGCCAGTGACACAACACGCCAAGGTAGATAAGAATAGAGGCTAGTCAGTCCTAGTGGTAAACTGTATTTTTGTACATACAGTTTACCACTAGGACTGACCGAAAAGCAGATGTTACATAGGGATCGCCTTAATTGCCACTAATTATTCAGTTTTATTGTTCCTCCAAATTCAGAGGGATTGGAGTACTTCTTTTGTTATTTCACGCAATGAATAGTACTATGACTGCTTTGATTTTATTGTAAACGATCTCTTCAGTCGACTGTCTGCCTTAAATGCATTTGTTTCCGCTGAGGTCCTATCGGAAATCTTTCCGACTCTCCGTCGGTTTAATATCTATTGAATCATCTTAAAAAAGCTATCAGACTAGCCTCTATTCTTATCTACCTTGGCTAGGCAAGAGTTCAATATTGAACTGCGACTATAAACGTGAACGGAGAAGAAGAAGGAGAAGGAAAATGCCGGTTTTAACATATATTTCGCCCTATGGGGAAATATATAATAATTTTAACCTAATTTCAACTACTAGTTGCAAGTCCGCGGGCAGAAGAACCGACCTCTACGGATGGAAGCCCAAGGACTGAAAACTCTCGTTTACTTACTATTCATATTTTAATGATCAAAATAAATACAGAAAAAATTTCAAACAAAATAAAATTCCATCGGTATCATTAAATATATGATCTTTCATAACAATACTGTGTAAAACTGAGTTAAAGTTAATCGCAACATATGGTTCATTCAGTTATAAACGCGGGATTTATCCTTCCCGTGAAAGATTCGCGCTAATAATGGAGCTATTATTAAGCATGCGCTACACTTGAAATTATAAAAGCACTACGTGGTTGTTAACAGATGGTAAAAATGATTCAATTTTTTTTATTTCCGGCAATTGTGAAATTCAAACCAAATAAACAGTTGGATATATGCTCACGTTGCAAAATTAACATAACTATGTTTTGTACGAACATTCGGGAGAATTGCATAACTATGTTTTGTACGAACATTCGGGAGAATTGCATTCAAGGCCAGCCTTCAGAAATTGAGCAATCGAAAGAATCATAAAAGTTAATACATCTGATATATCTGAGAGCGATAAAACGTGATCAACCTTGCCACTGTCGTATTCGTATAAATAACAAACAAACATGCTGTAGCATTCATAAAAATCAAAAACAGAGAAAAATAATTAGAGGTCACGAGAACAACAACTCCATATTGTCGCTCAAACTAAATCTGACGTTGTCGGAAGAGGCCGACAGCACGACGGCTTCTTTGGTGTACGACGTAGGTTTCCAAGGTGACAGATAATGACTTCACACTCTATGTTAAGGAGGAATTTCGAGTTGAAGAAACGGACAACTTAGTATACAGCAAATTTCTAAAGGTCTTCCAATACTTCAGGAGTTGTTATCCGAAAAAAATACTAGCAAGTAGTTCTCACGATGATGAATGCCCTCGCAATAGACTGACAATAAGCAGACCCATGGTTGGACAAGTTTTACGCAATGAATAGCTGAATGAGTAGTGTAACCATGTGGCATTGTAGTGGTGGCGGTATCAGCCACATTCCGGAAAATCATGTTTTGTTTACACAAAACTATATTCGCTATGTATCTGTAGGGACGTTTATATAACTTGGTAGAGTTGTTCTTGAATATGTCCCTACAAAATCATTAGAAACTTCACGTAAACATTCGAAAAAAAACGTGCAAAGTAATGATATTTTTTTCATACAAGTAAAGTTTTACATCTCAGAAGTCATTATTGAGTCTCATCAGTAATTATATTTTTTCGTGTAACAGGCTGGTTGATGTCAGGAATGTGGCTAATTTCAAAACTAACTTAAAAACTTGGAATGTGCAAACCAAATAGGTCTAAATTTAAAAAGCTGAAAATCTGCACAAAACTTTGTTACTTTTTATTATCTCTTCAGCTTAAGTCACACCGATGCTAGTGCCTTTTAAAAAGTGTAAATAAGGCTTAACAAGTAATAAAAGTGTAAATAAGGCTTAACAAGTAATAAAAGTGTAAATAAGGCTTAACAAGTAATACAATGTGTTCCAGAATGTTGGAAACGAAAATTTCAAGTCACATCTTAATCGACCATTAAAAATTTAGTTACATTTTTCCAAGACATTTCCCTTATTTTTTCAAAAACCACTTTTTCATTTTTCACAAAAATATACTAGTCGAAAGAACTTGAATATGGCTGCATGCGTATGGATGCGTAGATTTGGGTTTGGTAGGGACTTCGTTTTATCAGGGGAATGTGGCACTTTCTTCCTTGTCTATGATTTATATGGCATGTGATGCCACGAGTCTCTGCTCCATTTTGAATCATTCCAATATTTGGTTTGAGTCCTTCGAGGATACACCATGTATATAGATGATGAGGGTTTGAAGTAGTCTTTTTGCTTCATGTTGTCAATCTGCCTTGCGAATGATTGTTGTAGTTTCTCAATAGATTGAATCAGGCCTTTTTCAATCGGATTCCAAAGTTGCGAGCAGTAGTCTAGGTGGGGAATGACAAGTGATCTCGAAAAGTTCTTAGAGCCCAACCAACAAGTTGAGTTGCTCTTTTGATGACTGCAGTGATATGTTTCTTATAGGAGGTATCTTACACTTTGACGAGTTGTTTTTCTTCTATGATCTGTGAGTTTTTTGTGAAGTAGCAGTTGCTCTTGTGGTGCTTCCCGTAGTGAAGATGCTCAAATTTATTTCCATTCAACTTCATGTTGTTGTTTTCTGCCCATTTGTATGTGCGGTTAAGATCTTCTTGAAGCATGAAGGTATCAAGTATGCCTTGCACAGCCTTCTTAATCCGTGTGTCATCCGCAAAGCTTGATAGAGATGAGTGACTTTCTAAAAGTGCGCTTTAATTAACACGATCGAAGGACTGTAATTTTTAAATGGTATTAAATTAACGCGGAATTTGATTTTTGTAGTTTTGACTCTGGATTAGTTTAAATGATTTGGAAGGTGTATCTTCAAATACCGAAAGGAAATCAAGACCAATGTTTACAGAGCTACCAAAGTCGTAATATATTACCTACATAATAAAACACAAGAGAGTATCTAATGCCTGCTATACGATTGTGCAAAATGGGTTAAGTTCAAAAATACATTCAACTGTGCTAGTGACTTGCTATGTTTGTTTTTATATATTTTTTATTCCTTTAAATTTCAGCAATTTGCTTTCAAAAATACATTAATTAATACGTTAATTAATGGGCGATTAATGGGCACAAATTAACACGGTTTTAATTAACGCAGATTTTAGAAATCCGCATTAATTAATTCTCACGTTAATTTCGTGTAATAAGGTACACACTGATCAATTCCCGTCTTCTTCTCTCCTAAGATCAAAGATGGTAAAACAGTAGCAAACGCGTGCGCTGTAGTTAAAAAAAGTTTAAACATTGGGTCTGATGGGGCTTTTCTTAAATTTTCTAAATTTAAGAGTTGCTATGATTTTTTCCACAACACTGAGTGGCTATCAATTCGGAATTTATTCACATGTTGTTGAATCAGACGAGGAAGATGAGAACGGAGAAAGTGATATTGTTGGTATTCGCTATTATAAGGGCCGCGTAAACAACCAAGAATTAGTTTCATTGAGACGAGAACCTAGGAATCCATATGATAAAAATGCAATACGAGTTGATAATGTGTATGGTGAGCAAGTTGGTCACATTAAACGAGAGCAAGCAGCAGTCATATCACAAATTGTAGACAATAAATTGCAAATGATTTAAGTTTACATGTAAATTTAGACAAGGACTTCTCTTGCTTTAAATCTGAAGGAAGATGATTCCAGGCTAGTGCAGCACGAAAACCAAAGGAATTTGTTGCACAATTTGTTCTAGCTCGTGGAATAACGAAAGAGAGTCCTTGTCTAAGACAATAAGCTTCAGGTTTGAGAACAAAGGAATTCCATATAAACTCTGGATTTAAATGATTCAAGGATTTAAAGATTTCAATAACCAGAAATTGGAGGTTATTAGCATGTACTGTGATGGAGTTAGATGACGATAAAAGCTCCTCAAAGGTTGCTTCGAACCTGTTAAATCTTGCACATCTTTATGATGAGTTCTATCAATCAACTTATGCGCCATCTTACTACAAAACATCCACACCAGTGGACAGTAATCAAAAGGTGACATTATGTACGCCTTATGCAAGTGTTCTACCTGATTTTGTGTAAGAAAGCCTCTTATCCTCATCAAAGCCTTTATTCTAGAGGAGGCTTTCTTGCACATACTAGCAACATGAGGATAAAAAGATAACTTACGATCTATTGTGACTCCAGATATTATTATCTTCAGTCCCCAGAAAAATTGCTTGAAACTTATCAAGATTTGCTACCATGCTGTTACTCGAAAACCAATCTAACACAGAACTTAGGTCACTGTTAAATCGACGAATGATATCAGTGATATCTGAGCCGCAAACATATAAGGTGTTATCATCGGCAAAGTTGCATATGTTTTCTTGGACTGAAAATAATAAGTCGTTGATAAAGATGTTAAATAGTATAGGTCCAAGCACAAATCCTAGTGGAACCCCAAGTAAAATCTCAAGTAAATCACTTAATGTTGAAACAATACGTACCCGATGTTTACGACCACACAAATAGCTGTGAAATAGATTGAGTGTTTTTGTCCCAAATCCATAAGCTGCAAGTTTTGCAAGAAGGAGTTCATGTGGAAGACAATCAAGGCCTTAGAAAGATCCATTAGTACCACCCCTATAATGCCTGAAGTATTGAGACAAGATTGTCATTTGCGGATCATGTTAATGATGGACAAGAAACTCGCTAAGATTGAAGGGTGAGTCCATAACATTCACTAAGTGATTACAAAGGGAAAAAATATAGTTCTTAAAGTAAAATTTTCTTTTTAACGTGTGTAATGCTCATTCAGTTTTAGTAACAAACAAAATGAACAAACGTTATTACAGATTTCCTAATTTCAGAAGCAATAGAACAATAGAGTGTAGTGTAGAACAGATGGAGTATGTATTGATTGATTGATTCAGCGAAAGCGAGGCAGAAGCAATATACGAAACGAAAATCTCAAAAAACTGATACATGCAGTCTTTGGAAAAGAAATTGAGTAAGAAGGATGATTTGGAATCTGATGATGCCCTTGATGAACCAGACTGGTAGCCATCTTTCGTTTCAAAAGAAGATGTAAAATACAAACCTTCTGTGGGTGTCAGTGAATTTCAAGAACAGGTTATGGCTATGAAGATACCACGCAGGTTTTGATACCCTATTTAGAATGTGCTCATAAAGTTAGTGATAATTAGTTTAAAGAGAGATGTTTGATTGATATTGATATTACAATACTACTAGTAGACAAGAAAATTCAGTTCAAACAGAAAGAGATGGTTTTATTTGTGGCCGAGCATTTTGGTTTTTTTCATGTTTTTTCAAACATGTCTGGTTTACTTTCGAAATAAGTTATCCTTGATTTTCTTCAAAAGGAAAAACTTGGAACTTCTCCAATCTGCTTCTCCTCAGCATTTGCAAGGAGCAAACCTCATATGCCACAGACCAAGAAGGTTTGTCATCTTACTACTTGTTCATACGGGCTTGTTGACTCAAATTAAATGCACTATAGTATTCTTTTTCAAGAATCGAACACTTTGACATGTTATGAAATACTTGTCCCAAGAGCTATATTGATTGTTTGCCCATTACATAAGAACAATTTTATAAGAACACGAGCCTCAGATTTGGCCAAAAAATAAGAACAAAATAAGAACAACCTGAGGCTCAAATCAATGTTTCAAAAATTAAGAACAGCCTGAGCCTGAATTTTCTTATAAAATAAGAACAATGATTCTCTTTCAATTTTAACTCTTTCAATGATAAACAGTTTAAGATTATATATAATTATTGTATTAAAAACACATGTAAAACTACAAATATAAATACAAAGCTTTTCGTAAGGCACAGGCTTACATTATCAAGTTAGATAATTGTTTTCCCTTGTGATCACGTCTTTTCTCACCTACCATACGATGTGCAAATTTAATTAATAACGGCGCGACTAACGGCAAAAACTTGCTTACACATTCGTTTAGTGGCTACCATTTTTAATCTATATATTAATAGCCGATTCTCTGTTTGTTTGTTTGTGCGTTTGTTTGTTTGTAAGTCACGCAAAATGGTAGATTGAGTTGTGAGCGAAATTATTTCTTTTTTTGTGTGCGACGTGAGTTCGAAGCAAATACATTGCAAACCCAATCGAACGTGACTTTTTTGGCTGATGAACTAATAGGAATAACGTTTCGTTTTTATTATTTTGTTAGTTTTATATTCCACGTTCACTTGGCTTTGAAAACAATACATCAACTAAATACAAAGAAACTAACTGATAAAACATTTTGGACAAAAAGCAGCCGTGGCAGAACGTGGTAGCATCTCGGTTTGCCAGTGTATCCTAACGTATCCTTGCCTGAATGTCTGAGACGGGTGAACTTTTTTTCGAGTAATGAAAATGTTTAAAAACCTATAGGTAAAAAAAAAATATCATAAAACAAAATATTTTTTTTTTGCTTTTGTCATAATAGTTGTCTTTAATCGATTTCTTTTAATCTATTTTATTTTATATCAGATCGAATGTTTTTTTTTATCCACTTGATTCATTTAGCACGTGCCTTTTCTTCTCTCCTCCCGTGTGATCTTTTTAAGAAGAGAATCCATTTCCCCCTTACGTTTGATAGCACCCATGTTAGAGCGCGTAACTTTTTTTAAACAAAAGTTAATAAAAAGTTGAGGTTTTCTCTCTATACGTTTTGAGTGTATTGTTACACTGATAAAAGATTGGTTTTACCAGAGGTTGTGACTTCGAATCTGCTTCTGGTTGTACGAGCCGTTTATAAGGAAATTTGACGTTTATTGATACAGTGATACAGAGCAGGTGGACATGGGCGGCGAGCGACGCCGTTTGTCCGTTTGTCTGTTACGCAAAATGGTAGATTAAGTTGTGAGCGAAATTATTTCTTTTTTTGTGTGCGACGTGAGTTCCCAGCAAATAATACATTGCAACCCCAATCGAACGTGACTTTTTTTGGCTGATGAACTAATAGGAATAACGTTTTGTTTTTACTATTATTGTTAGTTTTAGATTCCACAATGACTTGACTTCGAAAACAATACATCAACTAAATACAAAGAAACTAACTGATTAAACATTTTGGACAAAAAGCAGCAGTGGCAGAACGTGGCAGCATGTGCGGTTTGCCAGTGTATCCTAACGCTTTCGTGACTGTCTGAGACGGGTGAACTTTTTTCGAGCAATCAAAATGTTTAAAAACCGATAGGTAAAAAAAAAGAGAATCATGAAACAAAATAATTTTTTTTTTGCTTTTGTCTTAATAGTTGTCTTAATTTCTTTTAATCGATTTCTTTTAATCTATTTTAATCTGATCGAACATTTTTTATTCAATTCATTCATTTAGCACGTGCATTTTTTTCTCCTCCCGCGTGATCTTTTTAAGAAGAGAAACCATTTTTTCACCTACTTCTGACAGCACCCATGTTAGAGCGCGTAAAACAAAAGCTAATAATAAGTTGAAAAGTTTTTTCTCTCTGCGCTTTGAGTGTATTGTTAAACTGATATTTGATTGGTTTAAAATCGTAAATAAAAACCACGTGAAGTTCACGTTCGGAATGCATTGTGTAAAGCAAGAAAGTCTACTAACTACGATGGCCCAGAAGGGTCAAACTGCGCGCACGTCAAGAAATACTGCGCGCTTCCCTTTTACTGCGCGCTTCTCCATTTTACTGCGCGCTCTTGTGTAACCTTACACTGCGCGCTCTCATCGACTATTCTGCGCGCTCTTCATAATACTGCGCGCTTCCCTACGACCACACTACTACGACCATATCAAAATTTGTGTTTTCGAATGGTGTGATTAAAGGAAAAATGTGTGATTCTTTAATTAATCCATTTGACAGAAATATGTTTACATCAAGAGTATGATATAAAGCAAAAATTTTAAATATTCAAAATGAGTTCTAGAAATTGAACTTTGTTGTAAAAACGTAGCTCCATTTTACAAAACGAGCTAAGTTTGACTTGTGTGTTTTATACTAGCAATCACAAGACATAGAGTGAAACACGCTTTGTTTTTTTACAGTCAAAGAAAGTATTTTTAGTTATTTTCAGTTTCTCTAAAACATCGTTTTTTGTTTTCATGAAAGTTACAAGTGTTATGACTGGAGCCTCAATGCTACTTGTCTCGTGACTTTGATCATAATGCAAGGCAGTTTTAAAACAATTTTTAAAAGAGAGTGTTGAGCAGTTTTGAGGCTTCCTAAAAAACTGTCTTTTTCGAAATATTTAAGCATAATACGTATGCGAAATTTAGAAATTGTATTTATCAATAGTAAGTCTTTCTCTGTTGATAAATACAATTTTTAATCAATTTCTATTGTATTATCTCCTTGGTTAAATGTACCTTCACATTTGTTGAGGCAATAGAGAAAATGAGGATTAGGAAGGCAAGGGAAAATGACGGAAATATTTTTGATTTTATATAACATAAATAGTTGTTTTGAGAAGATAAAGAAGTAGACCATCTCCAAATTGTGCTCAAAGTTTGAATTTTTTCAAAATTACCTTTTTTCTATCCGCAAATTAAATTCACTCGAAATTTCATCCACTTAAGGTATTATGCAATAAATTGGCTCTTGGGATAAGAGAAGCGCGCAGTAATACGAAGAGCGCGCAGTGTTACGAAGAGCGCGCAGTATTACGAAGAGCGCGCAGAAAGGTCGATGACAGCGCGCAGTGTAAGTTTACACAAGAGCGCGCAGTAAAAGGGAGAAGCGCGCAGTAAAAGGGAAGCGCGCAGTTTGACCCTTCTGGGCCATCGTAACTAACATTTTAAATGCGACCGCGACAATGAACGGCTGAGTTAAGAACATGCAAGATTTGAAACACCAGGAACGTATTTCTCTTCAGGTGCAAACGAGCTTTATTAAGCGATAAAGCCAGCAGCAAAGGAAGTCTTATCGCTGGTTTTAAGTGCAATAATTTGGAGCAGGTGGTGATACAACGCAGGCTAAACATGGGCGGCGAGCGACGCCGCCTTGGCGGCTAGTATAAATTTATTTCACTAACAATCTGCAATACAAATTAATGTGACTCAGCAAGAACAACACTTATTTTTTTCTATAAACATTTATTTTTTCTTTTATTGGAAGTTCCATAAATAAGAACAAAATGAAGCTGAAATCTGAAACTTTGTTCTTAATGTTAAGAACAAAATAAGAACAATTCAGCCTCAAAAAGGCTCAAAAAATAAGAACAGCCAGCCTCAGGTCAGATTTTACTGGTTCTTATAAAAAAAAAGCGTGTATCTGTCTTATACAATCGGTAGGTATGGCTTGTCAGTAAAGGTCTTTTTGCCACATGAATTCCATTTTAATTCACATGAATTTGTCGAATTTATGATCATAGATGGTTTAACTCTGGATCTTCCGAACGTTTATAAGCATTCATGAACGTTCGTAGTTAGCACAGGAAGAAAATCTTTCATTTTAATTTAGGTTCGCAGTAAGGTTGATCTATCTGAAATTATGTGTTCAATGAAGACGTCAAAATGCTCTCTGATTTCTAATATAGCGAATTCTCTTCGAATTTTCTGGTTCATCAAGTTATCCGTTTCACCACTATCTTTTTGTTGTTTTCTTTTTAATTTTTAAAAGAGAAAATTCAGTGTTTGATGTTGCGACTTGGTTCAAACCTGAAAGTCGTGAATAAAAAAAGAAAGAGTTTCAAGGAAATCTAGTGTGATATTTTGAAAGTGGGAAATTTTAAGTGTTGAGAATGTTAATGTTTTTAACCACTTTTTGGTCTGAAAAAGTCTGTAGAGACTCTTTGAAATTTCTCAAAGTTTTTAGAACATTTCGGCGCCATCGTTAAAACTACGGTTATTCTTGTTGGCGCCATGTTGAGGAGAAAAACAACGAAGCGCATAGGTGTTAGTGCGCCCTGACGCTACTGATTTCAGTCATCCTTCTCGTGTATTTAATTATTCATTCGTAAATTTCCAAATATTAAATACGGACAATTTGAAAAAACTTTATTTTATGTGTGAGTCTTAAGAGTTAATAGCATTTGAAAGGTTCACCTGTGACGTTTTTAACTTTGAAAAACTCCATCGCGGTACAGCGATAACATGAGAACAGAAAATAGGTAATTGTAAACGGATGATACCGGGTGCGCCAGAAAAAAGTTACCCTTTTTGATTCGATATTGCAGGCGACAGAAAAAAAAATTATGAAACATTTTAATTTTCTGGATCGTTTAGAGGAAAGCCTAACTTAAAATTTGGTTTATTACTTTTTAATTTTACTTCACGGTTCAAAAGTTATGACCAAAAAAACTAAAACATCAATTTTCAAATATGTCAAAATAGGCGAAAAAAAGGTAAACAATTTATAGTAAGAAAAAGACACAAGATTTATTTTATTCATCAGGAAATATATTTAATGCATTTAATTTAATGCATACTCAATACACACCCACTTTCGTTCGTCGAGGAATCGTAAGGCGAGACATTTTTCTCAGCACATTCAAACTTTCTCTTTCTCTCTCAATGATGTATACACACAAAAAGCTTTAGAAACTCTTGGTAAGACTTTGACGAATTTCATTAGAGCTTGAAGCATCATGTCCCTTGATGATAGGCCATGGCAGCTGGTTAAGTTAGAGAAAGAAATGAAAAGAAATTAACAATAAAATTAAGAAAATATAAAGAGTGCTTTGGAGCAAAACTTTGAGCTTTAATGAATTGATAAAAGTAGTGCTTTCTTTAAGATGATTTGATACCCTCGTTTTTCGCCTTTTTTAATATTGTTGAAAATTGGTGTTTTAGTTTTTTTTATTTCTGGCACACCTGGTACCATTCTCTGGATTTCATTTAGCTATCTTCTTGCTGAAACGTCACACAAAGTCTGAAATTTTGCATAACGATTATATACCATAAATAAGTTCGATTGAGAAGGGGTGCCCAAAATTTGGACGTCATTATGACTTTTTCTTATCGACTCTACTAACATTTTCGGGGTGGTTTCAACTAATTTTCTCACTATATTTCATCTGGGAAAAATGTTTTTTTTACTAACATGCTATCAAGACTACCGCTAAGTTGTTTGACCCAGTGGGAAAAATCTTCAATAAGATACCGCGTCGAAGACATCTTGTGTTTTCGTTACACAATCGTCATTTCAATGTTTTCGCGCAAGTGAATTCTCTCATCAGCGAGGAATATACAGCTGTTCGTAAATTATGACAAACTGTGATTGTTTACAGAACTTTTCGTATGCAAGAAAGAAAGGCGAACACAATAATATTCCACTATTTGAATCTCCTCTGCAATTATTTGTTGTCGAAGAGATCACTGAGATCACACCATTGTCACTTTCATCGCTGAGGTTTCGGAACATCCGGTTTCCGTAGTATTCTCCTGAAAGATTTTTAATGTCATCTTTTCGCAATTCATAAATTTGAACAAAATTTTTTTGGTTGTTGGCAGTAAAAACAAATAGATGAATGCTTCCAGTAGTCTGCCTATCGAAAATAAAATTCCAATTAACATCCAATGAAGTTTTTTAAATTGACTTTTAAATATGACTTGGATGACTGATGGAAAGGCTGAAAATAAAAAAAACGTGGCGATAATTAGAACTGGAACGCGAAATGTCTCTCTGTTCGTTCTCGAATTCCTTTCTCTTTCGTTGCTTATCTCCAGTATTAGTTTTTTCCTCGCTTTAACAAATTTATAAATGGAGATATAAGCGTACAACGCAAATATCAAGAAGACAAAACTGATGATGGGGAAAGTGTACTTGGCGGCAATCTCTTCTCGTTGTTTGTAACCAAAACAGAAACTGATGCTCACATACACCAGACCAATGACCCAACAACCAGCCAATAGGGTCTTAGTTTTCTTTTTAGTTATAACTCTGTTGTATTTCATGTTAAAACGGATGATCAGCAACGGATCCAAAGCGACCACGATCATCAACAAAACGTAAGTTACACTCCATCCTTGTAGCGTAACCGTTCGTAGAGTTTGATAGACAACTTGGTTCTCTGGCTCTTCATACACGACGAAGCAGAATGCTGTCGCTATTCGGAAAACACCCATTAGAATTTCTGACATAGCTAGATGGATGAGGATGATGTGTTGGTTTTTTCTGTTCTTCAGTTTAATCCACAGAAGAAACACACCAAGCGAGTGGAAACAAACAACGACTATTAGTAAAACGATGTCAACTGTGATGGCTGCAGACAGAAAGATATACTTCTGCTCCTTCTCTTCCATGTTTTGTGCTACTTCTTCGTTTGCGTTATCTATTAGACTTTCTACATGAAAGACATAGCCAAGAAGTAAACTTAACATGTTAATGTGAGATGTGAGATCAAAAATGTCACATCAAACTGACAAGGTTTCATCTTATGATTTCCTTTCCTCTTTGTTAAGCCCGTTTCACGTTACTGCAATATACTGCCATCAGAATAGCTATTGGTGAATATGGCCCACATTGTATCTATAAGCATTGCAGAATATTGTAAAATATTGGTGTATATGTCTATTTAAATACCTTTAAAAGTATTTTATTGTATTTCAAACTGTTCAAAGTGAATTACAGCGAGAAAAGGAGGCCTATTACTGCATTGGTTATAGCCATATCATTGAAAACAAACAAATATTAGAAACAAATAAAGTAACCGTAGAATTTCTTGTATTCGTTTTTTCACTTAAATCCATGATAACTTCTTTTTACTTACTCATAAATCTTCAATTAAACTTTCTGTTTAAAAACAAATCCTTGTGATAGTTTCACTTTGAATTCTTTTGTTTTGACTTCAATAGATTATTTGAAATTAAACCGTGTATTTAGGGGGAAGGTGACATCGACATGGTGGAAGGGCAACAGTATATCCAGCGATATATATGTATTTCAAGTCCCGTCCAGTTTATGAAATCTAACCAGAGTCTTAAGAGTAAGTAACTGGTCTTATTTAAGATAACTTTCTTCTCAAGGGAACAACTACGACAATCGACCCATCGTTTGCACAGCGCCCCATCGAACACTGAGAAACGCCTTCAAGGACATGCAGAATGGCTAAGAAGCGTGAAGAGAGATCGGGAAATTTCGGATTTATATCCCAATAACAGTACTCGGTATCCTGTTCCTGAAGGAACTGATATAGTATTATATGAGGTTTATATTTTTTTTCGGATAACAATGCCTGAAGTATCAGAAGACCTTTAGAAATTTCTTGTATACTAAGTTGTCCGTTTTTTCAACTGGAAGTTATTATCCGTCACCCTAGAAACCTACGTCGTACATCAAAAAAGAAGCCGTCGTGCTGCCGGCCTCTTCCGACAACGTCAGATTTAGTTTGAGCGACAATATAGAGTTGTTGTTCTCATGATGTCTAATTAATTTTCTCTGTTTTTTGGTTTTATGTATGCTACAGCATGTTTGTTTGTTATTTATACGAATACGACAGTGGCAAGGTTGATCACGTTTCAGTGCGCTCTGATATATCAGATGTACTAACTTTCATGTTTCTTGCAATTGCTCGATTTCTAAAGGCTGACCCTGTATACAATTCTTCCGAATATTCGTAAAAAAAAGCTCCATCTTATGTTAATTTTGCAACGTCAGCAAATATCCAACTGTTTATTTGGTTTGAATTTTACAATTGCATGAACTTGAAAGAATTGAATTTTTACCACCTGTCAGCAACCACGTAATGTTTTTAGGATTTCAGGCTTAGCGCATGGGCAGTAATAGTTCCATTATGAGCGCGAATCTTTCGCGGGAAGGATAAATCCTGCGTTTATAACCGAATGAAACATGTTGCGATATTAACATTAACTCAGTTTTACAAAATATCGTTATGAAAGATAACATATTTAATAATACCGATGGATTTTTATTTTGCTTGAATTTTTTTTCGGTATTTATTTTGATCATTAAAATATGAATAGGATTGACAACAAATTAAAGTTATTTTATTTTTCGTTTCTTCCTTATTTGTTATGAAACCGTTTAAATCTTTTGTTTGGTGTTCTTAACCTATCAACCTGAATGCTGATACAAATGACCAGTGTATATCACACAATAGCAATTAGAAATATGTTCTAACAAACACGATGTAACGAATGATACTGTTTATACTTGTAATGCTGTTTTGTTGTGAGTCATGTCGAAAACAAACTTCAATAAAACAGCCCTAAAGGGCGGTAACTCAGCCGATATAACAATTATAATTGTGATTAATTTGTGCTCAATGTTACATTACATGCAAGCCCTTTGAGATGACGCTTATAGTAAGAGGATAGTACGAAGTGAGGAAGACTAAATAAATTGCAGAAGTATATCTAACATAAATATGTAAAATTATATGGATCGAAGACTTTCACAATTGTATTGACTTCAACACTATTAAATCTATTACAATCAAATGAGTAAAAATAGGTCAAACTTGCTCAAAAACTGAAGACCTTGTCAAATCTGCAAAAGTGACTGTCAAATTTAACATCAGGACCTTCCAATTGTTCTTTGTGCAAACCTTCCAAATTTTGCCAGAAATGGGAAACATATTTAAGTAAACGTTACATGAAATTGTTCACAACTTGGATTAGTAGGAGAAACTTGAGCATTTCAAAGATCCATGACAATGTAAAAATTATATGTATTGGATATAATTTAAATTAACATAACATACAATATGAAAATCTATTTCTACTAAACCTGCCAGTGGCGGAACAAGAAGTACCTTAAGGGGATTTACTTTTGCGTGGACTTATTTTTGCGAGCCACGGTTTGTGAGCGTTTTGCGTGGATTGATTTTTGCGAGTCAGATATTCTCCAGAAAATGTAAGGATTTATTTTTGCGAATGTGAACAAAGTGCAATGCGAAAATCACCATTTCCATGCCTACCACATTGCAAAACCAATGGGTGCTTGATAAGTAAAAGGAAATAGTTAATATACGAAAGGTACACAGAGCCAAAAAATGAGCAAATAAAATCATAAAATTTTGCTTGGATTTTTTTTTTTTTTGCGAATCGTTCATATCTTGACGTTTTGCGTGTATTTATTTTTGCGAATTTGGCCAAAAGTCGCAAAAGTCGCAAAAATTAATCCACGCAAAAAAAATCCCCTTAAGGTAAGTCGCAACTTGTGTAAGAGAGTGTTAACAATTCAAACATAAAAGAAAAACATTCAAACAATCCCATTGGTAGTATAAACCAATTTGACAAATTATGTTAATGCGTTTCTCCATAAATTGCGCCTGCCCTCTAGATCCACCACTGACTGCATATTACCACTTGAATCTTTTCATGGAGTTTACAAATAAAGCAATTGTGCACGAAAAGACAAATGACACAATAAAACTTTTTTAGGATCCGTATTGTAATGTTCTTTTCAAACATGTTATATTGTGTCCTAGCACATATTACATGCCAAATTTTTAAATTATATATATGTATGTATATTGGTTTGATTCTAATTATCATCCAAAGATTGTTTTCCTGACATTGTATATATCCCAAACTTAATCTGTGCCTGGGTCAAGTGGTTTGCAGTAGAAAAAATCATGATTAATGAATAATGAATAATGTCATCTTTTTCAATGTGAATTTAACACTAATCAGTCCCACACAGTGGTAACTTGATCGAGCATTGTACAGTGACTAAAAATTTGATACAGACTGGAATTCACCAAATTACTCCCTTAATCTCAACCACTTTTCAATTCACTGTGACATTTCGGAGCCGGAAAAACAGTTTTATTAAACATAATCGTTCACCAATATCTTGCGCATGATGTATATACTTTCGGTCTGTATCAGTGTGTAGACAGATGGATCAGTTCAGTCACCAGTGAAGTATATTTGTGCTTTCAATGAAAATTTCACTTGTTTACTTTTTTTCAATATCTTCAACTTTCAGTGTAATATTTATCAAATGAAACAAGCCGCATGGCTGCAACAGGTCACGACTTAAAGCTTTACTGTTATTTATATTGCCTGAAGAATAGGTGTTTTTTATTTTGCTATGTTTTTTTCATTTTAACTGTATTATATACTTTTACTCTACATTTCTAGAGTTTGTAGACATCTGAGACAGGCCGAGAAGCGTGAAAACTAAGGGTTATTTGTAGATATTTTAATTTGAAATTTTAAAATAAAATGTGATATAATAACAAATTTATGTGTTGGAATTGCGTCGAAAAATACGCTTATTCTTTTTCTTCTCACTCGCGGAAAAGTAGGTTAGGTAAACCTCCCCCCAACCATGCTGGGTCATGCTTTAAAATGTTCAATCTTGAAGGGTGAACGCTTATATAAATTGACAACTCTTAATTCGTTGAACTATGCATTCCCAAAAGGTAAAATCTGCATACCGTTTTCTCTCTAACTAGCGCCCCTCTCCAGTAAGCGCCCCTCTCTAATAAGCGCCCCCTTCTAGTCAAAAATATTTTTATAAGCGCCCCTCTCCAATAAGCGCCCGGGCGCTTATAGAGTGACTAGACATTACTCAGAAATTTATAAGCGCCCGGACGGTAATTAGAACTTTGAACCAAACACGAATATTCTGTTATAGAAACGGAAGGCTATGTTTTTGTGATGTCTAAATTTAAGTTATAAGTACAAAATCTTATTTCGTTGCCATGAAAAATACAGTTGTTTTTACTCTTTTATGATAAAAAGCAATGCCTCGTTCACAGCTAGCATGACCATTTTAAAATTTTTTTATAAGCGCCCCTCTCCAATTGGCGCCCCTCTCTAATAAGCGCCCCCCTAATTTCTAAAAAAATTTTATAAGCGCCCGGGCGCTTATTAGAGAGAATACGGTATTTGAAACTTACAAATGTTTCAGAACTTTAATACACCTTTCCCGTAATTGATTGCGCAATATTTTTATCATGCCCTACCTCGTTTTCAATATGCTATACCATGACAACCGAATCTCCCGTGCTCAATCATTAACACTATCACAATCATAACACTAATTGCTCATTACTGAAATGAGTCCCGTGCCATTCTGTTACCATATCAACCTTTGCGAAAACGAGGCGGAGTATGGTAAAAAGTATTGCGCAATCAATTACGGGAAAGGTGTATTTACCTTATCGATCCTTATTACACCGGCCTTAAATGGCATTATTTTTTGAGTGGCGGTATTAGGGCGGGCGTTAAAGGTCTCTGAAATTATTACGCCGACCTTTCAAAATAAGACCATTAGCATGTATTTTGATGGGTTTTTTTATTTGTCGGTATTGGTATTTTGCTGTTCGAAAATTTTTGAATTTGAAAATTTTTTATGCAGGCTTAATATAAAAACTTCAGTCAAAAAAGTTAAGTAGAACGGTAGTTATGAAAGGTCATTAGTTTCAAAAATTGGACAAAAGATGTCAACACTCAGGGGTATAAGCAGACAAGAGACAACTAAACAAATGAAATGGTTATATAAGTATGATACAATAACTAGCAGCAAATATTTACATCTGAAATTTAGGATTAAATACTACATATTATCTAAAATTAGTAGCATTAACCTTAAAATATGGAGTAAAAATTCCATGCAAAATGCTAAAAGTAAACGACCCTTTCTAAACTTTTCATTCTATATTTTTAAAGTGAAATTAATTTCAATTTAAGGCTCAAATAGAGAAACTGCCCAAATGAAAATATGAGTTTGGCAAAATACCTAAATGAAGAAATTTTGGTTTGATTTTGCACAGCCAAGATTATTTTAAATTTGGCGCAAGTTGGACTTCTTGGTCAAAAATTACACTAATTTTAGACTATTTTTATGTTTTTCGAAGAAAAGATTTATATATTTGGTACAGCTCACTGTAAATTTGGTGCAGTTTTATTTTGGTGCATCTTTTTGCGCCAAAACTATATATGAACTATATATGTCTATATGAAGACAAAGAGGAAAATTCAGTTTTAAATTTTTATATTCCTTAAATGCTGAACGGAAGATAACTTAACAAAATGATTAGAAAAAAAACTAAGCGAAGCTGCACGGACAAAAACCTTTATAAACTTTAAATAAAACAACAACAAAGCAAAACAAAATATGAAGCAAGAATAAACAATGTATATTGGATTAACAGAAAAATAAAATTAACAAAACATACTGTATCTTGTCAAAGCTGTAAAATAAACTAGTGATTCAAAGTTTCTTTAAGCATAAAACAACTGTAAAACCTATATAAAAACTCCACAGTAAAGATGAGATTCATTATCTCAATTTCAGATGGAAGGTCTGTAAATACTAAATATTTGTCGATACCGTATTCTCTCTAATAAGAGACTGGGCGCTTATAAAATATTTTTGGAAATTAGAAGGGCGCGTATTAGAGAGAGGCGCTAATTGGAGAGGGGCGCTTACAAAAAAAATTTGAAATGGTCATGCTAGCTGTGAACGAGGCATTTCTTTTTATCATAAAAGAATACTAACAACTGTATTTTTCATGGCAACGAAATAAGATTTTGTACTTATAACTTACATTTAGACATCACAAAAATATAGTCTTCCGTTTCTATTACCGTAATGCTTCGATTAAACGCCCCCTTCTTTTAAACGCCCCCCTCGAATAGACGCCCCCCTTTTTCAGGAGATTTTTAAATAAACACCCCCCTCTATTAGACGCTCCCCTCGAATAGACGCCCCTCTCTTGAAAGAGGCGTTTATTAGAGACACACTAATTAAGGCATGTAGAACTACTACATTTCATTGTTTCAGCTTCAATGTTTTCATTTTGTATGAAAATATGGAAATTTGCGATAGACGCCTTTCTTTCTAAATTTTAAACTAACAGTTGCAAACTTTGTCTTTCTTTTCAAAATTTCCTTTTCTAAAACTTCAGAATAACGTTTATTTTTCGTCGTAAAGATAAGTTTTGCAGGAACAACAAGTCCGATTTCCCGTTGACGTTTGCCAGTTATTACTGCTTTTATCTTGTTCTCGAGATCTTGATTAATAAAATGAATGCATAAACTTGAAATTTCTATGGGGATGTGTCCAACGAGAAGATTTTTTTTGTACAAGCCAACAGCATATTTATCATACTCTCTTGCTTCTTCCTCTCGCTTATCTTGGGCAGCTTCAAGTATTTCTCCAATCGTAGCATCCAACACTTCTTTGTAGACATGATTATACAATTTATATTTACGAAAAAGAAGAGTTTCACAAAAATTCAATAGACGCCCCCCTCTTTTAAACGCCCCCCCCCCCCCCCCCCCCCCCCCCCCTCGAATAGACGCCCCCCTAAAAATTCAAAAAATTTAATAAACGCCCCGGGCGTCTAATCGAAGCATTACGGTATATACAGAATTTTCAATTTTTGTTCAAATTTCTAATTACCGTCCGGGTGCTTATTAATTTCTGAGTTAATGTTTAAAATCACTCTTATTGCAGAGGGGCGCTTATAAAAATATTTTTGATTAGAGGGGGGCTCATTGGAGACAGGCGCTAATTAGAGAGAATGCGGTATTTAATTTTTTGTAAATCAGATCCCCATTATCTACAACAAAATCAACATCACTGTAGAATCCCATGTTCCCAAATTTTTGGCTAAAGAAAACCCAATAGAAAAAAGTGCACAACACGTACATTGCTTCCCAGCAGTTGATCCAAAACGTTCAAAATTGCCTTGATGGAATAGACCCTAGGGGGTGAGGGTGGAAACTGTGGAAGTGAGATAAGGTTTGGCTTTTTTCTGCAAGCACTCTTATTAGAGAAGTCTTGTATAGTTATATATACTTTTTATATAGTACAAAAAAACAGTGTTTTGTGAGTCGATTTGTCGATTTGAGAAGAGATCTTCAATACATGATTATTATGTTTGCTTAAACGTCTAATGAGTTATGATGAAATTGCAGTAGAGTACCATAATTACAGTTGTTTCGAATTCACTTTTATATACATTATAACATTCACAATTTGTTCGAGTCCGCACTTGTTTTCAACGATCCAAATGCCAGTAGCAGTACGCCGGAATTTTAAGAAAACAATGTACGTATAATTTACAGACCAAACATTTTGAGAATTTGGAAGAAAAAAGTAATAATAGTAAGAAATACAGTCGGGATCTACTTTTTCCCAAAATTTCGCCTCGCCTCGCGCCACCACAGCCGTAATTAAACAGTTCTCGGCTTTGCCGTGACCTGAATGAGCATGTTTCATGGATTTATTGATAAGACGTATTCACCAGTAATGTTGATACTACATACATTTCTGTTGTGACAGTGAAAGTTTTTCCACAGGGTACAGTTTTGTTTATTATCAATCCTTCATCTTCTTTTTCGAGAACTTTTCCCAGAGTCGACTAAACATAAATATTGCCTACAAGGAATGTTCTCATGATAATATTTCCATGGCAATAGTTGATAAAGACAGGAAAGAAGTCTTAAAATTCTTCTTCAAAGATTCTACAAAGCTACTTCTACAATTTCCTCAAAACATAAGCGAAAACGTTTTACGAGCTCTGTGTGCATATTTTACAGACTTGATAATAAAAATTTTAAAGATTGAATTGAGAAGTTATCAACAAAAAAGGTCTAAAATAACTTCTAAAGGATTTCAGAAGTACAGAAAAGATAATTCTTTTATGAGTTATTATTGAAAGTTTTTATATTGCATTTAGCATAAAGTTTTGGGTCTGTCATTAACTATTCTGAATAAACAAACAATCCGAAATCCGAACGGACTTTCCGAAAACGGCAAAATTTAATGAAGAAAAACGCCGATTCCAATACTCATCTCGATCTAAGATCGGCTGAGTAACAAGAGCCATATGGCACAACACGGCAGCAGCATTCCAACTCGCAATATACAAAACTAAAATAGATGTGAAATAATAAATGATGATGATGATGAAGATGATGATGATGATGATGATGATGATGATGATGATGAAGATGATGATGAAGATGAAGAACAAAATCGGAAACTGACATTCGCCTATCTCGTGAAACTACTATGCCTTCTCCTCGCTCGCTTAGCATCGCTGCGGGGGCAATAAAGCCAGATCCATCATTTACGTTAAAAGTAATTCTCGAAGGTGTATTGACTAATGTGCTGTCAATATTGACTTTTGGACACCCGTGGTGGAGTAAAGTATTTAAAATACCCGTGGTTTCTCCTCCTCCTCCTCCTCCTACTACTCCAAGTTATGAGCGTTTTCGTGCAGCGTTTACATAACATCGTTGCCGAATTCGCAAATTTGGTCAAATTTGGACTTCTAGTTTACCAATTTTCATGAAAATTTGCACAGAGCACAATTGAAAGGTGCTGATTTCGAATTTGACAATGATTTTGCCAGGTTTGACACTAAAATTGGGCAATTTAGAACAAATTTGACCAAATTTCGACAATTCTTCAATTTTCATGAAATTTTGCACAGATCGCATTTGAAAGGTGCTGATTTCAAATTTGACAATTATTTTGCCAGGTTTGACTAAAATTGGGCCATTTAGGCCAAATTTGGACCAAATTTCGAAAGTTCTTCAATTTTCATGAAATTTTGCACAGATCACCATTGAAAGGTGCTGATTTCGAATTTGACAATGATGTTGCCAGGTTTGACTAAAATTGGGCCATTTAGGCCAAATTTGGACCAAATTTCGAAAGTTCTTCAATTTTCATGAAATTTTGCACGGATCACATTTGAAAGGCGCTGATTTCAAATTTGACAATGATTTTGCCAGGCTTGATATAATTTGGGCAATTTAGGCCACATTTGGACCATACTTCCAAAATTCTTCAATTTTCATGAAATTTTGCATGTATTACATTTGATAGGTGCTGATTTCAAGTTTGACAGCCATTTTGTCAGATTAGTGTAAAAATGGACAGTTTGGGCCAAATTTGGACCAAAATTAGAAAGTTCTTCAAATTTCACAAATTTCGCACAGATCACATTTGAAAAGTGCTGATTTCGAATTTGACAGTCATTTTCTCAGATTTGACCAGAAATGGGTCATTCGGGTCAAATTTGGACTTAGAAAGTTCTGCAATATTCATAAAAATTTGTACAGCGCACAATTAGAAGTTGTTGATTTTGAATTTGCCAGTCATTTTTGTTAGATTTGAACATAATTTAGCAATTCGGCAATGTTGTATTATTGAGACTAGATATGCATCGTTGTGTTACGTCCTTTAGTCTTTAAGCCAAGCGGCTTCTTGTTCCTTATTTAAAAAACCCTATTCTAGTGATCTTTGCCGGACACTCTGATAGACTTTCGTAAATAAACTCTTCAAATATTACATTAGCAGAGAAATGAGAATATGAATGAGAATATGTAAAACTGTGCTCAAAGTTCATAATGATAATAAACAGTGTCTCTTTCATTATATATCATTACAGTGGAACCTCCTTTCAAAAGTGAAAAATTTTTTTTCAAATTTTTTGGACCGATGTAACCATTAGGTTATAATTTCACTACCTTTGAATTTGTAGGGGAAAATATTGCATTTTGAGAAAGTTATGGGCATTTTTTTTTATTCAACATTTTTAACTTATGACAACCTTTAATATTATTTGTTGTTATACTCAAAAGGCATTTAATTAAACTACCAGCTCACTTTGTGAATTTATTAAAGGCTGTCATATTGTCGTGTATGTGATGAAAATATATTGGTGTACTACCTTCTATGAGCTACATCTTCCCAGCAAGTGGCTCATTTCCTTTAAAACTTTGCACAGCGGTAGATGAAAGCCTGTTTACAAAAAGTGTGACCGCGATTTGAGAGAAAATTCCTGATTGGCTCAAAATCCGTGATTGTTTTCAACTGCCCACAATAACGCAAAAGTATGGAAAAAAACAAAAAGCTGTTTTTCTCCTGAACAAAATCATTAATTGTGATTCGCGGGCACACTTTATTTCCACTAACTGTGAGGAATCGTCACAACTAAAGAAACATTAAAAAAAACCTTTTTCTTCGAGAGTTGGAGCTGAAAGAAGCAAACAAAAGTCCGTATTTTTGATCGTTTTTACAGACGAATTTCTTCCTTATTATTTATGTAAATATATCATTTTATACATCGTTAGAAAGAAAGTTTATTGCTCTACACGAATTCACGAAATATTTTTACTTAAAATGTAATGATAAAAAGAAATAACGGGAAAAGTTATGCAATGCATATGTGAGTAAAACGTACGCTGAGCCCTTAAAGCCGACATCCTCTAAAGCAGACACCTCTTTAAGACGGACCAAAGATCTTGTCCCGGACGAATCCTTAATAAACTCTTATAAAGAAATCTCCCCAAAGCAGACAGTCTAAAGCGGACACATCTTTAACGCGGACATTTTTTCCAGGTCCCGCACGACAATTTCCCCTAAAATTTACCTAAACATAAGTTTATTTCAACCGTGCTTCAAATTAGGTGCAACAGAAATTCTCATCGTGTTTTTAATAGGAGTAAAGTTTATTTAATAGCGAATCTATGGTAACATACTAAAATAACTTACATATAAAGAAAGTTTTACGCTAATCCATCAACGGAATTAGTCAGCTTGCTTTAAAACATATTGCACTCAGTGCTTGATGCACCAGAGATATGTAAATCCTTTTTACATATCCCTAGATGCTGCCGCTCCGCAAAAGATGAGTCAGCATCTACAACTATGCAAGGAAGCTTTATGGAAGCGATGGAAAGCTGAATATCTATGTGGATAACCGACAAGTACTCTGTAAAATAATATCATTTCCCCATTGTTAGTTTTCCTTTGTTTGTTGAATAACCTACTACACAGGTTTGACACAAACAAATTAGTTTGTTCTTGTTGTTATACCTGCTTTCTACAGGTTTCCTTTATTATGAAAAGCATTGTCGATGTAACCAATAAGCGTCACATTTATTATGGGTAACTCTAAAGGACCGCATTTGAGATGCGGCGCTTAACAGAAGACGGCGCTTATTTCATGGATTTCTATCTTTCTACACTGATCAACCCCCCTCTTTCGTTTGACAATTTGGGAACAAGGTTGTTCAAAAATCAAAGATGGTAGTGGAACAGTAGCAAACACGTGCGTTGTAGTTAGAAAAAAGTTTAACATTGGGTCTGCTGGCGTTTTTGTTAAATTTTCTAAATTTAAGAGTTGCTATGAATTTGTCCACAACATTGAGTGGCTATCAATTCGGAATTTATTCACAGGTTATTGATTCAGACGAGGAAGAAGAGAACGGAGAAATTTCTTATGGATCTATAAGAGGTGATGTTGTTGGTATTCGCTATTATAAAGGCCGCGTAAACAACCAAGAATTAGTTTCATTGAGACGAGAACCTAGGAATCCATATGATAAAAATGCAATACGAGTTGATAATGTGTATGGTGAGCAAGTTGGTCACATTAAACGAGAGCAAGCAGCAGCCATATCACAAATTGTAGACAAGAAACTCGCCAAGATTGAAGGGTGAGTCCATACCATAACATTCTCTAAACTGATTGAAGTGGAAGGTAGCTTATTGATAAAAATTTGTAAAGTAGAATTTTTTTTTTAATGTGTGTAGTACTCGTACTAGATTTTAATAACAAATGAAATGAACAAACGTTATTTACAAATTTCTATATAATCAACACAACAAGCACCCAGCCAGAACAAAATAGAAATGGGGGTACAGAACAGATGAATTATGTATTGATTTACATTTGTGATGAAGAAGATCTTTCATAGCTAGGAAGATTATCAGCATCTACATAAGTATATATATGCATAACGTTAAAAGAATAACAGACAGAATTTATTTTTTTTAATGATTGTTCTATCTGTGAGTTGAGTGAATGTTTGAGAAAATAATCTAGAAAATTCATATAAAATCTTGTTGTTGTTGTTGTGTGTTTGTTTTTACAAGTCATAAAGACAAATATTCAATTGACAATGTGTTTTATTTATAGAATTGTTCCTTTTGGTAGCAATAATAAATATTCAATGCCATGTAATATAACATTTCGCGGTCGCCCCGAGCATGAACAACAGTGCAAGAGAGAAATGCAAAGCAAAGGTTATCCTTTAAAGAATTGTATAAATGAAAGGTAGTAAATATTAGCCTTATATAAAAACATCCATTGGTTTTTACATAATATGTATCATGTATGCAAAGTTTAAGGCAAATTGTTAAATTTTTAGTACATTTTTTTGAAAGAAGAAATCAGTATAATATTCTAGTTATGATTCAAATGGTTTTATTATCAGCTTTTTCACCTTTTTTACATCAAGCAAGTTTTTTGACTGTCTTCATGTTGAATTTAAATAATAGATACACAGATGGGGGTGTTTGGAACACTAGCTATCAATTTCAGAATAGTAGCTTTCAACCAAAGAAGGCAAAAGTGGAATCCACCTATCAGGTGAAAAAAGGAAATTCAATGAGAGAGTTGGTTAAATTAAATTCTGAAGTAGTAAGTATTTTGTTTTTCAATTTTGATAAAAATGTGTGTTTAATACTTTGTCAATAGTTTATGAGAAATAATAGATTAATGTATATAGCAATAAAATAGTTCGTCATTAGTAAACATCAAAACATTGAACCAACAATGTGTATTAATTTTATTTCAAGAATATGTTTTGGTTAGTACTAACCATCATCAGCTAAAAAATAAAAATAGAAAATCAGATAAAAACTGATTAATAAAAATCAAAAATCTTTTAACAAACTCTTTACAACCTCTATACACAACTATCTACTACATAAAATGATTGTCAAAAACAAATTCGGAAAATCTATCATACAGAATGATATCAATTCCCCAAGGAGCCTATAATTTAATAGTCAATTTGCGAGTCCAATATTCATCCTTAGTATTGAAATTTGGCTTTATGTCCTTAGTAAACATTTTTACTTTTGAGTCAATACTTAATAGGTATTCAAGTGGAATCAAATATGAAATGATTTTTCTTTTTTAGATGAAGAATGAACTTGACAACTTGTTTGATAAATTGCCATCAAATGACAAACTAAAAACAATGGAGCCATGTAATGTAAGAGATACTCTCACAAGTTAATAGCAAATCCATTTAGAATTTATGTTGATTAATGTGAATACTTGATGCATGTTACACGATTGGCTCTTTTCCTTAATGCTTTACTTTAATGCTTGTGAGGATTAAAACAATAATACAGAGTATTGACTGATTGATCCATTGCCAATTAGAATCCGAATTTGAAATTGTTATTTTATATCTGAACATTAGACATGTTTTGAAACATTATTACGGTAGCAGTGAAGTGAATACCGAATACGCTTTGACTTTGTTTCATGTATTTTTTCGAAGACATTTGTTTTTCTCTTTTCGATCTTACACATAGCTTTCATTTTTTTTTAAAAAAAACTCTGATATAAAAAAACATAGTTTCACCCATTGTGCATATTTCTTTTGTTTGTATCAAATAGTTTTCTCTGTGTTTTTAATTAAGCCCTGTTTACACGTTTTCAAATAAAAATAGCCATTAATTTAAGCCTAGGAGATAAAAGGTTGACAAACTTGATGAAGCTTTCAGACGAATTAATTGGGAGTTGAAATGCTGCTACTGTTTTGTGCCATATGGCTCTTGTTCTAACTTAAATGAATATCAGATCTTTTTTATTCTTTACATTATCCAGGGTCGTGACAGTATACTTTGTATCATAGGATATGTCTTTGGAAGTAATGTCTTAAGCAAACTTAAACTTGTGATCTTTTTTTTATTTTGAAGGCTTTGAAAACAGATTTGTTCATTCATCAAAAGCAAGCATTATGTTGGATGGTATCTTGTGAGAACAATAACAACCTTCCTCCATTCTGGACAAAAGATCAAGATAACTGGTATAAAAACTCCATTACCAATTTCGCAACACGAATAAAGCCATCTAATGTAAATGGTGGAGTGTTAGCTGATGATATGGGCCTTGGAAAAACTCTTTCTATTATTTCCCTCATTCTCACAAACTTTCGTAATAACAAACCATTAATAGTTATGAACAAGTCCGAAAAGAAAGAAGTTATTATCCAGGTTTGTTAATCCTTGAATTGGTTGACAACTATCAAAAGTGAACTACTTTGTATGTATCATTTTTGTCAATGTTACATTTGTCTATTTCCCTTTGACTATATACGAGATATAACAATATATATAACATTGCCTTAAACACTATAGGTGCCAAAGCGAGGTAGAAAGCAATATACTAAACGAAAATCTCAAAAAACTGATACGTTGCAGTCTTTGGAAAAGAAGTTGAGTAAGAAGGATGATTTGGAATCTGATGATGCCGTTGATGAACCAGAATTGCCATCTTTCGTTTCAAAAGAAGATGTAGAATACAAACCCTCTATGGGAGTTAGTGAATCTCAAGAACAGGTTATGGCTATGAAGAGACCACGCAGGTTTTGATACCCTATATTTAGAATGTGCTGATAATGATTATATAGTGACATGTTTGATCGATATTTTGTGTTGATTGAAATTTCTTTTCTTCTTCATGACATTTCTAAATAAGAACCACACGAAAAAAAAAACCACGTTACAACTTTGATGAGGATGACTGGATAACTGAACAGGAAACATGCAGCCCTACAACTAAAGGGAAACCCAAGGCTGAAAACAGAATTAATGATACTACTAGTAGAGAAGAAAATGCAGTTGAAACAGAAAGAGGTGATTTATTTTGTGCCTGAGAATTTTATTTATTTTTTGGGGGGTACCATGCCCCACTTTTTTTCAAATTAAGTTATCCTTGAAGAAGAAAAACTTGGAACTGTTCCAATCTGCTTGTCATCACAAATTTCATTTTGTTTCAGAAATCAGCATTTCCAAGGAGCATACCTCGCATGCCACACGCCAAAAAGGTTTGTCATCTTACTACATGTTCTAACAAGCTCGAAGACTGAAATCATATGCATGCTTGTTACTCCTCTTTTTCAAGAATCAAACACTTTATTAACATGTTATGAAGTACTTAAAACAGAAATGCCTGGACCAAGAACGACATTGATTGTTTGCCCATTATCCGTTTTATACAACTGGCAGGTAAGGCTTGTCTGTAAAGGTTTTATGAATTTATGATCATAAATGGTTTAGGTCTGGCTCCTCCTGAATGTTTATAAGCATTCATGAACATTCGTAGTTAGCGGCAGGAATAAAATCTTTCAGTTTAATTTAGATTTGCAGTAAGGTTAAGCTATCTAAAATTATGCATTGGATGATGACATTGAAGTACTCTCTGATTTCTAATATAACGAATTCTTATTAGATTTTCTGGGTGATTGAATAATCTGTCCTATCATCTATTTTCTTTTTAATTTTTGAAAGAGAAAATTCAGTGTTTTGTTGTGTACGTGTGCTTCCATGTGCACTGTGTTGCAACAACAATTTGTCATTTGAATTGAACCGTTTCTGCAATGTGCTGCTAAAAAAAATTAACCATCAAACAACCAATAAAAACATGATACAAATTAAACATAAATTAACCGTTCAAAATTTATCTTTACTTGCGATTCTTCAGGAACAATTCTCCAGCCATGTGGAGGCGGGAGCGGTAGATGTGTACACATATTACGGCAGTGAGCGAGTGAAAGATACGAAGTTGTTAAGTGAGAAAGATGTGGTGCTCACCACGTACCAGACATTGAGTTCGGATTTCTGTAATAAGGTAAGTCTCTCAATACAAGATACGATATTCAACAAAATCATAAACATATGGGAAACTGGCAGCTTGGACTGCTTAAAGGCTTTTAATTTTTCATTTTTCGTTCACGAGATATTGCCATTTAAAGTTTTTGCTCAACACTTGATCACCATGGCAATGTGACATCACAATGTGCAAGAATAAAGTGCTGACATAAAAACATGGAAACACATCAGTGGAGAGAATGCTAAAATTTTGTATGTATACCAATAGATATCAAATTACTTAAAGTAAATGCTGCCATAGTTACCCCGACTTGTTTCCAGGGGTCTACAACAGGCGGCCCCCTTAATCCGACAATAATTCTGTAATCACCCGCGCGCTTGTTAAAGTTGCAACAAATATTAGATAAATATTAAATTCTAAATATTAGAAACTAGCCGTAAACTTTAATTTTACCTTGACAAAAGCATTAAATATTTTGAAAGAAAAACAAAAAGTTTTTTCTTTTTTCGTATAAAATGCTAAAAATATTTAAAGTTACAATTAAAACTAAAATGTACAGTATAATATTTACATAGTCTACTTATAGTATTTACATAATTTACTTAATAACACGTTCCTTTACGTATGTCGGAGATTTTGATGTTCATATGAATCACCTTTCCTTACTTCAACTTTTCCATCCCTTGCAAAAAGGTTTCCACGTGTTTCTTTTTACCGCTCACCATGTAAGTAGTCGGAACCACAAGTATGCAATCTTTTAAATCCAAGGTTAACCGCCACCTTGCTCTGTCTTTATAACTCTTCTTCCTTTTTGCATCTTTCTCATCTGTGTTTATAACTGTTCTTCCTTTTCTCATCTTGTAGCTTTCTGCCTAGTAGTGGCTTCGGCCTTGCAGGGAGCAGCCCATTTAAAAAAAAAGTCCATTTTCAAGTTTCCGTCCACCTGTGACTTTCGCAAGTATTTCGTTGTTAACTTTTTCGACGAATTTTCAGAAAGTGTTCCAAAGTGGGGAAAACCTTTAAGTTCTGGTTTTGAACGGTTGAAAGCTGCAATGAAAGAGGTCAGCCGTTTATGGATCCTTTTAACGAATCTGATGTCGAAGAAGGCGGCGACGTAGACTGGCATAGCATTACATGAACTATACTTGATACATTATCATTTATACTGTTTACTGTACATAGTTTTTGTGTTGAATGATAAAAGTGCAAATTAGTATTTATTTATTTACCCCCACCCCCACCCCCTCTTTTAAACGCTCCCCTCCAATAAAAATTAATAAGCGCCCGGGCGCTTAATAGAGGAAAGATGGTAATTGCATTTGAAAGGTTCACCTGTCCTTTTTTTAACTTTGAAAAATTCAATCGCGGTACTTTTATAGCATGAGAATAGAAAACAGATAATTGTAGACAGCTGATATCATTCTCTGAATTTCATTTATTTTTTTGTAATCGAAGTTAGGCTTTTTTGTATCGGAAGATTTCCTGTTCAAACGTCACATATATACTAAAATATCTAAAGATTTTCTTCATTTGAAAACATCTTTTTTCTGTTTTTGTTCGTTTCACGAAAAATATCAGCACCCAGTGAGCAAAATCGTCATAAAGTCACAACGAAGAAGAGCATTATCATTGACATAGTGTGTAGAAATGCACTCGATCGCGGAGATGTTTCAGCAAATTTTCCCATTGTGTGTAAAGCCTTCTCAACTTGATTTCTGAAAATAACTTTCTAAAAAGGCTTTGTTATTTGCTGACATCTCTCACACGACTCCACGACGAACTATGACATCATAGATCGATAACTCGACTTCATAACTAGGTTTTCCAATCCTGAAAAAAAAAACAATTTCGTCTAAAAATAATTACGGAAAACCACCTCAACATTCGCTGTCTCGTTATTATCTTTGAGATTTCAGAATACTTAATGGGAGAGCAACTTATCTACAGTGCGTTGACTTCAAAAACTATCTTGTGTTTTCGTTACACAATCGTCATTTCTGTTTTCGTTACACAATCGTCATTTCTATGTTTTCGTTACACAATCGTCATTTCTATGTTTTCGTTACACAATCGTCATTTCTATGTTTTTGTAGAAATGAATTCTATGACAAATATGCAGCTGTTCGTAAATCATGACGAAATCATGCGATTCTTTGCGTTTTGTATGACGAAATCATGCAATTCTTTGCGTTTTGTATGAGTCCCTTCTGCGATTATTTTCTGTTGAGGTCTCACCATTGTCTCATCATCGTTTTGATCGTTGAGTTTTTGCGTGCTACTGTGTGTAGGTTGTGCACACGCCACTTGGCTGTCACGGAAACGTTTCTGTTAGCGCGTTAGTTTTGGTGAAATTGCCGTTATCGGAATGTGCGGTTCCAAAATATTGTCCTGCGAGATTTTTAATGTCATCTCTTCGCAATTCATAAATTTAAACAACATTTTCTTGGTTGTTGGTAGTAAAAACAGATAGATGAATGCATCCAGTAGCATGCCTATCGAATAGAATATTCCAACTAACATCCAATGAATTTTTGTAAATTGATTTTTATACATGACTTGGATGACTGATGGAAAGGCTGTAAATAAAAAAAACGTGGCGATAATTAAAACTGGAACGCGAAATGTCTCTCTGTTCGTTCTCGGTGTCCTTGGTCTTTCGTTGTTTATCTTCCGTATTAGTTTTTTTCTCGCTTTACCAAATTTATAAATGGAGATATAAGCGTACAACGCAAATATCAAAAAGACAAAACTGATGATGGGGAAA
Organism: Turritopsis dohrnii; assembly: GCA_027922465.2. Lineage (NCBI taxonomy): Eukaryota > Metazoa > Cnidaria > Hydrozoa > Anthoathecata > Oceaniidae > Turritopsis > Turritopsis dohrnii. The sequence goes on along the minus strand of BQMF02000242.1, from coordinate 303,604 downwards.
GTGTACTTGGCGGCAATCTCTTCTCGTTGTTTGTAGCCAAAACAGAAACTGATGCTGACATACACCAGACCAATGACCCAACAACCAGCCAATAGGGTCTTAGTTTTCTTTTTAGTTATAACTCTGTTGTATTTCATCTTAAAACGGATGATCATCAACGGATCCAAAGCGACCACAATCATCAATAACACGTAAGTAACACACCATCCTTGTATCGTAATCGTTCGTAAAGTTTGATAGACAACTTGGTTCTCTGGCTCTTCATACTCTACAAAGTGGAATGCTGCACCGATTCGGAAAACAGCCAGTAGAATTTCTGACATGGCTAGATGGATGAGGATGATGTGTTGGTTTTTTCTGTTCTTCAGTTTAATCCACAGAAGAAACACACCGAGCGAGTGGAAATAAACGATGGCTATTAGTAAAACGATGTCAACTGTGATGGCTGCAGACAGAAAGATATACTTCAGCTCCTTCTCTTCCATACTTTGTGTTATTACTTCGTTTATCTATAAGACTTTGTACATGTTATGAAAGACATAGCCAAAAAAGTAAACTTTACATTAACGAAATTTACAAGATGAAATAAAAAAAAACTGACAAGGTTTCGTCTTGTGATTTCCGTTTCTCTTATTTACTATGATTCATTTGAAGAACAACTTCATGTTTTTTTTTCCTTTGCTCTTCGTCGTGGGGTCATATATTTCGTTCGATCTTTTGTTTTTCAGCAATGTTATTCGATGTTATTCCATAAAACAATTAAATCAAATAAATAAAAGCTTGTATGGTATATACGTGTTAAAATGATAAGAACATAAAATAGAATTGAATAAGATTGTTAGTTTAATGAAATTTGATAAATATGGGCATACTGGATTGGATTACCATGGTAACTTAACAGGATGCAGTATGGATAAATCTGTTTTTTCTCAGATAAGTGGATCTGTATGAGACGTTTAGAAAAAACACCTTCCTTCTCCACGAACATGTGCTTGAGTTGAATATTATGAGTGCGTGTTGTTTCTGTTTGATGAATTAACGAACAAGGTAAAATGACTGAATGAAAGGTAGACTAGCATGTAGCTTTAGCTAAAAATGCCCCCGCGCTCAAGCATTCCAATTTATACAGACAGCAAGCTATACATTAACAGCGGAAACGAAAACAAGTTTTTGGCCGAAAAAAAAATGTTTGGGTTGATTTGGGACCTGATATGAGGCAAAGTTATATGCTTAAATATTTCGACAAAATCAGTTTTTGGCATTTCAAAACCAACTTGCAATATGCAAACCAAATAGATCTACACTTAAACAGATGAAAATATGCACAAAACTTTGTTACTTTTTGTTACCTCTTAGGTCTAAGTTACACTGATGTTAATATACCTTTCAAAAAGTGTAAATAAGGCTTAACAAGTAATATTAGAAAATATTTGCTACAAACAAGAGAAATGTGTGAATTGAAACCATGGATACATATTTTATAATTGGTCAGCGCGATAGCAGCTGATCTTTCATTAGCGTTTGTACGTCCGTCCGTCCGTCCGTAATTCCAAGATTTTGTGTCCTCGATTGTAGGCTGAAGTCTGTTGTAGGCTGAATCAGAGGCTATTTTCCAACTATGGTTGTTGCATGAATAGGTTAAAAGAAGATATTTTAAAACGTTTTCTTATTGTGAGTGTGGCCATGAAAACAGCAAATCATGAAATCACTGCGTGGAGTTTCTCAAAATTTCACTATGATGCTACCTCCCGCGAAAATTTCTTCCCTTAAGGTATTCAGTGTAGAGTCAAATATTATTTTACTAGAAATAGCAATAGAAATTTCTATGGTTAGAAGAGAATTGTTTATGCAAAATGACTCTTTTTGCTGGTGTCGATACATCTCCATTACATTTATACATATTGGTATGGTTTGATCCTACACAGCCAAAAACAAAGTGATGATATAATATGACTGCAATCTCCAAAAACACAGGTAAGAAAATTTTAAACACATTATCCCCCCATTGATGATGCCATGGCTGAAGTATTTTGTATGTAACTGGGTGCTCCTACACACTCACTGATAAAAAAATAATTTCATGTTTTTTTATTTCTCCTTTTCCTGTCGTCCATCATCAAACAAAGCAAGGGTTTACTGAGATACAATTGGTGACTCTTTCAGGGGAAAGAAATTATCTTATATATAATCAGTTAGGACCACTCGACCAGAATTTGTCGCTAAAATAATCGTGATTTATTATAAAGAATTGCCTCGATAATTTTATTTTACTCTCCTATTTGAATACATCCGATTGAATGATGACGATCTAGCATAGCAACCGCATTGAAACATAGCTCTAGGGAAAATTCGACACGGTAAATTTCTTTTATTTTTGGGGTTGTGAAACTTTATGCAAAAACAAAACTTTTTACCGTGTCAAAATTTCCCTTTCGGCTTAGTTCTTCAGAAAATGAAGAAAGAAGAAAATGAACAATTTCTACATCTTCGGAGAAGTACCGCTTTTCTGGTCGTAAAATTAAATTTGCGCTTATTGTGTGGCGTATCGACAAAACGATTATTGAAATCATTAACATAACAATATCAAACATTGCGATAATAAATTTTCGGGAAGCATTCGGAATGAATAATTCAAACAAACAAATGGTTATTAGGTACATGCTTCACCAGAACATATATTTCGTAATTATACGCTCAGTCCTCCCCTTAGCTTAAACTTTGTGTTGTAGAAATGTTTGGTAGTATATCGCTTGAAAAATTGCTTGGTAAAAAAAGAAGGCCAACTAAACCCGAGGGTGGTGCGATCGCACCCAAAGCAACCCCTGAGTTACGCCACTGCCTACTTATTTTGGGGATCTGGGAACGAAGTTATTCAATCTGAATACGAAAATAAATAACACAAAAAGTCACGAGCACCCTTCAAAAAATGGCAAGTCGCCAGCATATAAAGTCGTGAATCCTAAAAAAGCAAAATGTGGCGAAAGTCGCGAGAATTTTTGTGTTCCCGATCTTTTGTACCTACGATGAACTTCGTCTGTATCTCGACGAATTCTATTCACATATTCTCGGGCTTTATAGAAAAAACACAAATAATTTGTTCTGGACAATTTATTTACATCAACGTGAATGTACAAAGTAAAGAGTCCTAAGTTACAAATTAAATCAGATTGATAATTACTTCTTTCATGATTTTACAATACATTTCTCAATCTTGTATTCTCAAATCAGTAGAAAACGTTGTGAATGCACTTCGTCGTGTGGCTGTCATAAAGTAGTATGAAACGCTTTTTATCGCAAGTTTTGGTCGAGTGGTCCTAACTGATAATAGCGCGTGTGTGTCACACTTTTATTTTAGAGAGTGATAAATTTTGTTTGAGTTTTAAGGTCAAAATCTTCTTAATCGTGGTCATATTTTTCGTTAGGCCATGCGTTTTTTTACGATTATTATATAGTAGCAAGTGCCGTGACGTCACGGGGGAATCATTGCATTGCATCCCTAATCGAACGGGACGTTTTTGGGGAAATATCTCGAAAACCAATAGGGAAAACTGACGTTTTTTAAGGTCCGCGATACGGGTGATGGGGTGACACAAAATTTGGGCCTAAATTATTTTTGGTATTGCGGCTATGACGTCATCAAAATCTTTAACCGACGATATCTCTGTAACGGTTGGTCGTAGCGAAACGATCCCATACACTTTTTTGATCACTTTTTCGAGCTCTACAACATAGATACACTTTTGAGCTGCGATTCTATGATTTATTTTTTCATCACGGGGTATGTACAAGGGAATGGTGGATTTGACCTATTGTTTTCGAAGTTAAGTTCGGTAAAAATTTTTACCCGGGTTACTAGTTAACCAATATTTCAATGTGGTAGAATAAAATAAACCCATTTTACCACCACAGGAATTTGATTTATTTGTGTTTGTATATCAACATACACTATATATACCGCCCCGAAACTTTGAATAATTACAAAACCATTCCTAATAAATACAAGAGCCAGATGGCGCAAAACGGTAGCAGCAACAGTACTTGCCACAAGAATACTTTTAAATTTGAAATTTTACTTAAAGTTCTTAAACGTTCTGTAAACGTTATTTTTTGAGATATCTTAATGGCGCCGTAGTATAGTGGTTATCACTCTCGTAATTCATATGAGAGGTCGGGGTTCAATTCCCCTTGGCGGTGATTCACCATGCGTGAGTGAATGTACCATAGCGCCGGGTCGACCCATGCCATGTCAGGCTTTATTTCAGGATTTTTAGCTGCTACCGTTTTTACTTTTAAGATTGAGTTTCATAACTGTTGTTTACCTGTTTGCTTGGACAGTGACACCGGATAGGCCCACCATGGTTGGGCCTGAGGGGTTGAAAAATTTTTGAAATAAGGAACAGCCAGATCGCCGAAGAATTCACTTCCCAGGAGAATTCTTACGTACGTGGATTTAACAAGAATAATGTTGTTGGCAACATTATTTCAGATGAAAATTAAATAACTTATTATTTCGTTTTCGTTTTCGATTGCGTGATCACACGTGCAGCTGGTTACGCAATGATAAAATGTAGCATAAAAAACGAAGGAAAAACCATTGAAAAAGAAAAACTTATTACGTTATTATGGAATGAGAAAGGAATGTGAAAGATCAAAATGTTAGAAATTACAGGTGGTATAGTGCAACGAGTAGCGTATTTTGAGGTAAGAAAAAGCGCCGAAAATAATGAATTAATACATTCAAATTTATGGCTACCTATCACGTATGTGTAACAAAAGAAGTCTCTCGAGACGAGCTCTATTTAAAAATACACAATAGAAATAAAAATATGGCTGAAAAATACACAACAGAGTGTCTGCGCGCATTCATAGAAATACATTTCACACTATTCAATTATCGTTCTGCAATTTAACAATCGCAATCGAAAACGAAATAAAAATGGAAGAGGAGCTAGGTGGTAAACAAGGAGTCCGTCTCTCTCAACCGCAAATGTAAAGGGCGATGCATAAAGACAGAGAGTTTTTGAACAAAAAGAACACTCAACTACTGATTGTAATGAGTCAATGAATCCCTATTTGACAGTTTTTTTTATTTTTTCAGTTTTTTTGTTTTGCTCTTATTCAAGATTGAGTTTCAAAACTCAATTCAAGATTGAGTTTTTGCTACCGTTTTCCGGTAACAAAAAACCCCTGAAAAAAACGCTGCATGTGAGGGAAATTGGGTAGATGATACATCGGGTGTTGCAGGAGGTCATCCAGAAGAGCACAGGCCCTTGATTGGGTTTGTGTCACTCATGAGAGTGTCAAATACTTCGGAGCCTCCAACCTAAGCCGTGGCCCCTCCTGGAAAGCAGATGCAATAGCAACTGAGTGAGGCTAGCCACGTAAAACAATACCAAATAAATAAAAAAAACAGGCATAAACGATATTATAATGTTTAAAATTACTAACTCGTGTAAATGGGGTCTAATCGCAACACACCAGCAATTTAATTTATTAGAAGACAAAAGAATTATACATGCATGAGCTGTTTATAACGTACGTTTTTTTATAAGACCTTATGTAGAAAAAAAAACGCGTTTCTTCGAAAAAAAAATGTATGTTTTGAATTATAATTTTTTGAAACCGAAAATGAATTCAAACAGATAACTGCCTTTTTTTAACTCGATTTTTGAAAACCTTGATGTTCAAAGACAGAACAGATAGCTAACAAACGTAGAAAGTAATAAGAAAGTCTGATTTGTGTTTTACTGACACGAAAAACATATCTATTTTCAAGTGCCAAAGTTCATTGATTCAGTACCATAAAAATAACTAAAAGTCCCAGTTTTGTGTAGACATATTTGATTAATATCCATTCCTTCATCAATTAAGTGATAAAATATCAAAGAAAACGTATTTTAAATGTATGTGATTGAAAACCTTCGAAAATTCAAAAGGCTGCGTTCGTTCATTAGAATGTATATTGAGTTTTTAGTGGGGACTCGCATACTCTAAATCGTAGGCTAAAAACTGCCGTTTCGGCCGGAGTAGTAGTAGTAGTAGGAGTAGTAGGAGTCCAAGGGTGTTTTAATACGGTATTCGCTTACGCTGCTACCGTAATAAATACATTGTACATGTGAAAGAAACTTTATAAAAGTTCCATTATACACAAAGGGTAAATATTTTATAAAGATATTGGTTTGCTACGCAAAATATAAAAGCAATGTTGATCAACCAAGGTTGCGAAAATTTTAAAACTTTTCTATAGAAATTTAATATTAAATTCATCAATTAACATTTCAATGTCACCTTTCACATTTTTTTAGGAAAATTGTTGGCGATGTTGTTATATCGGACTCAGTAGCTACCAGGTTTATTGGGCTTATGAGAGTTATCACAAGTTGGATAATTATTACTGTAAAACTTATTGAACACTGTCAGAACTAATTATATATTTCCCCATAGGGCGAAATATATGTTAAAACCGGCATTTTCCTTCTTCTCCTCCTCCTTCTCCTTCTCCGTTCACTTTTATAGTCGCGGTTCGGTATTGAATTTTCGCCTAGCCGCCAAAGTAGATAAGAATAGAGGCTAGTCTACAGCACGCCATTTTTTTCAGTCAGTGCAGATGAGTGGAAGATTTTTGTTTTTTTTTTCTGCTAGCTCTTAAAATGATTCAATAGATGAAACGTTAAATGATGGAAATGAATCGTTTTAGTTCAGTGTTGTCTTAAAAAGCTTTGTAAAAACTTTTGAATGAACGAGTAAAACCAGAAAAAATTGATGTATCAATGCAATGATGTTTTGTTTTTGTTGATAACATTGTTATGATGATTGGTAATTAGTATGCTTCGAACAGCAAACCATTGAAGGTGTGGTTTCAGTGCAAAGGTGAAAATTCATTATCAATAGCCAGGCTGAAGATTTATTTTTATTTTACATCCTGATATAATGTAGAGCTCAACTGAACTGAAAGCACGATGTACCAGCCAAAGCAAAGGAAACCCTTTTCATGTGGGGAGAACGACCAGTTCAACCAGTTTCAAAAAGTACATACAAAAATAGCTAGTAAAAACATGATGTCGTATATGCAACAAGAAGTACAGGAAACTTATTACGTATAATATTTTAAAACGTATTATATAGTCATTATTTAATCCAACAACGGAAACATAGTTTACTATGGATGAATTCCATGATCACGTATACTGTTTTGATACTGTATATCATATTTTATTTTGCAAAATTTAATATATGTACTGTCAATTTTCCTGTACGAACAACGAACGTAATTCAAAACACAACACAAATGAGAGTCTGTAATTTAAATCAAGACGGAGCACGAACTTCTACTTTCAGCTATGTAGTGATTTGGTTATGGATATACTACCAAAGTTTTTTTTTCCATTTGGGATTTATATATGAAGGTCATTTTTACCACAAAATAAACACAAAATAAATATTTCTGTTATTCTGAATACTTGAATTTAGTTTTATAAATTGCCACTTTAAGAGTGCGTTTACATGAGAGCCTTAGGGAACTCAAACCGGTTTGAAATTTCAATCCTCCCGTTACGAGTTTCGATATGGGTAATTATTTCACTACGGCTGCTGGTCAAACCTTTAGCGATGTTTACATGATAACGGCTGTACAAATATTTTACCCATGATGATTTCAAACCTACTTAAGAAGTAGGTTTGAAATTTCGATACAGCTTGGAAAGGTGTGAAAGTTTTCACATTTCATTGTTTTATCATAAAATGTGTTAACAAGCATGTGCATGTTAATTAAATTTTGCTGACACATGAAATAAAAATATAGAATGTGCTAAATTTATTCCATCGTGCATAGAAAATATTTCTACCCGTATTGAAATCCCAAACCGGTGTGAGTTCAGTATAGCTCTCGTGTGAAAACGCACTCGTATAGAGAGCTAGAAACTAGTAAATCTATTGTTTCGATTTTTACTGGACAAAACTCTCCAAGACCGTATCGAAATTTCTCATGTAAACAGAATGGCGATTTCAAACAGCTAAAAATTTCGAACTGGTTTGAGGTCACTACGGCTCTCATGTAAACGCACTCTAAGGCCATCTTTTTTAAAAAAATAACTATTCTGTCCTAATTTGAAATGTTACACGTAATATTTGTTAGTAGAAATTTTGATTACTTTTGATAGTTATTTGCTTATATGTCTACCCCAAAGTAAACTGTGGTATCAAAATTAGGTTTAACAATTTTCTTTTCTTCTTTTGTACAGAAAACCTGTATACAAATTTGATTGTATAATGTTGTAAGATAATTTTATTTGAGTTACAAATAGGAAACTTGTCAAGCTTCTGCAACAATTAAGATCATACATCTTATATTAAGATGAAATTGTCTTACACATTGATGAGTTTGTTGATATGCAGAAGGGAAAATATTAGTCGCACTTAGGTCTTCTAATTTTTAGCTACATGTCCATAGTAACTTCTCAGTCACTTTTTAACTCCTCAGCAAAAAATTTTAAGAGAAACCTTATCATTTGACCGTGAACAATTTCATTTCATAATAACTTCAAAGTAAGTTTTTTTGTGGCATTAAATTCAACCTGAGTATCAGGTCGATGGTAGTTATACTGTAATTATTTAACGATACATTTTTCTCATGGTTATCAATGTACACACAATAAATGGTAAAATGTTTGCAACTTTGGGGAAATATATAGTCGCATTTTTGCGAATCTTGTTGTAATTTCCGAACTGGCTTTTTTGTAAGATTGTTACTTTTGTATTGTCAATACTCTGTGTCTGCATGACCGTGAGTTTCTTTCATTTCAGGGTCTAATCTAGTCCAAAAGAGCATCTGTTGATCGGACGCTGCCCTCTGCATTTTTTTAAAAATTTATTTCACTTTAAAAGCTTGTATAGGGGGGTCACAGGTTTAACCCACTGAAATTAAGCTCAGGTTGCCCTTTTCCTAAAAAAAGTGGCCTTTGGATGTTCATAATGTGCCTTTTTTCCCTTCCGCCAGATGCTGCCCTTATATTCTAGATTAGACCCTGTATTTTCTTAATCAAATAATCCGCATTTGCTTACTTTTTCTTATTTTCAATCTGAAGAAAGGCGAAAATATATAAATTAGTGCACTGTGCCAAACATACAAGAGTTACTAGAGTTAGTAACTTCTTTTTGAATTTGATCATATTTATAATATATATTTTATTTACTCGAAATCAGATTTGCGTTCCATTCAATTCAATTCAATTGGATATGACTTCTTGGAGATAAATATGCATGAAAGTCTTATCTGCTTAAATTTTGTTTTATTTGTGTACAAGATAAATGCGAAGCATTTGAATAAATTTTTTGTATATTTAATGTCAGTCTCTGATGTATTGTATTGAATTAAGGTGTGAGTAAGGGAAAAAACGTGTTTTTGTTTTTTAATTAATTCCTTTGACAGGAATATGTTTATATCAAGTATGATACATTTTTGGAAAGCTTATTTACATCTCTAAAAGCCCATGTTAAAAATTTTAAGGTAAACTAAAAATGTAAGATTTTAGAACGAGTCAAAGAAAATGAACCTTGTTGTAAAAACGTAGCTCCATTTACAAAACGAGTTAAGTTTAACTTATGTTTTTTACACTTTTGTAATCACAAGAGATAGAGTAAAAAACGGTTTTTTCTTTTTTTACTCAAACAAATTATTTTCAGAGTTATTTTCAATTTCTCAAAAGTATCGTTTTCTGTTTTCATTTTTTTTTGCTTTCAAGACTATAACTCTTATTCTGTTCAAATTAAAAAGGTAAAAAAAAACCGTTTTTAGATCTACCCTTCAGCTTGTCAGTAAGCCAAGTCTCACTGTCAGAGCTTTTTTAGTTTTGTAAATGAAGCATCAAACGTTAGTGGCTCTGAAACGAAAAGTGAACACTGAAAAAAACAGCTTTAAAGATTTTTCTTTATTGCGTGAACTAATTAATTATTTATGAAACGGAATTTTGAAACAAAAGGATCAATACGCAACATGATCAATACGTTTTATTTTTTCATGGTCTTTAATGTACACAAATTAGCCGCTAATACAACGGTTTTGGAAAATAAACGGACTTCCCATCCACTTCCTGAAAAATTAGTTTCACCATTGGAAAATTCAGAGTTCCTTTCATCCTGATGTGCAAAAAAACTTTTTTTCAAAAAAGTCAATGATTTTTCCCTTACTCACACCTTAAATTTGGAATGATATTGCCTTATGAATTCAATATCTGTTTTAGATCGTTTTTAACCAAAATGGTTTATTCCTTTAACCATTGTCACTCTAGATATATCTCAGAAATTCCTATTTCGACCTTCCCGGAGTAAAAATGTATTTCGATTTTGCTTTGCAGTCCATTATTTTTCAGCTTTGCTGAGAGCGCTGACCTTCAGGCCCCAGAGGCCTCTTGTTTTATAATTAAAATAAGATTTGTTAAAAACATTCTGTAAGAGCCAAAAAAAAAAAAATTTTTCAAAAAAAAAATTAAAGCGAAAAATCCATTGCGTTTCAAACTTTGATTTAAAACAAAAAAATAGCCAAAGTTTACATAAAAAAAACAAGAAAAAAATATATAGGTTTTATTGATCATGATCACACTAGGTTTGGAAGACAGTCAAAGAAGAAAAACACGAAGAACGACAATTTGTAATATGGCTTTCTTGTATACACAGAAATCCAATTAAAATCTTTTGAAGGCAAGATCCGCCAAAAATCAGTGCATTAAACAAAATTATTGAAAGAAAAATTTAGAGTTAAAATATATACAAAAATAAAATGTATGGTTGGCAAAATTTCGGATATCAAGCTGTGCTTCAAAATCCTTGTCGTTCACTTCACTAAAACAACACAAAAGTAACACGAAAAATGTCTAAGCAATTTTAGCATACGATCTTCCTAAATAACATAGTATAATATAATAATAAATTAGGAAAGAGAAAAACATTCTGTCTCCCACTTACAGTACCATGCTTTAAAACGGGAAAAAAGCAAAGTCAGCTAATAATTGTATTCCACCGTGTAACGTCAACACGAAAGTTGGAGGAGGATGAAGATGATGATGATGATGATGATGATGATGGATGAAAGGAATCTTTTACCTGCTAGTAATATTTTCCTCTTTCCATTTCAGAAGGGCTCGCCATTAACCGATACTACGTGGTTTCGTGTAGTGTTAGATGAAGGTCATTGTATACGCAATATCAAATCCAACCAATCACAAGCTTGCCACGCCTTGAAAGCTGAACGTAGGTGGCTTGTCACTGGAACGCCCATTCAGAATTCCATGAAGGACTTGTGGTCAATCGTGTCCTTTCTAAAAATCGAACCTTTCGTTTCAAACAAAGAATGGTGGAACAGGACTATCCTTCGACCAATAGGAAATGGAGAAGTTACTGCATTGAAGTACGTATTTTCCTTACAGTTATGTTTGCAGTACGTATTGTTTGTTTAGAAAGATCGGATTAGCATGCCAGGAAAAATTAATCTTCTGTTTTGCGTAAAGTTTTTTTAAAGTTTAAGAATAATAAAATAAATTGTATTCATGCGCGAAAATGACAATAAAAAGGCTTCATGCGCGAAAATGACAATAAAAAGGCTTCATGCGCGAAAATGACAATAATAATAATAATAATAATAATAATAATAATAATAATAATAACCAATTTATTTCAAGCATTTCCATATATACAAATGGTTCTTCGTCTTGAAATGCGTATGTTGTATATTATGCGTAAGTGTAAGTAGAAAAATAATTCGAATAGACAAACAAAAAAAACAAAAAACAACAAAAAAAACACAAAAACAAATCAATTGACAGTATAAAGGATTATTTCATTGCTCGGGCTAAAGCTTTATCTAGTAAATAGTTCTTCAATGCGCTTTTGAATGCGTTTAGCTTGTCAATGTCACGGATCGACTTCGGCAGGTCGTTGAAAATGCGTTTTGCTTCTGCTTGGAAGCTCGTGACTTTATCTTTGCATTCAATCATGGCTCCTTTTATGTTGGTGTTGCTACGTAGGGATCTTCGGTCCACCTTGCACTCGACTCGCATGTTTTCAGGAACATTTTCATAAAGAGCTTTGAATGCTAACACCGAAATAGCATATTCATGTCTCTCTAACACTGGAAGCCACGACAGCTTGATAACATCTTCAATGTTGGCGTGCTTTTGGAGAACGAAACCTGCTGCTGCATTCTGAACTTTTTGAAGTTTGTTCAGTAGATAAACTGGGGTTGTTCCGATGTAGACTGAATTTGCATAGTCAAGCTTTGACAGTATTAGGGCATTGGCAAGCTGTTTCTTCAGTTGGAAGGGTATTAGGCGCTTCATCATCCTTAGCAACTTTAGCGTACTGAAGCAGACTTTGACCGTGTTGTCAATGTGTGGTTTCCAGTCCAGGTTTTGGTGGAACGTAACGCCGAGTACCTTGAACTCTTCCACAGCCTCAAAGATGTGACCATCATATTGAATCTTTGTATTAGTGTTTTTTATTTTGTGAACACGCGACAGCTGCTTACTGCTGAAGAGCATCGTTTTCGTTTTGGTGTTGTTAAATACCAGATTGGAGTCTGTTGACCATGACTTTAGGTTGTGAAGATCAAGCTTGAGGAGCTGTGTGTTTTCTTCAATTTGTGATGGTTTGCAGTGATTGTAAACAGTTGTGTCGTCTGCGTACTGAAGCGAAGCGGATGTGTTTAGGTAGTTGGAGAGGTCTATCACATAGAGATTGAAGATGACAGGTCCAAGTATGGATCCCTGCGGGACACCGAATTTTGTCTTACGCGTTGTAGAACATTTGTCATCTATCTGCACGTAATGCATTCGGTCTGCGATGTACTCTGTTAGCCAGTGAAGAAAGGAATTGGAGAACTGTAGCTTGGTAAGCTTTCGCAGTAACACCTCATAGTCTATTGTGTCGAAAGCCTTTGAATAATCTGCGAAGACTGCAACCGTCACCTCTCCTCTATCCATTGCTTTCAGAATGTCATCCTTCATCTTAAGGAGACATGTTACTGTTGATCTTGATTTTCGGAAGCCGTGTTGCGTTTGCTTGTATAACGTTTCGATGTGCTCTACCAGTTGCTGCAGGACAACTCTTTCGAAGACCTTGGACAAGACAGGCAGGACCGATATAGGACGGTAGTCGACTGCTGCTGAAGGGTTTTTGATTTTCGGGATAGGGCTGATTCTCGCTGTTTTCCATTCGGACGGAAAAGTCCCTTGTTGGATGAAGCCGTTAATAATGTGACAGAGTGGAGAGATAACATAGTCGATGACTGGTTTTAGCAGGTGGATTGGAATGTTGTCGTTTCCCGTGGAACAATCGCTTCTGATTTTACTCAGGGCATTTTTGACGTTGTTGTAGGTAGTTGGTTTGATTGAGAAACCTCGTGGATTATCAGGAAACTGCTTTATAAGATTATGCAGCTCATCACTGTTCAAGGACTTTTTTTCAGTAAGTTTTTCTGCGATAATGTTGAAGTGTTCATTTAATATTTCAGGGTCGTGGTCGATGGTTTTGTTGCTTGGGTTCAGGATTCGATGAATTACATCCCAAACTTCCTTGGGTCTTTTTGATGATAAGGCCTTTTGGTAAAAAGAACGTTTCGTTTGGTTGATTAACCTTTTCAGTTTATTTCGGGCATCACGAAAGAGTTCCCAGTCATGCGGAAGCTTCGTTTCGTGAGCTTTTTTCCGGAGTCTGTTTCTTTCAAATTGTATTCATGCGCGAAAATGACAATAAAAAGGCTTCATGCGCGAAAATGACAATAAAAGGCTTCATGCGCGAAAATGACAATAAAAAGGCTTCATGTGCGAAAATGACAATAAAAGGCTTCATGCGCGAAAATGACAATAAAAGGCTTCATGCGCGAAAATGACAATAAAAAGGCTTCATGCGCCAGGTTTTCCAACATGCGCGCGTTTACGCAAAACAGAAAATCAATTTTTCGTGGTCTTAGCGGACACTATTTCATTGTGATAATTTCGTCAAAATGGTGCTGACTGTTGCTATGTAGATGATCTTAATGAGCTTGGAATTGTTTCATTTACATTACGCATGCGCATAACAAAGTCTATTCTTTCCACCGCTCCAATGAGATCTTAACTGAGATCTCGATTTGATCACCAGCCTTCCTGGACAGACCTTCGTATAAATACATATAAATATTCCTCGTAAGACGCATGTGTTATCCAAACGTGTCTGTCTGACGTATTTATTGTTTAGACGTCTTCAACAATTGATGGAAATGATCGCTATGCGTCGGACGAAATACCAGAAAATCAACGGCGAGAAGGTTTTGAAGCTTCCAGCTCGTAACGTCTATATCCAGAAGATACAGTTTTCTGAAGAAGAGAAGAACCTTTACACTACTTTTAAAAATGAAGGCAAAGCAATTCTAGAACGGTGAGTTTTATAAATGTAATAATGGAAGAACTGCGGACTCGACGATGGCGATACCCGTTACAAAGTTACGTTATGTTGCGTTCCAAAGGAGTGCAACGCCTTCCATTCTTCCACCGACTGAAAAAAAAATCCATTACAAATACTATAGCGGAATAAAGTCGTGAAGGAAATGTTGCATTTTTACCCCCTGTCCACATCGTGGTAATGATTGTACATAATGATTATAACGAAACCTATTTTGAATTTTCAAACGGGGGAAGGTCCAAACTAAACTCGCTTTGAGTATAATTATTTTTAGATGACGTAATCTCTTCATCTTGTCATAGTTACACGAAAGAGAACATGTTGTTTGAGAATTACGCAAACGTATTGGTTATCTTAATGCGCCTGCGTCAACTTTGCTGTCATCCCAAATTATGTGCTCAAATATTAGATTTGATGTCTGTTTCCTGTAAGTCACGTGACAAAATCTTCGAACCTCATGTATGATTCATGTTTTGATATTCACTGAGCTACCATGAAAATACGTTAATTTATGTTTGTGCGTTTGACCAGGTAACACTCTCTGGAGTCTTGTCATAAAATTTGGATATTTTCGTGCCGGTATGTTTAATTTTTTATCTAGCCAAATCTTCCATCACTCCCACCGAATTGCAGGCCAAACTCCAGCAAATTCTGTCCGTGTTGCTGAGCTCTGGTAACGAGGAGTGTCCTATTTGCTTGGACTCGCTTAACCAACCGGTCATTACTCATTGTGCACATCTGTATTGTCGACCATGCATAGAAAACGTTATGAAGACTGACCATCGAGTCAACGCGAAATGTCCTATGTGTCGGCGAGACATTTCAGATAATCAGCTAGTCGAACCGGCCGAAGGGTCGTTGTCGGACGCCTCGTCGTCATCAGGTGACGGAAGTTCATGGAGTTCCAGTTCAAAAGTAAACTTTTGTTGTTCATATCTGTAAACCTCTTTAAAACTATACCATACTGGCCATCAGAAGTAAGCGATGGAAATTGTATTACTGGTTATAGGAAAACTGTGTAACTCCAGTGCCGTAGACACCGGGGGGGCCAGGGGGGCCCGCCCCCCCCCCCCCCCCCCCCCCCAAAAAAAAATTTTTTCAGATTATGGTTTTTTTTAGATTTAGGTCAGAAATAACGTTTTCTTCTCGAGTTGTCTGCATTTCCTTATTTCCTTTATATTTGCTTAATATTTCCCCCTTTTACTGCACATTTGAGGTGACACGCGCGACACAACGAAATAACAGGATAAATCAATGCAGCAAGTGTTGCATTATGGTGATTCAAAGGAATGATAACAACAATAAAGAGGAAAGATAACTTACTCGTTCTTCACGTCCACAAAGATGCTGTTGATAAACTGGACTTAAAAGCTGTTGCGAATGAGTTCATCGACAAATACGACACAAGAAAAAACATCTTTGGACACTTCGCGCTATAAAGCATTTGCTACTATTTTTGTTTCAATAACCATCGTAGTACTTATCAAAAATGTAATTGGATATATGCAGAGTTTATAACAAAGATAGTCTTAGAAACTTGAAAATATACTAGAATTTTATGTCATTTTGGATATCCTATTGTTTAAAATTGACTTTCGAAAATGCAGTTTTAGCTAATCTAGAGGGTATAAAATCCCAAAAATTTTAGGACCCCTCGGCCCCAACCATGGTGGGGCCTCCTTAGATACTAAACATCAGGGCCCCCCTAAAAAAAATTTCGTGTCTACGGCACTGAACTCGACTGCCGGAACAACTAAATGTCGATGGACTCTTTTACAGTGTGGTTTTCATTGAAAATCAAAAGAATTTTTTTCTGTCCATAGGTGGATGCGTTAATCACACTTCTCAACAAAGAGAGAAACGAAGATCCCAGTCGAAAAAGTCTGGTAGTATCTCAGTTCACCGCTTTCCTTGACCTTCTTGAAACACCTTTGAAAGATTCTGGTCATCATTTTATACGCTTGGATGGTAGTATGTCGTTAAAACAGCGTAGTGACGTTATTCAGCAGTTTACAGAACGGGCTGTCGGTTCTCCAACCGTCATGTTGTTGTCGTTGAAAGCTGGCGGCGTCGGATTAAATTTGACGGCTGCTACGAGGGTATTTCTTATGGACCCGGTATGTGATGTCGAGTTTCCTTTCTTTATTTTATTTTAATCCAAACGAACGAAAACGTCACGTCGAACGAAACGTGCTTGAACGGAATCCCTACTATGAACGGAATCCCTACTATGAATTCGAGATGAAATTTGCCTTTACAGTTAACACTTCATTCCCAATCTCCGTCTAATCTGCCATGATGGCTGTGGCCGCATAGTACATTGAAATTCATTGTGATTATCGAGCGTGCATAGTAGTGTTGTTGGAATTTTTAGAAAGTATAACAACGACTCAAACGATAATCATTGTTCTGGTAGGAATCGTAAAAGCTAATGACGTAATATTATTTGTGATTGCAGGCGTGGAATCCGTCCTCTGAAGACCAGTGTTTTGATCGTTGTCATCGTCTGGGACAAACTGAAGATGTGAATATATACAAAGTTAGTTCTGCCTCGATAAACTTTCTTTTGTGACTTATTTCCTTTGTTAGATTTTAAATGACGAATCGTTCATTTCCAAAGATTATTTCTTTTTCGTTTGTCGTTACGTTCCGTTTCGACTCGTTTCGGTTATTCTTTCATCATTTTAGTTTATTGTTGAAGAAACGGTCGAAGAAAGGATGTTAGAGTTACAACAACGAAAACGTGAATTAATGGCGCGCGCGTTTGGTAAGAAAACTACGGCAGCCGATCGCAAACAGAGAAGGATATTGGACGTTCAACATTTATTTAGCTAGGAGCCTATTGAGAAAATACCACTCAACCGAGGCTGTATGTGTTTTGCGCACAACCAAAGTCAAAACTTTCAAGAAATGTGAACACGCTGGAAGGACCTGTAACTAGAGGTCTCAACCAAATGTTTCAAAAGACTTCTTTGTCAATCTTTGTCATTACTTCAGTTTATTTAACGTAGGCTTGCTGCCTATATTCTTCGTTGTGAAATCTTTTTATTTTGAACTGGGATATTTAGATCACGTCCCTTTTTAATAAGATAAATAAAACTAAAAATGTAAATGCAAGCTGATGAATTCGTACCAGTTTTGAAAACGGCTGTAAGTATGATAATCTTGAATCCAGGGTGAAGGACGCGGGACCCTGAGCATGAATTGAACAAATGGATTAAACAGCCCCCTGTCTGAACTTTGTTGAAGGTTTTAGATTATATATTGTAAATTGATTATTACGCATTTTTCTTCCTGTGCTTAAAAATGTTTTTGATAAATTTTCGTAAATTTTCACACATAAGTACAATAAAATAATAATACAGGCAATTAAAAAATAATTTAACATTTCCTCTATTGATCAATTTGAGTAGAAGTTCAACATAAATTTAGACATTGTAATGGCCTTCAAACGAAAACATCTTTTTCTGTACACAACTAACTTTCAATATCCTCCTTTGGCAGCAGTGTTTCTTTTACTTTCCGCTTCAAGTAGAGAGGGCGTATACCACTAATTGATACTATAAACAAACCAAGTACATCCGCCAATACCGCCAACCATAGGGCGTCCTTATAAAACAAGGCAGCAATCATGAACACTACTTTTATGGCTATTGCTGCAATGATACTTTGCCAGATCACTCTACGGCAATATCTACTCAAATCAATGAGCTGTGGAATTTTCGATAGATTGTCACTCATTAACGAAATATCGGCCGATTCAACGGCAAGAGCTGCGGCACATGGTCCAATTGCAATTCCAACGTCAGCTAATGCTAATGACGGACAATCATTTATTCCATCACCGACCATCGCTATGAGAAGCTTCTTTCGTTTTCTTTTCTATAAACAGTGAAGTAAAAATGACGTTCAAACCGACGTGTTATCCTCCAATAAAAGATGCGGCACAATGGAAAAATATCGCAACACGTTGGAACAGCATAGGAAGTTACAGGCAAGTTCCATCTACATGCAGTCAACAAATATGTACCTCTTTTCTCTTTTCTAATATCCAATTATATTTATCTTTCGGTTTCATGTTCGACATGCAGTTTTTTATGCCAGCAATTTTACGAATCATCTGCGCTGGTCCGTCTCCGTCACCAGTTAAAATAGCACATTCCACATTTCGCTCTTCAAGCATTTCCACGGCAGTCGGTGACGACTCGCGACATTTGTCGGCTAATGCAAACACCAAAAATACCTAACATTAGAATTAAACAATTGTGAAAGTAGAATTCCCATTTTTCAGAAGATGTTGAATATTAACCTGAAGATCCACAGCCACAAAAACGATACTAAAACCGTTGTTTGACCAATTATCTACTTTCTGTTGAACGCCTTGTTTAATGGGCACGTCATAGTTTTTCATCAAATCTTCGCTTCCCACCAGAATATTTTTATCGTTGACTATCCCACTTAAACCCATACCACTTTCGTTTTTAAACTTCGTGACATCTGGTAGAGCTATCTGCACTCCATGTTCGTTAATCGTGTCCGTAATACAACCCGAATAGTGGTTGACAATACAAGCGGCAAGTGGGTGAGTGGACTTTGTCTCCAGAGCAGCGGCCATGGCTAGCGTCTCATCACTAGTGTGAAAGTAATATAAAGTGACATGTTCATTACCTTGTGTGAAGTAAAATCACTAGTACTTCTAAACTACGTAACAAGTAATCTTGACAGACATACCGCGTTTCCAAATCTTCAAAATATTCATGAATAACTTGAAATCTTCCTTCTGTCAACGTGCCAGTCTTGTCAAACACCATGAAGTTAATGTTAGCCAGTGTTTCCAAGTGCATGCCACCTTTTACCAGAGCTCCAAGCTTAGCAGCTTTTGTGATTCCACAAATCATTGGAATAGGTGTGGCCATTATTAGTGAACATGGACACGCTACAAGTAATACTGTCAACGCTCGAATACACCATTGATGGAAGGATGTTTTTGACATTTGCTATAATGAAAGAAATTTTTATGAAATGGGAGGGCTATATTTTGCACACCGTTTCAATACCTGAATCTTGTTTGTTCGTTTGTTTGTTTGTTTTAGTGGGAAAACAAGCGAAAAGCAATATTAACAAGAAGCACTATCATACCTGTTCTTTCAATAAGATGAATGGAATGAGAAACATGAGGAAAGAGACCAACAAAATGCCAGGTGAAAAATATTTGACAAATTTATTGATGGTTTCAGCTGTGCGCGTGGTTTGCGATTGCGCTTCTTCTACGAGTTGTTTTGCACGTGACACTGTTGAGTTGCTGTAGTCTGATGTGGTCTTCATCTAAAAAACATCGCAACTTTATCTTTGCTGTTCATCTGGAAAAACACATTACCCAGTCGGCAAAATCGTCCAAAGGTCACTGCGAAGAAGAGCATTTTTATTGAAATAATGTGTATACTTCTTTAGTAATGCACTCCTTCGCAGAAATTTTTCGACACATTTGCTAATTGGTTATGGTCAATCGATTTCACAAATTACCTTCAGATAACCACTTTGTAAGACAGTTCCGCTGTACACGCTGTCACCAACTGTCTTAAAAACTGGCGTTGATTCACCAGTGATTGAACTCTCATCCACAGACGCTTTACCTTTCACTACATCACCGTCCAGAGGTACACGCTCTCCTGCGCAGATGATAATTTCTGTTCCGATCTCCACTTTTTCAACGGCCACTGCTTCGTTGGTTTCACTTAAGACTGCTGTCTCGACTGTTGTGTGCATTAGTTCTAAAGAAAATTTTTATATTATAACTTGAGCCAATTCGAGGAAGAATGTCTTTGTAATGGTTCATTCATTTCTTGCACATTTTACAGATAAGTCTATCCTTATCTATGTAACCGGTTACCGGAAATTTCCGGAATAGTATTATCTCCTTGGTTCTGAATACAATCACCACAAATTAATTAGTTAATGTTATTGCTTAGTTATTTTCGGAAAAACATGCTTTGAGATTATGCCATTTAAAACTACTTGAAACTACTTTTAAAACGTTGTGACGTCACGGTGCTATGGAGATTGAGAAAAAATCTTTTAAATGAGTAACGCAAATAATTTTTCGATAATTGAAAAACTGAATTTCAACGATTGTTTTCATTGGATTATGTATTATGGAGATAAGCACTCTTCTTCTTAAATTATCTCTATAATACATGATATTTTTGGAGTGTGAGAGCATCAACACCTGATCAGCAACTTTAACAAAGTGGATCCAATCAGATTACATCTCCTTTGTCTAGTTGAATGGTTGAAGTACTTCCCAAAATTTATCAAAGTTTTATTGTCACACGAAGCTATTTGCTACGGGGTAACCAAATTAGCACATCAAAACGAGGCAGGATAAAATAAGGCAAAACATTGACGTTTGAAAAAATTCGAGAAAGAACTGAACGGAAATGAGTATCGACGACAGGAAGTTCGGTACTTCAGTGTACTTGCTACTACTGTAATATAATAAGACTCACCTGAAATATCTTTTTCTACTTTATACCGGCAAGCATTCTCAAGCAGTTCCGCTATAGAAAACACATACAAAATAATGATTGTATCCAGCCTCTCTTCCAATATAAGCGTACCGATAACAGCAACTGTCATTAATAAATTCACATTTATAAATACTTTTCTCATAACATCAAAAGCTAGTTTGATTAACAGTGGTATGCTACCCAGGGCTACAAACGGTATCGAGATCCATCGTCCAAGTCGTTTCTTCATCCCCACTGCCAATATCACAATGAACAGGACACTCAGGATAATCAGATTTAAAACTTTCAAGAACATCACAATTCGTAATTTGGTACTGATACTAGCTTGTTCTTCCCCCTTGGTCATGATACTAACCCCCAGATGTAAAATATTTAATCGATCCACGACATCTACAGGCGTTATAACAGAAGGTTGATAATATATGTATGCAGTGCGACCGATCACGTTGATGGTAACCTTCTCAATACCGTCCACGTCTTTCAAAGCGTCTCTTATCAAATTCGCCTCTTTTGCACAACATATATTTTGTACTCTCACATGTAAAACTTGTGTGTTTGTGCTGTTGGTAGACATGTTGTCTTCTTCACAGATTTAATTTTGCTCCATTGAAAAGTATATTTACATGTATTTACAAAATTGTCATCAATTTTGATGTCATTCTACGTAAAATCTAGAAAATAAAAGAAATCTTTATTCTTAAGCCTGTTTTCAGCTGACTTTGATGTGATTAGCAAGCGTCGTCAAGGAAACAGAAAATACTGGCTTGTACATTAACACTACTAACAAAAATCAACAATAAAAAATACAGACCAAGCAAGTTCTCCCAAAATAAAGTGTTTCTGGGTGAAATCATCTGGGTGGGGTTGGGGGGGGGGGGGGGGGGGGGGGGGATTGTCCTAGAACCCAATTTCACCTAAATTTCAATATAAAAACTTAGAGATACTTCCTAAGAACCTCTGGGCTGAAACGCGATGTATGTGATTGATATATGCATATCATCTTGAAAACTTGTTGACACGTGTTATGAATAGTGCTCGATGTTTACAAAACAGACCATTATCTTCGATGTTTATAAGACAGACCATTATCTTCGTGTCAAACGTGTCCACTGTGGTCTTTATAATTATATGAGCGCATAAAAACAGAAGGAAATTCTATATGGATTAAGATGGCCTATCTGATACTATTAAATATATAACCTTCTTATTGGCTTACATGATCGTAGTAGCCAACCAGAAATGACCTTAAGAATTTTACGTTTATTTTGTGGTCACTTTTTTAAACTCTGATTCCTCATGACTTTTTACAGTCTCAGCTATAAAAAGATAATTCCCACAGAATTGAATGAACAGATGTTCTTCTTCATGTATATTTTCAGGCATCACTCACAGGTGTGTTTTTCTGAAACTTTCGCAAAAATTATATACACACTAAATGCTGTATAGCTCGTTGAATTCCACTGTAAAGGCTACTCAACATTTTGAAATAGGTCGAACAGCAGTCTTGAAGTCGCTGCATAGATGTACACGCAATATCAGGATAATCAGGATAATTTCATTCCTTCAATGCTCTTCTATTGGCTTGTTTTCCTGATCTCTTTGATGTTTTCACTTTTAAGAAGAGCGACAATCATTTCCTGTCTTAATGCTTGCAAGGAGTGATACTCAATAAAAAAAGAAAAAAGTCTGTAGTAAATCAAGTCAACCACTAGCCGGCAGACGGAATAGTTAATCCTTATGGATGAAAGAAAACCCAAAGACTAAAAACTTACTTATGATAATACGCTGACCAAACAAATTAAAACAATATTGCATGTATTATTGGTTGCTAGGAGAAACCACGCTATAGATGTAAATGGATTCAAAGTTACTTTCATTTTCCCAAGTTCATATCTTATAATTTCAATTAGTTAAAATATCACATGACTATCAATGACATTTTTCTTCCAAGTCAAAAGAAAAATATTAATGTTAGTTTCCATACATGCCGTACATTCTTATCATACACATATCTTAATAACGATCAGATTATAATTATATACAAATCTCAGGAAATATGTATTCCATACCGTGGCTGATTCGTACAACATGGTTTTCTTTTTAAACCAATAAAAATGATGAAAACTAAAATATGCGGCCGCACGTTTAAAATATGCGGCCGCACGTTTAAATATGCGGCCGCACGTTTATAAAATCATAAATTGCAAACTGGTGTTGAAATAACTCAAAGAAAATTAGCGTCAACCTCGATTGCACCTTTCTGGCATCGTTTCCTTACTTAATATGATATGATATATATTTCCTGTATAAATATTATTATAAAGAAGTAAAAAAGTAAATCACCTTTAAAGCCTAGAATATGATGTTTATTCCATGAAATCTATATCATTTATTACACATCAAATTTTGATGCTCATACCATTGTATGGCGCGCCAAAAAGGTTTTTATTACTATCTATCGGATAGGATGGAATAAAATCTCGTGAGCACGTAAAGATGGCGGACGTTTTGTAAGTTTACGTGTCTTGTTTATTTCAGTAGAAGACATTACTTAAATGCTACAAGTATATATTTTCTCATTCATATTAAATACAAAATAGTAAAATTTATATATCATTATAAAATAAATAAATAGATAAATAAATAAATGCTGCGATAAATTGAAATATATATACATAAGTAAAAACTAAAAGAAAACAAGCTTAAAAAACTAAAATGGCAAGAATAGGTGAAGGTAGGCTCAGTAGCGTGAAGATGAAAATATAGGCCCGTTTGAAAGGAGATACGTGGGAGGGCACTATCAGACACTAGAAAGGCAAGTATAAGGGCTCAATCAAACTGGCAAGACTATGCTATATTAGCTTCAAAATAATTTAAATATATATCACCGCTATCAGCAATAGTGTTTTGTTTTCTCCATGGGACTCTCGGTCCTCTCACACACAATATAGTAGATTTAAGAATTTCAAACGATAGTTTTGTTCGAACCCATGCAATGATATCTGAATAGTCTGCGCTTTGTTTAATAGAAATTTTTTTGTTTAATAGAAACTTTGTTTAATAGAAAGTTCCTGAATAAAGTTTTGACACTCCTTGCCCATTCCGCCGTTCGTACCCATCACAAGTGGTGTAAATGTCCCATATTCTACGTGAATAATCCTGTCATTGTATGATCTCTTTTTCTCACTCTCTTGATGTTTAAAGATTTCAGACGTTTCTTGACTTTGGTAACTTTTGGAATTAACGTGCGTAATACGAACATCGAAGAATACCGTTTGTCCAAAGCGCCAAAAGTCGTTGGCCTTGATGTCTAACCTTGCATCGTCGCTCGTTATGGTAGACTTTAAACGAAATTGTTCCTCTGTGACAAGTAAAAGATGGGGTTCTGCTTGTACATTATGGCAGACACGGTTGAGCAAAGACGTCAATAGGTCGCGAATATTGTCGTGGCGCTTTGATACAAATCCACCCTTTTTACAAGACAAGGCATGATTGACAGAAAATGTATCACCACAAGCACAAAAGCTGGGAAGCTCACTGAGTGGTAAGTTATAACGAAGTCGTACAGCATCATTGAATTCCCGTTTATTAAGATTCAGTCCTTGTTCAGCAAGTGGAATAGCACTCAACCATGAACTTGCTCCTTTATCACGTGATTGATAGATGAATGGAGCCAGATCTGCAGGAACCGACGAATCAATATGAGTAATCTTTTCCTTTGTCAAAATTGCCTTCGCATTCGAGTGTTCTTCGTGCAACTGTTTCGATGTTTTTCCATCACTAGTGACGCTAGGCATGATGTCGTTTTGAGCGATGATTGATTCGACATGCAGTTTAGTGATTGTTTTTGAGCCAGAATATTGGGTTTCGGCATCTTGCGTAAGGATAGGAAATCCCATGCCTCCAATATTTTGGTGAAAGAGACAATAACTCCCTAAAATAATCAGGCAACGACTGTTCCTGCCCAAAAAGAGTTGGGATGAAGTGATCGTTTATAACATTCTCGACCGGTTCAAGATAACTTTCAAAACCCGGAATTGTTCGCAAAAAATAGGTAAACTTCGACTTGTACGCCTTTGTAAAAGCTGTATATGCAGCATGAGGTTCATGAGGTGCTTAAATGCTACAAGTGAGTTTTTTTATGGTGACAACGTTACGATTTCCCACAATGCAATCTACAAAGATCCACATTATCATAGTTAACAAACGTCACACCGCAAGACATAATACTACCTTATCGGCCCTTTTTACGCCGGCCCTAATTTAACGCCGGCCCTTTTTACGCCGGCCCTTATTCCGCCACCCCAAGGTTTTGCCTCAACGCCACTTAGGGTCGTTATTTACGCCTCAAAAGTAAAAAAGAAAAAAAAATTTTAAGCACTATTTTTCACTTTTTCTGTTCAAATTTTAACTTATACTACAAATGTATCTTATTATAATAATCCGCGTTGTGCATACCACTTTTATTTTAGAGAGTGATATATTTAGTTTAAATTTACGGTCATCATCCTCTTATGTGCGCGTAAAACCACGTAGAGGCGAGAGACACTTTTTTCACGATCATTCCAAAAGCACGTGGCATCATTTGACGTCAGTTTTTTATGATCATGGGGGATCATTGCATTGCATCCCCAATCGAACGCGATGTTTTTGGGGAAATATCTCAAGTACCAATAGGGATAACTGACGTTTTTTGGGGTCAGCGATACGGGTGATGGGGTGACGCATCATTTGGGCCTAAATTTTATTTGGTACTGCGGATATGACGTCATCGAAATCTTTGATCAGCGATATCTCCGCAACAGTTGGTCGTAGCGAAATGATCCCATACACTTTTTTGATCAGCTTTTCGAGCTCTACAACATGGATACACTTTTGAGTTGCGAATCTATGATTTATTTTTTCGTCAGGGGGTACATACACGGGAATGGTGGATTTGACCTAATGTTTTCGAAGTTAAGTTCGGTAAAAAGTTTTTACCCGGGATACTAGTTCTAATATATATCATCTAATACATCGTAAGACTTAATCTATTACAATTATTTTGTCCTCTTTTTCGTTAATGCTTTCATTATTTTCTCTAATTCCTTCATCGTCATCTGATTCTATTTCTGCTTCAACTTCCCCTTCATCTGATTCTTCATTGTCTCCAAAGAGTTCTTTCACATCTAAAGTTTGTTTCATTTTTTCAACTTGATCACCTACAAAGCGTTTCATCTTTTCTAGTATCACACCGTTTTCATGCACAAAATGCATTAGAATGGGGATCTCAAGCCCTCCTTCTGGAATAGATTAAGCAAGATGGATTATTGATATGTACAACAATTTGAAAAACTCTAAAAGTATTATTATCAATGGTTTTCGAAAAGCACATATTACCAAAGCAGTTACATGAATTTATTTTTACACGTCATCTTGTCACGTGACTTAGTATATAATGTATATATATATACGTGCGCATGCTTAACTAATCACACGTCGATAGAATTGTCCCTCCCACCCTCCCAATGTAGGGAGATATTGCAATAATTTTAAGATTTACTGGACTTACAATTTATGTATATATGTTTGTATTTTGCTCGTAACCTTGGCGAGCTAGTAACTGCTGCATGGTTCCAAGAGTACGTTTCCTCACACGAGGGGGTTTTTCGTATCCGGCACAGTTGCGACCGTTGTTATTGTACGAGACGCTTATTTTGTGGCATTGTTTTCTGATTTTAGCATTACCTATAATGGTAGATGTATTTATTAACAAATGATGTAGATGTAAAGCTATATGACTTGTGCACTGTACACTTCTAGACTGACTTTACTATAAGAAAGTGACTGAATAATAAATAAAGTTATTTTCGTTTGAGTTTACGAATTAGAAAATAACGAATCAATTAATTTAGTGAATCTTTGTGAAAATCCTTTCCAAGAAATCGATCTTGTTGTTGAAAACACTTTTTAAATCAAAAGCTATTATGTTCTTAAAAGTTTATATTTAGTTTATATTTTTTCATAAAACCTTAGGGGGAGAAGATTTGGCGCTAACCGGATTTCACGAGTTTAATAAAAATCGATTGTTGGCCGTTGAAAATTCATAGACTGTTTTATGAAACTCGAGAAATTCTCCTGCAAATATGTTTTCTCCTAAGGTAATATTTGTTCTATACAAAGATCTTGTAAAGGTTTTACGAACTATCGAGAAAAAAATCTTCAGTTACTGCATATTACTGTCAGTCTTTTTACTTCAAAAGCCTCTGAAGTCAAATTCTATAAAGCCAATAATGAAATATATTAGAATTAAGACCTGTAGAATCTAAATTTGAACTTTAAAAAATAACGCCGATTTTTTGAGAAATTTCCATTTGTTTGGCCCATTTTAACGTCGCGCACCAAAATTAACGCCACATTAGGGCCGGCGTAAAAAGGGCCGATAAGGTAATTGTCATGGTTTACGAGACTAAGTCTAGACTCCCAGCAGTCACGTGATGAAATACGAGTCTCACTCGATTGCCTCGTTTGTTAAGTTTTTACGCACGTGTGAACGCTCGCATTCAAAGTCAATGTGACGGCTGGAAGGTACAAAACAATAAAGACCTCATCGATTCTTTAACAAATCTAGTCCAAGTTGCAAAAGATATCTTAGAAAACAAAGTCAGTGAATTTCTTTCAGGACGTGGTAGCAGCCCATGCATCAGCTTCTACTTCAATAAAGGCTTCCACTGTTGCTACAACTATCACGTTGTCCAACTCAAAATTAAGGAGGTCTGTTGTTTCTGGAACAATATCAAGTAACCTCCGTAACTCACACAACATAGCCGCCATATTGTC
This sequence comes from Turritopsis dohrnii, assembly GCA_027922465.2. Lineage (NCBI taxonomy): Eukaryota > Metazoa > Cnidaria > Hydrozoa > Anthoathecata > Oceaniidae > Turritopsis > Turritopsis dohrnii. The sequence goes on along the minus strand of BQMF02000242.1, from coordinate 275,828 downwards.
TAGCTGACGCAAAATAAAAAACTGGTAAGCAAGTAAGTAAGCCGATGCGGGTCACGTGATAAGTTATCTGGACTTAGTCTTAAAAGACACAATAATATCTTTTCGTTAGTATTAAAGTAATAACTAGCCGCCATGGCGGCGTCGCTCGCCGCCCATGTTCAGCCTGCGTTATATGACCACCTGCTCCAAATTATTGCACTTAAAACCAGCGATAAGACTTCCTTTGCTGCCGGCTTTATCGCTAAATAAAGCTCGTTTGCACTTTACGATTTTAAACCAATCAAATGTCAGTTAACAATACACTAGGTGAAAAAATGGTTTCTCTTAAAAAGATCACACGGGAGGAGAAGGAAATGCACGTGCTAAATGAATGAAGTGAATAAAAAACGTTCGATCAGAAATTAAGAAATTAAGACAACTATTAAGACAAAAGCAAAACAATATTTTGTTTCATGATACTCTTTTTTTACCTATCGGTTTTTAAACATTTTGATTGCTCGAAAAAAAAGTTCACCCGTCTCAGATAGTCAGGCAAGCGTTAGGATACACTGGCAATCCGAACATGCTGCCACGTTCTGTCATTGCTGCTTTTTGTCCAAAATGTTTAATCAGTTAGTTTCTTTGTATTTAGTTGATGTATTGTTTTCGAAGCCAAGTCAACGTGGAATATAAAACTAACAATAATAATAAAAACAAAACGTTATTCCTATTAGTTCATCAGCCAAAAAAAGTCACGTTCGATTGGGGTTGCAATGTATTTGCTTCGAACTCACGTCGCACACAAAAAAAGAAATAATTTCGCTCACAACTCAATCTACCATTTTGCGTGACTTACAAACAAACAAACAAACAGACAGACAGACAGACAGAGAATTGGCTATTAATATATAGATGTTGGATAGCACTTACCCTCACTAACCCAGACACATTTCACAAGGTTTACACCGCAAAGTTTAATGTTTGAATCCTGTCCTATAAACTGTATTTTATTTAATAAGATAGTAATAAAAACCTTTTTGGCGCGCCATTCCATTGACCGAGCGTAAGTTAGAATCAATGACAACTTTGAAACTTCACACGGTTTTTTTCAACAAGAAATATATTCTCAGGAATGTCAGTAACGTAAATTGAGTGGTTCGAGAAAAAAGAATTTGCTGAGAACATTTTACACATACACAGAAAAAAAAAGTTTATAACCCTGCATCACACTTAAATGAAATTCTCAGTGTTTTAAAAATATGAACTTTATAAAAGCATTAAAAAAAACTTGCTTTTTCATACATCAGTCAATACTTGAAATGGATTCATTTCACAGAAAAATACAATAACTGCGTACGTACCCGTTCAATTTTCCGTTAACAGCGCAGATTTTGTTCTATTCAGAAAGTTCAACAAAGTTTGGATGGAAAAAGAGCAGATGATAGTTTCAGGGAGATAATCTCACGAGTTCAATAAATTATTTAAAATGTTATGAATAAAAATGTTATGAATGTTTAATAAGTCATTGAAGGCTGAATTTCATCTTGTAATATGGAACTTACCCGCGAAATGATATTTGTTAATTTTTACTCTTTCATAATTAAATCTTTACCATCAAACTTTTAACTCTTGTTCGAGTTTGAGTCAGTTTTCATGCTGACTAAAATCGACATTTCCAGAGTTTCAGTTTAGACGTCAATGTCTTGACAAACTTTATATTTCCGCCTCGTTTCCGATTATAATACATTGTTTTCATAGTGATTACTGCAATTGAGAACAATTTTGAATCTATAAAAACAATTTGCATGACTATAACGTTACTGGATGCCAGGCGAGAAGATAAGTTTGTCGAGATAATGACGTTTAAACTGAAACTCGGCAAAAAATATGTTCATTATGACTTTGTTTTACCTAATCATGATTCAATCGTTTGCAATTATATCATAACTCTCCATGGTGTTTCTTTACATTGGACCATAATATCACCCTCCATCGTTGCTTCAATTATTGGATGGATAATGAAAGCAGGCAGTTCCATTGACCAACATGACAATTAAACCGACGTGTAGTTTATATAGTATCGTTTATAAGCAGTACTTTAAAACAAAAAGCAGATGTACAACCTTCGTTGTAGTTTAATACTCTATAATAGCTGGTATTAAGCATTAGATGCGTTATTAATCTATGTTGGATTTTTAAAAAAAGATATGGAAAATGGAAGAGCAAAAACAATAGCTCATTTTTTATGGTATTTGAAAAGAGTTTAGTCTTATGATGAATTTTTAACAGAAGCTAGAGAGCTGACCATGAAGGATTATAGAAACTGATTGATCCGATCCCATACCCCACACCACACACCACATATCGCACGAGAATGATCCCGATCGGGGGATTGTCACTTGAACAGGAGAACGTATCCCAATCAAGCGACTTGCAATTCTTCAAAACTAAGATGTACCCCGATTACCCCGGTTATTGTCGATTTGCCTGATTTAAACAGACCCCAATCGAGTAACTAACATTAAACAGATTGAAACTTGTGAAAAGTGAAAGTTGTTATTTCAATTGGGGTAAAGTGCATGGTTGGGTTCTCAAAGAATATATCTCTCGTAAAATGTTTCATGATAGTTTGTTGATTAATTTATTCGGGATAATCTTGACAAGGCTATCGGTGAGGAAGTTCAACGTTTGGAAAAATTTGAATAGATCATTGAAATATGGAAAACTCATCCAAAAACGAAAATGCAAAAACTTCTTCCGATTAAATGATCATAATAAAGATAGAGGATGTCACTCAATTCACATAGCATTGCCAATTGAATAAATATTTTCTAAACCAATATCGTCTACTTTATAGTTCGCGAACCTCTGAGTGGACTGCTTGTGAGAATCAACTGAGCTTTTATAATTACATCCATGCTGGTTGTAAAAATATTTCGAAAAACAGACAAAACCACGTGCGTTCTCTCCATTTTTGATACTGTTGAGACGGGTAACCACACAAATATTATATTATAAATAGTAATCCTTCGACGGAAAATATTTTGTTATTTTGTAAATAACTTTGTTTAGGATCCTGTTTATTTTGACCTGCAATTTTTTTCCTATCCTTTCCTAAATAAAGAGAAACTACAGTCCCTCGATCTGGATCATTCCCGTACTGACACCTCGATCTGGATCATTCCCGTACTGACACACCACTACCACAACACAACCAGCTAGCTACACTAGTTAATATAACAACGAACTTATTTCTAAACTTCGCCAACTTTGATATTCCAGATGGATGTTTATATAATGGTATGGCGATGTCCTTTTTAAAGTTCACAGAGAAGTTTTGCAAGAAATTGTGTGTGTTTTGAGTCACTACCTTTAAAGGGAACTAAGCCTGCAAGTAAAAACTTTTCAAAAAGTTGAAAAAAATTGTTTATTTTTCGAATTTCATACAAAACAAGATTCGCAAAAATGCGACTATATATTTCCCCAAAGTTGTGAAACTTTTATCAATTATTGTGTGTACATTGATAACCATAAGAAAAGTTGTATAACTACCATCAACCTGATATGCAGATAAAAATGCTGTCCATACTAATCAGGGTAGAATTCAATTTAATACCAAAAAGAACTTATTTCGAACTTATTATGAAATGAAGATATTCATGGTCATATGATATGGTTTCTCCTATAATTTTTGCTGAGGAGTTAAAAAAAGTTATGAGTTATGAGAAGCTATTATGGACAAAGCTAAAAATTGGAAGACCTAAATGCAACTAATATTTCCCCTTAAACAACTGAATATCAACAACTGCATCAAAGTGTGTAAGGTAAATTCATCATAATAAATGTATGATCTTCATTGTTGCAGAAGCTTGACATCCTTTACACGAAAAAAAATTGCCAAACCTAATTTTAATACTACAGTCTAAGTATTAAAAATACTTTGGGGTAGACAGCAAATAACTATTAAAGACGGTCAGTGCAAGATTCCATATCGTAAAACCAGATCTAAGAGTAAGTTTATCTAACAATTTCAGACCATCAAATCTTTATGGTTAAAACCTTGTTACATTTGTTTGGGATGACGAGTATTTGGTCACGTGATGACTCGTTCTTCCAAACACTTTGAAGAGACTTTTCACCGAGAAGTTTGAATTGTTAGATAAACATACTCTCAGATCTGGTTTTACGGTATGGAATCTTTCACTGACCATTAAAGACAATCAAAATTTGTACTGTGTAGCATTTCAAATTAGGACAAGAGTTAATTTCCAAAAAGAGATGGTCTTAAAGTAACAATTTATAAAATTAAATTCAAGTATTCAGAATAAACATCTCAGTCACAAAAATATGTGCACACTCATTATTACCGTAATCGTTCGAATAAGCGCCCGGGCGCTTATTTAATTTTTCTGCTTATTTTTCTGCTTATTCGAGATGGGCGCTTATTCGAAGGGGGCGCTTATAAATATTTTTCGAAAAATAAGGATTAAAAATTCAAAGATCAACGTTCTTTTTCACATGTTTTACATCTGTCAGGAGAACAAAAGTCAAACACGTAAATACACGTCGTTTTTATAATAAACCGGTTTATAAGGAACCTAGTACTAGAATCTTCAAAACTTAAGAAACTTTTACTGCTACAAATTATTCCTGCTTTTCGAGATAAGAAACATTTTTTTGTATTTTCGTAAAATATAAATCACGCTTGGACGCCATTTATTGGAGAGAAACTTAATTGTAAGCCGAGAGATGAAGCGTTAACCTTTGACAAGTATGCTTTAGGTGTTTACAAAAGGACAGATGGTAACGATGCTCTAGTTGGACATGTGCCGATTGAAATAACACAACTTTTAAATCATTTTCTAACAACTGGAGAGGATCAAAACTACTTGGAGGCAGAAGTGCTCGGAAAAAGAAAAAGAGAAATCGGCTTGGTCGTACCAGCCAAATACAAAGCAACAACCAAAGACAAACGATTTGCTAAAATTTTGCGAGAGAAGTTAGAGGAAAAGAAGAAGATACTCAATATTGACATAGTGGAAGTCGGTGAATTTAATTTCCTGATAAGAAAAACAAAAAAGAATAAAAATTGTCAAAGAAAAAGTGTTTTCTTTTCCAAGGTGTTCTCTTCCCTCCCTTTAAGATATTGAATTTTTTAATCGATTTTCTCCGTAAATTGCGCCCACGCTAGAACAAAGGGGGGGAGGGGGCGCTTATTCGAGAGGGGCGCTTATTCGAACGATTACGGTATATGATTCTGGTTTGATTTAATTTACAGATTGTTGGATTGTGTTTTGATTTATGTTTGTTGTTTGTGTAAGGAAAGTTGACAGTTTATATACTTTTTACAAAATAAAATATCATACAGTATCAAAATAGTATACGTGATCATGGAATTAATCCATAGTATCCAGGCTATCCAGGCCAGGGAAGCACATTCAACCAGGTTCTTTCAAGTTATTATCTGTCTCAATCCTGTGTATAAAAATATTATACGTAATTGGTTTTCTGAACATCTTATTGCATATACGACATCACATCATCATTTTTACTTGCTGTTTTTGTAACGTACTCTTTGATTTAACATAATTGTTAAATCAAGCAGTTCTTGTTCTCCACGTATAAAAGGTTTCCTTTATGACTGTACATCATGGTGCATGCTGTGTCAGTTCAGTTGGGCTACATATACATTATACATTCTGTACTGTATACATTATCCTGTTATATCAGAATATAAAATAAAAATAAATCTTCATCCTGTATTAATAATGAATTTTCGCCTTTGCACTGAAATCACAGCTTCAATGTTTTGCTGTTCCAAACATTTAACTTCCAATCATCCATAACATTGTTATCAACAAAAACAAAACAATTTTTATCTGTATTTTACACGTTCATTAAAATGTTTTTACAAAACCTTTCATAACAACACTGAACTAAAACGATTTATTTCCATCATTTAACGTTTTATCTATTGAATCATTTTAAAAGCTGGCAGGAAAATCAAAGTCTTCTGCACTGACTGAAAAAAATGGCGTACTACTTCACTGTAGACTAGCCTCTATTCTTATCTACTTTGGCGGCTAGGGGAAAATTCAATACTAAACCGCGGCTATAAAAGTGAACGGAGAAGAAGAAGGAGAAGGAAATGCCGGTTTTAACATATATTTCGCCCTATGGGGAAATATATAAAAAACAGATGAAAACATTTTAAACGGTATTTTTGATGAGAAAAGAACCTAAAGGAAAAACCAACAGCAAACGCGTTAAGCTGAACTAGGAAGTCTGACGCTGACAAAACATCATGTCAAATGTTGTTAATATAAAATTCACGTTTATCTTCTTAAGACATAGCCAGACTAACCATTTGGGGACAGAATGTTCTAGTGATTCCAGCAAAATATAAGCTGTAAGGAATGTTAAGAAAATAACCTGAATATACGAGCGCGATTTCAGCTATTTCTACTTTCAGCTTTTTAGTGATTTAGTTATGGATATGTAGTCTATTTTCACTACAGAAATCTGTTTTTTTTTTCATTTAGGATTTACAATGGTCATTTTTATCAAATAATAAATAATGGGTGTGCACATATTTTTTTGAACAGAGATGTTTATTCTGAACACTTGAATTTAATTTTATAAATTGTCACTTTAAGCCCATCTCTTTTTTGAAAATAACTCTTTTGTCAAAATTTTTTGATTGCTTTTTGATAGTTATTTGCTTATATTGAAGATATTCTTCAGGGCGTAAAGCTTTAGTAAAAAGAGAATAACGAGAAGTTTCATTTTGATTTATAATTTAATTCAAATTTCGTCCTGCATGATGATGTTCTGTGGATGTAGGACGAAATATTGAATTAAATTATAAATCAAAATGAAACTTCTTGTTATTCTCTTTTTGCTTATATATCTGCCTCATAGTATTTTTAATACTTATACTGTAGTACTAAAATTAAGTTTGACAATTTTCTTTTCTTCTTTTGTAAATTTGATTGTATAATTTTGAAAGACAGTTTTATCTGAGTTACAAAAAGCAAGTGCAAGTGTCTTCCGTTACATTACATTGTTTTGTTGAGATTTTATGGTATGAAGGATGTCAAGCTTCTGCAACAGAGAGAGAGAGAGAGAATTTATTTATATCAACGAGAATGTACAAAGCACAATTACAACTATTACAGTATAAATAATGGAGACCACCAAATAGTAAAACACTAATCTAGTGATGGCCACCAAGGATAAATAATACAGGCAAATTGTATGCGGAAACTACAAAAAAAGACCAAAAGAAAAACACTAGAAATTACAAAAACAAACTGAAAATAACAAAAACTTTTCAATCAAGGAAAATATTGATTCAAGAGAACTTCTTTACAATGGGATTTGAATTTACCAATGCTGAGTGAAGAGAGATCATGTTGTAACAACTGGTGTTGCATGTTGTTCCAAGAAATAAGGCATTGATAATGAATCGAATTCAAACCAAATATGGATGTTCTGAACAAAGCTCTGGCGAGAAGGCGGATAGAAGAGCCACGAGTGTTGTGAGCTGTTGGAAGAAAATGTAGACTGAAGAGATTACGAATGTCAATAGGAGCAAGAGAGTTCAAAATTTCATATACAAAATTAAATTAGAAAGATAAATATAGTCAGAAATCCTGAGGATTTTTAGAGAGTAAAGGAGTGGTTTTGAAGAATGTCTAAAATGAGAAAAAGTGATTAAGCGAAGAGCAGTTTTTTGAAGTTTGATAATGCGATGTTGTTTTGGTAGTGCTTGACCCCAGACTTGGCAAGCGTAATTTGTATGTGATGAAAATAGAGCATGATACACATTAATTAAAGTATTCTTGGGTAAGAAGTGTCTTAGGATTGAAAGTGAATAAAAAAAAAATGAATAACTTCCGTTTTAGTTGCATTGAGGGAAATTTTGTTAGCATTAAGCCAGTGTAGAAGATGTTTGAGGTCAATATTTATATGCTTTTTAATAGATTTAAGATTCGGGCTAGAGTAAAGAAGACTAGTATCATCAGCAAAATGAAAAACAGTTGAGTAAAGGATTGAGTTGGCAAGATCATTAATGTAGATTAGAAATAATAGTGGCCCAAGTACAGAACCTTGATTGATTAAAGAGTAGGATGAGAACAAGTTGGAAACTGATACAGATTGATAGCGATTTGATAAGTAGGATTTGAACCAGGAGTTAGCAATTCCTCTAATTCCATAGTGTCTTAATTTGCTCAAGAGAATTTCATGGTCCACAGTATCAAATGCTTTCTGAAGGTCTATAAAAATACCACAAGAAAATTGTCAAGATTTTTTCGAATGTTCTCAGTCAAACTAATAAGTGCATGTAAAGTTGAATGCTTGCTCCTAAATCCAAATTGCTTATTGGTCAAAACTTTGAATTTGTCAAGGAAAGACAGAAGTCGATGATACACAATCTTCTCAAATATTTTATCTACGTTTGAGAGAAGGGTATGGGTCTGTAGTTAGACACATCCAATGGGGACCCCTTGTTTTTGAAGACAGGAATCACTGTAACAGATTTCAAGATTGAAGGAAATTTGCCATTTTGGACAGACATATTAAATAGTTTAGCTAATATCATAGAGATTTCTTCAGTTAAGTTGGTTAGTATTAAAGCTGTGGATACTATTGGGACCTGTTGATTTGGTTATGTCAAGAGAGGTAATGATTTTGGTTATTTCAGCGGGCAAGATAGGTGAGAAGAAGAAAGAATCAGGATTCCTGTTTTTTAAAAATGTTTCCACGAATGTCATCCGCCATCGAAGTGAAGTATTCTATTTTTTTATTTATTTGGTATTGTTTTACGTGGCTAGCCTCACTCAGTTGCTATTGCATCTGCTTTCCGTGGCCCGGCTTAGGTTGGAGGCTCCGAAGTATTTGACACTCTCACGAGTGACACAAACCCAATCAAGGGCCTGTGCTCTTCTGGATGACCTCCTGCAACACCCGATGTATCATCTACCCAATTTCCCTCACATGGCATGGGTCGACCCGGCGCTATGGTACATTCACTCGCGCATGGTGAATCGCCGCCAAGGGGAATTGAACCCCGATCTCCCGAATGAAATACGAGAGTGATAACCACTATACTACGGCGCCTCATTGAATGTAAATGAAATTTTTTTTGGATCTGATGTTATCTTATCATCAATTTTTAAAGACAAATTACTTGGGCAGTTCATATTGCTTTTTTTGTTGAGGATTTCATTGATGCCATCCCATATTTTTTTATTGTTTCGAATGTTTTTCTGAAAGTAAACATTGTAATAATTTTTTTTACTGTTTCTAATTAGGTTAACTATACGGTTGCGATAAAATTTATAAAGATTATGATAGTGTGTATGTTGGGCTTTATTATCAGAGGTAATGAATTTTTTGTAATACGAATTTCTGAGAGAAATTGATCTCCTTATACCAGCTGTAATCCATGGTTTAGATCTGTTCTTTTGTTGTTTGCGACTTAATTTTTGTTTTGGAACATGGGTATCGATAAGTTCATTAATTAAGTTTATCAAAGAAAAGGTTAAAAGAATTATTTACATTATTTACAGTTAAAAACAAATTATCCCAGTCTATGTCAGTGAAATCTTTTTTTAAATCTTACAGTATCCAATTTATTCCAATCTCTATAATAGTTGCTTTGATAGGAAATCTTGACTCCCCTGGTTTAAAATGACTCCCCTCTAAATCTTGCTTAAAAACTTTTAAAATTCATATGGCCATTCCTTGGACGTCGAGACTTCAAAAAATTTAAATTTTTTCTACTCATTCCTTTACCGAATGCCTTATTCTCAACTTCAGTTGAGCTAGAATCTGAGAATGTCTGTGTGTCTGTCCGAAAAACTTTGCGGCAGCCTGAAAAATGGTCGGATTTGGCTGAAATTTTGCACACTTCTTTCTTGGGTGAATATCTGGGGTGTTTTTGAAATTTTAATTTTTAGTGCCTGGGACGGGGTTTTGCGCCAAAACGGGGCTTAAACTTTGGGGCAGCCTGGAGACTTCAAAAATGATCGGATTTGACTGAACTTTGGTATATTTGAACAACTACAATTGGGCCTTCGAGTTATAAATAATGAAGTTGAGCCCAATGCCGTTAGCACGTTCGACTATATCATATGGTATATGATAACTTATTTTGTCATTAAATTTTCTCTGGGTTTATAGGGGGGTTTATAGTTAAAGATATGCACTGCAATGACTTCTTTTGATGGGTGGGGGTCATGATTAACTAGTTTATTTTGACTCCCTGACATTTCTCAATCCGAAATAATGGGGAGTCATTATTTACTAAGGGAGTCATTATTTCCTAGGAAATTTCTACTCTAGGGGAGTCATTATTTCCTGGTTTATTTTAACTGGGGGAGTTATTTTTCCCAGGGAGTTAAAATAATCCGCTACACTGGTGAGTCAAAAAAAGTACCGATGTTTCACAAAAAATATCTTTCGATTGAATAATAGTTAGATATGAAAATAGCTATTTTTATTTCTGAATAGAGGAATTCTTTATCTATATTTTGGTGAATCACTTTTCTAATTTGGTTAAGTAAAAAAAGGTACAGACAAAAACTGGAAGCGGTGCTTGTAAAAATCTTTGAAAAATGGACATAAAAGCCGAACAAAATATTCCTGTGAGATTCTTTGATTAAATTCGATAATGTTTTAATGAAAAGGCTGTGGGGATTGAAAGAAAAGACACAGTTTGTCTATAGACTTGTCTATTAGATCTATTAACCTCTTTACCAATATTTACCCTAGCAAACTGGATGCATACCCAAACTCATTGTTGTACGGATTTGCGGCATTTCTCTATATTTTACACACAAAGTTTCAGTGAATAAAGTTTTAAGAAAATGTTGAAAAAAGTTCTTTTTACTGAATTTAACTACTAGGAATAAATAAGAAAAATAAGTTTTAGCACATTTAATTGTGTGTTTCATTCCCTTCTTGTTTTGAGACATTTTGACCACTTCCAGTTTTTTGTCCCTAACTTTTTTTCTACTCAACCAAATTAGAAAAGTGATACACCAAAATATAGATAAAGGATTCCTCTATTCAGAAATTACAATAATCTTTCATAATTATTCAATCGAAAGATATTTTTTGTGAAACATCGGTATACTTTTCTTTTAACTACAATACACTCCCGATAACTCGAACCTCCAGCAGGGGACCGAGAAAATAGTTCGAGTTATCGGGGCATTCGATAACTCGAACTTTTGTAGAAAAAAGAAAATAGTTCGAGTTATTAAAAGTTTTTTTTTCTTTTCTATTCTAACAAGAAAGGTATACAGTACATAGTTAAACATCACTCTCTTTCATTGTAGCGGTAACGTCTCTGTCAATTGAAATTGAGAGTGCATTGAGCTTTTGTTGAATATCTTCACCGCAGACTGAAGGGCATGTAGTCATGCAGCACTTGCAATGCCTCCCGAATATCACTAACGTTTGGGCAAACTGATTAAACCTTGACGATGGCGACGGTTTACAAGTTCCGTGCATTTTACATTTTACAGGAGAAAAAAAGTTTTTGTCAACTTTGGAAGAACAATTTATGTTATTGAAAGAAAAGTAGTCACTTTTTACTGAGATTGTTTTCATTTTTCCTCTGAAGTTCGAGTTATCGGGGGAATTTCTGTCCAGGGGGACAGGAAAAATAGTTCGACTTAACGAATGTTCGAGTTATCGGGGATTCGAGTTATCGAGTGAGTTTTGTGAGAAAGTATTAGTGAAGGTTCAACGGGAATTCAAAAACAGTTCGAGTTACTGGAAGTTCGAGTTATCGGGGGTTCGAGTTATCGGGAGTGTACTGTATCTACATTTTCGGATTATAACGCTGACAATAAGATCTCTGGTAAAATGATGCTTTGGATTTTCATGATGTTGCATTTATTTCGCGAACGTCTTTAACTTTCACAGTCAGTATCATATATTGACTTTCCCTGGCAACTGTCTGTACCTGTCATCATACCAACCTCGAACCCGTATAATATCGAAAAGGCAAGAAAGCCTGGGTTTGAGGTTGTTTCGTCATGTTGACGTAATGCGTGCTGTCTTCTCTCATCATATGCTTTTCTTTGGAAATTCTTTATTGTTTATCAGCTTTCGCAAAGCCACTGTGACCTAATGTAACTTGTTGCTATGACACCAATTGAAACAACTTGGAGGTGATATCAATTTAGTCTTTTTGATCATTTTTTCACAAACGTCCCAGTTTGTTGGATTATTTGTATGAAGCCATTTTGAAGTACAATTGATTTGATGTCAGCGTTGTTAGTAAAAGAAAATCCTGGTGCAAACCAGTCACCAATTCATTTCACCACATTGGTTGTTTGTTGTTTTGAAAATTTGAACTTTTCATGTGAACCTTTTACTTCAAATTTTTTGAAATCAAAAGATCTTTAACATCTTTTATTTTCATAATAATAAACCTTATAAAAACATTGAGGATATGCGGTAAAGCTACTTACATCATCAGCATATCCAGACGATCTATATAGTCGACACCCTCAGAAATTTCTTAGTTTATTTCGATTTAGCTTTACGTAGCAGTGTAATGGCTTCCTGTCTGCAAACTCTTAAAAGATTCCAAGCTATCATTATGTGTCATGTGGTGATGCTGTGTATTATTTTGGCTGCAAATTCTGTGTGGCAGATGAATTATGGACAACGCTTTATGTGTTTATTCATTTGTATTATTTATTAATATTATAATATAAATTTTATTGGTTGTGTTCCCTGCAGGGAGTTTGTACACGTTGTTTTTTTACAAGAAACTTAGTGAAGGGTCTAGTTCTCAAAGTTTCTTATTCGGTTTCTTAAATCTATATCCAATGAAGAGGTTCGGAATTCCCGAGTTACAAAACCGAGTTACGCATTATGACGTCACAAACCGAGTTACTAACTCGGAGATTTTTAAATTTTAATTTTTCTCCAGTTACTCGGAAATTTGTTTTGGTTTTATTTTTTCGGAGTTAGAGAACACTTTTCGAATATTGTAAGGGATATTTTTGAAAGTTCACTGGGAATAGTGTGAGTTTTTAAAGAAGGCAAAGTAGGACAATTTTGTTGGAAATTTTGAAAATCGTTCAATTTTAATGAAAACTTAATAGTGGAACAAGTTTGTACTGCTGTTTCCGAAATTGAAGGTGAAATAAAATATTTCGTAACAAATGTTGAAATTTCGAATTTTAAATGCGTTTTGGAACTAATTTGTCTCTGTAATACACGTTTACACAAAGGTAATCAAGACTATTACTACTAAAAAATGATCATTTTAAGCAACATTACTACTAAGGTCTGACCTTGGTTGCTTCTTTTTATACCTTTTTATACCTTAGTAATAATGTTGCTTAATTTGTTGCTAGAACTAATTGAAAAAATATGTAGTCTTGAATACCTTTGTGTAAGCTTAAGTATTCAAGTACAAAGTGACACAGTACTGCAACCTTGTGTAACCACCTAGTGTGTCAATTTTATACTAGTGCTGCGTTATTTCAAGATTAAATTTCATGTTGCTAATTTATGTAAGATCCTTGTAGTACTGTTGCTTAACTTTTTGAGAAAATTTACTAGTGTTGCTTATAAACGTGTTGCTTATAAAAAAACAAACGTGTAATTTCATTCAAATAGAAGTTTTCCTTTCATAACAAGTTCCTTACTCACTGGTTTCATATAAAATAACATGTAATACACTTGAACCTTTTAACAAATGGTAGCAGCAGAGTGGTTGATATATAAGTTGAAAGAATGACAGACAAGAAGGTTGAACTTGATCGGTTAAGAAACAAAATTATAAGTGGGATGACTGGTGGGATAAGTTGCTGGCGGGATAAGTTGGTAGCAGACATTATTGTATCTCATCAAAACCGTGTTATGTTAGGTAGACGATTTAAAGAAGATGATTTGGCGGTTAAGGAAAGCGTGGAATACTTTTGTGAACTTAAAAAAAGAGAGAAAGAATAGGAGATTGATGACTTTATTGATAAATTTGAAAAAACTTGCTCATATTTACTAATAAGAAGTCGAGACTTATGGCTACCACTTGGCGATAAAAACTAATTGTATCGCCAAATTGGTGAATAAATCAAAATTTGTCGCCGAAATGGCGATAACGAGGTTTTGATGTGAATGCTCAGGCGACAGAAAATTATCGCCGATTTAAGGCGATAGAAAATTATCGCCAAATTTTGAGGCGATAAAAAATTATCGTATTATGAAATCAAGATTAAAATGCGACAACTTTGCGACAACCAAATTCTGGCGATAATTTAGAATGAATGAAATTTGAGAAGAAAAAAATCCATGGCATTTGTATGGGATTCGAATAAACATTCAAATAGCGTTGTAAGAGGAAGACAACAAGATAACAAGAGATAATAAATGTTTAGCGCTCTGGACTCATGCAGAGATTGTATAACACTTGTAGTAATACTCGCGATCATCTTCACCAAGCTCTCGAAAAAGATTTTACCATTGACCTCTTTCTTTTCTTTCTTCACTGAAGATCTTTCGGATCTTGATGGCTCCTTCTACAACACGACGAACAGCCAATGTCAAATATGCAAGAAGAAGAGCAAGAAGATGTTGGATAGCAGGCCAACAGGTACTTTTTGACATAAGGGTTTAATCCATTAGCCAAACGGTATGCTAATCTTAGTCCACAATGCTGCTACGAATTTAGTTGAAAAAGAAAAAGAAACGTCCGAATTTTAGAAGACGCTCAGTAAATGCTATTTTATAAACGGTTAGCTAAAATAATATGTGAAAAATGAAAATAACATAATCTGTCACCATTTCAACCTCATGAAATCAATCCACTTTTGTTTGCAGTCGTTGAACTTCCGTCGTTAAGATCGATCATTGAGAGAAGCTAGCAAATATGAAAAATCAAAAAAATAAAATATGAATGAGAGAGAGAGAGAGGGACCCTGGGTTCGAGGTTGATAGAGAGAGGAATAGAATATTATTTAAAAACTGACTAACTTTTGCATGAATGTACGTGTTCGTTTGCTTAGTTTTATTCATTTACTTGTTATATATTTCCCCATAGGGCGAAATATGTTAAAACGGGCATTTTTCTTCTCCAAGATGACAAACTAGCATTACAGAGCTATTAGCGGGATTCGGAAAAATCATGTTTCGTTTACACGAAACTATTTTTCTATAGATTTGTAGGGAACTTAGTAGAGTTGTTCGTGAATTTTTCCCTACAAAGTCATTAGAAACTTCACATCAACATGAAATAAGCGTGCAAAGTAATGATGTTTCTTTTGATACAACAAAAGGCTTTAAATCTTTTAGTAGAACAGTTTCAAAATAATTCTCACAAGTAATTGATTTTTTTCGTGTAACAGGCTCGTCGAGTTTACGAATCTCCCTAATAAGTTTCATTTATTTGCTACAATCGTCAGCTGTATACTGAATAGAATGAACATGTAAAAAACAGAGAAAAAAATTATATCAATGTCATGGATGTTTTGTTTTTGTTGACAACAATGTTATGATGACTGATTATTAAATCTTCCTTTTCTCATCTTGTAGCTCTCTGCCTAGTTGTGGCTTCGGCCTGCAGGGAGCAACCCATTTAAAAAAAAAAAAAATCAATCAAGAACACGAACTACTCTTTGTTGACAATTTTCTTTTCTTCTTCTGTAGACCTGTGTACAAATTTGATTGTATAATGTAAGATTTATCCTACAAAAAGCAAGTAAGTGTTCTGTTGAAATACATTGTTTCCAGTGATTTTTGGTATAAAGGATAGGAAACTTGTCAAGCTTCTACAACAATAAGCCTTACACATTGATGTGGTTGTTCACAAATGTCACGTGAAGGATTCCGAAAATGACATTGGGAAGCACTACATTGGGCTTACGGGTGGTACGTTCAAGGATCGATGGAATGGTCACAAATTTTCGTTTCGACATGAAGACAAAGAGACTGCGTCCGAGATCTCAAAGTACATGTGGAAAAAGAGGAGAGCGGGTATTGTACCAAGTCTATCGTGGAAGATAATCAATCACGCTCCTTCCTACATAAACGGTAGCAAATCGTGTTCCCTTTGTCTAACAGAGAAGTACCATATAACAACTTCAGATCTCGATCTTATAAACAAAAGATCTGAGTTAATTTCAAAGTGTCGCCATGTGAACAAATTTCTTTTGTGCAATTACAAGTCAATTCCATCGGATTGAAGTCACGCCAATTTTATCTCTTTTATTTTGTATATATCCTCTTAGACATTTTTTTTCTCTATAAATAACATCAACTTCTAAAGTAAATTTATTTTATACATCTGATGATTGCGATATGCATGGAACTTAGGGGCTGTTTATATGAGAGGCGGGACGGGACGTTTGCCGGGACGGGACGAAAAACCGGATGACTTTATCCCGCCTTTACATGCGAAAACATTAAGCAGGAGTTTTGCCGGGACGAGACAGCAATTGCATTTAAAACATTATAAAAAGTCCCGGGATAGTGTGTTTATATGATGAAAAACGTCCCGCTTCAAGCGGGATCCCGGTTTGATAAAGCGAGATCTCGCCTAACCGGGACGAGACGTTTTTTGTCCCGGGATAGTTTTTTTTCATATAAACACGAGATAGATTTTTTATGAAAACTTCAGCAAACGTCACGTCCCGCCTCTCATATAAACAGCCCCTTAAAGTCGTGTATTTTTATGTTTTTAAATTTTAAATAAATGAATATTTACACCCGATATTTATAAAAGCTACTCGAAGAAATATGGCGGGTGGAATCTTGAAACTTCTCAGTGTATTTTTACGGTAAACAATTGGCAATATCTGAGGACACAAGGAAAGCTACACCAGGCACCTAGATGTTTTGTTTTCCCATATGCCAAAGAATTGTTTGATAATGCTTATGGTTACGACCCGAAAGTGACCCTGTTTTTTTGCTCTCGGCTTTTGGACTAATGTTGTCAACAACACCTGTAGCAATTAGTTTTTCAAAACATTCTTTAATTAACTGAGAAAAAACTTCATCACGCTTAAATCAAGGCTCTTGCTTTGCTATCACCTCATAGACATCTTGTCGAGTCTTGCCAAGATCTCGCTTGAATTTGCTGGTACCCCGATCATATTTTACATAAAGTAGTCATGTTTATTTTTTTCCAATTACCCTTTTTCGAAAGGCACGATAAGTTTTGGGTTTTAGCAACCGCTTTCAGTCGTTTTATTGACATTTCAAATTGCCATTCGTGATAAACTTTCCGCACATGTTACCAAGTCTTTTCTGCTGTTTTCCTATGCTTCCCCACGAAACATTTCCGTCAAAAAAATTAAGGTTTATAATTATCAAAGAAGATTTTGTCAATCTTATTTCATCGCCATTTGCCATAATTTTGAGAATTAACGCCTTATTCGAATAAAGGACTAGTGCGTTTAATCGATAATTTACAGAAGTTCGGTACGCCTTCACTGCGAAAACTACGACATATTGTGCGAATAATTTCGGATGATACCTGAAGGATTATATTTACAGCGATTACAAATTTACAACACACATAATCATAATAAAATTTTTTGTCTTCTATGTTAAGAAAAGAAACATGAAGTTTATGAATCTTTAGTTTCACCATCTGCAGCTTTGTCCTGTTCACTGCCGTTTGGTTGCGTCTCGTTTGGTTTATCTGATTCCGAAGATTCGATAACAACAAAATCATCTTCGGGTTTAGCTGTTTGTTCTGTTGGTTCGGCTGGTGTTTCTGTTGGTTCAGCAGGCGCTTCGCTGGAATCTGCTGGTGCTGCTGTGGTTTCGGCTGGTGCCTCCGTAGATTTTTCTGGAGCTTCCGCAGATTCGGCTGGAATTTCGGTGGATTCAGCGGGGGCTTCCCCAGAGTCTGCTGGAGCTTCCGTAGATTCGGCTGGAGCTTCAGTAGATTCAGCTGGGGTTTCACCGGAATCAACCGGAGCATCTGTAGATTCAGCTGGAGCTTCTGTAGATTCGGCTGGAGATTCTGTAGATTCAGCTGGGGCTTCACCAGAATCAGCTGGTACATCTGTGGATTCGGCTGGAATTTCTGTAGATTCAGCTGGGGCTTCTGAAGATTCGGCTGGAGCTTCAGTAGATTCAGCCGGGGTTTCGCCGGAATCAACCGGAGCATCTGTAGATTCGGCCGGAGCATCTGTGGATTCGGCTGGAGCTTCTGTAGATTCAGCTGGGGCTTCAGTAGATTCAGCCGGGGTTTCGCCGGAATCAACCGGAGCATCTGTAGATTCGGCCGGAGCATCTGTGGATTCGGCTGGAGCTTCTGTAGATTCGGCTGGGGCTTCTGAAGATTCGGCTGGAGCTTCAGTGGATTCAGCCGGGGTTTCACCGGAATCAACCGGAGCATCTGTAGATTCGGCCGGAGCATCTGTGGATTCGGCCGGAGCATCTGTGGATTCGGCTGGAGCATCTGTGGATTCGGCCGGAGCATCTGTGGATTCGGCCGGAGCATCTGTGGATTCGGCCGGAGCATCTATGGATTCGGCTGGAGCATCTGTGGATTCGGCTGGAGCTTCTGTAGATTCAGCTGGGGCTTCTACAGAATTAGCTGGTGGATCTGTAGATTCGACTGGAGCTTCCGTAGATTCGGCTGGGGCTTCTGCAGAATCAGCTGGAACTTCAGAAGATTCGGCAGACATTTCCACGGCTTCTGCTGGTGGTTCAGTTTCTGTCTCAACAACTTCTCGTTGGACTACCTCAGGTTCATTCTCTTGCTTATCAAGTTCTTTTTCTTTGGATTCAGCTTTCATTGCTTCGACTTCTTTGCGAGCTTGGTGTCCACGGAAGCTACTTTGGATTAAGAGTGCAGCAGCTTCTTCCTCTTCTTTAGAGGCTTGGTCATCCTGCTGAGTTGGGGCAACCGCGTCAACTGCACCATCTTCTTGAGAAGTTTCTGTCTGCAACGCTGATTCACTTTTCATTGATTTTACCTCTTCGCGTGCCTTATGTCCGCGAACAACAGCTTGTATCTTAACAGCAGCGTCCTCTTCGGTCATTTCATGATTCTCTCCAGTAGATGACTCTGTCAATTTCGGTTCCGTACAGTCTTTGTCTGATGCAATAGAAACTTTTCGTGGTTCCGCAGATTGTTTGTCCGCATCTAAAGAACCCTTCCTGGAGCCGACCGAATCCTTCTTAGATCCAACAGAATCTTTTCTTGAGGAAACAGAATCTTTCCTTGGTGTTGTGGAATCTTTTCTAGGTGAGGTGGAGTCCTTCTTTGAACCGACAGAATCTTTTCTTGAACTTACAGAATCTTTTCTTGATCCTGTAGAATCTCTGCGAGAATTGACACTGTCTTTCCTGGAAGTGACAGAGTCTCTTTTAGACGAAACTGAATTTCTCTTCGATGGTACAGATGTTTTTTTCTCTGCAATTGGTGCTTCTGAAGGAACACTTTGCACATTCCCTTTTTGTGGTTCAGTAACATCTAAAAAATTGTTACAGAAAAAAGTCATTTTATGTTAAAACTTGACATTACAAAAAATAATCCAGAAAGTAAACTGGATTAAAAAGTCGACTCGTCATCCAAAAAAGCAGTTTGTAAATTCAACTCTTCGTCCTTAGGCGGGTTAAAGCCTGGTACCCACTAGAAAGCGTTAAGAAGTGTTAAGCTTAACGCTAGCGCCACTTGACACCAGGCGCTAGCGCTAGCGTTATTGAAAAATCATTATTTAAATGGGTACCATTAACACTTGTGACTTAACGCCTTAACGCTGGTAACTAAAAACAAACAAAAATCAAGCATCAGTCTTATTCAAAATGGCTGCTGTGAACAAGCACTATCTCCTGCTAATGGCGATGATAATGTTAGTTTTAGATGATAATGTTTAGTTTAGATGATAATGTAGTTTTTTTGTATATCTTTTCTGTGGTATTCTTTACATTGCTTGTCATACAAGGCTGGAAATTTTCTAACTTCTTCAGCTATTGCAATATCGTCCATCTTTGTTAATCTCAACGACTCAGCATTACATTTTACTTACAAAAAGATTTTTCCGTGTATGTCAATATACAAAATAGAATATTCCAACGTTCGAAAGCTATTAAAACGTTCGAAATATGCTTAACACAGCTTAACACAGGCGTCTAGAATGAAATCGTTTTCATTCTAGACGCCTCGTGTGTTAAGGCCTAACGCAAGGCGTTAACGACCTAAAAATCTTCATTCTAGACGCCATGACGTTAAGGTGCGTTAAGGCTTAACGCCTTGGCGCTAAGCTTAACGTAATTTGGTACCCACTGCAAACGTGTTTAGCTTAACACCAAGGCGTCTAAGCTGCGTTAGGCTTAACACGGTGGTGTTAAGCTTAACACCGCCTAATGGGTACCAGGCTTAAGCGTCACTGATTTTTATAATATGACAGTACCTTGAAGACTAGACCTTAGCTCCTCCTCACACTCGGCTGCTAATCTTTTCTTATGTTGGGAAGAGTTGCGACGCACAGAGCACCCATTGAATTTACTAGCCACTTTACCCATATTAAATAAGTGTTAAAATTCAAACCAGTCGCTATAAACGCTAACAGTAGTCAGTACAACGCCTCTGCTAAACAAATCTTCGTTTACGCTCAACAAAACAAAATGTATGCATAAACCAACTTAAAACAGCCTTAGAAATGAAAACGAAGATGTATAGCAAACATCAAAAGATTAAGAGAAACGAAAAAAAAACTCAGTGAAAAGGAAAGTCTGACCTAATAAATAAATCAAAAGTTTTAAGAATTCATAGTGAAGCAAAAAAACAACAATGACTGAAGAAAAAAAGAAAAAGCTTAATGGATGAAGAAGAAAATATACCAACATTTATGTCTTCAAAAATAAAAGTCTCTTTGTTTTCTTTTTAGAATTTCATAAAATATTACATACTTGATTTTATGGAAAGTTCGTAAAAAAGAAAGATTGTTTGAGGAGCGACTAAAGAGTTTTAACAAATACCTCAGTATGTTCTATTGCAAACAATAGTTTTGTTCATGCGAGGTTGTTTTGAACAAAAATGAAGTTTTATAAGCAGACCAGAAGTCAATTTTCAGGTCGTATATTCTCGCAAAGTGTAACCAATAATTAAGGGGAAATTAAATCAAATCAATTTTAAAAACAAAACATCTCTTTTAACAATAATTTAGTTGTAATTCTACGACCAATATTTCCTGGAGATTGAAACAATTTGAAAAAAAAGTTGGATGGTACACTTTACAAAGTTTTTCGAAAAGAAATTTAACTAACTTCTATAATAACTGCACTGACTAGAATGTTGATTGAGAGATAATTTTAAACTACGATTTTAAACTAATCTGAGTTGAATAACCTATATTTACTTTAACTAAAGATGACTTTAATAGAATTTCAAAATTTATTTGATTTGTTAAGTCAAGAACAAAAGGCTTTTAATCTCGTGTATTATGGGTCCAGTATTGGAGCAACAAAAACATCAAAAGAATTTCCATAATGGCGTGTTGAACAACACTTTTCTTACAAGTGTGCATTCATTAAGAAAATTATGTGAGACCAAGCACCTGCAATACACAGGGACAACAACAAAATAGATCATATACACACTTTAGAATAGATAACAATAACAAATAATGAATGGAGTGAATAATTGATGACTGAAAAAACTTCAATTTTATTTGAACAACATATATATAGAGTACAGGTCTCAACAGATGTTACTGACCACAGAATGTAAAAAAAATCCTAAGACAATCGAAACAAAATGTAGTTGAAATATCCAGTTACCAATGAAAAAACGTTTTTAAAGCAATAGTATACTGTGATAGATTCATTTTTCTTTTTCCAAAGGATCAAAATATGTAAGAAAGTAAATTAAAATAGCATTTGTTACAATCGGTATTAAAGAAAACATGGAAGCAGAAACCTTAAAATAAAAAAAATGAGAGAAAAAAAACACTTCTTGATTTGATGTGTTTACTTTATAATGCTATTATTTTTCCATATTTAAAGATCACTCAGTAACACATTATCAATTTACGATAATTATATACCATTGGTTTACAATCATATATGCTAAATGTTAGAGCATCAATTTTCACAGATGCAAAAAAATCCTTTTTACATTTTATCATTTTCAACAAATGAAAAAATCTATATACATCCTCCTTTTTAAATTGCATTGTTTTCGTAGTAAGGTTTAGAAATCGACAGAAACACATGCTCAGAGCATTGAGAATGATTTACATAAAAATCGAAAAACTTCTGCTACAAAAAACTTGTTGTATTGAATTTTGTTTTAAACATTTTACCAATGGCAAACTTTCGAAGATACTTCATTTTTTTATAACGGCAATTTCATAAGAACACACAATAAAAATAAAATCAACTAGGTGAGAACAAATCATTGTTTCAACAATTAAACCTGAATCTGAATTTGCTTGTAAACAATTAACTTCCCTTGGAAATGTTCTCTCTACTGCACTGTATGATAAATCAAATAATTTTCCTGTAATTTGGAAGAGTCAAGTTGGTACATTTCAATAAATCAGAACAAATTGAAACTAAAACCAGGCACTGTATTCTTAAAGTCAAGAACAAAATAAGAACAATTCAAGCTGAAAAAATCTGAAAAGTGTTGACAGATCAGATCACACATGAATAAGGACATCAGAATATACCAAGTGTATCATTCAGAGTGCTATTTACTAAAAGTTATCGGTTCTTTCCATTTCTACAAGTTTGAATACCCAAATACTCAAGCATAAAGTGATAAGATAAACCCAATAACAAGAAGCATTATGTATTGCTTTTAAGAGGATGTAATATTTTCTATATACCTAAAAAGTATTTGAATATATAACCAAACAACTATTTTAAGAAGTTATTTTTTTCAATATGTTAAATGGCAAAATGTTTGTTACAAAATAAAGCTATTAGTAATGATGTTAAAACACACTTATGCATGTTATATCCAAACACCATAGAGGTGCAGCGGTGTGGAATGTATGGTATCATAATATGATATTCAAATTGAACCCACAATGAAAGAAGTTTGAATGTTTTTATAAGAATTTTATATACAAGATTGATATAGAGCAAGTAAACTAAAACTTTAAAAATATGTGAAAAGGTAAAAACTGTTTTTCTAGACTCCAGACTCAGTATTATATTGTGTATCAAAAACAAATTTAAAGTTTCGACAATCTAAAGCTCTCCTTTTGAGAAACATTTCACAAATTAATTATAATATCTGTTCTCTGCAAAAAATGTAATACTATAAGATACGTACCGTCCCCTCTTAGTACTAGCTGTCCTTTAAAATACTCAGCAGCAAACTTGATTATATCTTCTGGTTGTTCTCTCAAAACTTCCCTTGCCAAGCCTTCAAGCAAATTTTGGAAACCTTCTGGGACTCTCAGTTTAGAGGGTGCATACTTGACAGACATTGCTTATTTTTTTTGTTTGTGAACGGAAAGATGATATAGCAATTCAAGATCTAAAGATTGTCTTTTTTTCGAACGGAGTGCAGATTTTCAGTGATGTGTTGTTGGTTGGTTTGTTTTTGTTGTTGTTACGAATAATGGTTGATGTTTTCTTTTTCGTCTGTGTTTTCGACCGTGTAGTATTAAACCTGTAACTCCTGGTAAATTGTATGCTAGCGTCTGTGTGTGTAGACTCGAAACAGCAGCTCACATGAAGTAATTTGACGAAATGAGTTATTTAATGTGAAAGTGACGATTGATTGGTATTTGACACTATCACATCGGCCATCTTCCTTAACTGCTTTTGGAAACCGTTTCCATAACATCGCTGTTTGCACGGTTCATTCATGTTGAGAATTAAATTTATTTATTTATTAAATGCGAAATTTATTATTATTATTATTGTGAATGAATCTTTTCTCGTATTTCTTGTCATAGTTAATAGTTAATTTCTATTAACTATGTTCTTGTGGATGAGATCTCAATTGAGATGAGAATTCAATTCTATAAACTGTGATGGGATATGTAGATGGGAAGGAATCATTAATGATATACTTTCTTATTCAACGGGAAAAAGCGGGGTTCGGATTCATATATTAACATAACATTTTAGCCCAATATGCCATACACACAGTTTGTTTACCTCTGTGTCCTCCCAATCCCCCATTCCCATATCGGTTTTACAAATTGTAAGCATTTAGCTTTAGCTAAAAATGCCCTCGCGTTATCATGTACAATAGACTGTATAAATATCTTGTTAATAACAGTATGCTGTACCAGAAGCAATTCGGGTTTCAGCAAGGGCATTCCACCGACCATGCAATATTAACCCTAGTGAATGATCTCGGTGATGCTTTTAATAATAATCTTTACACACTAGGAGTCTTCATAGACCTTTCAAAGGCATTTGATACAGTAGATCATAAAATTCTCCTAACAAAACTGAAACATTATGGTGTACGCAATAATAATTTCTTATGGTTTAAAGACTACCTCACTGATCGAAAACAATGTGTTTCGTATGGAGCAAAAACAACATCTCTTAAACCTTAAACTTATAACATGTGGTGTACCACAAGGATCTATTCTTGGTCCATTACTCTTTTTAATATATGTTAATGATCTCTACAGAGCATCTAATATTTTAAACTTCATCCTTTTCGCTGACGACACCAACCTATTTTTTTCACACAAAAACATAAAATCACTGTTTAATATTGTCAACAAAGAGCTTAGATATATTGAAGAATGGTTCAGAAGTAATAAACTGTCTCTAAATGTCAATAAAACTAAATATATTTTGTTTTGTAAGCCTTCGAATGTGGATGACTTGCCATTAAAATTACCGAAACTCTTAATTAACAATAATGAGATAAAAAGAGAAAAATTCGTAAAATTTCTCGGAGTTCTTCTTGATGAAAACTTGACATGGAAGAATCATATAAATGTTATTCAAGATAAGATATCTAAAAACCTTGGAATACTTCGTATAGCAAAACAATATGTCAACTTGCAATCTTTAAAACTACTTTATTTTTCATTTATACATAGTTACCTAACCTATTGCAACATAGTCTGGGCAAGTACTAACCAAACTAAGCTTAAGAAACTTTACTGTAAACAAAAACATGCTTGCAGGATTATCTTCGGTGTAAATCGATACACACCCTCCGAACCTTTATTAAAGAAACTTGGGATTCTTAGTATCTACAAATTAAACATATACCAAGTATTAATCTTCATGTTTAAAAGTAAACTTGAGCTAACCCCAACGATGTTCCGCGACCTATTCTCCACTATTGAAAATAAATACAATACCAGACATTCAAGAAATAATTTTAAAATTCCTCAAAAGCGTCTTAAAATAACTACCTTCTCTATCCTCCATCGTGGTCCTACCCTATGGAATAATATTTTACAAAATGCAGAAAAGGATGCCAACTCTATTTACTGTTTCACAAGATCTGTCAAAATGAAGTTACTTAATAGGTACATTGATTTTTCTCAGTTTTTTTAGGCTGTGTCATATTATATTTCCTCCTAGTCTTCTTAATATTTCTCGCTTGATTTACATTTTCATTCTGTATTGTTTTCTTTTTTTGTTGTTGTAGTTGTTGTTGTTTTTGGTTTTTTTTGTTGTTGTTGTTTGTTTTTATCTCATAACGAGTGTTTGAGTACTGGTCTGTAATATGCTTTCCTTTTGCTTGTAAATATTTCTGGTCAGATAGGTATTTTGTTTTCATGTTTTGTATATATCATTATATATTATAAGTTAGTAAGTATTATTAGCATATATTAAGTGAAATAGTTATATTTACATGGGGCTTGATGATAAGGCACTCCAGCCTTCTGCTTGCTCCAGCCATTATATACGATTGTATATTAAAGTTTGTATAAATATTGGCGAAATAAATAAATAAATAAATAAAGCTTTCCAATTTGTACACACAGCCAAGCTTTACATTAAAAATAAAACTTTCCGCCCAAACATTTTGTAATTTAACGATTTTTGTAAAATGCTTTTGATTGATTTGGGGCCTCTGATAAGTGGCATGCTTTAAATATTTAGACAAAGCCAGTCTTTTATGTATGGCAAGATACACAATATTTCAAATACAAATCGCGACGAAAGTGTCTGTATGCAGTGAAGGAAGCGCGTGCCGAAAATCACATATTTAAGTGTAATTATTTAAGTTTTACAATACAATGAATTGTTTATTAATGAGTAGCTAGTGTAACCTTGTGGCATAGTGTAGCGGTGGTTACACTAACTTAATATGCAAACCAAATAGATCTCAGGGGCAGATCCAAGGGTGGTCAGATTGGTCGACCGACCTGGTAAAATCAAATCAAATCAATAATTTTAAACGAGCGCAATTTAGTTCTTAGCTGTTGCACGCGCTGTGCCGATCAAATCTTCACGGGAATTAGCCTTGAGAAGTGATACGTCATGAAACACAGTCCATACTTTTTGATCACTCATTTTTCGATAGTCTCAGATCAATAAACGATTTTTCCGGCTGAATTAAACTTTGGAAATCGTACATAAGCGAGTAGGCTAAGGACCATGTTGCCCACTTTGAGTTTTCGAAGCCACTGCATTTTAACGCATTCAAAATTTTAAAAAATCTCGTACTTTATAAAACATGAACCGACCAGAACCCAGCAGGAACCCACCAGAACCCAGCAGGAACCCACCAAGAACCGACCAGAACCCAGCAGAGACATACCAATACGGACCCTGCAAACGGGACCCAGGACCATAAAACCAAAGGTGGGAGCCGCGTCCCGCGACACTAAAATCAAAAGTGGGACCCGAGACCCGAGACCCTAAAATCAAGGGTGGGACCAGGGATCTTTACATCAAAGGTGGCAGGGGCGGATCTAGGATTTTTTAAGGGTTAGGCAAATTTTTTTTGCCAAACACACATAAGGGCGCAATCGATGAAATTTACGCCAGTTTACGCCCAATCTAATACATACTTTTCGAAATGTAAAAAATATTAACTCGAATTCATTCGTCCTAACATAAGGAGTGTTATAATGCAAGGCTGTATTGTTGCACTAATGGAATAAGGGAAATAAACAAAAGAAAACTAATTGAGTATGAATGGAATGTATTGAACTACTTTATGTAGGCCAAAATAATATTTTCTGCCAGATTGGAGGTTAAGTAAATAACCAATAAATTACTTCATCTGTTATCTTCTTCATTTTCTTGATTGCTTGTACATGAACAGGAAGAATCCATCAAATGAAAACATACTTGTAATGAATCAAATAAATAAATTTTCAATCACCTATACCATAATAGATTGGAGCACTCAGATAAATACATATTTCATCTATGTACTGGTCAAGTTGGTCAGATAGAAAGAAAAGAAAAGAAATTATGTTAAGAAATAGAGTAAAATGACCAAAATCAAAGTTAGAGACAAGTTCCTTGATCATTATCCGGCAGCAAAATAAAAACAGATTTCTGCACTAGGCGTTCATCAAATCAAATAGTATACCCTACCCTAAAAATTATCCATGGTTAAATAATGTCAACCACAATATAGTAAAAGACGGTGTTTCCAGAAATCCCTGTGACAAGTCCAAGAACCTATATATAAAACTACACAACAACAGATAAATTATGCTTCCTCTTTAATAAGAGCTACAACATTTTTTTCAGAATTTAATGTAGCATAGGAAACAAGAAGTCAAACTAAAACATTATGTAATTACCTTTTTCAAAAGAAGACGTAACATAGGTTTTTGTAAAATGAAAGAATAACTCCAAAGATGCTAAAGTGTTCCTGCATCCAAAATAATATTTCGAGGGATGATAGAATGCACAAAGTTGTTTCAGAAGTCTTAGTTTTTGGAAATTCTGTTTCCTTGGGCAGATATTTTGATTTAAAAATCATAAAATCATACAATACATAATTATGATGTATAATTATGTATAAGAATAAGATTTTTATTCTTTGTTTATGTGTATAAACTCTCAATATATTATAACTCCATTTTCTTATCACTCACTCAGAGTGAAAGCCCTTTCTCTCTATAATTAAAAAAGATATAGTATTAATGATAACTTGCGATGAGAAGTTTAACCTATAATACTATCTTATTATACAGTGGCGGATCTAGAGGTATGTCGAAATTTGTGTAGGAGAGTGTTAGCAATCTAACCATAAAACAAAAGCGTTCATATAAATTGAATTCACAAATTATGTTAATGCTCTACACAAATTTCGACATACCTCTAGATCCGCCACTGTTATATACATCATAAAATATGCATTGCATAAAGTGAATGTAAGATTTCGAAAATTAAATACATATCTCAGAAACTTGAAATAAGTATATAATACTAACAAGAGGCTTTTTGATCTCTATCATATTGGTTCATATCATTTTGGACACAGGATCCTTTTAAAGTTCTTAAATTCAACACCAGACAGTCATCTCGAACCAAGAAAAATTATACTGAACTGTACAAATAAGTTACCAGGTAGAGATACTGGTGCTAAAAAAACCATGCAGCTGCCTACGCAAAACAACTCAGAAAAATAACAATGACTTTGTGTATTATAAACTCAGTCATTCAAACGTAACTCCATAGGATTTACAGATGCATTTTCGGTTAACAGAAACAAATACCAAAAATATTTATATACATCATTAATCAATAAAGAATAGGCTTCGGTTCAGTTGACACAAACAAACTTATTATACATAGCTGAGCTAATAATTAACTGTCGTCATACTTATGATCAATAAATTATGATGCTAATAATCCATGCTAATCATTTATATTACATAAAATAATAAAACACTTGCTTTAAGCAGCCACAATGTTTTCATTTTGCAAAAGCAAAAGAAGAGACATAACTCGAAAAAACATGCTTTTCCTAGACTTTGATGTATTAAGTGAATTCAAAATTTCCTAATTAATACTTCATTATTGTTATCAAAAGCTGCAACGATGTTTTCTAGCGAATCCATGTTGAACTGGGTCTAATTCGAAGGTCCCTCACGGTCGTTTTGTGCAGATTTGGTGACCATTCATTCAATAAAGTGTGTAAACCCATGGTTGTACCTTAGGCAAATTTTCTTCTGGTTCATTCATTTAAAGTGTGTAAACCCATGGCTCCTTAGGCAAATTTTCTTCCAGTTCATTCATTAAAGTGTGTAAACCCGGGGCTCCTTAGGCAAATTTTCTTCGCCTAAGGTTAGCGTTAGGCACTAGTCTGTGTTGTCAATGTGACTATGAGAAGTCGTTTTCGGGGCAGGGATCACTACCTATAAACTCAAGCTGTAAAAAACATTAATTTTTAACATCATGGCGCGCGCCGCGCCTCGCCGGGAGAATAATAATCCTATTTTGGGAAAGAAAGGATCGGGCGGATTGGATGCGGGAATCTCTTGATACTTTCGATTATTTTCTGATTATTGTAATACAATACCTTTTTCATACAATTTTATGAAAAACATTATTTAACTGATTTTGGGTTAGGCATTTGCCTAAGTTGCCTAACCCTGGATCCGCCCCTGGGTGGGACCCAGGACCCAGGACTCTCAAATCAAAAGTCAGACCCGGGATATGGGTGCCGAAGTGTGCACAAAAATTCTCTAAACAAACAATTCTCTTGATTGTGTCGAGTTGCGTAATAATAATGTATTGCAATGTAGTTTTACAGCTTTGCAAAGTGGATCTATTTGAAAGTGCAGTAATTTCCTAGACACCAGTCACCAATATCACCAGTGTGATATTGTGAAGTATTAAAATTTATTTGTGCACTACTTAGGGGCTGATTACATGATCCCGGTTAGCCGGGATGAAATTTCATCCTGCCTTGCCGAGGTCTTGGCTTCCTGGTCAAATCTTCATAAATTTCCCATCGCGATTACATGATAAAATTTCATCCCGCCTATCCGAGATCTCGGCTATCAAGAGCCGGGATCTCGGTTAGGCGGGATGAAATTTTCCCATGTAATCGCTTCGTCCCGGTCAACCGGGACAAGTTTGAAGTTTGAGCATGCGTAGTTTGTCAAAAATTCAAAACGCAAAGGGTTAGTTTTGTCCCATCCCGCCTAAACGGGATGAAAATTTTGCATGTAACACCGAGTTGAAATTCATCTCGGCAAGGCGGGATGAAATTTCATCCCGGCTAAGCGGGATCATGTAATCAGCCCCTTACTTAAATAATCGTGTGGGTGATTTTTTGTAACGTGGTAAAAGGCCTACTGGAAAAGTGGGATCCGGGAATCGGGACTCCCAACCCTACATACAACAGGTGGGACCCAAGACCAGGGAGCCTATATGTGATAGGTGGGACACACCAGATTCAGATCCTTTCTCCCTTATACAATTGTAGCTCGGAGAACTGTGAATTCTTTCTTGTTAACTTCAAAGCTGGAGCCACGTGTGATAATGTAAATGTTAATCAATACTTCTTTTAACAAAAAGTGTCAAATCATTTTCTCATTAAAAATAAAAGGCTGTGTGTTAATATATATCTTTTCAAGAGAATTGTTTGAGTCCTGGGTCCTGGGTCTCGCCTTTGATTTTGAGGGTCCTGGGTCCCGTTTGCAGGGTCTGTATTGATGGGTCTCTGCTGGGTTCTGGTCGGTTCTTGGTGGGTTCCTGCTGGGTTCTGGTCGGTTCCTGCTGGGTTCTGGTCGGTTCTGGTTGGTTCTGGTCGGTTCTGGTCGGTTCATGTTTTATCAAGTACGAAAAAATCTACAAAATAACTCTTTAAAAATGTCTGCATCAGAAAGTTTTTCCTACAATCAAGTCAAAGAAATCCTTAGCAAACATGAAGACACATTAATCAAGCTGTTTAACAGTTAAATTGAAAGAATGGAAAAGAAGATTCAGCATGTTGTGGAAGAAAATGCATTATTAAAGAAGGAAGTAACGGATTTGAAAATATCGCTGCAGTTTCACAGTGACCTAGTTGAAAGTATTAAAGAAAATATAAAAGACGAAAATTCAGAAGATATAAACCAGTTAAAAACTGAGAACAAAAGTTTAAAGGAGAAGGTAGCAGAAATAGAAGATAGAAGTCGTCGAAACAACCTTCGTTTTGACGGATTATCTGAAGATCCAAATGAAGACTGGAACATTTCAGAAAAAAAAATTAAAGAGCTGCTTAAAAACAAACTTGGAATTAAAGAAGGAGTGGAAATAGAACGTGCTCATCGTAGTGGTGCCAGTAAAAGATCGAATGGGGAAGAAAACATAAAACGAACAGTGGTGGTAAAGTTTTTAAATTTCAAGGATAAAACTCTTATCGTTGAAAAATATAAAGAAAAAGAACTATGGAACGAGAAAATTTACATCAACGAAGATTTTTCGGAACACACACGCGAATTAAGAAAAAACCTTTTTCGAAAAGCGAAACAACTTCGAGAAGAAGGTAAGTATGCACGTGTTTTTACAACAAATTAATTGTTAAAGAAAATCGTGAAAGAGTGCAAGGTTCTCATTGAGTATAGTTGCACAACACGCAATCATGTCGTTTCTTTATTTGACTAGATAAAACACTCACTCACAATGGCTACCAGTGATTTCGAACAAATACTATTCAATCCATTTACGTCAGAAAATTCACAATTTGAAGATAATAATGACCCAGATATTCATTATTTCAATGAAGTTCATTCTTTGAATTTTGATACGAAATACATGTATCAAGAAGAAACAAAAGAATTTCTAAAAGAATCAAATAGATATGAGAATCTTTCGCTCTTTCACTTAAATATTAGGAGTCTAAAGGCTAATTTTGAAAATCTTAAGGAACTCTTAAAAGATAGTGGAAGCTCTTTCAATATCTTATGCATTACAGAGACCTGGGTCAGTGATAAAGAATTTTACAATAATTCCACCTACAGTCTCCCCATGTTTAATGCTATCCATTCTGAAAGAAAAATAAATAAGCGCGGTGGAGGAGTCCTGATATACGTCAGAAATGATTTAAAATATAAAATACGCAATGATCCAGTGGCGTAACTGAGTTAAACTTAGGGTAGGTGCGTTTTTCACAAATTTGGGCAATATTAAAGCAATAGCACACTTCATGCCATAGTAACAAATGCACAAAGCTATTTTTTGCAACTTTGTTGACAAATAATTAATTTAAGGGCAGAAAGTTTCGCGGGCAGAAAGTTTCGCAAGGATGGAAAATCGCGAAATTTCGCGAATTTAACTTTCGCTAATGACAGTTTTAAAATAAATTTTACTGATAAAACTGTCGCGAATCCTCCAATAACTTTACTTTCGGGAGAAAAAAACTTTCGTGAATGACAATGAATAAAGAAATTTTTTTTGAATTTCGCGAAAAAAGGCAAAAATCGCGAAAGTTTCCGCTCTTAAAGTAATGATTTATATAACTTTAGTGAAAAGAATATCGTATGAAATATTACTTGGTCAGAAAAAAGGGCAAGCTTAATCAGAGGGCGGTGCGATCGCACCCAACGCACCCCCCCCCCCCCCCCCCCCCCCATTCATTCTAGGAGACTTTAATTTAGATTGCTTGAATTTTAATGCAAATGCTGACATTAGGCACTTTTATAATACTGCATTTTCACACGGAGCTTATCCACTGATTACTAGGCCTACAAGGGTTTCTGCAACATCAGCTACTCTTATTGACAACATCTTAACAAATTGTGTATTTGATAAAACCTTAAAGAAAGGAATTATAAAGTCGGCCATCTCAGATCATTTCCCAATATTTGCAGTTTTTAACACAAGTAAAAATTTAAAAACAGAAACAAATATCACTTTGAATAAAAGAAATTTCAGTGAAACAAACAAACGAAAGTTTAAAAACGAATTAGCGCACATTGATTGGAGCATTTTAAAAAAGCTTGATAACGTGAATGACTCATACGAAAAATTTTATTCAATTTTCTACAAAATATATAACAAACACTTTCCCATCAAGGAAATAAAACTCAAGGAAAAAGATCTTCAAGCACCCTGGATTACAAAAGGAATAAAAAAATCTTCTAAACAGAAACAAAAACTTTATATTAAATATTTGAAGAAAAAAACAACTGAATCAGAGAAAGCATACAAAAGTTACAAAAATCTATTCGAAAAATTGAGAAAACGGTCAAAGCAACACTATTACGCATCACAGATAAAAAAATATAAAAGAAATTCAAAAAAAATGTGGGAAATCATGAAAGAAGTAACTGGAAAGATGAAAATTAAATCAACCGATTTGCCAAAAATAGTAAAAACCGATCAAGGCACTACGGAAGACGAAACTGTTATAGCAAATGAATTCAACAAATTTTATGCTAATATTGGACCAAAACTTGCTAAAAATATTCCTAAAGGAAACAAAAACTTTCAAAATTACCTTATCAATGTCAACAAGAGGCCAAGAGGCCTGAAGGTCAGCACTTTCGCCAAAGTTGAAAAATGTTTGACTGTGAAGCAGAATGAAATAATCATGTTTTTGTTCCAGGAAGGTCAAAATAGGAATTCATGAGATAACTGAAGTAATAGTGATGTAATAGTGGGAATAAGACATTCAATGATAAAAACCAAACAGGTGTGCTCTCAAAATTGTGTCCATGTACCAGTGTCATTGTAACAAAACTTAATTCAAAATAATGTGTATCTAGAAATTAAAGATACAAAGCATATCAAACACTTATCAATGTCTTGTTGAGTTTTGTGTACAGTTTTATGTATGCTATATCTAAGGATGTCTTAACAATGAAACAAATGGGATTATCTTTGAAGTGAATTGAATAAAATCGGATTGCGAATAAAACAGGCTTGTATTAAAATCAAAAGAAGTATATAACCAATTCCTTAAAAATGCTTAGAGTATACTTCTGAAGTAAATTTCATGCAGACTGTAATGATAACAAAGAATTCAAAGTGACAAGACAAGAGTTCAAACACATTAAAAAGAGTCTCACACACATTAAAAAGATAACTGATATATTAAAAAAAACATATACAAGTGCTTGTATGAGTGGTAATGTCATTCATAATTTTTGCCCTTCTTCACTGAAAATGAAAATAAAAGCATGCAAAAACAACTGCAGATTATTTTAAAGATTAAAAAATCGAAAGGGACTGCTGGTCATGCAGAGAGAGTGTAAAAAACAATTTAAAAATACGTGACGAAATTGAAAACAAAAATGACAAGACTTTATAAATATGTGAGGAGGTTTTCTGCTTAAATGACTACGCATAGGTATTTTGTTCATTAAAACGTTGAAAAAAGGGATGTAGAGTTTATAAACACATATATTTCATTCTTTTGCTTGATAAATACTACATTACATTACACTTACATGAGTATTTAAATGCTTTATAAACTTCAAGATGTTGTCTGTTTATTTTTGTGTGGATGACTAGATAAATTTCTCATTTTATAATTATTATTTTAGAAAGGGTAAAGTAACATTGAAAACTCGACTATATTGATGGACACATTTGCACGAATACATAAAAAATAACACATATCCGATGTACTGAATGTAGGAGGTCGTTTTGGAGGCAGCAGAGCTCTCTCTATCTCCAGGTCTGACCAATATAGCACAAAACACAAAATCTAGGTGAACAGTATACAAACAGGTTCAAGAATTATAGTATACGGTGATAATATTACCATCCCTTTACTTCTCTGGTGAAAAATAACCCTTCCTGTACCTTTTATTTCCAAAACGATATCTGTGTGACGGACTTAAAACCATTAAGCCCATGTTTTAATTTCAAGCCGCACTCACCCTGATAAAATAGCTGTAATTATAAATTACCTGAAAAACCTAAATTAAGCCACGATTAGTAAACAGCCTCTAGTGATATCAGCCTTCAATGAGGAATCCAGGCTAGAACTGTGGACAAAAATTCTGGAATAAAGGCGGTTTTCCACTTCAAGAAAATTTTCCGCGGACAGGAACGGACAGGAAAATTTTCCCCGGACAGAACAGGAAAATTTTCCGCTGTTAATTTCCACACGTTTTATAAGAATGGAAAATTTTCTTTTCTTTCATTTTAAATTTTGGTTTATAAAACATGGTTTATCTAAGTACGACAACAAAAAAAATCTTGTTATTGAGAAATATTTTAGCCAAGAAAAAGAAGAAAAAATGTATGTGGGTGAGGAAAGTTTATAAGGAGCGGAAAGAAAAAGGCGAATTTCATTTATTGGTCAAAGAAATGTTCCTGTCGGATCACGAACTCTTTTTTCAGTACTTTCGAATGAGCCCGACACAGTACGAAGGACTTTTGCAAAAAATTGCACCACGAATAACAAAATCTGCAGAGAGGAGGGAACCAATAGGACCATCTGAGCGATTTGCCGTCACTTTACGTTTTTTGTTCACTGGTGATGCACAAACAACTATTGCCGCTAGCTTTCGCATTAGTCCTGCAAGCATTGGGAGAATCATCAGTGAAACTACGAACGTCATTTGGGAAGTACTGTCGCCAGACGTCCTCAAATGTCCCACATCGGAGGAAAATTGGAAACATATTGCTCAAGAGTTTGAGCGTAAATGGCAATTTAATCATTGTATTGGTGCCATTGACGGCAAACATATTGTTATGCAAGCACCCGCGCGATCAGGATCGTCATTTTTCAATTACAAAAAAACCCATTCTATTGTTCTGATGGCCGTATGTGACGCAAATTACAGGTTTACTATAGTAGATATTGGTGATTCTGGTAGAAATAGTGATGGGGGAGTATTTTCTAGCAGTAAACTAGGTATTGCTATCACTGAAGATAAGCTGAATGTCCCAAAACCGGAAATGATATGGGGAAGTGAGTTTGAATTTCCGTTTGTGTTTGTTGGGGATGAAGCGTTCCCTCTAAGAACTGATCTAATGAAACCATACCCGAGAACTACTTTGGGGCTAAAAGAGAGGATCTTCAACTACAGACTATCAAGATGCAGACGTATAATCGAAAATACTTTTGGGATAATGGCAGCAAGGTTTAGAATTTTTCGTAGACCAATAATCGCACGAGAGGACGTTGTTGTTGCTGTTACGAAAGCTTCAGTGGTTTTACATAATTATCTAATGCAAAACAAAGAGTTTGAAGCAACCTATCACTACTGTCCCCCTGAAATGGTTGATACCGAGGCTATGAGAGGTACTCGGCCAGGCGCATGGCGAAATAACGAAGAATCTACTGGACTGGTCCCAATACGCAGTGGTTTAGGCTCTAATAACTATTCCAGAGATGCGAAAGTTGTTCGAGAGAAATTTAGAGACTTTTTTTCTGAGGGCAATGGACAGATTCCTTGGCAATTAGATTTTGTAACAAGTGTTCAAAACAACTTTGATTAAAAAATGAAATACATGAAATATTATCTACTGAAATATATTTTTTTTGTTTTACCTTACATAACATACATTTCAAAAGCCTGGTATGAGTTATATAAACAATGGTGGTTTTTTAAAACATACTATGAAAACACAACAAGAGATTTGTCAGAACTAATGTTTGCCATCAGCCTTAATAAATAGTAAATGATAATAAAGAATAATTAACAATAATGTACTTGACACCTCTTCAAATAAAGTAAAATAAAGCAGTGGTGATATGAAGGAAATACCTGTTTTATTAGTTATTTGCATATGCAGCTTGTTATTTCTTTTTTCACCTCACAAATGTTTTCTTTTGCTACTCTTTCCTTTGTAGAAATGTCAGGTCTATTATTGCTTATTAGTTTTATTATATATATATACCAGAATAAAAACAAACTAATTAAATGTTAGTTCAATAAATGAAAAAAAAATGGAAATTTCCAAAAGGTTATTATATACAGTAAATGATGATGTAAAATTTCATACCCAACATAACATAGATAGTGCTGATATATAGTTCTAGGTAGTTTAATCATCTTCATCATCACCATGCATTTCGCAAAAAACTTGCATAATTTTGACACGTGCCAACCTTTTTTTTGAACGTGGCAAGTCTTTAAACTCCTGCACTAAACTTAGGCAAAATAATGTGTCCGGATCTTTTTCTTCTCTTTGTGGAGCATCACTTTTTTGTTGTGTTACACTCAAATCACGTTGGATTGATGCCATCAACAAGGTATTAATGTCATCAGACATATCCTTTTTTCTCTTTCTTGAGGTTGTTGCAGATGACTCAAAACTTCTTGATGTAGGTGTTGTGATAGGTGTCTGTGGTACCTGGTTTTCGACAGGAATTGTAACTGACAAAGGAGAATCTGGTGGTGTAAAGAAATCCGGGGTAGAAGTAGGGGTCGGTGTCGGTATCTGTGTTGTTGTAGGGACATTGCTACAGGTTGGTCTGTTACTAACAGAGTCTTTTATGAACATTAGTTCCTTGAAATATTGGCAAGTGGGCAGCTGTGTCTTTCCCGCTCCTGACCTTGTTGCCTTTTCTCGTCTCTTTAAACACTTTCGAAAGTTTTCTCTGAGTTTTGACCACTCCGTCTGTACATCTTTAGCTATAATGTAACATTAATGTGTTTACATACAGTGCATTTAATAGTAAATATAAGTTTATGAGTGAAAATATTTTAAAATATATTCATATGTAACAGTTAATTCAGAGAAATGTGTTGTGTCATAAGAACAACAAAAGAGAAAAACACATTTGTTATACGTACATGATATTTTGACCTTTTTGTGTCTTTGTGACACTTGATAAAGACACACTTTATGTCGAAATACTGTGTACGTAACACAAATGGTTTTTTTGTTACTTATATATATGCATAATAATTTAATATATTACTACCTTGCATTTTCAACTTTTCAGCAACCATATTCCAAGCTTGCTGTTTTTTATGAATCTCCTTGAAGGCTCTGCAAGAATTGTCCCATAAACACCTATAGACAAATTCAATACTCTTTATATAATAAGAAAATATAAACTATTTTCAAAAGAGAATAAACAAACTCAGGCTTACAGTAGTAGTGTTTTGCTATGGAAAGTAGCATTGAATGGGAAATTATAACTAGTCAATTAAAAGGAAGCCATGAATTCAGCATACGCTCAATTCTGTTTACAGGACTAGGTACTTTTCCTGCTAGTTAGTTGGTCATATAAATACTCTTGTGAACACACAGTCTTACCTATATTTTCTAACCTCCTCTATAAGCATCCAAAGGTGATCATCGTTTTCTTCATCAGGCTGTTCAGATGTTGGTGAATTTGCTGGCAGCAACAAACTATTTTGCAGTGTAGTAAATTCATTTTGTTGTTGTTGTAGCGCCAGCTGCTGCTTTCTTAATTTTAAATCAGCCAAAAATCGTTTATTGGCTGATATTTCATTGTCTTCTCTTTCAGCCCAGCCATCATCCTCTTCATTGTTTATTTCTAGTTGTGTTAAATAAATATGGTTTCTGTCCATCGTCAAAATATTTTTACAAATTGTGTTTCAGTGAAGTGCTTTGATCAACTGAAGCGCTGGTTTTAAAAAAAATACATCATGCTACAAAAAGCATGAAATAACGCATTCTGATTGGCTCCTTAAAATTCATCACCTGTTTTCCGTCAGGAAAGAACAGAAAAAGTTGAACTAGATTCTACTTCCACTCAGAACAGAACGGAACGGAAAATTTTCTGTTCACGTGGTATTTGCGCATGCTCAGTTGCTTTTCCTTTCCTGTCCGTTCCTGTCCGCGGAAAATTTTCTTGAAGTGGAAAACCGCCTTAACGGACGGAAGGACAAACGCTAATGAAAGATCAGCTGCTTCGCGCTGACCAATAAAAGGTTAGACAATAACCAATTAACGTTTCAAGATTTTGAATCTGCGTTCAGATCGCTAAAAGGAAACAAAACCAAATTGTCTTTTAAAGAAGGAATATTTCCTGATAAACTGAAAATAGCAAAAGTGACACCAGTTTTCAAGACAGGAGATACTTCTGATATTGGAAATTATAGGCCAATATCCGTTCTGCCAGTTATTTCGAAAATCCTAGAAAGGATTATGTACAACAAGGTATACAACTACTTAACACATCATAAACTAATATACTCTAAACAGTTCGGTTTTCAAAAAAATACTTCTACTGAACATGCTATCCTGAAATTAGTAGATGAAATAACTGCTTCTTTCTCACAAGGTAAGTTCACTGTTGGTGTATTCATAGATCTGTCAAAAGCTTTTGATACGGTTGACCACAACACACTCTTAGAAAAACTTAAATATTATGGACTCCATGGAAAAATATTTGAATGGTTCCAAAGTTATTTGGGAAATCGGAAACAATATATTGCGTATGGACACGGAAAAATTACAAAAGCACTAGATATTACTTGTGGAGTTCCCCAAGGGTCAATCTTAGGGCCACTACTATTTTTTATATACGTGAATGATCTTTATAAATCCTCTACAGAACTTACACAAGTTATAAAGCAAATAGGCTGTCATTGAATATAAGCAAAACAAAGTACTCTGTTTTCCATCCATCAAATAAAAAGCGGTTCATTCCAGCGATTATTCCGGTGTCACCGTAAAATATTACTCCCCAAAATTTATACTCCCCAGTCATTATTTACTGGGAAATAATTACTCCCCAGTAATCTTTTCCCAGGAAATTATGACTCCCGGGAGTATAAATTTACGCGAAAATAATGACTCCCTTCAGGAAATTTTTACTCCCCTGATAGTATACCAAAAAATTGGCATGTCTCGATCAACATTCGGTTTCCTGATCTTTTTCTTCCTGTATATCATGAATAAATAACAAAAACAAAATGGAAACTTTGGGGCAATCGGTATATCGCAAATATTATCGGATTGGCATGGGCTAAAACCTGGTACATTTGCTTGTTCCTTTGGAAATATGAAGATGCATTTTTTATTCTTTGAAATTTTTGATAAAACAATGCTTAAGGTTTGGGACAATCATAATAGTTTTTTAACAAAATATCTCAATATTTTATCTATATTTTATTTTATTCATTTATTCATTTATATTTTTTTCAGGCAGAGGGACAACTCACAAGGTGAACAATCTTTTAGTTCAAAACGTTACTGGCAATTACGCATCAACCGTACAATATAAGACATCTGATAGGAAATCGAGAAGAAGATCTTTCAAGCCATCAGAAGTACCAAGTCAGCCTAATAGATATTTGTCTGGAAAGCGTGTTGATCCACCCGTGACTAGGTTTCCAGAAAATGCAGAGGCTCAATTTCTGCTGGCAGATCGTGAAAAGGACAACTTTATATGGTCATTTTTGAGATATCAAGCTTCACCAAGCCAGTTCATTCCAAGTTGGACAGGCTTCTATGTCAGCATCCATGAAGGACTTCCTGTTGTCAAATCATCAGTTCATTACCTGGACTGCATCGATTCTCCAGCAACTGAAGCAACAACAATATATCAGGTTTGCAAGTGTCATTAATGAACTCCAATAGTGATATTACATGCAAAACGATAAAGGGGAATGGTGCACAGTTAGATAACTTCAAGCTTTAAATTTGATTTATATTAAGTGGCCGTGTGCCGTGATGCTAATGAAAGATTCAACAAAACTAACTTAGCTAGTCATGTGTTTATGAAAGCCTTGCTTGGATACCACGGCTTTACTGGCTGCGATAGTGTCAGTTCTTTTAGTCTACGTGGAAAACAGAAGCCACTTTCGATCCTTGGTTCAAATGATTTCTATATCAAGGCCTTTTCGAATCTTGGGAGTTCTTTGGACATACCTGACGAAACATACAATGCGATGGATACCTTCACTTGTCACATGTATGGGAAAAAAACGCTGGTGAGGAAGATATTTCGATTAACGATGTTCGCTATGCAATCTACTGCCAAAAGGCTGGAAAAATATCATGTGACGCCCTGCCTCCATGTTGGAATTCGTTGAAACAACATGTGAAACGAGCAAATTACCAAGTCTGTGTGTGGCGATCCTCTTTACGAGCTTTTATGAACATCCCAGATCCCTTTGGACATGGATGGATAATGACTGATGGCAAAATTGATATTGAATGGATGACTTGCAGTCCTGCTCCTGAAGAGGTAATAAATTCTCTAACAACACGAAATTTTCAAGGAAAAAAAGATCACTGCGTGTAGAAAAAAAAAGTCATATTATTAACAGTTCAATTTTTTATTTACCATTTATTTAGGTACTTGACTTGATTTCGTGCAACTGTCGCAATTGTAGAGATAGCAACTGTCCATGCCAAGAGCTGAATTTACCGTGCACTGACGTTTGTAATTGTAAATCTTGCCAGAATAAACAAGAAGAATCGGACGAGAGCGATGAAGAAGATGGTGTTATTGGAGATGAATACTACACCAGTTCCGACTCAGACTAAATTCATTTTCATAATATTACTTTTTACCTTGGGTCTGGCACTCATTTCGTTCTTAACATTTAAAATCGTATATACATTATTTTTAGATTAAAAGTTTGGAAATTTGATAACGTTTTACCCCCTTTTAAAATGAGGTAACTTTTCACCCCCTTAAAGTGAAAGTCCCTCGTTTATTTGCATTTCAACTTTAACATATTTTGACCCTACAAGTTGTAAACAGCCTGATAACTAATATACATACAATTTGCAAATCAGCATGAGCAAAAATCTACAAAGAATCGCTTAAAAACAAGATTTTCGGTCAGTTTGGGCAATTTCCCCTCGTAATTACCCCCGGAAAATATTTTTTTGTTTTTTTTTGTGATTGAAATTTTGTTTTACATATACAGAAGCCACTTACCAAGTTTGAAAGCAATAGGATTAGTCAACATGAAAATATACTTGTTTGAAGTACTCTTTTTGTAACAAAATTTAGGCAAAATTTGTGATTTTGCATTCTGGCACTGTTACAAAAAGCGAAACCACGAGTTGTAGCCCCAAAACTGAGCCTGCTAACATTGATTTTCGGAAACTACATTACATTTGCGAACTTTTGGTATATAGAAAGTTTAGTCTCCGAAATGAAAGCAATTTGACCTCCATCTCATGGTCTATAAAGGTGAAAATTTATACCGTTAAGATAATTGAAGTCAACTCACTTTCTACTGTCTTGGTTGGAATATAGATATTCAGAAGGAAAATGAAGATTAAAAATCGTTACAGTGGGGATAGCTTTCTTTGATGTTTTCCGGATGTACAGTACGACGGGATGGGGGTAACAACGGGTCACTTTAACATGTAGATTCGATTTTATGACGAGGTTTTCTTTTTCAGCAAACACAACAAGAAAGTTTATGCATACATTTTTATAGCATCTCTACTTAGCAAGTGAT
The DNA here is from genome assembly GCA_027922465.2 of Turritopsis dohrnii. Classification (NCBI taxonomy): domain Eukaryota; kingdom Metazoa; phylum Cnidaria; class Hydrozoa; order Anthoathecata; family Oceaniidae; genus Turritopsis; species Turritopsis dohrnii. The sequence goes on along the minus strand of BQMF02000242.1, from coordinate 233,649 downwards.
ATGATCCTTTTTGATATTTTTCGTTATATAAATTGTACTCTTCTGTGCTTAATTGTAGTGGTGGATCGAATAAGCAGTAGCTTCGACACCCCAGGGCAATATCCATAAAATGGGAGGGGTCATAATGAAGTGCTATTAGGCTGAGTTTAGTGATTACTTCTAGAAAAATGAAGGTTTTGGCACTTTTTGGCAATAAAATCATAAAAATGAGAAGTCATTATAAAATGATTTTGGAGTTGAAAATTTTGCAGTTCTTCTGAAGTTTGCTTTTTTGCCTCTGTCCTTTGAAATTTCTGTCGGGTACGTATTCCTTCTCATAAATTCTTCTACTACCTCCAGGTCCACATGGTTCTTAGATTTACCTGTCTTCGCCAACTTTACTCTCTGATCCCACATCAAAACAACTCTTCATTGATTGGAATGTCCAAATCGATTGTTTAATTCGAATATGCAATGGAAGCACTTCATTAGGGAGTCATAATTTACTTGGAAAAAAACACTCCCCTCTAATTTAAAGGGGAGTAGTTTTTTCCACGGGGGAGTCATAATTTCCCAGGAAATTATTACTTCGGAAGTCATTTTTTCCCGGGAAATAATAACTGGGGGAGTAGTTTTTTCCGGGGAGTAAAAATTTACGGTTACACCGGAAATAAAAATCGACAATACTTGCATTAAAAGGCAAACTGTAACTAAATTTCTAGGAGTTATGTTAGATGAAACTCTTTCATGGAGAAGACAAATTGAAACTGTTACTACTAAAGTTTCTAAATGTATTGGTATATTATATAAGGCAAGACCCTTATTGACGAAACAACTGCTAATACAACTTTATTATGCGTTTATTTATTCCCACATATACTATGCAAATATTGCTTGGGCTAGTACGTCCAAATCAAAATTGTTGCCTCTTTATCGACTTCAGAAACATGCTATGCGTGTTATACATTACAAAAACCGTCATGCAAATGTTAAACCACTTTTTGACGATCTCAAAACTTTCACTATCTATCAAATTAACGTTTATCAAATTCTATGTCTTATGTATAAATGCAAAACTAAAATTGCGCCGTCCACATTTCACCATTTATATACTATTAAAGTAGCGAGTAAATACACAACCAGATTTGCGAGAATATTATGTGAGCCGTATTGTCGCAATAAACTTAGTCAATTTAACATATCTTTTCGTGCTCCACATTTGTGGAACATACTCATTGTACCAAAAGACACCCTACAGGATTGCAAATCCTATTTAAATTTTAAGCATAAACTTAAGGTTATGCTCCTCCAGCACTCTGACAACATGGAACAATATTTTTAATACGCCTTTTATTTTACGACCAATTACTCTTTTAAGCTTGGTTCCCACTAGAGCAAAAATGAGATAGAAATGAGATAGAAATGATATTTCGAAAATGAGACAGAAATGAGATAGGATTTGAGATGAGCTATCGATCATTCATACTATATCTCAAATTGATCTCAAAAGCTAAAAACACAAGTTAAAAACATAAGTTAAAAGAGGAAAGTATGGACGACATCAGTAGTAGTGCCATAATTTTGAGGAAGAAACTCTTAGTTATTTTATTTTTACGACGAATGAGAAGAAAACGCTTATTAAAACAAAAAGATCGGCATATAGACGGATTTGGGTTCGTGAAATATTTCAGGGACGAGGAAAACATGGAGAATTTCATCGTCTTGTTCAGGAACTGAAGATTCACGACACAGAGAATATTTTTTTCTCGTACTTCACACACAACACACAAGAAAACACATAAAAATCATCGTTAGAATTAATGCACAATGTGATTAAAAAAAAGGAACACGTGGAAATGTAAAAAATGTTCGTCGGAACCTTTGAAGATGTTCTATCTCATTCGTTTGGAATCAAAAAATTTTGATTCCAAAGATGTGATAGAAATAAGATGAAAATGAGATAAAAATGAGATCAAATATTCTGAAAATGAGATAGAGCATTCTCATTAGATTCGAAAATTATCTCATCTCATCCTATCTCATTTCTATCTCATTTCTATCTCATTTTAACTCTAGTGGGAACCAAGCTTTAAAGATAAACTGTAAACAAATTTCTTACGTAATCAAATTCTGAAATGTCTCAACAAGAACTAGCATAAAAGGTTCTCGATGATAAGATCACCTTGATCTTCTGCGAGTTTTCCTTGTTTCTTTATGAGTTTACGAGAATATGAATTTGTATGATATTCTTTTACGCATGTATAATATACTTTGCAGCTTGTTGTAAGGAATATATTAGAACCTTGTAAACTTATAATCGACAGAAAATATACTTATCTATCTATCTATCTATCTATCTATCTATCTATCTATGAATACGTATTTTATAATCAAAATAAGATTTGTTAAAGAAATTATGTAAGAGCCAAAAGAAAAAAAACAAACTTTTTTCGAAAAAAGAAACAAAGCGAAAAATCCATTAGAAATCATTCCAAGCGTTCAAGCTTTGATTCAAAATAAACATTAGGCAAGATTAAGCTTGGTTCCCACTAGAGTTAAAATGAGATAGAAATGAGATAGAAATGAGATAGGATGAGATGAGATAATTTTCGAATCTAATGAGAATGCTCTATCTCATTTTCAGAATATTTGATCTCATTTTTATCTCATTTTCATCTCATTTCTATCACATCTTTGGAATCAAAATTTTTTGATTCCAAACGAATGAGATAGAACATCTTCAAAGGTTCCGACGAACGTTTTTTACATTTCCACGTGTTTCTTTTTCAAATCACATTGTGCATTAATTCTAACGATGATTTTTATGTGTTTTCTACGATGGCCCAGAAGTACGATGGCCCAGAAGGGTCAAACTGCGCACACGTCAAAAAATACTGCGCGCTTCCCTTTTACTGCGCGCTCTTGTGTAACCTTACACTGCGCGCTGTCATCGACTATTCTGCGCGCTCTTCATAATACTGCGCGTTTCCCTACGACCACACTACTACGACCATATCAAAATTCGTGTTTTCGAATGGTGTGATTAAAGGAAAAATGTGTGATTTTTTAATTAGTCCATTTGACAGAAATATGTTTACATAAAGCAAAAATTTTAAATATTCAAAATGAGTTCTAGAAATTGAACTTTGTTGTAAAAACGTAGCTCCATTTACAACACGAGTTAAGTTTGACTTGTGTGTTTTACACTAGTAATCATAAGACATAGAGTAAAACACGCTTTGTTTTTTTTTTAGTCAAATAAAGTATTTTCAGAGTTATTTTCAATTTCTCTAAAACATCGTTTTCCATTTTTTTCCTTTCCAACTGTTCAAAATTAAAAGATACAAAAAAATAATATATTTTTAGATCTATCCTTCAGCTTCTCAGTAAGAGCTTTATTGGTTTTGTAAATGGAAATCAAACGTAAGTGGCTCTGACATGAAAAATGAACACTGAAAAAAGAGCTTTAAATACAATTTTTAATCAATTTCTATTGTATTATCTCCTTGGTTAAATGTACCTTCACATTTCTTGAGGCAATGAAGAAAATGAGGATTAGGAAGGCAAGGGAAAGTGACGGAAATATTTTTGATTTTATATTACATAAATAGAAGAGAAGATAAAGAAGTAGACCATCTCCAAATTGTGCTCAAAATTTGAATTTTTTCAAAATTACCTTTTTTCGTTTATCCGCGAAATTAAATTAACTCAAAATTTCATCCACTTAAGGTATTATGAAATAAATTGCTCTTGGGATAAGAGAAGCGCGCAGTAATACGAAGAGCACGCAGTGTCACGAAGAGCGCGCAGTATTACGAAGAGCGCGCAGAAAGGTCGATGACAGCGCGCAGTATAAGTTTACACAAGAGCGCGCAGTAAAAGGGAGAAGCGCGCAGTAAAAGGGAAGCGCGCAGAAACTTACACTGCGCGCCGCCATCGACTTTTCTGCGCGCATTTATTTATTTATTTATTCTTTATTTATGGTTGGAGTGTAAAATAGTACAATAGACTAATAAATTCCAACATCAATGATAAAATATAAAAAATATATATATATAAAACAAACAAACAGGTATTAGTTGCAATATTTCCATTTGCAATAAATTGCAAATGATTTAAGTTTACATTTAAATTTAGACAAGGACTTCTCTTGCTTTAAATCTGAAGGAAGATGATTCCAGGCTAGTGCAGCACAAAAATCAAAGGAATTAGCTGCACGATTTGTTCTAGCTCGTGGAAGAACCAAAGAGAGTCCTTGTCTAAGACAATAAGCTTCAGGCTTGAGAACAAAAGAATTCCACATAAACTCTGGATTTAAATGATTCAAGGATTTAAAGATTTCAATAACCCACCAGAAGTTGGAGGTTATTAGCATGATCTGTGATGGAGTTAGATGACGATAAAAGCTCCTCAAAGGTTGCTTCGAACCTGTTAGATCTTGCACAAAGAGCTTTATGATGAGTTCTATCAATCAAGTTATGCGCCATCTTACTACAAAACATCAACACCAGTGGACAGTAATTAAAAGGTGACATTATGTACGCCTTATACAAGTGATCTGCCTGATTTTGTGTAAGAAAACATGGCTTCATTTAGAATTAAACATGGAGAAACTGATTCGCGATATCGTATTTGAAGAAATTGAAAAAAAATTTCTCCATCCTCTGCAACTGCAAGTACATCAACTTCTGCTAATAATACCACGAACACTGCCACTAATAATACGAGATTTAACACGGGGAAGAAGAAAGCAGCAAAACCAACTGCCATTGCAAACAGATTGAATGGGTTGCTTTCAAGTCTTTCAAAGAAAAGAAGTGGGAGTGGTGTCGGGAAAAGAAGTGGAAAAGACTTAAAGGTTCAAGTGCCACCTTGCAGGCTAATAATCAACGACTTCTTCCCTTTTGATATCTGGAGCTTCGTCAAAATAGTAATACCAACAATGCTTGACATCGATATGCTTGCGTAAACCTCGACTACTTTTAAAGCCGATGTGTATGCAGTTCCTCACTGGACAGATGTAAATATTTCTATCGTTTGGACGTAACACCAGCTTTCTCTTGTGTTTAGCAGCGCCATTGATTCCAACCCAGTTCACAGTTAATGTTCTCTTCGACATTTTAATACCTTTTCATTTTATTTAAAAACATTTTTTATAACTTTAGTCATTTATTCATTCCTTTTGACAAAGGAACAATGCATTTCTTTTTAATGGTGTAAGCGAACCGTTCCATTACAAAGAGAACAGTTCCTGCCTTACTTAGTACTTACTTACTTACTTACAATTAACGCTTACCAACAAGAGAACATTTTGGAGAGCGCAATGGACGAAAACAATCCTGATATGACACTCCATATTGCTCTCCCAGTTAGTGAACAAACTTTTCATTCACAAAAGAACAGGAGTGCAGCGTGTCAAACTCTGTTCATTGACAGTTCACTGTCAAACTATTCTCAAGGGCCATTCAACAAGAGTTTGAATGACACAAACACCGTGAGTAAAAGTTATAAAGCTACAATAAGTAAAACAGACATAATTTTCAATCATTTTTTGCGAAATTTAAAAATCTTTCTCTGTTGATAAATACTGTTTTTAATCAATTTCTATTGTATTATCTCCTTGGTTAAAAGTACTTTCACATTTCTTGAGGCAATGCAGAAAATGATGATTAGGAAGGCAAGGGAAATGACGGAAATATTTTTGATTTTATATTACATAAATAGTTGTTTTGAGAAGATAAAGTAGACCATCTCTAAATTGTGCTCAAAATTTGAATTTTTTCAAAATTACCTTTTTTCGTTTATCCGCGAAATTAAATTCACTCGAAATTTCATCCACTTAAGCTATTATGCAATAAATTGCTCTTGAGATAAGAGAAGCGCACAGTATTACGAAGAGCGCGCAGAAAGGTCCATGGCAGCGCGCAGTGTAAGCTTACACAAGAGCGCGCAGTAAAAGGGAAGCAGGCAGTTTGACCCTTCTGGGCCATCGTAGACCTTCCTAAAAATAACATAGTATAATATAATAATAAATTAGGAAAAAGATACGAAAAAACATTCTTTCTCCCACCTACAGTACCATGCTTTGAAAGGGGAAAAAAGGAAAATCAGCTAATAATTGTATACCACCGTGTAAGATGACTGACTTTTATTTCGCCTATCTCGTGAAACTCGCTTACGCTCGCTGCGGGGGCAATTATGGGAAGAAGAGAGAGAAGACGACGATGCAATAACAAAAAATAACATGCATGCATGATACACACTTGTTTAAACCAGATAAAGCTGAAAGACTGGCCCGGTTATAAGTGGGATGAAATCTCTTAACCGGCACACATTTTCAGTCCGTTTTCTTCCCTAACACTAATGATCTCTCGCACACAGACGTAAAAGACAATTTCGATATTACGGAAGATAAACAAATTTCCTAAGAAATAACCCAAGTGGAACAAAGCTTGGGGGGACTAAACTAATTTTCTGGAAATCTCCATGAATTACATTATGGCTAAGATCTTCTGATTTGGGAAAAAATTATGACAAAAAAAATTTCTCAAATTTCCTATCCAGGGGGTAATGCTACATTTAAAATAACAAGTCCATAAAACTCTGCAGAAGATAAATCAAATAAAAACTAGCATGTAGCTTTAGCTAAAAATGCCCCCGCGCTAAAGTATTCCAATTTATACAGACAGCGGAAACAAAAACAAGTTTTTGGCCGCAAAAAAAATGTTTGGGTTGATTTGGGACCTGATATGAGGCAAAGTTATATGCTTAAATATTTCGACAAAATCAGTTTTTTGCATTTCAAAACCAACTTGCAATATGCAAACCAAATAGATCTACACTTAAACAGATGAAAATATGCACAAAACTTTGTTACTTTTTGTTATCTCTTAGGTCTAAGTTACACTGATGCTAATATACCTTTCAAAAAGTGTAAATAAGGCTTAACAAGTAATATTAGAAAATATTTGCTACAAACAAGAGAAATGTGTGAATTGAAACCATGGATACATATTTTATAATTTTTATATATTTCCCCGTAGGCGAAATATATGTTAAAACCGGCATTTCCTTCTTCTCCTTCTCTTTTCGTTCACTTTTATAGCCGCGGTTCAGTATTGAATTTTCACCTAGCGCCAAAGTAGATAAGAATAGAGGCTAGTCTACATTGAAGTAGTGCGCCATTTTTTTTCAGTCAGTGCAGATCACAGATATATATAAAACCGCTAGATGCGCGACTCGCCCGTGGGCGTTGAGGCAAAAAAAATTTCGGCAGCCATCTTTAATTAGGGCAAAAAAAAATTTTTTCGCGAATCAATCAGTTACTTTTCCAGCATAATCATGGTGAATTCCTGCAGTGCTTATGGCTGTACAAATCGCTATAATAAAGATTCTAACATTCATTTTCACAAATTTCCCATCAATAATCCTTCCTTAAACAAGTCTTGGATTGTGGCACTTAAGCGAGAAAAGTTCACTCCAAATAAATATTCTGCCATTTGTAGTCAACATTTTAAACCATCTGACTATGTTACAAATATAAATGATCTAAAGCCTCGCCTAAAAGCAGATTCTGTTCCCTCGATATTTCAATTTCCTGAACATCTACAAAGCAAGAACAAAAAGAAAAGAAAATCTCCTACTAAAAGAAAATTTGAACAACTAAATGAAAATGGTCCCAGTTGTAGTCATGATAGTAATAATCAACATGAATCAACCCAATCACCACCTGCATCAAAAAAGTTAAAAACTACCCCATCCCCAACTAAAGTTAAATTAAGAAGAAAAATTAAAACTCTCAAACAAAAATTGAAACGAAAAGAGACAAAAATTGAATCATTACAAAGCATTATAAAAACACTTAAAGATAAAAAGCTTCTTACAGAAGACAGTGGTGCTATAATTGAAGAAAACTTTACTGGGATGACGAAAGAATTAATTTCATCGGAATTAAAAAATAAAGACAGAAATGTACATGGTAAAAGATACAGTGATGAAATCAAAAAATTTGCTTTAACTCTTCATTTCTATTCACCTCGCGCTTATGAATTTTTGAGAAACATGTTTTCATTGCCTGCTCAATCCTCCATTTCTAATTGGACTAACAGCAATAAAAATCACTGGTACCCATTTCTTGTAGAGACAATCGAATATCTTTCCAATTTAAAAGATAAAAATGGTGTTCCATTGTTAAAACATAGAAGGAAAACCTTTGTATTAGGTTTAATCATATCATCGAAAAGTGTAATTACATTACAACATCGTCTATTGAACAGGATCAACGATCCTTTCAAATACATCTTGACGTACAAATTATCTCAAGATCATCTGGAACTCCTGTTTGCCTGACAAAAATCCAGTCTAAAACGAATTCTTCTTCGCAATGCCATAGTTGGGTCTAAACATTCAAATTGCACAATGTTCGAACCACAGTCAATTGGATCAGTATTTTCAATCAAATGTGGCAGAAGATCGTCTCCAATTCAACATGTCAATAACAATCAAGATGAACAACTTCCAATAATTCAATTTGATTCATCTTCATTTTCTTTTTACAAGGAATCAATCTTGGGTTACATTGCTGGATTTATTGTTCGAAGATTACTTGTAAAAATGTCATGTGTAACATGTGCCAGTGTGCTCACATACGTATCTTTAACAAATCATGATGATCACTCTTCATACTCAAAGTGTATTGTACCATCTATGTCTTTGATTTCGTCTAAAGATCGAGGTGGCCTTGTCAAACCATCTGCTGCTGTTTGCAAAATTGTTCATGCATCGGAAAGTTGTATTAAATCTTTAATATCTACTCCTTCAAAATTAAATAAAAATGTTATGTTACATTCAATTAATTCATCACTTTCAAGACCATTCCCTGAGTTAGATGAACACGATAAAGAGAATGAATCAATAACGGAAGATATGCACTCTACTCAAATCACAAAACAAATTATTTCAATGTACATTAAAATAAGACTTCACGCTTATCAAAAGCAATATAACAAAGAAAAACTTCATAAAAATAATATTGGTTTACAACAGCAATCTACAAAACTTCTTACTTTCAAAGGAATTTGAATTTTAGTTCTTTTATAAATATTGTTTGAAATTACTTTTACTAAATTTTACTGTTTTGACACTTTAGAAGGTAATAACTCTTTTGTTTTTGAAATCTTTTCATTTGTATACATTTTAAATTTTATCATAATAAAAAAAAAAAAAGAAACAGCCAAATCAATTAATTTATACACTAGTGAGCTTTTTTTAAAGATTAATGAACAGAACATAAATATTTTAAGTATCATAGAACACCAAAAGTGAAAAAAAGTAGCTAAAAAATTGTATAAACTATCAACTACCTATATAATAACTTATATATTTCATATATATTATATATATTTAGGTTTTGTCAAGTGAGCCTCCGTTAAGTAGCCTCCGTTAAGCCTCCCTTAATGACTTGATGAACAGTTTATGGCATAAAATATATATATTTTATTTCGATTATTGTGAATACTTTAATAAACCCAACACATCTTACAATCTGTAGTAAAGTCTCAAAAACATAATAACTTTGAAACGACGGTATGGTAGAACCGACAGACGACTTCGATGCATCTCCACCGCAGAGCGCTTTTCTACTGTGTGGGTTCTACAGCAACGATCAGTTAACTGAGGCTGAACGTTTACAAAATTACAACGAAGCAAAGGTTTTTGGGCGTTTTCAATTGTTTTAAGACCATTTCTAGTCCATTGATCAGTTAACAGAGGCTGGTATCACAAAAAAAATTCTTAACGGAGGCTGGCATCACAGAAAGTTCCTTAAAGGAGGCTGAGCGTTTTGACAGTCCAAAACTGATTTGCTAACGGAGGCTGTTCTCATAATACAAATATACCACAAACAAAAGGGTTTTAGGTCTTTTCCAATAGTTTTAAGACCACTTCTGATGCACTGATCAGTTAACGGAGGCTGGCATCACAGAAAGTTCCTTAACGGAGGCTGAGCGTTTTGACAGTACAAAACTGATTTGTTAACGGAGGCTGTTCTCATAATACAATTATACAACGAACAAAAGGGTTTTAGGTGTTTTTCAATAGTTTAAAGACCACTTCCGATGCATTGATCAGTTAACGGAGGCTGGCATCACGAAAAGGTTCTTAACGAAGGCTGAGCGTTCTGACAGTCCAAAACTGATTTGTTAACGGAGGCTGTTCTCATAATACAATTATACAACGAACAAAAGGGTTTTAGGTGTTTTTCAATAGTTTTAAGACCACTTCTGATGCACTGATCAGTTAACGGAGGCTGGCATCACAGAAAGTTCCTTAACGGAGGCTGAGCGTTCTGACAATCCAAAACTGATTTGTTAACGGAGGCTGTTCTCATAATACAAATATACAACGAACAAAAGGGTTTTAGGTGTTTTTCAATAGTTTTAAGACCACTTCTGATGCGCTGATCAGTTAACGGAGGCTGGCATCACAGAAAGTTCCTTAACGGAGGCTGAGCGTTTTGACAGTACAAAACTGATTTGTTAACGGAGGCTGTTCTCATAATACAATTATACAACGAACAAAAGGGTTTTAGGTGTTTTTCAATAGTTTAAAGACCACTTCCGATGCATTGATCAGTTAACGGAGGCTGGCATCACGAAAAGGTTCTTAACGAAGGCTGAGCGTTCTGACAGTCCAAAACTGATTTGTTAACGGAGGCTGTTCTCATAATACAATTATACAACGAACAAAAGGGTTTTAGGTGTTTTTCAATAGTTTAAAGACCACTTCCGATGCATTGATCAGTTAACGGAGGCTGGCATCACGAAAAGGTTCTTAACGAAGGCTGAGCGTTCTGACAGTCCAAAACTGATTTGTTAACGGAGGCTGTTCTCATAATATAAATATACAATGAAGAAAAGGGTTCAGGTGTTTTTCAATAGTTTTAAGACCACTTCTGATGCACTGATCAGTTAACGGAGGCTGGCATCACAGAAAGTTCCTTAACGGAGGCTGAGCGTTCTGACAATCCAAAACTGATTTGTTAACGGAGGCTGTTCTCATAATACAAATATACAACGAACAAAAGGGTTTTAGGTGTTTTTCAATAGTTTTAAGACCACTTCTGATGCACTGATCAGTTAACGGAGGCTGGCATCACAGAAAGTTCCTTAGCGGAGGCTGAGCGTTCTGACAATCCAAAACTGATTTGTTAACGGAGGCTGTTCTCATAATACAAATATACAACGAACAAAAGGGTTTTAGGTGTTTTTCAATAGTTTTAAGACCACTTCTGATGCGCTGATCAGTTAACGGAGGCTGGCATCACAGAAAGTTCCTTAACGGAGGCTGAGCGTTCTGACAGTCCAAAACTGATTTGTTACGGAGGCTGTTCTCATAATATAAATATACAATGAAGAAAAGGGGTTCAGGTGTTTTTCAATAGTTTTTAGACCACTTCTGTGATGCACTGATCAGTTAACGGAGGCTGGCATCACAAAAAGATCCAAAGAGCTGTGAAACCAAGGCAATAACTGATTTGTGCTGAAGTTTCAAACAGTGGTTTAAAGGAAGCCGTTGCCTCCAGTGAAACTATGGGGGCTTTTTGGTGCTGTAAGCGAAAGCTTCAGAGCGTTTCAAAAATGGTTTTGTACCCTTCCAGGGCCGTTCTTATACTTTTTAAAAATCAACTGCAGAAATTAACATTTAATGAAACTGCAATATGTGAAGGATTCGATCCAGAATTGGGGAAATCATATGAAGCCTGCGTTATTCTCACAGGAAATGCAGTTCATTTTAGAAAAGATAAAGTGTGGTTTACCATGAATGAAACAGGAAACATAGTAACTAGATCAAAATCCATCAAAGGCACTAACGGAGCTACTTTATTCATCCGAAATGATCACGCATATCATGATGTTCCTGTAAATTGTTGGGCATTAAAAGAAAGAGGAAGTTCACCATCTGAAAATGGCATCTTATCGGAGGCCATTCTTGCTTTAGATTGTTGCCTTGGAAATCTCGTCACTGGCAAAGAAAATGATAGATATGTGGTTGGGATCCAAGATGCTCTCCAGGGACGATGTATCCATAACTGCATTTTCAACATTTTTTTAAAAAACGTAGCGTCCATATTTGATATCAACATTGGCAGTGTGAGATCTACAAGTTGCCGTGCCTTTCTAGAAAGCTCTTTTTCAAATCGCATACAAAATATGGAAACTTTCAGTAGGCACAAAATACGAAGCGCACTCAAGTTTGACGCCATTATATTTTGGTTTGATCAAGGAATTCAAATCCTGTTGCCAGAGAAAGAAACAATTTACAGAATTGGTGGGGAATCTTTCTTTAAAGAAGGTAATGAATTAATTCCTTTACCAACAGATTTTCATGAGCTTTTATCTTTCCTCATTTTTCATAAATCTTCGAAACCAAATTCATTCAGTGAGAATTTAAAACATGCAAAATCCAATCGAACTTAAAACTTGAAGTTTACGTAGACATAAATTTACATAGTCTGAAACAATAAACGCATTGATTTATTTGTTTTACTATTTATTTACTTGTTTCATATGATATTTTCAGCCATGACAGTATCATCGAAAATCATCGAAATTGTTAAGCTGTTGACATGGATCAAAGAAGGCAACTGTGAAGTCACTAAGTGTATGGCGCAAGATAAGGTTATCTCCAATGAGATATTTAATTGTTGGGACAAAAATCTTTTGTTTCTAACAATATTGTTAGATATCATTAATGGTAGGCCTATGGAATTACCATCACAGAAAGCTGCTAGATTGAGTGTTGTAGCCACCTCGGTCCTACCATTAAAATTGGGAAACCAATCTGGTATGGCTAGCCAAGTATTGACTGCTCTAAACGAAAGGATAAAGTTTGTTGAGGTGTTGAAGCCATCAGAAATCAGAGCAGTGCATTTCTACTGCTGCATATCCAAAGAGTCATCGATTTTACAGAGCAACATATCTTCCACTACCTTTGTGGCACGAATTCTGAAACGTAAAACACAGCTACAGTCGGGAAAACTATCAGAGGAATTGCTTCTCAATGTGTTGCAATTCCTTCAAGAAGTAAAAGGTCTATGCATACGGCTTACAAAGGTTGCCCCGACTAACGATGAACAGAAGCGCTTGCGAGAAAGGAAGTTTTCATACACCAGTACCAAGATGGAGACAAAGATAGAAATTGAAGAAAAACTAGAGAAGGTCGCTCCAAGAATGCTCATCGATTGTTTCCATGCATGCACAGAAGAAATGTTCTACGATCACGAAGAATTCTGTTACGTCGCATTCGATATTACGAAAGGAACATATTTCCATTCACATGATTATATTGCTATCGTTATTGTCCCGTATTTATTGAAAAAGTACCTTTCAGAGAGAACAGGATGCGACATAAAACACATTGAAGGTTTAATGGAAAATCCTTATGACGAACTTTCATCTAGTAGTAGTGACAGTGATATATAAATATTATTGAATGTTATATTTTCATTATGATTTCTGCCTTCGTTAACTGATCAGTGCATCGTAAGAGGTCCTGGATCTTTTGAAAAACACCTATATTTGTATAATGAGAGAATCAGTTTTGGACTGTCAAAACGCTCAGCCTCCGTTAAGGATCTTTTTGTGATGCCAGCCTCCGTTAACTGATCAGTGCATCAGAAGTGGTCTTAAAACTATTGAAAAACACCTAAAACCCTTTTGTTCGTTGTATATTTGTATTATGAGAACAGCCTCCGTTAACAAATCAGTTTTGGATTGTCAGAACGCTCAGCCTCCGTTAAGGAACTTTCTGTGATGCCAGCCTCCGTTAACTGATCAGCGCATCAGAAGTGGTCTTAAAACTATTGAAAAACACCTAAAACCCTTTTGTTCGTTGTATATTTGTATTATGAGAACAGCCTCCGTTAACAAATCAGTTTTGGATTGTCAGAACGCTCAGCCTCCGTTAAGGAACTTTCTGTGATGCCAGCCTCCGTTAACTGATCAGTGCATCAGAAGTGGTCTTAAAACTATTGAAAAACACCTAAAACCCTTTTGTTCGTTGTATATTTGTATTATGAGAACAGCCTCCGTTAACAAATCAGTTTTGGACTGTCAAAACGCTCAGCCTCCGTTAAGGATCTTTTTGTGATGCCGCCTCCGTTAACTGATCAGCGCATCAGAAGTGGTCTTAAAACTATTGAAAAACACCTAAAACCCTTTTGTTCGTTGTATATTTGTATTATGAGAACAGCCTCCGTTAACAAATCAGTTTTGGATTGTCAGAACGCTCAGCCTCCGTTAAGGAACTTTCTGTGATGCCAGCCTCCGTTAACTGATCAGTGCATCAGAAGTGGTCTTAAAACTATTGAAAAACACCTAAAACCCTTTTGTTCGTTGTATATTTGTATTATGAGAACAGCCTCTGTTAACAAATCAGTTTTGGACTGTCAAAACGCTCAGCCTCCGTTAAGGAACTTTCTGTGATGCCAGCCTCCGTTAACTGATCAGCGCATCAGAAGTGGTCTTAAAACTATTGAAAAACACCTAAAACCCTTTTGTTCGTTGTATATTTGTATTATGGGAACAGCCTCCGTTAACAAATCAGTTTTGGATTGTCAAAACGCTTAGCCTCCGTTAAGGAACTTTCTGTGATGCCAGCTTCCGTTAACTGATCAGTGCATCGGAAGAGGTCCTAGATCTTTTGAGAAACGTCTAAAGACCTTAAGTTCGTTGTATATTTGTGTTATGAGAGCTACGTTTCTTAGCAAATAGCACGTGCTAATCTCCGACAATGAAGGCTTGTATATATTAAAGTTTTGAAGTTTATCCGCTTTTTTAATAAATATTTGTTTGAAATATGGACGTAGAAAAGGTTCTTCGTTGGAATTTCTTATCATCCGCCACTCCATATATACCCGTAGGCGGTGTCGATCGTCATCAGGAAACTGTCGGCCTTGGATCCTCCACCACAGAGGTCAAAACTGTTTTCGGTGATTTTTGAGTGGTTCCTGAGGATAAATAAGTTCTGAGTAAGTCTTTTGAATTGTTTAAAGAATTTTTAGGCAGTTTACATCGTCATCTATGGATATTATCATTTAACATGGTCTCAGAATGGAATAAAATATTAACGGAGGCTTAACGGAGGCTTAACGGAGGCTACTTAACGGAGGCTCACTTGACAAAACCATATATTTATAGTAGGGGCGAGATACATCAAAAATAGCCCAAACCTTGCAAAAAATATAGAAAAGCTGATTTTTTGATATTTTGTCTGTCTTACCATGTAGACTAACCAAAAAAAAGTCTCACGCCCAAAAGTGACCAGAAATCCCATAATCCCCTCGTAAAAATTTAGGGGTTTAATGGCCTTAAACTCGTAACTTGTATGACAGGGTGGTTAAGGTTTAGTTATATTAAATACGAAGGACTATTGCTAAATGCTTGAAACTTCCCACACTGATAGTTGATAAAAAAATAAGTGCTTGTGCAAAATATTTGGACCAGACTCCTACCAGGTGGTAATTTACAGACCGGAATTTGTAATTTCAGGACCAAAAAGTGTTAGTTTTTCTTGAAAAATGACCAACTTCTTAAAGCCTTGTGTGGCAAATAGGAATTTAACTCTTGTTGAAGATGTTGATTATATTACTGAAATATATGTTACAGACCGGACATTGATTATCAGATTTGTGGTCTGTAAAATACCAATACAGTCGTTTCATGAAAATCTTTAGTTATTTTAAGTTATACTTACTGATGATTTGCCTTTATATTAAGTATGAATGAAAAACACACATTATTACTTTATTTTCACAGAATGTAAACATAATACATTTTTAATGAAATGAGCAGGTGTTTTTGGATCAGTTGTGCATGTTTTTTTGCATAGAAAAAAAATCCATCGAAATTGGAGATGCTGGTTGTCATATAATGCTGAAAATGTAAGCCTTAGTCTAATTCAAACGATCTAACAATTTTTGACTAATTACACTACTTACACAACGTATCAACAATTTCAATATTTCTTTACAGGTATGGAGGAAACGATTCGGAAAACCTGACAAGCCTGCGACATAAGAGATGGTACGAGGCAACGATGGTCAACAACAAACCGATAGAACCTGCTTCACTCCCACCAACAGAGAGAGCCACACATTTCCACTCGCTTCGTGTCCACTTGGAAATAATTAAAGCAACTAAGCTTAATATTGATTGTGGCCTTGATCCATGTCAGTGGGGTTGGCATAGATGCGAGGATGTTCTGAAGCCAATCAAAACAGATTTACCAGCAGCGCCTGACTTTCTCCTACATGTTATTCGTTGCAACTGTAAGACAACCTCACGAAATACATGTGGCTCGATGTTGTGCACTTGCAGGAAGAACGGTTTGAAGTGTATGCCCGCTTGTGGAGATTGTCGTGGAACGAACTGCGAAAATATCGAAAAAGAACAAATTCCACAGACGATGAACGATGATGCTGAAGATGACGGAAACATCTTTGAGAGATTGTTTGATATGTGATATTCTATAGTTGTTATTTTTGATGAAAAATCTTGTAAATGAATCGGTAATTTACAGACCACAAAATCCGAATATTATCAACATCCGGTTTGTAAAATTCATCCTAGTAATATAATCAACATCTTCAGCCAGAGTTCTTAACTTCTATTCATCATACTTAACCATATAAAGTTTTAAGAAGTTGGTCATTTTTCAATAACAAAACTAACACTTTTTGGTCCTTAAATTACATATTCCGGTCTGTAAATTACCACCTGTTAGGATTCTGGTCCAAATATTTTGCACAGGCACTTATTTTTTTATCAACTATTAGTGCGGAAAGTTTCAAGCATTTAGCAATAGTCCTTCGTATTTAATATGACTAAACCTTAACCACCCTGTCATACAAGTTACGGGTTTAAGGCCATTAAACCCCTAAATTTTTACGAGGGGATTATGGGATTTCTGGTCACTTCTGGGCGTGAGACTTTTTTTTGGTTAGTCTACATGGTAAGACAGACAAAATATCAAAAAATCAGCTTTTCTATATTTTTTGCAAGGTTAAATCGTATCTCGCCCCTACTATTATGAAACTTTTTAAACTGTTATCTTCTTTTTATTTTATATACTTGTAACGTTACATACAGTTCATGATTGAAAGAAAAACACAAAAAGCCTTTAATTAAATAGAATAGAACAAATCTTAGACATATACTCGAATACTCTCTTAAACTCCTATGAAAAAACAGAGAAAACCTCTCAAACCTCTACGTTTTATTTTGTTTTGCCCTAATTAAAGATGGCTACCGACTCAAGAATTTGCCTCACTTTTTTTGTTTCAGCTTCAGGCGAGTCGCGCATCTAGCGGTTTTATATATATCTGTGGTGCAGATTGTCAGTAGAAGACTTTGCTTTTCCTGCCAGCTTTTAAAATGATTCAAAAGATAAAAGGTTGTTAAATGATGGAAATAATCGTTTTAGTTCAGTGTTGTTATGAAAGGTTTTGTAAAAACTTTTTAATGAACGTGTAAAATACAGAAAAAAATTGTTTTGTTTTTGTTGATAACAATAATGCTATGGATGATTGGTTGGTAGTTAAATGTTTGGAACAGCAAAACATTGAAGCTGTGATTTCAGTGCAAAGACGAAAATTCATTACCAATACAGGCTGAAGATTTTTTATTTTACATCCTGATTTGACAGGATAATGTATATATACAGAATGTATAGCCAAACTGAACTGACACAGCACGCACATGATGTACAGCCACCACAAGGGAAACCTTTTATACGTGGAGAACAAGTAGTTCAACCAATTATGTTAATTCAAAGAGTACATTACAAAAACAGCAAGTAAAAACGTGATGTCGTATATGCCATAGTTCCAGAAAACAAATTACGTACAATATTTTTATACACAGGATTGAGACAGATAATAACTTGAAAGAACCTGGTTGAATGTGCTTCCCTGGCCTGGATAGGCTGGATACTATGGATTAATTCCATGATCACGCATACTGTTTTGATACTGTATTATGATATTTTATTTTGTAAAAAGTATAATATTTATAAAGTATAATTTATAATTCTGTCAACTTTCATTACACAAACAACAAACATAAATCAAAACACAATCCAACATAAGAATCTGTAAATTAAATCAAACCAGAACTCAAATTTCTTTTTTTTAGCTTCGTAGTGATTTGGTTTGTGTATTTTCACTACCAAAATCTGTTTGTTTTTTTCATTTGAGATTTACGAAAGTCATTTTTATCACATAGTAAATAATGAGTGTCCACATATTTTTGTGACTGAGATGTTTATTCTGAATACTTGAATTTAATTTTATAAATTGTCACTTTTAAGACCATCTCTTTTTGGAAAATAACTCTTGTCCTAATTTGAAATGCTACACAGTACAAATTCTGATTGTTTTTGATAGTTATTTGCTGTCTACCCCAAAGTATTTTTAATACTTAGACTGTAGTATTAAAATGAGGTTTGACAATTTTCTTTTCTTGTTTTGTAAACTTGTCAACAAATTTCATTGTATGATGTTGTAAAATAGTTTAATACGAGTTACGAAAAGCTGTGTTCTGTTGAATTACATTGTTTGCCATGATATTACTGTGTAAAAGGAAGTCAAGCTTCTGCAGCAATGAAGATCATACGTTTATTATGATGAATTTACCTTATACATATTGATGCAGTTGTTGATATTCAGTTGTTTAAGGGGAAATATTAGTTGCATTTATGTCTTCCAATTTTTAGCTTTGTCCATAATAACTTCTCATAACTCATAACTTTTTTCAACTCCTCAGCAAAAATTATAAGAGAAACCATGTCACATGACCATGCATGAATATCTTCATTTCATAATAAGTTCGAAATAACTTCCTTTGTGGTATTAAATTCTACCCTGATTAGTATGGACAGCATTTTTATTTGCGTTGATGGTAGTTATACCACTTTTCTTATGGTCTTCTATGTACACACAAGAATTGATAAAAGTTTTGCAACTTTGGGGAAATATATAGTCGCATTTTTGCGAATCTTGTTATAATTAAAATAAGATTTGTTAAAAACATTCTGTAAGAGCCAAAAAAAAAAAAAACTTTTTCAAAAAAAAAATTAAAGCGAACAAGATGCCCTTACGGGCAGAAAGATTTCTGCAAAATCAGTTGAAAACTGAAAATATAAAAAAATGAAATACTATAATAGCATTCTTAAAACTTTGAATGATTTCGAATCAGTGAATGGTTGAATAATTTCTACAATACATTACATTCCTAATTACGTGCTTCTTAGGACATTTCAAAGGCATAATTGACACAATGCGAAACTTTATTATAATGTATATAACTGCCAATAAACTGAACAACATGTTTGTTGTAATAAAAAAGATACATGGATCCTTTCAGATATCTTAATGAGTATGATCATAACTCATAAACTCAAAACATTTTTCCAAGAACATATAAATTTTGGTCATGCAAAATACATTTATATCGACTAAAGTCAACATACATAATATAGTTAACTCATATCAGAAATTTCTATTTCAGATTAACAATATGGCAATGCACTTACATTCTTCATCAAAGTTGAAATTCATGATCAGTTTTAAAAAAATCTGTAGGAAGTTTAAGAAAGGTTGAATGATTTTTACAACATAACATTACATTTCTGATTACATTCATATGCACCCAAAGGCATTGCAAAACTGTAATTGACACTATGCTTCATTGCATATACGTATACACCACCGACAAACTTAATAACATCTGAATGACATAAAACATCCCTTCTTTTGGGAGTACAAAATCAGCTTTATATTGATCTTTTCAGATGTCACACAGTGACTACGTACGCAAATCATAAACTTTAAACATTTGATATGTACTATCAATCTCCTTAATTACAAACATAATTCCCAATATTGCAAACACAAAAACCAAACAAAGATTTTGATCATTTAAAAAATATATGTATACCTATGCATGCTTTAAACTTCTAAGTCACCACACACACATGTTTATAAAACTGAAAGGAAAATTTTGGGTTGTTACATGATTTGCTGTGTATTGAGTTTACAGGCAATTGGAAGATGTTTGAATTCGCTACTGTAATTAGGAAAGCCATTTGTAATAAAGGAAATTGACAATATATATAACTTAAAAACAAATCAAACATTAAAACATTAAAAAATTATCATCAAACATTAAAACATTACATTAAAGCATCAGTAGATCCACATTTTTCATGTTGCAGCTGAGGAGGACTCTAAGCTGAGTTTCAGTATCCACAGCTTAAAAAGAATAACAGCCCATACATGAAACAAACGGAGATGTTTTGTGTTTTCACTAAAAACAAACAACAAATGTATACCTTTTTTACTCTTCTGTTTACAAATGTTGAAATCTTCTTTAGAAAAAAATTCGAAGTTTCTTCTATAGATTTTGTTTTCATCTTAAAATATGTATATGCTCTTAAAAATCCATTTAATATTGTCCAAAGAAACTTGTAAATCTAAAAGGGTTTCTTCGCTGGGTGACATGCGTTGCACGACGTTTTGGCTTCATGAGCATCAACGGCGAGGGAAAAAATTCACTGATATTGTGGTTCGACCAAAAGCCCAAGTCACCTGCAAGCAATCAAAGTTCCTTTCCAACAACAACAACAAGACATTGTTGATCACGCTGTTATCAAGTGCACTGAGAAGAAGTGGTCACAGTGTGTTAGTATGTGAAGATGATGCAGATAAAACAATTGTCACAAAAGGGATTAGGTTAGGTGAACAAGGACGTCATACTACAGTTGTTGCTGATGACACTGATATACTGGTAATGTTACTTCATTTTTGGCAGCCATCAATGAGTGACGTAGTTTTACGCCATGAAGCCAGAAAGTCCATTCAAAAAGATGTGGAGCTCATCAGTATAAAAGAAACTGTTTCCAACATTCCACAACATATCAAAGAAAACTTACTTTTCATTCATGCCTGGGGTGGCTGTGATACTACTTCAGCTGCATTTAGCCAGGGAAAACAGCAATCTTGAAGTTTGTTGAACAAAACTGTAGCATTGCACAAAAAATTTGCACAACTTTCAAAGACCCTTCTGCGACTAAAAAGGAAGTATGGAGAGCTGGAGTTCAAGTAGCAGCAAAACTTTATGGTACGTAGGGACTGTTAGGCTGACAATGATTACAAAATTCATGCCCAAGACTCTTAGTCTCTTACATATGTTTATTTTTTAGGTGGAGGTAATAGAAATGTATCACTTGCACAGATGAGAAAAGAGAGTTACATGAAAATGGTGACAGTGTCCAAGAAAGGTCTTCAACCAGAGTGACTGCCACCAACTGAAGACTCGATTAAATATCATTCTTTTAGAGTATATTTGCAAGTATTACAACGGCTGGATGTTACAATGGATGAAACTGAATGGGGATGGAGAAAAGAAAACGATGTTTTGGTACCAATTAAAACAGATAAAGTACATATCAATGTTATGATAACAGTACAACTAAGGTCAATTTCCCTTTTATCTTGCTCTTTTTCCATTCAGGGCCCAGCATCAGAAAGCATTCTCAGCGTTATCAGATGCAACTACAGTACAAACACAAAGAATCCCTGTGGAAATATGTGTCAATGCAGACGACATGGAATAACCTGTATGACTGCTTGTGGACAGTGTCATGGAAACGAATGTTCAAATGCTATAAAGATTGTGGATGATGATGACAGCGATGATAATTTGAGTTCAAGCGAAGAGGATGCAGATGGAAACATATTTGAAATATTATTTGACTTTTAAAGATTTCTTTCAATAATGTTCATATTATACACTATACTTGAACTATATAAAGTTTTGACATGCTACAGTGATTGTAGAGCACTCTCCTGACTTGGATTCGATTCCACAGTTTCTGTGCATGATCAAAAAGTAACTTTGCTTGGAAAATAGTAGTTTTGAATAAGTAGTTTAAATTGGCATGCGTTTTTTTCAATTTTTCTTAATTTCTTCAATTTTGTTGGTTTGGCACTCCATTGAAAGTAAAGTTTTTGCTCTTTTGACGCTTTATTAACTTAAAATTGTGTAGTTTTATTGTAATATCTCCCTAATCTTTTTACAAAGAAGGTCTCAAAAAGGGAAAAGATACTTAGAAACTTCAAAACAATTAAGGCTTTTGTTAAAAAATCCCTAAAATTTCTTCAAAAAGTGCTGATGTCAGCATGTTTAGCAGAATTTTCAGACTTTTTAAAATTTTTTCAACACATTACACAATAATCTATATGTGTGCTAAGTTTCATGACAAATACCCAGATTTTACAGATTTTAGCGTAGTTTAAAGATACCCTACCCTCACTTTTTTGAACGTTTTGAGTAACTGCTATTTAAATAGTAGGGTTAACAAAAATTACCATAACTTTTTTTGCCCAAATTGGATTTCGGTGGATTTTTTCCACATAAAAGTACATAAAATTGCACTTCTAATGGTACCAAATACATCTTTATCCAAATTTTGTCCAGGTTGACCCTCATGTTGACTGGACTAAAACACACGCATGAATTTTTAAAAAACCGCTAGGTTTGGACAGTAAGAAAAAACCGAAAAACCAAAGCCGGTTTTAATAGCTTTCTTGCTTTCGCAGAAATCCCCCCCCCCCCCCCCCCCCCCCCCCCCCCCCCCCCTCCCCCGTGTGTTAGGGTTAGGGTCAGGGTTAGGTTTAGTCATAAGCGTAAACCACGGGGGGTCAAAATATTCTAAGGGGTCAATATAGAGGTTTTTACGATTTCCGAGATTACCCGAAATGCATCACGATCCGCCATCTTGGTAGACTTTGGTAGTAAAGTAAACAGCTATCAACTGCGTACTGTGTGTGATTGTAGTTTTTAAAACTCCTATAAAAGATGCCTACATTATGCTGTATCGTTGGCTATAGCAATAAACAAAGTAAAGAAGGTGATCTTAGTTTTTACCGCATACCAAAAGTTATTTTGAACCAAGGAGAGCAGATGAAATCCATCACCGAAAGAAGAAGAAATTGTTGGGTGGCAGCTATAAATCGTGGTGACATCTCATACAAGAAAAGTGATAGTTGGCGTGTTTGTGGTGTGCATTTTATTGGTGGCTCACCAGCCAATGCTTTGGACGAAACCAATCCTGATTAGGTCCCGTCACTAAAGCTGCATTATGTAAAAAGTGACCCACAAAGTAATGTATGTAGTAGTGCTGTTAGTAGTAGTAGTAGTAGTAGTGCTGTTGGTCATAGTAGTCTTGCCAGGTATGAAAGGTGTATTGGTAGAAAGAAGAGAGTATTTGAAAAGGATATGGAAATAGCTGTAAAATTATCAGAGTGTAGTTTTGCAGAAGAAAGTGTAGTTGTTGATGATGAGGATGTTGATGATGATGATGGTGATGTGGTTGATGATGAGGATGTTGTTGATGGTGTAGTGAGTAATCCTGGTAATAATGTAGATTCTGTTGTGTTAACGAAACAAGTTGAGGAACTTAAAATGCTACGTATAGAAAATATCTCTTTGCAAAGAAAGGTTGACATACTTAGTAAAGCTGTTGACACAGTCAGGTTGCTGGATGAAAGGGATTTTCTAGATGATGATAAGGTTCAGTATTATACAGGTTTTACAACATCCAAGATTTTGTTGGCAACATTTGAACTTATCTCAGAGTACATACCATTTAGGAAGAATTCTGGTTTGACCAAGTTCCAAAAGTATATTGTCACTTTAATGAGACTAAGATTAAACTTACAGGTACAAGATTTGGCCTACCGTTTTGGTGTGAGTGCGGCATTGATTTCTAAATGTTTTGGTGAGATTATCGACTTGCTGTATGTCAATTTCGTGAATCTTTCCCCATTCAGTGTACTTAGAAGTAAATTGATATTTAGATGGATAACATATACTTTTAATTAAACTTTTGGATGGATTTGAAACCGATGTGGATAAAGTGGCTTTTAGTTTAGAAGCAGTAATTCGTCCAGCTCGAAACTGAAACCAAGAAGATGATTTTGCGAGTTTCCTTTTCCACAGTAGCGATTTGATCTTTTGTCACAGCAAGTTTCTCCTTCAAATTAGAACAATAATTTACAACATCAATGTATGGTAATCCTTTCAAGGTTTCATCAAACAGTTCAGTAAAAACAAGTGGATATTTATGTGCTAAGGCTTTAGGAATATAATTGGTGCTGTAATCAGGATGAACGGACAAAAATGCTGGCTTCTCTAATGAAATTGATGCCAGGAATGTAGCAAATTTTTCAGATGGAGCTTGCTCAACTTTTTTTATTTTTAGACTGGCAGTCTCAGATGGCGTGGTCGAATAAGGATGATTGATTTTGGAATCCATTATCT
Source organism: Turritopsis dohrnii (assembly GCA_027922465.2). NCBI lineage: Eukaryota > Metazoa > Cnidaria > Hydrozoa > Anthoathecata > Oceaniidae > Turritopsis > Turritopsis dohrnii. The sequence goes on along the minus strand of BQMF02000242.1, from coordinate 209,290 downwards.
TTTTTTGGTTTGACGATGAAGTAAAATCAATCTCTTTAATGGGAGCATAATTGACTGTTCGTTTTGATGTTGGAAGCAACCAATATGCGGGGCTCTTGAGTTACAGTTTTTTTCTTTTGTAGTCTAACAACAGCTTCAACATAAAACATTACAGAGACTACATGAGAACAGCTTTCACCCAATCCTGCCATGCATGTGCAGTGGCATGAAGAAATCTCTCCATTATTGTTGGAAATGATCCAACAAGACACTGGTTTCTCACTTAACCTTTGACTATGCAATACCATTGCCCGAAGAACAATGAAAGTTTTGTTGTCAACAGTATGGTTAAATGATTGAATCTTCTGTATCCAACCAGACAAGAAACGATCATAAGATTCCAAGCTCTTGTAGTTTTTGAAATCTTCTATGCTATAGAATGGGCTTTGTCCAAGAACTAAATAGTTGACCATGTCGATGTATGTAATAGGAGGGAAAGTATCAGGGTCAGTACTCCATTCTCGATCAGGGATTTGGTAGGGATCTTGACTGCCAGTAAGAGAAATTTTTTCTTCATATCTTTTACGAGCGGTGACAGGCAAAGAAGAAAAATAAGATGATGACAATAAGATTGACTTCGATGAAATTATCAAACAAAAACAAATTGCAGCGTAAACGCCAGTGTTTGTTTTTATCAACGAAGCGGTAGGTCTACCAACATGGCGGATTTTCAAAATTTTTCAAAATTTTTCAAAATTGCAATGCATTGTGGTCCAAATCGTCATCATCATCATCATCAATAACATGTTTGTACTCAATACATATGTAATACAAGACAGAATCGTCAGAAATAAAAAGACGTCGAAAAACATAATAAAGTCAACAACGTCATACCGTCACAGCGTGACGTATGACCTTATTCCACTCTTTTCTGTCTTTCGCTAGGATCGTTGCCTCCTCCCAGGTTAGACTTAACTTCGAAAGATATAACTCCATCATTCTCACCCATGTGAGTTTTTGTCTACCACGTGGTCTAGATGTTTTAAATTCTCTACAGTAGATAAGGGACAGCTTTGCAGGTGTGTTATCTTCCAAGCGAACGAGATGACCAAACCAACTCAGTTGTCTTTTCTCTATTGTCTTTGACCACGGTCTAACTTTCGTCATTTCGTACAGATCTTTATTTGAAATGATCTGTGGCCATCTGATGTTTAGACAGGCCGTTCTAATAAGTTTTCTGTGGAAGGCATCTATCGACTTTTTAATGGTTTCATTTACTGTCCACAGTTCACTATTATACAAGAAAATGCTACCAACATAGCAATCAAAACATCTTAATTTGAGATCAAGTGAAATGGTATGGCTATTGAATATCTTATCGAGGTTGTTTACGCATGAGATTGCTAGTCCTTTTCTTCTCGTGATGTCTTTCTCCGTATCAAGCAAAGAGCCGAACAACTTGCACGATTTCCATTCATTATTTCCATTTCTTTGGATTGTATAAAATTCAGTTTTATCCTGGTTGATCTTTAGATTATACGCAGCTAACTTTACAGGAACAGATTTTCTCACATGACTGATATCATTAGGGTTTGTACTAATATTAATCGTAAAAACCTCTATTTTCTACTACAGATTTCAAAGTATGACCTATAGTTACCGGACTGCAAATTAGATTTTAAGAACGGCATGGGTGTAACTTTTATATGGTAAAAATTTGGGTTTTTTTAGAGCATTAGAACCTTATAAAAGTCCCTAGCAAACAAAAAATCAGTACCGTTGCTAGGCTAGAAATATTTTATCCTTGTCTAAAAAAATGCTTGTTACAGTTGATGAAATTATCAAATGAAGCTGAAATTTTCTGGGTTTATCGCCAGAAGGTATGGTAACACTTTGGGCAATAAAAATTTTTCTCACTTTAAAAAAATTTTTTAGCCATTTTTTTAGTTTAGTCTCTCCAAGAAGATTTATTAAGAGAGATCTCAGAATACTGGTATACTACTTCGTTTTGCTGGACTGGATTCCTTCATATTATGTAGAAATATCTTCAACATTTTTCGTATTTTCAACAGTGAAATAAAATAATCTACTATACTAATAAGTAGTTACTAGCCGCCATGGCGGCGTCGCTCGCCGCCCATGTTCAGCCTGCGTTGTATCACCACCTGCTCCAAATTATTGCACTTAACACCAGCGATAAGACTTCCTTTGCTGCTGGCTTTATCGCTAAATAAAGCTCGTTTGCACGTGAAGAGAAATACGTTCCTGGTGTTTCAAATCTTGCATGTTCTTAACTCAGCCGTTTATTGTCGCCGTCGCATTTAAAATGTCAGTAGACTTTCTTGCTTTACACAATGCATTCCGAACGTGAACTTCACGTGGTTTTTCTTTACGATTTTAAACCAATCAAATATCAGTTTAACAATACACTCAAAACGCAGAGAGAAAAAAACTTTTCAACTTATTATTAGCTTTTGTTTTACGCGCTCTAACATGGGTGCTGTCAGAAGTAGGTGAAAAAATGGTTTCTCTTCTTAAAAAGATCACGCGGGAGGAGAGAAAAATGCACATGCTAAATGAATGAAGTGAATAAAACACGTTCGATCAGATTAAAATAGATTAAAAGAAATCTTTTAAAAGAAATTAAGACAACTGTTAAAGGCCGATTTCCATTCAACGCTTATGCCCGCGCGGACGTACAATTTTCCGAGCGGCCAAACAGCTGCAAATGGAAATCAAAAGACACGATTGGCTGAAATTATCAGCGGGCATCGGCGGGCTTAAAAAAAGTTAAAATTTTTTAACTTTATTTTTGCTCGCTGAGCGGACATAACTACGCTTATGAATTAGTCAATACGCATGCGTTCTAAGTCACCGAGCATGGATTACCTACGTCCGCGCGGATATTTTCCTGAATGGAAATTGGCCTTAAGACAAAAGCCAAAAAAAAATATTTTGTTTCATGATTCTCTTTTTTTTACCTATCGGTTTTTAAACATTTTGATTGCTCGAAAAAAAGTTCACCCGTCTCAGACAGTCAGGCAAGCGTTAGGATACAACACTGGCAAATCGAACATGCTGCCACGTTCTGCCACTGCTGCTTTTTGTCCAAAATGTTTAATCAGTTAGTTTCTTTGTATTTAGTTGATGTACTGCTTTCAAAGCCAAGTCAACGTGAAATATAAAACTAACAATAATGATAAAAACAAAACGTTATATTCCTATTAGTTCATCAGCCAAAAAAAGTCACGTTCGATTGGAGTTGCAATGTATTTATTTCGAACTCACGTCGCACACAAAAAAAGAAATAATTTCGCTCACAACTCAATCTACCATTTTGCGTGACTTACAAACAAACAAACAGACAGACAGACAGACAGACAGACAGAGAATCGGCTAAATATATAGATAACGAATTTTGTTTCAGTGTAACCTTTAATGGCGACCACTTCTCCTAATGGTCGTTGGCTGAAGGTGGTCGCTTGTTGTTACAGGGTCAAACTCTCATAAGAGGACCTCCCCTCTTTCGAGCAGAGAAATTTTCAACTAAAAATTGATGTCTCATATCCCTGCTTGCTCAACCAGATCTTCTGAACACTAAACTGAGTTTTTTCGCCAAAATGTAGGTACAAAAAACCCTTTTAGTATGACATTTTTAGTATGGCGGTCACCATCCAATTAGCTTTCAGCAGCTCTTGAAAAATTAAAAAAGACAAAAGATGGTTTTATCTTTCACGAGCAAAAGCAATATGAAAGATAAACCAATGATTTTAAAATTGAGAATTTCTGAAAAGTAAGCAAAAGATTATAAAGAGTCTTAGGATAAAAATCATTTTCATATGCAAAAATGTCAACGCCGCGGTCATTGTTGTCCCAAAGTAACAGACTTTTAGCTATTAGCACTATCCCATTGTTGAAATAAATTCTTTAAATTCTAAAAATAAGTTTCTTTAACTAGTGATCCCCAACCTGGAACTCAAGTCTCATAGTGAAATATTATTTTCACTTCTGAAGGAATAAAATCTTTTAAAAACATTATTCACAATAGTGGAGGTGCATTTTGTCTTTATGACTAAAACTTTTTTTTTCAAGAAAAATCGTCGTTCTTTAACATAATGCTGGGAATTGAAAAAAAATCTTTGAGTTTTTCTTTGATGGCTGCAACAAATGTACCCAATCTTTCTACTTTCTACAATCGTAGGCTGGGTACGAGTTTGTTGTTGTTGATCTTTTCTCCAAAAATGTATTGAAACAATTTGTTCATCGTATAGCCAGCATAATAAGTTCGTAAAACGATGCTACGGTACATAGTGCCGATAATAACATCATTCCAAGCGCAAAATTTCGAGCAAATCCTTGAGAAGAGTCTAAAAATCTAGTGGTATACAAGATAATTCGAGCTCTGTTCACATTCTCCCTATTAAATGTTATACTGAGACTTTTCTTTTGTGAACTGCTCAACAGTGGGAAGCGTCGCAAAGAATCTCTTGTAATATCAAAATATTTTAAGTGGTTCTTGATGTTGAAAAACCTTGGATTGAGAAGACTATTCCCAGGCAAAATGTTGGTTTCGCCAACGTTAAACGTAAACCAACTGTGAAGCCATTTTCGTCTGTTTGATATCAGAATGTACAATGTATAACCATGCCACGAGCACAACAACACACAAGTTAAGAGAACTAAGGACCCTGTAGTAATTCGCGCGGAATATGTCATCGACTTGGCAGGTATCAGTAAAAACACGACTAACGGGAGTAGCATGATAAAGAGGAAGAACAAAGTTGAACACCAATCCCCGGTACTACTTGAATGACCCCCGAAAAATAATAACTTCTTCAGTTCTGGACCTTTTCGAGAGTTTTTCTTCCAACAGCCACGGTAACATCTTGCCATGAAGTCATTCCTATTGTAAACTCCGTACGTCGGTTGAACGTTCAGTTGGAATCGAGAATTCTGTTTTGCTTCGTCTAAAAGACACACGCTTTCCTCGGAAGCCACACTCTGTGAGTATTGCGATGATAGATACATGCTGAGGTTTCTTCACAACAGATAATTCTGTCCGTCTGATGTGTACGCGATCTCAAAGACTTTTGAAAGCCAACACACATCTTTACAGATAATGCTAATTCAAAATTGTTTTTACAAAATAAATCAAGATACGTCTTGTAAATTTCTAGTTTGACCTGTACTCTCTTGTGAAATAATAAATAATTCATGTCCGATTCTTACAATAATTCTGACAACAATGACTTAATTGTAAAAATAGTTCACCCTCCATTGTTGTTTAATTGTTTCGTCAAAACTTATTATTCTTACATAATGCAAAGTTATTTCACCTCGATATTGTGTCGTTTAAACTTTCTTTTATTAGCCACATTCCGGAAAATCATGTTTTGTTTACACGAAACTATATTCGCTATGTATCTGTAGGGATGTTTATATAACTTGGTAGAGTTGTTCTTGAATATGTCCCTACAAAGTCATTAGAAACTTCACGTGAATATTCAAAAAAAACGTGCAAAGTAATGATGTTTTTTTTTCATACAAGTAAAGTTTTACATCTCAGAAGTAATTATTGAGTCTCATCAGTAATTATATTTTTTCGTGTAACAGGCTGGTTGATGTCAGGAATGTGGCTAATTGACAACAGTCAAGTTTGTTTGTTGAAAATTAACTTTCTCTGACGAGTTTCAAATTTTGCCGCCTTTTGTCAAAAGCAATGGACCTTTCCCAAATTTCTGTTCAAAACCGTATTATGTTTAGCCACACTAAAACCTCGTTTTAAAAATGTTAATTGACTTTAATTATCCCATTTCGGAAATGGAAATAAGCTAAGTGATGAGGATTAGTACAATAATATCACTCACACACAGAAACACGGCGGAATTTGATAGGCATTACACACTGTGTTTTTTTATAAGAATTCTTTCTATAAGAATCGCGAGGCTCAAATTCTCCCTCAGGCTCTAAGGGGCTGTTTATATGAGAGGCGGGACGGGACGTTTGCCGGGACGGGACGAAAAACGGGATCCCGCCTCCATTGAAGTTTTTATAAAAAATATATCTCGTGTTTATATGACAAAAACTATCCCGGGACAAAAAACGTCCCGTCCCGGTTAGGCGAGATCTCGCTTTCTCAAACCGGGATCCCGCTTAAGCGGGACGTTTTTCATCATATAAACACACTGTCCCGGGACGTTTGAAAATTGACTGGTTCTTATATTCGGTTGGAGATTACAGATACAGAAGTTTGTTCGAAAGCAACCACAAGTAGAAACCATCTGCGATAATTCTTTTTTCTAAATTGTTCGATTGCCATTCTATAAGCTCTTGGGAGAAACCTTTTACAATATTAAATTGTAAAATTGCTGTCTCGTCCCGGCAAAACTACTTCTCATGTAAAGGCGGGATAAAATCATCCCGTTTTTTGTCCTGTCCCGGCAAACGTCCCGTCCCGCCTCTCATATAAACAGCCCCTAATATGCGGTCTCAAAAATTTCAGCCTTTTAATAGGCCTCGTTTCTAATCTTTCTACGGTTTGGAAAGCGAGGCGAGATCTGCTGTGACGTATTTTCCGAAAAGGTCTACCTTATCGGGATAATATCGAAAACGTTTCTCCGACGTAAATTTTCCCCGACGCAATTATCCCCGGTTAATTTAATTTAATGTGCCGTGGTAAATATCTAACATTGTTTTGTTTATATTTTTCATGCCTTTCAACTACACGTCACACCACACATCACACCACAGGTCAGCAATAAATGAAATATCAAGTCTAAATAAAACAAGAGGCCCTAAGGCCTTAAGGTCAGCGCTTTCAGCAAAGTTGAAAAACGACAGACTGTGAAGCAAAACCAAAAACATATTTACTTCAGAAAGGTCAAAACAGCAATTTTTGAGTTGTAACTAGGGTGATAAAGGGAATAAAACATTATATGTATCCATGGTCACTGCTCATGAAGTATATTTCTTGTTTCAATTTCAACTGCTGTTTATCAATTAAGCTACGTTTTACAAATAATTTTGTAACATGAACTGGGGCTAGTGTAACTCAGGCTAAAAATAAAATTAAAGCTCTATTTCGGATGTAGTTTATTCATACCGGAAGTTAGTGTAATAACGCTGCTACCGTTTCGCACCGTATGGTTCTTGTTACCTTTTCCTTATTGGTCGGGATATTTTCGTGGCAGCATATAAACTGCATACAGTAATACAATACGCACCAACAGAAATCATATGGGCATAACAACACTACAACAACTACTTTGATACTTTAATCGGTTTTATTTAAGCTTCAAATTCCAGTTTTACAAGTTGGACTTTCCAGCTTTACGTTCTTACAGGCGTACGTGTTTGGTTAATCACGCAGGTGAACTTTCGTTTCTACCAATTAAGTGGTCCGCAGATAAGGTTACATGAAGATCTAATGCCAAGTAGTTGCTGATTACTAAAAATAAAAGTATAAAAAGTTCTAATTAATCCCATTTAACAAAATTCAGACCTTATTGAGACTTGAATTATAATTTTAACTCTCGTTTTCTACCTGAAGGGAAAATAGTTATATACTGAATCTCTCAATTTCGTAGTGGCGGGTGAGTCAATATTGGTCAATAAAACTTTAAATTTCTCATCTGGAATAAGGTAAAATTCAGTTCATGGAAATTGATATAAATTTTTCTTTTCTCTAGTTACAAAAGAAATCTGAAATAATTTGTGTTGAACTATGTTTGACTTTCAAATATTTTTCATAATGGCACAAAATTGTAGAAAATGGCGACTAAATATTTGCTTTTGATATTTGTCAGTTGTCCTAATTCTGAACACAAATCAAATCCAATTGTCGTAAATTAAAAACACTGCACATCCCATTCTGTTAATCATACTAAAATACTAAAATTTCTGCAAATGAGCACGGTTGCATCATCTCATTGACCCGAATCTTTCTGGATTCTGAATTGGGAAAATTGCTGGTCATCGTTGGTCATCAGGCATCATCGCTTCCTGAATGATTTTTTTAAATGAGCCTGAATCCAATTTACCGACAAAAGACCAACACTTAAAATATCTCTGGTAACAAGTTCAGTAAAATTGCAAGATTTTGGGCAGAGGCATATATAAGTATACAAACAATTCCAGTTTGTCACACGAAAGTTTTCACAGTATGTAAATGATCCCTGAAATAAAATTCCACAAGGCAGAATAAAGCAACCTGTCTTGATGAGAGCGCCTCCTAGATGGGAAAGCAATTTGTCGCAAGGGATGGAAATTTCCCTTGTGGATACTTCTTTCCATACTGACAATGAAAATATCAATATTGTTAATATTTATCCTTATTTAAAAAGAAAAGTAAAACAATTTATATGAATAATTATACCTTATTCATATAAATTGTTTGCAGAAGAATTAATTACATGACAAATTTTTGCAAATTGAACCTAAGAAAAAAGAATTTGCGGGAGTTATTTTTGCGAATTTGCCAAAAATCTCAGAATTTGCGGGACTTGAGCGACTCAAAGACAAACTTGAAAAAATGAAATTAATCCTTTTATCCTTTTACTCATCATCATTTCCATTATTGAGAATATCAAAAGTATTCCTATATCTGTACAATTTTAAGAATCTCCCTCAATGTTACCTGTACCATCAAGAAAAAAAGTTCTGAATACTAATAATGATGTAATAGAGATAGATTGAAAAGTAAAATATTATGTCTTCTTGTTTCGGGGTCCATTATTTCCATATACAGTACACATCCGTTAATTCGAACACCCAAGGGACCGAAAAATTTGTTCGAATTACCGAATGTTCGAATTATCGGATAATTGAGAAAAATAAGAATTTGGATAGAACATCTTTCTTGCACGTGGACAGCAAACGAGAAGAAGTGACAAAAAGAATAAGGAAAAAACATTCAAATTTTCAAAATCGAATGTCTTAAAAAATCGAACGTTTCCAGAATCAAAAAATTTCAGAACAGAACGTTTTACAACACTCTGCAAAGCCATGGATTTTGGGATAGAGAAGTTCTAGAGGGTCGAGTAAAATAAGAAAATGAATTTGACAAAAATACGCCGCTGCAGTAATACGGAACAACGTTGTGGTTGTACATTTCGCAAAAGGAAAGACAGGCCGTTTTGCAAAAACAATCTCACTTTTTCTTCAAGCAAGCGATGACAATGGCTGCAAAGTAGTTAATCTCCAAAAACCTTGTATAAACTTGATTTTACTGGGAATGTATAAAGCCGGATTTCCACTTACGTATTTTGATACGCGTATCAGTAAGTATCATTTTCAGTTCATTGATTGGTTCCCGAGATAATTATATATAATTATTCACAATTATTCCTTTGTTTAAAAAAGTTTCGATACGCGTATTGAATTGAAAAAGTTGAATTCATTTTAACTTTTGACGTATCGTACCGAAACGTATCAAGATCAAACAATCTGGCCAATCAGATTTGAAATTTTCATACGATACGCGTATCAAAATGTATAAGTGGAAATCCAGCTTAAGTTATTGAAAAGTTGAAAGAAATTTTTACCACCATCAGAAAAATGTCTTCATTTTCACATAGTCATAAGAAAGACTATGATTTTCAATACAGTTTTAGATTTATAGTGCGCAAACATTCGAATTAACGAGTGGTTTTTTAGCCTAGGGACCGAAAAAACTGTTCGAATTAATGAAATGTTCGAATTAACGGAGCTCGAATTAAATTAATTTGTTTGAAATAAAGAATGTTCGAATTAAGCGGCATTCGAATTAACAATGTGTACTGTATTTATTATTATTATTATTATTAATTTATTTAGTAATGCAGGTTGAATTTACAAGTGCAGCATGAGCTGATGTGGACCTACAAATAGCTAAATGAAAAATAAAAAGTAAAATATGTATAGCACTCACTTACAGATAAAAATATCATTATATATATCTATGTCATTATAAAATACTATTGTGAAATAAAATGTGGTAAAAAAAAACAACAACAACAACAACAAAAAAAAAACAGAGAAGCCAGTGATCTTACCAACAAGAAAAATAACAAAAGAGAGTTAGAAGCAAGAGGCTGTGGTAGGCAATTCACTGCAAAATAAACCCAGTTGGTACACAATCCACCTACAGGAGATGACACTGAGCAAATAGGGTGAGCAAAAGGCATTTTAAGACTAAAATCTAGTAAAATAAATTCTATAAAACTTAAAGGGTCAAAACATAAAAAGTTAATTCATTCTGAGGTGTGCAGATACAATTCACTTCCCCTATACATATGTAATTTGGAAAAAAAATGTGCTCTAAAAATGAGAGAAAGCTTATTATTTTTAGGGGAATAAATCCCGCAATTAATAGTGCTGCAAGAAATTCTCCTCTAGTATTTATAATGCGAGTTAGGTAGTATAATTTCATGTTTGTGTTTTAATGTTCTTTTCTTCGTTTTTGTTTTCTTATGAGCTGATGTGTGTTATTGCTACTGTAATTATGTTTACATTTACCTTACATTTACATTTTACCTCACATATTTTTTAACACATTCTCTAATTAATAACTTCTAACACATATTTAACCTTTTACTATATATAATATAACTTCCTGTATAAAATATACTTACGATTCAGCTTGTAATTTAATTTTACTACTAACGATGACAACAGAAATGTCGAAACATGTTTTAAAAAAAGTTGTAGCTATTGTTCGTAAAAATAATTATTATACTAAACTTGTGCGCCATTAACTAAAGTCTTTTTGGTAACTTTTTTTGTTCATTCAAAATTTCAAGCTACAAAATTGAAGTGTTTAACAGTACAAGAACACAATAAATTCAGTAACAATCACCTAGTCTTCCCTTAAGGCATGTAAGAATGTTTTGAAGAAAAAGAAAACATAACTTTGAGTGTCATGACATGAGATAAATAATTTATGCAACTTAATTTATACCTGACCTTTTCTCTCTCCTAAATTTTTATCCCATCCAATTACGATACATGGTTGTTAATGTCTTGATTCAATACACTTCAATGTAAGTTTATACTGTTGTATTATCGCATTTGTAAAACCTAATTCGACTAACCAATACTTCTTTGATTCTTGTTGATAACTTTTAGCAGCGTTTCGCTCCCAGAATGCACTACATTAAAATAAAGGGTGGGGAGAGGGCGCATTAAAACAAATAATTTATTTATTCTTTCGAATGCAGAGAACTCTTTTTGTACTGTAAATATATTTATTTCGTCAGACACAAATGATGTATTTTCCAAAAATCAGCGTTGTGCTTTAAACTTTTTGAGTTTGAACTGAAAAATTTAAAGTTAGAAACAACGGGCGTATAACTGGGGCGTGAACAACTGCGATCTTACACACACACGGACGGACGGACTGACAGACACGGGGAAATGAAAGATCAGCTACCTTGCGGCGCTGACCAAAAATCGTGTAATCACACTGAAAAAATATAAGATTTTAAGCTTTTAAGCAATTATTCTTTTGCTTCGCTCCATAAAACACTATTCCTTTTCAAGAAAAATTTAAGAATCACGTCACAAGAATATTTAAGACTCAGTTTTGAAGAAACATTAAGACGCATAAGGCTTGGGCCGATTTATGTAATTCTTATAAAAATAGTACAGTTTAACTCGTTGTAAGCGGAAATTCTGGGAAAGACTATAAAGGCGGATTTACACACATCGAATTTTTCGCGCGAAGCTAATTTTTCGCTCGTGGACCATTGTTTTTTAAAATTCGATTACGCAATAAAACTTCGCTTCATCGAATTTTTAGCCGTCTACAGAGTAGGAATGAGTTCAACTTTTTCGCTTGTCAAAAATTCGCTTGTGATAGACAACCAATCAAAGTACACACAAACTGCTGATTCAGTAATAATTAACTTAGTAATAATTCAGTAAGTTTATTAGTAACAGCTTCTTAAAATTATTCATCTTGTTTGTTTATAACTAGCCATGAAAACAGTAATTCGAGCACCAAAGTTTTGTTTGTGTACATCGAGATGAGACGATTTTTTCACCGCTAAAAGTTCGCTTCGCGCAAAACATTCGCTGTGTAAATCCGCCTTTTACACGCTGTTTTTCGTACGAATTTAAGTTGGAGGGTGGAAAAACAAACCATTTTTAAGTTGTTTAAGTTGTACTGAGATTTTTTTAATCGGTACATGGTAAATGAATTTCTATTGTTCATAGCAACTGAAAAAATAATCACAAAATATCTTTTATTTATTAGTTTCAAATATTTCATGTACATGTAATACAGCTACCTCGTCCACAGGTCTTCTTGCTTTCACTGGATGGCGACAAAATACATCGAAAAGAGAAGAATTACTGGGGACGAAGTTTGTGACACTAATAAGAAAATATGATTTTTTAACGCCGAAAAGACGTGTTTTCAGCTGTTTACAAAATGGTATACTAATATACGGTCATATACTAATATGCAGTCAGCAAAATAATTTGTGGAAAAAACGACTAAGTAATTTGAAAACGAAGAGAAATTGCAGACAGTTGTGTTTCCTTGTAAGGTTTCGGTTGTTTCTGATTTTGGATAGGAAAGCATTTGAATTGACGACATTATTAGACAACGTCGTCTCTATGGCAACCTCGTTTCACCGTTATCCAATATATCGAAAAAGCAAGAGGCTCTGAATACGAGGTTGCATCATTAGTAGCTACTAGCAAATTAATTTCATTTCCCCCCACACATCCAACTTCGTTTGCATGTTGTAATCAAGATGGATGATAAGAGATTATATTTTTAGTTAATAATAATAATTTATTAGATTTCGCTAAGCGAAAGATATTGGTTTCGGCGGCGTTCTATCTATCTATCTAATCTATGTACGGCGAAGGTTTTTTAGTATCGCACTTACTAACTTAAAATTCTTTTATTTCTATTTCTTTTTATCCTTACTCTCATGACCATGATATGTTTTCGTATATTTCGTGAGCTGTAAAGTGTATTTACCACATAGTCACAAAAAAAGGATCTTTCCCTAAAGGAAAAGCAAAAAGAAGGGTTTTAATTACTTTTTTGATTCGAAGTACCACTGAAATTTAAATTAAGTAAACTTTAGTGACGCTTGTGATGTTGATATCCTTTGAAGATCAACTGCAGTGAAGAAGAAGCTTTACAAGCAGTTTTAATTTTTAACTCTAGCTTCAAACCGTCTATTACAAACAAACTATTTGTTTCTTATTTGATTTGTTTATTTTGCTTGAGTATTTTGGATAGATTTTCGTTTTTTAAAATTTTTTCGAACAAATCTTTTTTTTTCTTATTTCTTTTGGCTCACGTTTTTCTTATAAAATCATTTTTTAAAAAAAATTCATGGTTACAGCTCATACAAGTATATTTCTTTTGTTTCAATTTGCGATGTGATAATAATTGATATTAATAAAGTTAGGTTTACACAATAAAACTTTTTTTATTTCTATGCTTACACTAGCAGATCTTTTTAACAAAATGCACAGTAGTACAACTAGGCTTAGAAACAGGGAGCGGAAATACGAAAACACGTATCACTATGGAGACGGGTTTATTATAAATTCTGCTCTGCCACCCAATGAACCCTCAAGTATGTATTTAGAATGGGCGTTATTTATAGGTCGCTATTCTTAAAAAAATATAAGCGAAATCTTTCGACCATCCGGTCGTCTTGTAATTTTTAAGTTCCAACCGATATAAAACAATTCATTTGGGTAAATTAGATGTTATATAAACTATCGACCACACGAATAATGTGAATATAAATAAAATTTTCTTGTGTTTCAAATATCAGGGGAAAACTTGTCGAAGATCATAGTTACTACATGGTGTGTATCTTGTATTTTTTGTGTAGTGTGGTAATGAGAATAAGCTTAAAGAATCAGAAGTACTTAAGTATGATGTTGTTTTCGATGCATTTTAATAATCTCTTGAAGTGGAGGACATATATTCAATTTCTGAGAGGGAATGTAATGTTAGGACGAAAACATTCGATCGAAACAGGACATAGAATGAAATTTTGACTGAAGTGGTTTCTTTACGTTGGTTTAGTTAATTCTTACAGCCCGAGTTGTTTTGGCGTTTCAGTATGTGAAACTCAGTGTTCATACAGTGTTGGTTATATATTTTGCTCAACTGCAAATTGTTGAGAGGATTTCTGATACTTTCCATCAAATTATCACTTCAAAGGAATGTGGAGAAGGATAGTGTCTTATGAGTCACACCTATGGTCAAAAAGATCTCTACCGCACTGTTAAATTTGAGCAATGCTATCTGTCTTTCTGATCAACCACCTCTTGAAGGTCTCTGGCAAAAAAGGGCAACTTTTAAAAACAAAATAATCCAGGTTACTCGCTATTTTTGTAATGGTTGCTAATAACAACAATTCAACAGGATTTGTTGGTCTTAGAACTGTCTCAGTGTGATTATCGCTCATAATGCTTCTTTTAGACATACTCATCAGAAAATGGTGCGTTTCTTTATTTTAGAAATCAACAAAAAATGAGACATTTTATCTTGTTCATGTGCCTGTTATATGGAATCCTTTGTTTTCCACGGATCGGGCTGATGCGATTGGTTCGCAGAAACTTACGGCGAACCGATTATGTTGAAGTTACCGATCTAGCACCAATCATCGAAACATGCGTGGAGTTGTGTTATCTTAACTGGAGGTGTGAGGCGTTTTCATACGCGTCCGCATTGCAAACATGCTATTTACACGGAAAGAGGAATTTACCGAGCTTCAGAACAGACGCTTATTATGATTACTACGAATACAAGCGATTTTGATTAATTGATTTTGATCTAATTTGAACACCTGACGAATCATTTTTTGGGGCAAGCACCTTAAATTTACCCCTTTCCTTCCAAAAAATGCATAAGCCATTCCCAACTGCTCAAATTGTCAATTTTTAAAAAAATTTACTTTACCGAACATGTCTCTCTTTTATTTGCATTACGGTAGCAGCAAAACCGAAAGTGAAAGCGAATACCGTATTAAAACACACGTGGACTCCTACTACTACTCCTCCTACTACTCCGGCCGAAATGGCAATTAGTCTCCGATTTAGAATCTGCGAGACTCTACCAATAATGCAATGTAAGTTCTAATGAAGGAGCGCAGCCTTCCAATTTTGGAAGCTTTTACAAATCAAATTTAAAACATTTAGAAGTAGATTATGTTTTATTTTAAAAGTACATAACCTGATATTTTAAAACTTTATCCATGAAAGAATGAATTCACATCAAATAGGCCTACATAAAAATGGGACTCACGTAATAGTTCATTACGCTAGCTGAAAATACTTGATAAATATGTTGCTTTTCTTGTTAGTAAAGCTTATCAGTTCAAAATTTCTTATTACCTCATTTGTTAGATACTACACTGTGTTTGTGTATTAAGGCTTTCAAAGATCTAGTTCAAAAAGGCAGTTATTTGTTGGAATTCAATTTTGGTTTCACGAAATTATTATTATAAACAAACTTTTTTTCTTCATAAGCTGTTATTACTCAGCCGATCGGGATGAGTATTGGAATCGGCGTTTTTCATTATTCTTCATTAAATTTTTTGTTTTTGAAAAACAAAAGGACGAACTTTTGAAGGATTTCTTTGTCGATATTCAGTGATACAAATGTCTAGATCCTGCAAAGAACATTACCCTAAATATTATACGGCAGCGAATAAAATCCATGCATTCTTATTTGTCACTACTACACCATCGGTCACCATCGGTCGCCATCGGTCGCCATCGGTCACCATCGGTCGCCATCGGTCAGTGGGAAACAGGTTTAAAAATTTAAACGTTTTTTTCTACGTCAATGTCAAGTTAAACCAAACAATAAAATGATATTCCAAATCATTTCCTTCCAAATCTCATATTTTGACATAGAACAGAAATATGACCCTGGGTGTACTGTCCGACACACAGTTTGTACAATCAGCCCGGAACGATGTGTGTAGTACAGGCGCCTCACATTCGACAAATTGAAAACGAATCCCCTCTTGGAGAACATATATGAAGAGTCGGGTGAAATCGTATTTTGTGAACTTAATTTATTGAAAAACATTTTGATGACTCATCATAGTTTAGCGAAACAATCTGAATGGACTTTCAGAATCATGATCATGGTTGTCATGGACACTAGTTTTGCTAAGTTTTAGAATCACTGACATCGAACTGAAGACTGTGAATTGAGGATAGTTTCTATTCGCGATCAGCAGATAAAAGCGGGAGTTGTTATTTTCCGAATCATGCGATCGGGCGAATGCCTTTTTGGTTTGGCTTGAGACTACACTACGTTCGGGTAACATGTTCGGGTAACGGAAGACAACAACAGCTCAACTACAGTTTAAGTAAGAAATCTATTCCAAATAGTGTTACATCAACCTCTCAGAGAATAGCTATTATAGAAAAGCTACAAAAACATCCAACGCAGATTTTATCGTTTTAAAGCTTGTCATGGCGGCTGTTCATAAGGAAGCGACCTGTCCCGGTTGACCACCGGGTTGGCTCGGCTAGTCGCTCGGTTTATCCCAGGCGAAAATTTGTTCACATCGCGTGACTTTACATTTTCATCTGCCAGAATTTGATAAAATTCCAGCCCGCCTCGCTGAGATGGAGTGTTCATATGTACAATTTTCATACCGCCTAGCCGATATCTCGGTAAAAACAAACATGGCTCGCTTGCCATATGAACACATTTTATCTTTTTGTTTCTTAAAAATAGCGAGATCCCACCTGGAAGAGCCGAGCCAGCCCTCCTCCATATGAACAACCTCTTACTCTGGTTAGCCTTCGGGAACTATCGAAACCGGTTTTTCTGGTCGCAAGCTTTACAGGAAATAAAATTACTTTCTTATAATTCTGCCCTAACAGGTTAAATTAAATAAAATAAAATTCATTTATTTACACAAAGTCCATAATTTGATAGCGGATCACGAAGGAACAAATCAAATTCATCTTCCAACTTAATTTAAATGGAAGTATGACATAAAAGAAAATATTGCATGTAAAACTATTTCTTTGATAAAGCAGCACCAATCACAGTTGCCACTAACGCCACAGCACCGCCCACTATCACCATGCCAACAATCCCATCTACGAAAAACAAAAGTCAGAATTGAAAACAATGTTATTGTTGTACTTTTTTGGGAAAAATCTACGCAGGGAGAAATTCAGTCTTTGTTGCGGGGAATTAATTTCTCAGATTAAAGTTACTTGACAAATGCATGCTTTCACTTTTTGCCGTGTTATGGAGTTTTCAGCCTTGATAAAAATAACGTTTTTATATCTAGGTTAACTTCTACTGAAAGCCCTCGCTTCTTCTAAAACTTAAAAACAAATCTTGAATATTACTTGAAAAAGGCCAAAGATTTTTTTCACGGGAAAAACTTGTCCCAATAAAGTCATCTACCAATAGAATAGAAGAAGATCGCATCTTATTACTGCCCAATCCTCATCTCAGCCATCTTGTATCAAGAAAGGGTACACGTATACCTGACTTCATTTTCTTTTCTATTTCAGTTTCCAAATCCTTCGCTTGTCTGTTGTTCGGTTCAATAATTAACAACCTCTTCACATATTTTAAGGCTTTCTTGTATTCCTATGAAAACCAAAATTAAAAGACATTTCAATTGTGTTCGGTAATGAACTAAAACTTTCCACAAACAAACAAAAAAACAAACAAACAAACAAACAAACAAACTTAAACTATGTTTTGTTGAAATTGCGGTCTTTATGAAAGTTCAACTTACAGCGAGTTTGTAGTATCCAATGGAGATGAAGAACAAGTAATCTCTTTGATCAACTTTGCTTGAACACAATCCTACAAGTTAAAAACAAACACACACATCTAAAAATCACAACATGAAATTGTTTTAAAGTTTCAGAGAAGAACATTTTTAACTCAAAACATTATTTCATGAGACTTCAGCTCACGCAAGTTTTTTGCAAACCTTATCAGAACGAAACAAAAAGATGACGATAGAAGTATAATTATAAAACAGGTTGTCACATGTTTTTTATGAAAACAAATATGCGAGAAAATATGGAAACATACAAAAAAAATAAAAAAACATATATAAACTATTACTATTAAAGGGTCCAACTGCCCCTAGACACCCGAGGCGATATCGCCAGGAGTATGAGCCCCTACAATGAGCAAAAATTATTATATATGTAACAAGAAAGTATATTATAAGAAAACAGATATGATAAATAATAACAAAATTTTAAAAAAACCTAGATGGAGTTACATGATTAAGACAAGATGTTAATAAAAAGTTTAATTACCTTCAAGTAGTTGGACCCCTTTTCTGATTTCATCTTTGTATTGTGTCCGAATTAAACACCATCCATACTCAAATTGAGTGTCTGGGCTGACATGTCCAGATCGTAGCTCAGAATCATATTTCTTTTCAAATCTCTAAAAATTGATAAAATTGGATTTAACATTGGCCAATAGACAAAGAAACTTTCAAAAACATAGATTTGTGAATGGGAAGAGAAAAAAATCTAATGATAACAAGCTGGTTGAGGTTGGGATCTCACCTTTTTTATCTCACTAGAAGTTGAGAGAATTATCTTAAATAGTGTGTGAAGGTCCTTTTATTTCCCCAATATTAAGAAATAAATATGCACATGTATTTCATTGAAAGTATACAAAGTATAGAAGAATCAAAGAAGAAGACCTAACATAAAATGTGCAATTTTCTGCAATGACAACAAACTGTTTCACTGCAGTAAATTTTCATTTTTATTTTCGCTAGGAAACCTTTCTCTTCTGATATTTTTAACATTTAATATGATTTCCTATCAACTAATTTAGAAAATTACTGGTACTTATGGAGAAACACAAAAGACAGGTTCCCTAGCTAGTGTTGTCTGTTTTTGATTTTACTTTGACTTCATTTGTGATATCTGATCTTAATATGCAATGAAGGTGGCTTTTACAGTCTTTTAGAGTTTTTGTTTCGTGTTGTTGTTTTATATGGCTGTGACTGATCTATTGTGCAATCCTATCAATGTACACGCACCAGCAATCTACCAGACCTATAATCTGATAGCATTGGTGCTCCACTAAAGATCATGATTGCGAAAAGAAACTAAGACATGTATAAAAGACATAATATGCATTCCTCAATTCTGCTTTTCTCTCTCATGTTTATATTTTTCTTCTTGAGAGGTTTATTGTAAAATCATTTGGGCTGAGGAGAGCGAAAAACAAAACGAAGATTGATCAGTCTACTCTTCGTTACCTTACATACAAGAGGTCATTCCCATAAGTTTTCACAGTATGGAACATTATTCCCATGGAAAATAGATCATCACTCTATGTCATATTCAAAAGTCTAGCCTGGACATTTTTGGTTCATATGTGAAGTATAGAGACTTATTGTAAAAAAAATCATAATACGTGTCTCAAAAAAATTCTATTCTTGACTGGTATATTTTGTTTTTCTTTTCCTTGTTCCTTTATCAATAATATCCAAACTAGTAACCCGTGTAAAAATTTTTTACAGGTTTTAATCGATGTGAGCTGAACAGAGAGGATAGTTTAGTATAATTAATTTTAGTGTGCTGTATGATAAAATTCCTCAATTGTTTGGAATGTAGAATGTTTAGAATGTAGTATCCCGTGTAGAACAGCGTGTATATAGAATACGGGTTTTAAATCATCAAAAATAAAAATACGCGCTGTGCATCCACTTTTTTCACTTTTCACATTTTTCACTCTGTAAAATAAAAGATGCAATGCAATGGTTCCCCATGATTAAAAATATCTAACGTCAATACAAAAAAAAACACTCTTCACTCTCTTAATTAAAAATCTCTAGGTATTCTGGCTAAAGCATATTTAGTTCAACACTGTAGTTATGAACAGAAAAACTTTTTAATCAGAAGATCTGAAACACATCAAAATATTCATAATAAATCTTATATGCAGTATATATGCAGTAGTAAAAAAATTATGCGTACAGGTAAACAACAAAAAGATCAAAATCGCTGTAACTGTTCATGGAATCCACACCCCAATGTAAATAAAAGCCAAACACGAAAGTCGTTAAAGTGTCAAAATGTGAATTCAGAACTTTCTTTCTCTGTACGAACCCAGAGCGTCATGATTAAAAACCATAATATTCATTTCTTTAGTTGAAAAGTAATGACGCAGAAACCCTATTGATATCATAAGAAAAACAAAACAAACAAACAAAAAAGTTCTAAAGCGTACTTACCCTAAAAACATTAATAAATCTTCGCGCAATACTTTCGTTGTTTATTGTTTCTTGATCTCGCGAATAATCAAAACATTTGAAACGATCAAAATGCAATGTAGAGGTATCTTTTCCTTATACTAATCGTAGAAAAATATTAACCGTGGTCTAACATACTTTTATGAATAAGTGACCGCAAAAGGACCCGAAATTTTAGAGAGTGAAAGCGTGAAAAAAAGCGGATGCACAGCGCGTATTAGAATATAGATTAATAAAATAAAAACCGAATGTTTTATATCAGCAATTAATTACATGTTCGCAAGAACTCAGTGAAAAGTCGGATCACTTTATGTAAAAACAAAATTTTTTACCACTACATATTTTCCCTTAATGAAATGAAGAAAGAAGAAAACAAGCATTTTTTACATCTTCAGAAGAGTACTGCTTTTCTAGTGATTTAATAGCATCAGTTTCAATAACGGCCATAAAATTAAATTGCGCTATTGTGTATGGTGTATAGTCTAAACGAACATTAAAAACATTAACATAAATGCCAAAAATTATAATACTTAATTTTCTGAAGCATTCAAATGAACAAATGGTTAGGTCATACTTATTTAATACTTCGTTCAGCGTAACCCGCCCGCATTATGATTTTTCGGACGAATAATGCGCATTAAAATACATTATTTTTACAACTTAAAGCATCTTTAAAAAACTCAACTAAAACAAAACTAAAAAAAACATTATAGAGGGACCTCGTCACGTACATTACGATGCTTATGTGAAAGGAACGTCGCCATTGATAATGTTTTAATATATATTTCTATTTAATTATGACTCCTCAGAGTTTTAAGCCCTGGTTTCGTAAATCTTTCCTCTGTCGTTGCAAAAGGAATTGTAAATAGATCTTCAAATCAAATTCATCGGAACAACGGTGGAGAGATTTACGAAATAGTTATTTCTTCGTATATTTTCGTTTTAACGAAGCTTTGTAAAAGATGTTTTTTTATGTTTTAGTGCATATATGTTTCCTTATCTCCGTAGTGCTTTTCTTTGTTGCTCAAGTTGATGTATCTTTTTTACTTCTATGATTTATGTTGAATAAATATAAAATGAAATATACATCAGAATTAGCGACGGCAATCAATATGCTCTCCATCATTGTTCAAAAATTTTTATTATGGCTCGTTAATATTGTGTAATACTTCATAACATTTATGAAAAGGTTTGTTCTAAAATCCCTCCTTATAGTACATTATCGTTAAAAAATGCGCATTGTACGTCATTATTTCGTTTGCAAGATAATACATAATGAATAATGCCCGCATTCCGCATCGCTATTTTTCTTAAGTCTGTTACGCTGAACGAAGTATTAAATAACTATGGCCTTATCATATACACCTTTTATTTCTATCCACATTCTTTTTAATTTCACGCACAGGGAATATGTATTGAAGAACACTTGTCTTGAGTAGTGCAATGGTCAAAAACTCTTCTTCTAATCAAACTCAATGTTAGTTTCGCCATAGGAATGAGGTTCTGCTAAGAACTTGTTCCTTACCACCTTTTATCTGAATCTCGACAAATTCGATTTATATTTTCGTAATTTGTTACAAAGTAAAGAGTCCTACTAAATTACAAATTAAATCAAATTGAAAATTACTATTTTCACGATTTTACAATACATGGTTCCGACCAGGGTTGAAGGTCCCCCCAACAAAATTAGCTCCTTCCAAACCTTAAGGTCCCCCCCCCCCCCCCCCCCCCCCCCCCTGACTCCTGCAAATACCAAGTCCCCCCAACAAAAGCAACAAAAGCTTTGTAAGATGTTTTTTATGTCTTCACGAAAAAAATCTATGAAAAAGAAGAATAAAACTAT
Source organism: Turritopsis dohrnii (assembly GCA_027922465.2). NCBI lineage: Eukaryota > Metazoa > Cnidaria > Hydrozoa > Anthoathecata > Oceaniidae > Turritopsis > Turritopsis dohrnii. The sequence continues at coordinate 187,225 of BQMF02000242.1, read as the reverse complement.
GTCAACAAATTCGCGTTACCAGGATGAAATGATGAAGCGTTTGTGTGGAGAAAACAAAGACAATGGATCAATTTCTAAGTGACATCTCTATAGAAATGGTAAAGTAAATATATCCTAAACTAAGAGAAGCACGAGAAAGAAAGTCGGATACTCTGAAACAGGAATTTTATTATATATATTCAATTTGCAAGTTTTAATTAAGTACAGTCGTGTAAACTAGCTATAAATTCAAATTCATCGTTCCTGCTTTCGATATTGTTTCTGAAACAATTACGTTATCACAAGCTTAATAATTTTAATGGCTTCAGATAACTTCTCTTTTACAATGTTTTACCAGAAATTTTGAGTTTTCAAAATTTACTAACACTCTCCATCACTTAATAAAAATGAAACTGGCATTAACAAATTATCTTAATTTATGTTTAATACGAAAGTAATCGTAGATCACACGTTTTCTGTTTTGGCGCTCTATACAACAACATTTTTGTGCAAACAGCACTGTTTCAAGTCACCCCAGCACAATAAATTTCAGTAGGTGTACTTTGTGAAGCAATAACTTGAGATGGCATGCATCAATTAGTTTGAACACTTCGTTATCTGAAAGACAAAAGATGAATGGACCTCTTTTCAAAATTTCATAGTACTTACTTTCTTAGAATAAGAGTTATGAGCAAATCTTTTCAAAACACGGCGAATTTTGTTTCAAGTCACCCCGTTTTACGGTACTGTAATGTGAAATTTTGCACTGAAATAGAGGAAACGTATAAGGTTATGTTACAAAAGTTTCAGAAGTAATGTTTAAGTGTGTCAAATTATTTTTAAATTTAAATCACATTCTCGTTACATAGTAAAAATAAAATAGAAAATAGAAAAATTAGCAAGCTAAAATATAATGCTTTGGGTATATATAAATGATAATGTTCAAATAAAATAGTTAAATATAGTTTGACAGGACTATTTTCCACCCACGCGCATTTAAAAGTTGTGTCACTTCATGGATGTAGTTTTTTCATGTGGCCCAATTTGGCAACATGAACAGATTTTTTTACACAGGAGGAGGAGGTTCATGATCTCTGACATTAACCCTATGCGCTATCACTTTACATTGTCGCTGGTGCTGCAGTGCACCCTGGAATGTACAGAATCGTTTACTACATTTTACACACGGAACTTCTGCGACTTCTTCAACGGAGGATGCATTAACTGTTATTTATGTGTCCATTTCTTCTTTGTCACTACTCAAACTGCGGAGTTAAGATATATGCTCTTCTGTTTTTTGGGGTTTTTTTAGCAATTTGTTGCATAAAAAGATAAGTTTGACCTTAATCTCCGTTATTTTCGACGTCAAATTTAGCAATTTCCGTTACGTTAGACGGTATTTTTTACTTTCGTCTTTTTTTCTCACCCTTTTCGTGAAATCCTTTTCGTGAAATCCTGTTCCGCATTTAGGAATAATTACGATAACTTACAAGCAAATCATCTTCACTGATGTAATCCTTAAGTAAAAATTCAGTCATTCTTCAACAGAGCGATATCCATCGCATAAAAACTAAAAAAGCCTCCTCAGCGACTTATGTTGTTTCGAAAAAAAGGGGGAATTTCATAATACGTTTTTCAATTCTCAGAAGTCCCTATAGATATTATGCGGAATAAGCTGATGCAAAGTAGACACAATGAACGGCGCAAAAATACAAAAATGAAAGTTGTTTTTGTGTTGTGTTGTGTCCCATCGTGAAAAAAGGTTTGGTAAAAACGTAAAAAGTAAAACCGAGTTGGTTAAACTGTTTAAGATCATGAAAGATCTTTGAAATATTTTGTTTTATGAATTTTTTATTTTTTGCTATTTTCATTTTTGTACTTTTTCTGTTCCATTTGCGAGATTAGGCCATTAATAATGCCTTATGCAAATTAGAGAAATAGAGAAATAGAGAAATAGAAATAGAGAATTTTGTTTAATTCTTGACTAGAGTAGCTTGAACGATTTCAAGTGCTTAAAGGAAAACGGAGGTCACAATTTTTTGCCATATCTTTGCTACGACAGATGAGAAATTATGAAATAACATTATAACTTCCCAAAATGTGGCACTACTATTGCAATTTCATACTGTTTCCAGCAATTGCTTAGTGCATTTTATTGCAATACGGAGTAATAAAATTTCAAAAAGTTCTCTGGTATGCAAACCAACACTGCTGGTTATAAATCTCACACACATTTTATTTTTCACACCACCATTTCCATTTGTGAAATGACATCACATTGTGGATAGATGAAAAAAGAATTATTGCTATGACTTATTGCTATTACTTAGATTTCAGTGGTAATGAAGGATACACTTGTGAGCCAGAATATTGGTATCGAAGCACTTGACTCAGAAAATACATTCAGCGAAGAAAATAATGAGGAGGATGAAATGGACATAGGGGAGTTTCCTGCATCAAATGATTATTGAACAACAAATGAAATCATCAACCTTTGAACAAAAGTCTGCTTTCTTTCAGAAGATACCAACTATACGTTATCTGTGAGGCCTGGCTATGCCCTGGGTTGTCAGACTTTCCCAAGTCTTCAACAAAGGTTAAATGCAAGTTGTCACAAATCCAGAGGCTAATTCAGAGTGCAGATAGAAGACACAAAAATATTTCCCACACTTCAACCGTATTTTATAATTACTTTTGCGCTGCACTCAAAAAATTAAAGCTGCAATCTCCCACATTTTTTATATGGGTTCACATCTCTTTTTTTTTTCTTGCTTTATATATATATATATTTTTTTGTTATAATAGTACAGCCGTAATAAAACCCATACAATCAGTTTAGAAAATCGATGATTATGGGATTTACATGAAATAATTAAATTATATATTATACAGTTTGCAATGCAAGAATCATTTGCCTGTTTATATCAAAGTGAGACAAATCAGTAATTGTAATAGTTCAATAGAAATGGTAAGGATAAGGAATTATTTTTTAGAAACAGTCACATATTGATAATGGAACATAAATCACACAATAACTCTCAAATAATTGTATTATTATTATTATATATTTTTTTATTTAATCTCGGTGTATAAAATATTTACAAAGGCACAATGATAAATATTGGCTTATTTACACCAACAAAGTTTAAAATCAAATAAATAATGTGATGTTCCATTAGTGTTTCGGATTCCCATATTGCCATAACTACCAAATCATTGATTTCTGTCATATTGTAATATACATATATACGTTTTTCATACCTGCCACTTGAACTATGAACTTTACTTTTAAATACACCTTCCAATATTCTCAGCGAGAATAGTGCAGTGATGGTGTAGTGGCTAGTACCTTTGAGTATGACCGCTGCGACCCGTGATCGAGTCCAGTCATGTCGTATCTCAATACACCACTCCGATGCGCTTTAAAAGAATTGGGTCAGCCCATTAGGAGCCATCGACTGACTGTATACTGGCCTTCGGGCAAGTTAGAGCAATGCTTTATGAATCTCTGGCAGTAAGTCAACTAATAGTTGCAAGTCAACGGGCGGAAGAACCAACCATTACGGATAGAAGCCCAAGGACTAAAAACTCCCATTACTTACTTACTTCTCTCACCAACATCCCCTGAAGAAATCTACCAAATAATTAGTTCTTTTTCAACCTCAAAGTCAACCGGGCCACACTGTATCCCTGCGAGAATACTTAAACTTCTAAAATATGATATTTCTGGTCCAATATCAACTCTGATTAATTAGCCATTTGAAACTGGAACATTCTAAATCTAAAAAACTCCAGTTTTAAGCTCATTATGCATGGAGTTCCTCAGGGATCTGTCCTGCTATTTATCAAGGATTTGCACAACGCCATTAAATTTTCTAAAACATTTCATTTTGCAAATAACACCCATCTTCTGGATTTTTTCACAAAAAATGATTCTATCCTAGCACAAGTGTGAAATACCTAGGTATTCGTTTGAACGAACACCTAAATGGGGAAACCCCATATTTCAGAAGTTGCAGAGAGCCAATTGGAGCGCTTTCAAAACTCCGTCATTTTGTTCCCCAGAAGTCTCTAATTAACATATCATGCAATCTTTGCTTCACATATGTGCTCTGCTTGTTAAATTTGGGGTCTGTGTGACAACTTTATCAAATCATCGACTTCTTACTCTTCAAAAAATGACTCTAAGATTAATCACATCCAGTAAACCTCGAACCCTTTCCTCTTAGGATACTTAAATTCTTTGATATAGTTGAAATCCTGAACATTCTATTTGTCCACCAAAACTCAAACTTTTTACTTCCAGTTGACATTCTTCATACACTTAACAACCTCAAAAATAATCATTCATGTGGAACCAGAGGTGGCTCCAAAGCCCTTCTCAAACTGCCCTTTGTACAAACTTCTTCATATGGCCTCAACTTGCTGACTCGCCTTTCAATCCAGCAGCGCACTTCTCTAAAGCGAACTACCCCGAACACATACCTTGCTAGCCTTACCTTATCAAAACTCGAATCCATCTCCATTATATAACCACTACCTCTTATATAAACTAGCTAATCTTATTTAATGTTTGGGTAATTCTGATTTTGTTTTTGTTTTTTTGCTTTTGTTTTTCTTATTTTGTGTTAATTGTTTGTTTGTTTTAGTTTGCTTTTTGAAATTTTTTGAGCAGCTACATTTGTAAACTAATATTTTAAGGTGACCACACTCTTGTATTTAGCAAAAGCTACTCCTTCCTTATCTAAAGAAATAAATATCTTCTATTCTATTCTATTCCATATCTTTATTTCTACTTTTTAACACTGACAAAACTTGTGTAAAAGTTGAAATCTGTTTTTTTCAAAAATGTTGACATTTTTAATCAGTCATTTATCATTATTGGCTTTTAAATAATAGATATATATTCATGTATTTATAGCTGTTCTTATCTTTGAAAAACCATCTACTAATCTTCTCGTTTAGATCTAAACCATTAACATTATAATTATTGGAATCTATCAATATGATTCAGAAGTATATCAAAGCGAGTCCAAATGAACAGGTACAGTGATGAATGTTTTTTTGATAATGAATAAAATGATTGTAACTGGTCATGCAAAATACAAGCTATACATATACAGGCCGAAGTAATGAAGAAATTATCAGACGAACAACGCAAAAACCGTATCCTTCAGGTTTGTCTGTTTTTGTTTATGTTTGTTTTATATTATGTTGATTGTGTATCCAATCTTTCTGCTTCTTGTCCTTTCGTTTCCTCTTCAGGTTAGGCAACAGGACAAATTTTCATCTAAAGTTTTGCGAGAAAAAGCAAAGAGAAAAGTGCAGACTGAATTAAACAACATTTTAGACCTATTACAAGTACGTAAATCTTATTTTCCTGAATTTTGACTGAAGTTTGTAATTGCAGCTTTTTTTCATGTTATGTAAATCAACCATTATTTTACTCTATTTTTTTTCATATTCCGACCTAATGGCATCTATATTCAGGTTTTTGTGAAATGTAGATTTTCTGATGTATCATAAACCAATTACTTTTTGAACCGGGTGTGGCAGAATCATATCAAATCTTTGAAATTCCCTTACAAGTGTCTAACCTGATTATACTTACAACATTTGATATTTAGACAGAGTTTGAGGAAAACAAAGCCAAACAAGAAGTTTTACTGCTTGAGGAGCTTGACAGAAGAATAAGCGAAATTGGATATGGACATAACTTTACTGATAAGGTTGATTTTGATTTTGGAAACTGTGTTATTTCAAAATTAAAAGATTTAACTTTCGAAGGCTTTATAAAACAGCATATTTTGATGTCAAACCTTATATAAATTTGTTTTGCACAGGTTAGTCTTATATATAACATTAACAATATGGCCGACTTAAACTGAATGAAACTCTTGTTTTGAATGTATTTTCAGGAAAATTATGGAGAGCTTAAAGGTTTATCAGAGAAAGTGAAACTTGCTATACATAACCGCTACAAAAAAGCAATTAAAAAGGTTCAATTTTGTTCTGATTACTTTGCAATTCTTGCACCTTTTTCCAATAGTAATGTTGATAAATTCAAAAATTTTTAGGTTTTGCAAGAACGCTCCGAAGAAAATAAAAGCAAAAGAGTCTTAAGTGATGCAAGGTTTTTATTCTGTTTCTAAATAATAACATTAGAGCATAAAATTGTTATGAAGTATTACTAAAAGAAAATAAACATTGTACTGCATTGCATGTGGATGAACATTATAGTGAGTTCTTAGCTGAAAATACTTCAACTGATTATAACACAATACATGCAGTGGATTTGTTTACCTTTGACACACTATTGATCTTCATTACTATTAAATTTTAGAGCAAAAGTCAAAGAGATGGAGCAGTTGAGAAAAGTACAGATCCTCTCTTTACCTTCTGTTCCGCCAGACCCAATACTGGTATGTTATGTTTAACTGACGTTTCAATTAAGAATATTTCATAATGTAAAGGAAAGAAATATTATCTATGCTGTTGATGATGAAAAATTGCTTATTTGCTTCATCTTACATACTTTATTCATTATCTTTCTTTCTTTCCAGAGCTTAAAGCCAGTCAAATGTAAGTGATTTAAAATTCTGCATGTTGTTTGTTTTTCATTATGTTGCAGGGTGTGTTGGATTTTTGAAAAATTGTCATTGTTTGTCATCTCTACAAAAAGTTTCTCCTTATTTTTCATTGTGTACATGTGAAGTTTGATCATGTTGATGACGGTTTTGGTAATTTCAGCTGTCAGTTCATTTGGCAAGGATGGAACCTTAGAATCATTCTCCCACACACATTATCATCTTGGATCTACGGGAACTGGAGAAGAAATTGATATTTTGGTGGAAAGAGCTTATGACGATGTGATAATTTATTTTGTTGCCTTATTTTGAAATGACACCCAAATGAATTTAATAAATCGTTAAAGTTAAGATATTCATAGAGAAATTATAACAAACTCTTGCTAGCGACACAAGCTTTTCAGACTGAAAATTGAAAATTAGCATATTCAAACATTAAATATTATAAATGGTCAGAAGGAATCAGGTGAATTAAGCTCAATGATAATTTCTCAGAAGTTAACAGAAAACATTTTTTTAGGTTGACGCTCGAAAAGCTGCAATGGAAATGGAAAAGAGAGTAAAATCTGCTCACGAGGTACAAGGATGCACTACAATGTGATATCTTCTTAGTTGGGGCAGGACTGTTTTAACTTATTTGTGTTGACATTGTAGAAAATAGAAAGAGAAGAAGAAGAACGTAATGAGAAAGCTGAACTGCGGCATAAGCATGCCATGAAACAGGAATTACTGAAACAGGTTCGTTCTGTGTTTTGGTTGATGATCGTCAAGCAGATTAGTAATGTTGTCAATCAATCTGTCATCCTTTACAGCCTTTCAATCCTTTATTTTATGTTGATTTTGATAGGAACACGAAGCCTTGGTGAAAGAATTAGAGGACCTTGATCTAAAGGACCGTCAAAGACGAAAGCTAGTAGTAGCTAATATCCCTGTAAGATTTTCATAAAATTGTATGAAAACAAATGTAAAGAATTGTGAGGTAGGATTTGCTAATAAGTACTAGAGAACTGATAATAAAGAATAATCAATTAAGATTTGAGATGGTCAGTGTGCTCCATGTTTCAAAGTTAATTGATTAAGTATAATTTTGGCACTTAAAATTAAAACACTGAAATAAGTAATTTAATAATATTGAACTAAGACAAAATTGTATGATTTTGTCTATAGAAAAAAATCTTTCAACCACCTTATCAACGTATTGAAGATGGAAAACTCAAGCAGTTCAATTTGGAAAAAGCTTTTGAACATGCATATAGCAGAACAGCAGGTATATATGTAAAGTCAATTTTCAGAATGTATAAATAATTATTTTATTTTATTTTAAAGTACCGTAAATCCTCTAATAAATGCTCCCCTCTAATTAACCTCTAAACTCAAAAAATTAAATAATCGCTCCCCTCTAGTAAACGCCTCCTCTTATTAACGCCCCACCCCCTAAGATGGGCGTTTATTGGAAAAACATCTAGCATTTGAATATTTGAATTCGAACAAGCAAAGAAAAGCAAAACAACATTTCATTCCCTCCCTCGAACCAAAACAACATGGCCGATTCTTTAGAGACGTCCCACAAGGGAGAGAAACCCTTATTCTATTCCATTCTCAGATCAGGATAATTTTGTTGATGTTTTGTAAAGTTGTGGTTTCAGAAAAAAACATAAAATTAATTTTTTTAAATAAACACTCCCATTTTTTAAATGCCCCCTCTTAAACTCAAAAAAGGATTTACGGTACTTGAATCAATTTTGAATTTTTTATATTCTTGTAATGAGCAACATAGTTACAGAATCTGTTAATTTCTTGTTTTTTATCCTTCCAATTTTCATGAACTAAATCTATTTCTTTATCACAGTTTTTGCCTGTTGCCATGATAGCATTATTTAATACCTAACTGAATGATTTCATTTCGTAATTATCTGATAGATGATCATCTTCAGACTTATTACAAAAGTATCAACATCAATGAATCGAAAGACCTAGGTTTGTATTTCTTCATATTATTTCAACTTTGTGTCTTTTATATTCTTATTTATTGGTATTTACGTAAAACTAATGGCAATTTATCTGTTAAGGTTATTTTCTTTTCAATTTTGTTTTTTCATTCAGTTTGTTGATTTTCTTTTGTTTTATTTATTTTTTTAGAAATCAAAAAAGAATTGGTAATTGTTGATTTTGTTTTTCAAACATTAAGAACCTTAATCTGTCATGCTAGCCTTTTTCTTTTTCTGTTTGAATTTGTCTTTGTCTATGGAGATTTTAATGACCTACATTTCAAGTTTCTTTATTCTGAATTCTTCTATAGGCGAGATCACCAATCTTTGTCAGATCACCTGAAGAGTCTTCTGCTTTTACTGCATCGACGACATCAAATACAACAACACAGGAACCTTCACAATGTATGCTCTCATTACTTTCATTTCATGTTCTTTGATTTGAATATGACACCATATCCCGATAGTAACTCAAAGCAGTGTACGCTCGGAAAGAGCATTCTCACAATTCTAAAAGGAAACCATTCAATTGAAGGCACTTCAGATTAACTTCTTTCACTTTTTTTTTGTTAGGACCTATAATTAACATTGATATTGATTTCAAATTTTCATTATAAAAGAGATTAGTTTACTGATTGGATAGATGTTTAGGTATTTTTTCAACATGAGAAGAAATCCTGAGAACATCTGAAGAGTTGGTGTGTTTTTTTTTTATTTCAGTGCATCAATCTAAGTTGCAGAAGTTGCGAACAAGAATCAAAAAGCAACAAAGACAGACGACACAGCAGTCTCATGGTAACTATACGTACTTAATCATGGATGGATAAGAATTTGTATTTATACCTATTTGAAAGAAAGGCCACTTCATATTTTTTAGTTTTAGAAAGAGTGTCTTAAGAAGGGTCAGAACACACTTCTGTTGGTTTAAAATATTTTTTGCAACACAAATCTAAATCTGAATTACTTCTATATCAAGAGAATGGGAGTAGTTTCGAAGAAAATTTGATCGTTTTGAAAACTTTTCTGTTCATGTTATGTTCTTTCACTATCCCGGACTGTTTTTATGAATGACGTTGTAGCAATAGTGTTCATTACCATGGTTACCATGATCACCAAAACTGTTGTATACTGGAGGGAACAGGTTTTGAAGTTGCAAATGTCTTTTATAGAAAGTCAGAACCTCTTGCAAAGTTTGCAGTCGATGAATATCGAATCCGCATTAATGAGGTAACAGCAATACTGTTTCATTTTTTTCACTAATTATTTAATGATACTGACATGAAATGTTGAAAGTTAAAACGCAATCATGAGTGCTTTGTGTGTAGAAGGTCTTTTAATTAACCAATAGGAAGATGATCTGTATGAGTGATTATTTTAAAAATTTTCAAATTGAGACAACTTGTGATTTTTTTTATTTTTTTTTTGGAATTTAATCATTATTTTTTTTAACGTTTTTAACATAGTTATAAGAAAAATCAAATAAACTAGTTCACACCGACATCTTCGACACATCATAAAGACATCAGGGAATGATTTAATAAAAATATAGTTCGCTGGGAATGGAATAAGGGTGGGTCTCATGGTCGGGAATAATCAAGTGACGTCATTCAAAGGAGAGTGTTGTAAACTTATATTTCTGTATCTACTAGTACAAATTCTGTGGAAAGTGCACCTGCTGTTTCTATGGAAACCAGTAAGTTGCGATATTTTCTTGGTGTTCATCGAAATAATTTTTCGTCCTTGAACTTGTTTCTGTTTTCCCTGCATTGGAGGAAATTTTTATCACATAATAACTGAGAACACAGAGGTACAACTGATCAGAAATGTTTACAGAACTCCCGTTTATATTGTTTTATATTCTTCATGTATTTTCCAGGCCTCCAATTATCTTCATCAACAGTCATCACTTCTCCTGAGAATATGGTGACGTCATCAGACGTTTCGGAATCTGTCGGTCATCCAACATCGACAAACGTCATCTACAATCGACAACGGCTGAAACTTCAACACCAACGTTTCCATCTCCAAAAGAAACAATTACGTCAGCAAGAAACGACAAGTGACGTCATTAACGCAGCTCAACATCAACTGAATGTTTTTGTACCACAGCTTCGTGTAACAGCAACACCAACATCAGACTTGTCTACGTCATCTGTTACTACAACTCCAGACATGGGACAGCTTTTTTCGCCTTCGCTTAGCTCGATCGATGCAGCAGATGCAAAACACAATCTGCAGCAATCGTTGCCTCGTATTGGTTCAGATTTAACCGCATCTTTGGAGCAGTACCCACTTTCTAATAGCGATGAAGATTTTGCAGAGAAACCTCCCAATTTTGCGCCACTTCAAACGGTTCATGAAGAGGAGTTTAAAACGATAGAACCGCCCGAATGTGATGCTGCAACACAAACCGATCGACTGGAAAATTCCCCTGTGAAGAACGACAACTTTGAACAAGATGATGTTTTACTTGAAAAAATTGAAACAACCGTAACGGCTTTGGAATCGAATGTCTCTGAAAAAACGTCTGTGGAATCGAATATCGAAAGAAAAACGTCTGTGGAATCTAATGTCTGTGAAAAAACGTCTGTGGAATCGAATATCGATAAAGTTCAGAAGAAGAAACTGGAGCTAAAGTTGAAATATCCGAATTTGTTCGTTTCGGAAACAAGGGGTTCTCCAGTGACGTTAGAGAGGATAAAAGCGTATCGATTTAAGTTACAACAACAGAAAGCTGACATCGAGTCTCGAAAGAAAACAGAGACGAAGAAACACACGGCATCAGAGGCCCTCCAACCGTCTTATAAATTGAACGATGGCAAATTGAACGAAATTTTAAATCATCTGTCTGATTCAACGGAAGTGAGAGACAGAGTTCATGGTAACCATGACAACCAGTCAAGTGCCGGCAAAATTTCTGATGTTGTTAATGAAATCGCACTTTCGGATGCCATGACAACCAAGAGTGAAAAAGGCGTTCACGTCGCCAACCTTTCTAATTTGTCAGATTCTAAGCAGAAACGTCAAAGCAATCTGCCACAAATGTCGGAACTGATGTCGGATGGATGTGGCGACGTTTCCGATCTGTCGTATTCAACACGGTACTTAGGATCAGAAATGGCGGGGCCGATGTCGAATGGATCTGACGATGTATCGGATTCGCCGTATTCGACGCAGAATTTAAAACGTCAAAGTAATTTGCCACAAATGACGGAGCTGATGTCGGTTGGATGTGACGATGTTTCCGATTTGTCATATTCGAAGCTGAAGCGACAAAGTAACCTACCGCAAATGACAGAAGTGATGTCGGATAGATATGGCGACGCTTCGGATCGGTTGTATTCGATACAGAATGTAGAGTGTGAAAGTAACCTAACAGAAATGACGAAGGTGGCGTCGGATGGATGTGACGAAACTTCGGATCACATACTTCCTTGTGTCAGATCGGTTCTGCAGGAACTGAAGAAATTGAGGAATTCTATGAATAGTTCCTCATCATCATCTACAAGTGTCACTCAAGATAATCTCGACTTTCTCCATCCTGATGAATACTCAACAAAGCAACCCGTTATATCTCGCACCACTGTGAATCAACATGGTGTGTCTCCAGCTTTATCCTTCACAGCCACTTCTACGAATCGGCATATTGTGTCTCCAACCTTTACGAACAATATGACACGGGCTCAAAAGGTTTCTGAGCTTCCACAAGTGTCGCCGATACGAGAAGTGGAGGAGTGCACATCTGTGAAGTTGTTGAGTAAGTATTGACTCTCCTCCTTCACTCACTTGTCTGTCAGCACTGAAGAACTATACGAGAATACGGTGTAAGTAACAAGAATCCTTTTGCAAAATAAACACAACAGTGTGATATTGTGTTATCTTATTGTATTTATAAAGGTATTGTTCAACCTTCTGGTAGTTTTCTTTAGTACGTAACCGTTCTTAGCTTTTATCCTTTAATCCTGGCTATTCATTACATTTTATTTGTCCCATATGTTTATAGGTATGGCTTCACTGGAGGAACAATCATTATCTGCTGCATCAAGTTTACCTGCTCATCAACTGAGTAACCATTACAATCTTGAAGGGCTATCTTTAATTAAATGCACCCGGGAAGCTAGTGACGAGGTGTCGGTAAATAGTCCCCAAGCCTCTATATCCTGTCAAAACAGCTCGGTGAATTCTCATTTCTTCCCATTACAAGAGGTAGTTAATAACAGTTTTTTGAACCCCACCCAACTGCTGGATGGCTATGACGCTACTCCGAATAGCAAGGTGTTACCTGAGCTACTATCTCGATATGTTTCGAAGGAGGATGAAGAGATGTCCAGTGGAGTTTTGCAAGAATCATCGCATTCATTATCTGATCATCGAGAAAATGTTATCCCCGAACCGGACGAACTGGGCTTGAGCCTTCACGAACAGAGTATAACAGATCAGTCAATGAGTCCATGTTCCCATGGTGACCATTCGGCACTTCACGACAGGCAGCATTTGAATTCACTTTCCGATAAGGAAGATGTAAAAACCGATTTGCAAGAAGACCCGACGAAATCGGATGATTCGCCTTTATTCTGTCCGAAACCCGAATCGAAAGTGTCTCTACCGAAAATGTTTCGGTCTGCATCAGTTCTCAATACCGCCACACCAAACGAATGTCGTTATTCATCCACAGAATCCGATTCAAGCAAATACTTTGAAGCATCACCCTGTGTTGAAGCAGCCAAATCAAATGTATCCTTCAGAGATTTGTCCTGTCTTCGACAATTTGCATTGTTGAATGACAGCAACCTCGAACCTAGTCCATCACCGAAAGTAACGGCATACGAGAATAATGTTTATCTTTCAGAGCGTTCCTTACGAGATATCGACAGAAATAAATCACATACGAATGAGAAAACAGTGGAATCAGTTGGAAGTGATGCAGGCATGTTATTGGCTAGTCATTCACCACGTGTCATGCTGTCTCATGATTTGAATACCAGAATCGAAAAGCCGATCGTTATTGAAAATACAAACAGATCCGATCCCAACGAATTTAGTGTCAACTTCAACGAACCCGATGAACAGCCTCGTGTTCGAAATAACCAGCCTCGTCTGGAAAACAGTCAAGGTAGCCCTATACGACACGATTCTCAACAATTTTACCCTATTGTCGCCATTTCGTCACCAGTGCAGACGACAACGCCGTCGTCATATGTCGATGTCTGTCGTGGTGAATTTTCAGAAGCAGTATCGATATCACGGCGTATTGAGATTGGTCCGACAAAAAACAATTTTTGTCGTACTAAGACGGACCAGGTGACGGAAGTTGGTCGGTTCAACCAACTGTTAAGTTCGACAACTGACAGTACAGTTCGACGTTTGAGTGATCCATTCGTCATGTCATATTTTCATGACGTGACGGTACCCGATTTCCAATTTCCCAAACGTAGTGAATCAGACAGCGATAAATTATCCGTACTTAGTCTTACACACGATAGTTATTTGCCATTGGTATCTTTCGTTGAGCAATCAAAAAATGCTCAAGCAAATTACACCGTTTCTGATCAGCTGCTGAATAGTCAGAAGACCTTCGAAGAAAAATTTGTGACGGTTTCCGAATCACCCAATTTTCAACCCTGGACCACATCTGCTGATGAAATGCTACATAACTTTCCATTGTCGGATTCATCAGATGTCGGCCATCGTCAAGGTGCCACTGTACTCGATCATTCGAGTTTGAATGCCTCTAGTCCAGTCAAACCCGACAAAACCTCCGCAGATACCAGGCTAAGTCGTTCTTCTAACATGGCAGCCATCGCTGATCAGGAGACAGCTAATTTCAAGAGTTCCTCCTCCACTCAACATTCCTCGTCAAACGCAAAACTTCAAAGTCTCCTTACATCCGATCGGACGATGACGGAACTACTTGAGCTACAAACTTCATGTTCGGATTCATCGTTCATTGAGAAAAACACATTGGAACTTGTGAAGGAGCTCATTTCAACCAGCTCCAGTGATGTCACCATTTCAAGTCAATCATGTAACAGACAAGATATTTCAAGCCAATCATGTAGCACTGAAGAAATTCCTGCCTTTTCTGATAACAGAGATTCACATTATGGTTTGGATGAAATTATCCCTGAAGGAACTTACCAAGCATTCAATGAAAATATATCTGCCCAAGATGTAAGCCTGGCATTTTTTCGTGATTAAGATGGAGTTTTCGATTTCTTTCTTTTTGTACTTATTGTGTTCATAGTACCAAACTGAAATCAGTGTGCTGTCAGATCTCAATTTCTCCGACATGTCAGAGTCAAGCGTCAATTGGTCAACGTTAATGCCGTACAAAAAGTCCGATAAACCGACAAGAAACGAATCATCATTGCAGGAAGCATTTGCCAGGAAGAAGCAGCAATTTATTCGAGGTAAAGTTCGACCTATGCTTCCCTTACACGATGATCTTGCAATGTGTTCCAAATTACGTCGAGAAGTTTGCGTTCTCGACGTCGAGATTGTTAAGTTGCTTTATGCCGGACATCAAACTTCCTGAACAAAGCTTTATACGAGGACATTATGGACTAAGACTTAACCTATTGATATCGATTCAATGAACAATTCTTTGATTAATACAAGGCAAAATTTGCACTCAAAGGCATTGAATTAAAATGGGATAGGTTTCAAATGATATTGAGCGTAATTTCCAGATAGCTGTCACTGAACAGCGGCAATTACATTACTTGTACCAGATAGGTTTTATTTGACAGTTTTGTAAGTGATGACATGGCTCGCGATTCTATGGAAACACAGAAAAAGGCTGTGTAAAAGTATCTGGTAAAAATCAAATCAAATCGTCCATTCTCGAAATTTATGCTTATGAAAATGTTTTCTCTCAATCTACAGAATCGGAATTGCGAAAGAAGTTGATCAAAGAAAACCGGAGTATACGTCAGCAACACGTTGTCAAGGAAACCAAGATTTCGTCGATCAGCAGTGGTGTTGCAGAAAATATCCGAGATCAAGTTGAATGGTCACGTGAGAAACGCAGCGTTGAGTCTAGTGCGGAATCTCTTCGCCAAAGTAAAACTTTGACAAAAGGTGAGAAAGACCAAAAGTTTCCTTTCGGAAGGGTGTATCGTCTGTTCGCTTAATTCGTTAAATTCGGGAAAAAAAGTTGTCTTCTATTTCAAAGGTCTATATTATCACCATGGTAATTGTTGATCATGTGATGGCCTGTGTAGTAATAATGGACGACATGACGTCACATAGACATGACGTCACATGGATATTCGATGTGTTTATTACCTTATTACTCGAAATTAAACCACGTACTTAATTAAGCCGCACAGCATAGAAATAGTCTTAATTAAATGCGGCTTAATTTTTAGCACTGCCTACAATATTGCGGCTTGATTAACACTCATAACCATGACTGACAACATTGAAACCTATCCATTTTAAGATACTTAAAAAGATTTTTAGTTTCTTTGATACAAAAGCTGGCAACAAGATAATCATTTCTGAATTTCGACCAGCTGGTATCATCCAAGCCATCGAAAAAGCACGTGCGGGTGAACATTCTTTACTTGATCAATACATGTAATTTTTCATGAGTAAGAGAATGCTTTCATTGCAAAAAATGAATTTATCCGTTTATGTTTATCAACTTTTTTTTCTTTATGTGCGTCTTTTTTTTCGCAACATTTTTTTTCACAACTTAAGTAAATTGCAGCTTTATTAATGTGCGGCTGAAATTTGACCGTCTTAATTAGGTACGCGATTTAATTTCGTGTAATAAGGTATATCTATACGGCCTTTAAACACCTTGGTAATTTTTAAATATTAATTTGGTTATGCTAAAGAACTTCGTATTTTGGCAAAATCACCGAAAACAAATACAGCACTAGACTCCTACTACTACTACTGCTGCAGTTTCAAGTCTATACTTAAGGGTCTATGAAATTTCGTTCATGTTTAGGTTAACACGGGTTAAAACGCTTCGCCCTTATACCCCAATAGCATTTTTTTGTGATTCATCGCTTGAAGTAATGATTATTGATTCAGGCACCTTTATTTATGCAAAAAAATTATTCTCTAGGAAAACCCTCCAGAAGCTTCGCAGAATTTCATAAATTTTAGTAAATTCCCTGACCGTTTGTCGCCATCTTGTGCTTCTTTGTGAGGAGCTCATGTCGGCTAAAGTAACGTAATTGATGAAAAATTCTTTTCTTCATAATCCTTCATAAAATCTTCATGGATTAAACTCCACTTTAGAGATAACTGTTCCGATAATGTATCGTGGTTTCATATTTGCTTTTCTACTTTTTTTTCAGAAGAAAGACGAAGGAAAAATGCCGAAGCAAAGAGCCGAACAAAAAGGTATTTTCATTTTGTTATTAGAAAGGTGACCAAACACTTTCATGCAGAGTTCTGTGATGGAGCGAAAGAAAAATGACTATTATAATGAAAACGAAACTATTACAATGTTGATCTTCCCACGGCAGGTTATACGAGCGTTTACCTGAGGTGCAAAAGCAAGCTGCCGAGAGAGAACGAAAAGAAGCGATGAAGTTAAACAAAGAACGAGCTGAACGGTTTCATCAGGTAAGAAGGGCCTAACAACATTTTGTCGCTTTTCTTCGTGTATACCGAGTCTCATGGCATAACTTTTATGAACTTGCCCAACAGTGTACTCATATTGTTAAGACCTCGTGACATGAAGACCTCGTAGATCTCGTTATCATCTCCCTGATCCATTTTTGATGTTTCTGCGTTGCAGAGTTTCCCCACATGCCATTCTTTTCCCTATAATACCATTTCAAAGGTCATACTAGGCAGACGTGACAACAAGCATGGGTGTTCCCTGACCCATTGTTTCTCTTGTTTTTCCCGTTGTATTGCCGACCTTTGAATGTTTTTTCTCGTTACTATAGAAACTACAAAGAAAAAGAAAAAAAAAATGAATGTATGTGACAGATGAGTTGTCACTCCGTTGTGAAGTCATCCAGAATAACATTTGTATTTTGTTTCTTAAATTATTACGATGAATAAAAATAGAATGTTTCTGTCTCATCATTATCTCATGACTTTTAATCCGGGCGTAAATTCACTCATTAACAGCTATTAACGAGTCTGCTGTACAAAAGGCCTTTTAAACTGTTTCTCTATCCTTATTTCTACTGTCGATATGAACTTTGTAATGGCTTTTTGGGGATTTCTTCATGAACAACTCTACCAAGTATTTGTATATAAATCCCTACAAAGGTAAAGCAAACATAGTTTTTTTCGATATTCAAAAGTTAACTACATCAAGTGATTTTTTGTAATGATTTCTCACAACTGAACATATTATCATTAGTATAATCATAATGTCTTTAGAGTAGGGTTTAATTATTATGTTAGGCGATTGTTTCATTTAAGAGGCGTATCATGATAACCTTTCTAAGCTTTCGTTTTTATAAAATCACGGAAAAAGAATAGGAAGCTTATAGATAATTGCTGATCTTTTTTGTGTTGTAAAATATCCAATCGATGTAGAGTGGATATTATTTTCCGCGAAAACTGGGATGACAGTTTTATTTGAATGTATTGAATTGATAGTTGCTGATCTTTTGAGCGATTAATCCGTGTCGACAACTTTGACGTGGATTTCATCTCCTGGTCGTCGGAGTACAAACAGTCTTCAGGTGATTTATTATACAAAGAAACGATCAAAATTGATAGATTTTAGAAAATTTTAATTCGTTTTGCCCCCAAAAAATCGTAAATGTTTTTTTTTTCTTCAAACAATTCCTCGTTAAAAGAACCATTCTTCTGTTATTTCAATCATCAATGTCGGAGATTTAAAATGTACTGGGGAAATTCCCGATCTCGAGGAATCTTTACTTAATGGGATTTACAAAATATCTTTAGTATAGATCACAAGCGACACGAAATTAGACGCAAGATTCTCGACACGATGCATGGTGGATGTGTTGAAATTGAAGATATGCAGTGGTGTCAGACCACTGCTGCTGGCTTGGAAGACATAATGACTTCATATAAACTTGAGGATTACGATATACCAGATTTCAGTGAAGAAAACTTGTTCCCAACTCTAGCTGTTGGTACACAAACTTTCCAGGACGACTTTCTGTTTCCTATGGATGAAATTTTGAACGGGCTAGACGACATCAAGGAAGGTGGCTCAACCTCGCAATGGATGCAAACAGCCCAATCAAATCCTATCAATGTGACAGAAAGCTCCGGACATCAATTTGAAGAATCATTGTTGAATCATGGTTCGTCGAACCCATTCCTACAATCAAACGAATTTCCTGAATATCATATGAACCTGCATTGTGGTCAACCAACTTCCAATTTTGCTTTCTCCCAATATAGTGCAAACACAAGATTTAGTGATGGTCACATTAACCCAGCATTCCCTGCAACTTACCCTATTCAACCAGCCTACCAATGGGCCAATAATGTGCATAGCTCGTATGAACAGATAAACAACTGTGATGCTTCACAAAGAACGGCTTCCGGAAACCTATCCAACTGTCAATCTTCAGAACTCCACTCTCCAGCGTCAATTTTCCACTCTCCGTCGTCATGCTTCTCTGTGAATACACAAGACATCCAGAGCTATGAATATCAATCTGCTGTTTGTTTCAATGAAAAACCAAAACAACATCTCAAGCATTCGTCTGGATTGCTGGGAAACGAAAATTTAACAATATCCTTAAGCTGCCCTTTAAATGTCTTTGTTCCCGCGCCATACCCGATCAAACAAAATCAAACCATGAAGGACAACGCGACATTTCCTGACCATACACAGAATAACGCAAGCTGGCCTTATTATTCATATATTCCAATCGATGGTAAACAAACGAAGAGAAGCAGCAATTATTCTTCTGGATCGTTCGAAAGCAAACGAGATAACAAGAGAGACCATCGATTAACATCTGATCCGATCGGAAGCAGGGATTATTGTGAGTGTGAAAACCAACAGAACCATGGCAAAAAATATCCGATACCCGATGATCAAGACGGGGATACGTGAGTTCATCTTTTGTTTTGGTTTCAGACTAAAAGTCAATTAAAATTCTAAGAAAAACAACTGGTATTCTTATTTTGATAATTCAATTTAAAGAAAGCATTTCGTGGTGTTTTGTCATCATTTCATTGCACTTCCAATGAAATAAAGTTAATACGATTGACAATGTTTAATTTTGTCACCTATTCGTCATCATAATTTAACATGTGAAAATCAATCAAACAAATGCTTACTCAGCTGTTAGTCACGCAGATAACATGTGAACTGTGCAGAACACAACGATAATAAATATTTGATGATGCAATTTCAATTGTTGAGGAGAGTGTAACGGAAATAAACTGAAAGTGCAAAACGGTGATCTCCTTTCCTTCAAACTACATTTACAAAGGGAATTTCCCTGATATGAAATCATCTCTTATACTAAAAATAGTAAATAGGTAACTTACTGATTAAGCACGTTTAATCTTAGAGCTTTGAACCCTGGATGCTTAATCGGTTGTTCTGTAAAATATCTTAACGAGAGTTTGATTAATGACTATACCTTCTCAGGTAAAAAAAGTCGGGGAAAAGTGACCTATTTTTTGCGTGGGTGACTAAAATTTTCCCCTGACCTTTCTGCACCCAACTAAAAATCCCCGGCTTTTTTTCCCCGATAAAGAATACAATAACTCAGACGATATTGTATTATCTTGATTATTTTCTTCTTATATTGAAAGTAATTAGTCAGGGAAAAATGACTAATTTCAAAATTGAGTCGGGGAAATGTGACTAAAATTTCCTTAGGTTACGGAAATTTTCCCCGACTAAAATTTTCCCCAACTAAATTTTTTACCGACCTTTTTTCCCCTGATAAGGTATCTTGTCGTTTGTCAGGACTGTTCGGTAAATTAAAGGCGCCAACACACACTGGTCACGTGACATTTTCAATGTCTCATGCATAAGCAAGCAGTCATGGAAATTATTGCAGTGTCAATGAGGCGAGATGCATCATTTTGCAATATATATCTTAATCAATAAAAAAATACAAATGAAAAAGAGAAAGCATGTGAAACATGTCGTAGGGCTTTTAATTTACCAAACAGGTTTGTTGAATTCTCTTGGCGAAATAAATAACTGACAAAATCCAAAGATGCTTTCAACTTTCCAATTTTGTGATTAAGTAATGGAGTAATGCAGATGACAAGATGGTTGTTAGCCAGAAAACGAGTTCACGTCTTATTTTTTTAGAGATTTGTTGCTAGCTATCAAACAGAAACATTTCGAGAAGGCATTGCAGTTGATAACTCATTACAAAGATAAATATTGTCGTGACTGTTTCAACTGTTACATCAATGTCGTTAACCGAGAGCAAAAGGTAATCAATTCATCAGCAAGCAATGCTTTAAGGGTGCAAAGGGCATCAACGTTGACCAATGAAGTACGCGCTTATGCCCTCTTTCTCTTTAGGCGCCCATTCACTATGCTTTATATTACAAATGTCACGAACTGCTGAAACAGCTTCTACGCTATCAAGTAAATCTTTCCACAAGGGATCGAAGAAGTAATACTGTATTTCACATCATCATCGAAACTCTTGATGAACGAACAGCATGCTGGTATTTGGATGAGATTTTCGACAAACAATATGAATACAAGGATTATTCGAACGCATTGAACTTGTGTAATAATGATGGGTTCGCCCCAGTCCACAAAGCAAGCGAAAGAGGTTATAAACAAGCCTTGAAGACGTTAGTTGAAAATGGCGCACAAATCAACAAGAAGGTATAAGGTTTTTCTGCAATCGAACAACCTCGTTTGTTTACTCACATCACTTGTCCTCCTGCGCCTACATTGCGCCAATCCTTACAACGCCCTCCACTCAATTAAGTTTCCTTGTGAGAAGTTTAAATGAATCATCTCATTATTTCAAGGGTTCTCAAGATGGGAATTCCTGTGTAGTGAAGGCTGCAGCTGATGGAGACTGGGAAATGGTCCAGTACCTGAAAGAAAAACTTGGCGCATGCGTGAATGTAGAAGCGCACAGCAATCTCAGAGCAATTCACTATGCTTGTATGCAGAACAACAAGAACGCAGTGATTTATCTTATATCTGTCAACGCGGAGTTAAACATAAGACAGGGTGTGGATGGAAAGAACGAAGGAATGTTGACCAGCAATGAACAGGTGATGCTTTAACTTGTTCAACTAGATTTCAGATCAATCTTTTTGGTATTTCTGTATGGGTAAAAAGAGCAAATTAATGCGCAATCCTTCGTTTTTTCAGTAGGAGACTTTCAAACCACTTTCAAGACGCGTTACACACTCCCGTTTTACCAACCTCGAACCCAGGGTTTTTTGCCTTTTTGATACATATACTTCGCCACCGTCCGTATATCGAAAAAGCAAGAGACCCTGGGCTCGAGGTTCCCGTTCTTCTCCTTTTTTCATATTGCAAGTTGATTTGCGATTATTTTTTATCTAACATTTTTATTTAATATCTTGTGTATTCTCTTCATTTAGATCAAAGATATTCTCAGCAAGGAAATGGCGAAGCGTCGTAGAGACAGATCGAGAAATAAACAGAAGAAGACACGCAAGAAAGAAACATCACAGAGATGTTGTGAATGTGGGAGTAGGCAATCAGTCACTTACAACAACTGAATAGTGACTGTGGTGAAAGGGCGTCATACAAGGGCGTTTCTACATTCTTTTGATCCAGAATTTTATCATAAAATGAAGACGAACGAAATGTTACATATTCATTCATTCATTCATTCATTCATTCATTGATTTACTTTATTTAGGGTCGAATAACAGCTATATTAATAAAAGGAATAGATCGAGATATATTTATTGTAACGGCAGCCGATCCATAGTAGTATTAAAGTATGGATTTTCAAAGATGACGTCATTGAAAAAACTAAAATACATTTGTACATGGATTCAGTCAAGTCTATATTATATTAAGTTATTTGTTTATTTATTTTATAGAAATGTTATAGCATTTTTTGTTAACTTTCGATAATATTTTGTGAACAAAAAAATCTGCTCGCACACAGGACTCTTGCCTCCTTTTCGTGAGTCGGGACCTCATTATTGTCTAAGCAACGAAGATTTTTCCCGATGAATTTTTGCCCCGACGAATAGTCCCGGATAACGAATGTTGTATCCTTGTAGCAAAGCCACCTCCTGCTTTTTCTCGCCATCCCAATATCAAATAGATATAAAACAACTCGAGTTAAAATATCAAAGATTTGAATTTGAAAAGTATATTCGTAAATTTCTATCTATTTTCTATGTGATGTTTTTAAATATTTTTTAATAATTTTATTAACGTTTTTTAAAACAAATTTTTTTGCAACTAACTTTTGTGACAAACCTTTTTATATAATTTTTCATATTTTAATTTTTGGTTGTAACTGTAACTTATCGTAACTAACTGATGGATCTTTTTTGAGGGAAAAAAAGGTGTTTGAATTCCACATTGTTCTTGCTTTTATAGTGACAGAGACATCCCTAACTGTTCTTTTTACCATGTTTATGTAGCGCAGAAAACACAGTTTTGATGTTTTATAGTGAATTTTCTTTATATCTTACATAAAAAAATGCTTCTATATAAAACGCCAGTTCCAATCTCATGACCTCACGCCCGCCAGCAGGGAAAAACAGAGGGAGGGCGTTTATCAGCCATCTTAGCTTCTGCCGTGATTCGGCAGCCATCATTCGCGCGAAGTGCAGTGTGGAAAAGTACCATGGCAGAGTATCTGGCGTCGATTTTTGGGACAGAAAAGGATAAGTATGTTGTTTAAAAGATACTCAAGGTTATTAATCAATAAAAGGCAATGTTGAGCCAGCATCTAGTCTCTAGATAGCTCTAGCAAGCATGTCATTTCTCTGTTTCCTGAAAAAATTAATTTCTTTAACTATTATATGTGTGTCTCAGATGAATATAACATACTGATGAGAATATTGGCAATTTGCAAATGTTGTTAAGGCTACCCTCAAAAAGTTGTTTTTTTATCAGTTTGGGTCACTAACAGGGATGGAAATAAGGAAATTCTGAGTTGTCTGACATTTTTAATGAAATGCCTAATAAATACCGTCTTCGTGTCTAATTACGGACAGCCTTTGTATTACGGACATCAAAATGTAAACAAACATTCTTGTCACGAAAATAGACATGCGTTCTTGCCAAGTTCACCATGTATAACTGAATAAAAAGTTTTATGAAACAGAGCAATCCAATAGAGAGCAATTAGCACTAACACTTGAAGAATAATAGACCATGAAAATCATAATGGCCTATATTTCAATACTCAATAAAAAGTGTCCTCCCCCACTGTGATTGACGTACAAAAACTTTATTTATTTGACGTGTTTTGTGATAATTAACTTTCTAAAAGCATGATCTAAAAACATTTTCATTCCTCAATTCATTTTTAAACATAAATTTTCGACCTGTCGATATTTCATGACGGAGGTGGCCATTATTATTTTTTATCCGTAAATATGGCTACCATAATACACACGGAGCTCATAAAAATACGCATGATTCTCAAGAGGGCGCAGTCTATTTTAAATCTTTAAAGTTTAGAAAAATAAATTCTAAATTGCATATATATTGGTAATTTTCTCTAGCGTTCAAATAAATTTAATTATCTCTCTCTGAAGTTTGTTTTATTACAGTTTGGTTGACAGTACGTGATGTGCCGTGTTTTTAATTTACAGACGGTTGGAATTATGTTTTGATCATGTCCGTAATTACCAAGGCTGTCCGTAATTAGACACGAAGACGGTACTCTCTGTCACCCACCAAAAAAGAAGCATGATAGATTATTTTTCTGTCAGGCATTTCTATATTTTTTTGAGGATTTTATGCAGTTTTGGGAAAGCTATTTGTATTTCCACAGCCCTGACTAAATAATAAAAGTGCACATTTTTGAGTCTACACGCTTTTTTTTTATAAGAACCAGTAAAGTCCGACCTGAGGCTGGCTGTTCTTATTTTTTTAGCCTTTTTCAGTCTGAATTGTTACTTTGTTCTTAGGTTTAAGAACACAGTTTTAAATTTCAGCCTTTTTTTGTTCTTATTTATGGAACATCCAGTAAAATAAAAATCAATCTTTTTTAAAGCAACTGATAAAAAGCATGGATGCTGTTTGGCAATAACTCATTCGCACATTCATTGAAGGTGAAAAAATAACAAAACTTCAGTACCATTTACCAGTGAGAGAATTCACATCATGAATTGTTCTTATTTTACAAGAAAATTGAGGCTCACACTGTTCTTAATTTTTGGAACAATGATTTGAGTCTCGGTTGTTCTTATTTTTTGGTCAAATTTGAGGCTTGTGTTCTTATAAAATTGTTCTTCAAAATATTTTGAAAACCTCATAAAAAATATGCGAAGTCATTTCTCTTTGACCAACTGTTAATGACATAGATATCTTTGGGATGTCTCACCACCCCCCTTCCCCAAAAGGTTTTCAATCCTAATTTGTCACCCCATCGTCAATATTGGAGACACAAAAATGTCAGTTAAGGATATTTTTTCCCAAGAAAACTTCTTGTATATAGTCATTTAGGGGAAAAACGCCGCATGTGACGTTTCAGGGGAAAAAAGCCGCACTTGATTTTATTTGTTTTTTGTAATGAAATACATGAAAAACTAATTAGATATGCTTTATCATCTATTTAGCAACTATTTCATTCAATTAATATTTAAAATATTTGCTCCGATTTTTGATATTTCATTCTTCAAAATTCACCATCAAATTGTTTGCAATATCAACTTCATATACACTTCATATACCTTTTGCCACTACAACCGCGTGGTACGGTAAATCAATAGAAGCCGCGCTTCACGTAGCTATCAACACCATCTTGAAATCATCCAATAAATATTACATCATAAGGTTTCCAATAACAAAAAATTATCGTGCGACAGCCTTGTTTCCATTACACGATTTCGCATGGTTTGTTTACAAATGATTGGCGAGAAATTCAAAATATTATTTCAAATTGGACAAGCCTTTGTTGTTAACTTGTCAGCTTTCCCTTTGCGCAACGTTATTGAGCTTCTTAAAACGTAGAAGAAATATGCAGAGAAAGAGAAAGCACTCTTCCTGGGTTTGCAGACTGTTTAAAAGTCGTTCAGTAACAAAAGCATACCACCTTTTTTAGTATCCGAACTCATTTTCATGGTCGTGAGTTGTTTTTTTTTTTATCAATATCTGCGAATGTCACCCAATATATTTGAGCACTTGCTATTGCAACTGTAGCACGACTGTCGTGGAGATAGAATTTTTTCTATCTCTACGACATTGTTGTGCGACATCAAAAAATGTTGCACGATCTTCCACATGTTGCACGACAAGTGTTTCCATTACGTTGTGGGATTGTAGTACGACTGTAGTGCGACGATCGCACGATAAAATTTCTTTATTGGAAACCAAGCTTAATCGTTATGCCGTGTTACCGAAATTCATGCGGCTTTTTTCCCTCTCAAAAATTAGACTATGGGGGAAAAAGCCGCAAAGTTTTCTCACGTTAAATATCCCCTTGGGAGATTGATTCCCAAGAAAGAACATTCGAATGAGAGGACGTTCCCACAGTTGTTGATACAAAGGAAAGAAAAAAAGACAATTATAATCAGAACACAAGATGTTTTGCTTACGAAGAATTTCTAAGCAAATGGCGTGGAAACGTGGGCCTCTATGGTGTGGAAACCAGCCTTTATGTAGTTTTACAAGATACTTTGCCTACGAAGTATTTCTGTGGTGTGGAAAACGGCCTTTATCGTTCTCATGGACCATAGTTTTCGAAAATTAATGTAAATAAAGATGGCGTCTTAGAAAAGACGTAAAAAACAATGCGCATTTTTTTTTTCCCTTTACTGCAGATTTTTTCCCCGATCTTCAGGATAAAAAAATGCACAATCATTCTTACTTTTCTACAAAATAGATGCATGAATATTTTAAAAAGATATACCAGTGTTTTGTTGTAACATATGTCTTTCACATTAACATGGTTAGAATTGTTTAACCGTAAACATAATGGAAATAAATAAAAAGTTTTAAAAAATGCGGCTTTTTTCCCCCAATCGACTATATAGATGCTGTGTTAGATTGTAGTGGTTCCCCATGATAAAATAATCAGCCCTTGTATAAAGGCCAGTTTCCACACCACAGTGGCCGGTTTCCACACCACAGAAATTCTTCGTAAGCAAAACATCTTGTATTCTGGGAACGTGCTCTCATTCGAATGCTCTTTCTTGGGAAGGGGGTTTTTAACCTGAGAAAACTTTGCAGCATATTTCCCCCATAGCCTAAATTTTTAGAGGGGAAAAAACGCATGAATTTCGGTAATACAGCATAACGGCTATGATGTAATATTTATTGGATGATTTCAAGATGGTGTTGATAGCTACGTGAAGCACGGCTTCTGTTAATTTACCGCACTACGCCATTGTAATGGCAAAAGGAATGAAAGTGTTATAATAATGTTTTTATTTTACTATTTCATTATTTGAATTATATCAAGTGGGTATTATTTAAGTACAAAGTATGAACAAAAAATGTAGAAATCCTTATGCTCTTGTACAATATTTGCGATGTTGTTTTTCATAGTACGCGATCCCGTAACTAATGTATTCTAGCTACGGTTTTTATCCCGCGGTTAGACATTTCTTCATGGCGAAGCCTGTATGTGCGCGATTAAAAGCGTGTCTTAACTAAAGCTCTAGGAGCATTGTGTAGCAAGTGCTAGTGCGGTTGCGTGCCTCATAATGAGAAGACTGAGTTATAGCTAAATCACAAATATTTCGAGAGCTAAACATTAAAACACACAAATTTTGTGATTATCTAAGGAAAAAGGAAATATGATTATGGGAAAAGATGGATCGTTAACGACATTTGAATATTGCGTAAACGACACGGTAACGATAACGATCGTTTCCACCAAATTTCCATGACTGATTCACTTTCTAAAATAAAAGCTGATTGAGTATTATGTATGAGGTTTCCAAGTGTCAACTATCTATCCAGATCTTTCAATTTCCTTTGATTGGAATGCTTTAGGCCACCCTGAAAAATTGTTTTGGCTAGCATCATTTTGGTTGTAGAAAGTGAGTTTTGTCGATGGGTTGGGATTAAAAAATAAATTGAAAAAATCAAAATATATATACAGAAGAAAATATGGTGGATATAACATACATGAACTGTTCAAAATATGTTCAAATAGAATTTATAATGTATGTGGAAAATCCAAAAGACTATCAGAGTTGAAGTTTTTTAATTTCTTTTGATCAGACTACTTTACTGTACCATTGCCGTGCATGTGCACCATTTTTACTAAAATGCAGTAAACAATCAAAAGTCCACCCAATTTGATCAAACTAGTTGGTCAGTCCAGAGATTCCTCAAGATAAAAAGAAAGAAATATATACAAAGCTGCTACATTCCTTAATACTTTACAAATACTTTGAAATTAAGATAATTCCAAGACATGGCTAACACAAGTGTTCCAGACATGATACATTTTGTTTAGTGTCTCGCGTTTTTACGGTTTGTGATTTCTCCATCGAATTGACTCGTTTCACAAGACTACCATCTCTAAAGTAATTGGAATCAAATCCAAAGACTTTCATAAACTAACATTTCAACAAATTCATCACAAAATCGTTTTCAATCAGTATGAACAATCTAAATTCGAAACTGTTTACTTCTACCTGTTTTTCAGTGAATCCATTATTATATTCTATGACTTCAATATTATCCTCATTTTTTTCTAGAGTAAATTGTTCTTTTTACTTCAAAATTGGTGCTTGTCGTCATGGTGACAAATGCTCTCGATTGCACAACAAACCAACATTTAGTCAAGTGAGTTTTGATGATTCCTTATCTTTCCTATTTCAATATTAGGAAATTACTAACATACGTTGTAATGTTTTCATCTATAGACAATCCTACTTCAAAATATGTACCAAAACCCTCAAAATCAAGCAACAGTTCAAGATGGATCCACCGCAGGTACACGCAAAGATCTGTTACAAAAAAACATTAATAGACAGAAATTTCCTTTAAAATGGAAGAAGATGGTTATATTGTTATATTTTATGAGAAGGGAAGATGGAAATGGATTGATTCCAATTGTGCTCTGTTTTGTTTTAGCCAACATAATGAGTGACGTGGAAGCACAAGAACACTACGACAACTTTTTTGAGGATGTTTTTCTAGAGCTAGAGGAAAAGGTTATTTCATTTTTGTGTAAACTTTTTGAGTTGAGTAGAATTAATTTTATGTAAATCATTGTTATTTCATTTAGTATGGTGAAATCGAGGAGATGAACGTTTGTGATAATCTTGGCGATCATCTGGTTGGGAACGTATATGTGAAGTTTAAGTATGAAGAAGATGCTGAAAAATCTGTTAATGATGTCAACAATCGATGGTACAATGGTAAGTGTATAATTTAATGTTTTAATAATCTCACCATCAAGTCATTTACTTTTTTTTATAGAAACTCACCCCTCCCATGTCGACTTTCTATTCTGACTCTCTCAAAGACACAAAACGTTGTGAGCACAAAAAGTCACGACTTTTACTAAAATAGTCTCAAGCAACCCAAACTAAAAGTTGCATACATTAAAAGTCCTGAGACAATATTTTGAGAAAATTGTCTGTATGCATAAAATCCTGTAAAATACATGAAATAAAACAATGTTGAAACATTTTCCTCTAAGAACATCATTCTCAATAAGAACGCACCCTCTTTCAGCTTTTTGTTGATCATTTATGGGCTGAAACAAGGCGAAAAAAAGCAACTACAGGATGACTAGCAATTTTTACGAAGGGCAATGTTATCAGGGTTCACCTTTCCAGAAATGAGAAAACGTAGATGGAGACTTGCAAATATTTTTTGTGAAAATATTTAAAAGTTGCAAACACAAAAAGTCACGAATTCTAAAACAGAATAATGTTGTGTACACAAATTGTCACAAAAGTCATGATAATTT
Source organism: Turritopsis dohrnii (assembly GCA_027922465.2). Classification (NCBI taxonomy): domain Eukaryota; kingdom Metazoa; phylum Cnidaria; class Hydrozoa; order Anthoathecata; family Oceaniidae; genus Turritopsis; species Turritopsis dohrnii. The sequence goes on along the minus strand of BQMF02000242.1, from coordinate 157,660 downwards.
GCTCACAACAATGTGCTACGAACTTTTTTTGTTTGCGGCTTTTCGTGACTTTAAGGTGACCAATAGGCACTTCGAGGGAGGGGTTACTTTCACACTCCAGTTGACAATCATTTCAATTTTGGCACTAATTTTTTACTTACCCCACAGCCAGAACTATTTACCCCGAAACATCCAAAGACTTCATGAGGTAATGAGCTGGTAGCAGTACCACAAAGGAGTTTCCATTTGTCCAGAGGAGGTCTCCAACCTGGAACCTCTGGTGTGACAGTCGAACATGTTATCCCAATGCCTCTGATAATCACTGATTGTTTGAGATCTGTTTGAGATGATTGGCAATACCGAGTTATTTTTTGTCATTAGCAATTCCTGTCCTGTTTATATTGTCTTCATTTGTTTGCTTGAGAGATGTTAAACCCCTAAACGTTTCGTTCTATACATATCCAGAAGTCTAACACATGATGACATTTTTGTTATCCAGGTCAGCCTATCTATGCAGAGTTGTCACCTGTCACAGACTTCAGGTATACTTTTCTTATCAATATCAACCAACTGCTCGTGCGTCATATATGATGATGTTGCTTCTAACTGGTGTTTTTCTCTAGGGAGTCCTGTTGCAGGCAGTATGAAATGGGGTAAGTGGGATAATGCAGGAATGAAGTGAAATGTTTTGTTCCTATATCGTTCCTCATGTCTGTATTCTTCCTTAAATTGACAGGGAGTGCACTCGTGGAGGATTTTGCAACTTCATGCATCTTAAACCCATTTCAAGGGAACTAAGGCGAGTTGTTAATGTTCTTATGTCAGAGCTGTTATACTTTCCTATGTCTTTTTTATCGTTTTTTATGAATAATTCAGAAGAAATATTTAATTTTAGGCGGCGGTTGTATGGGCGAAGACGCGGGGGAGCTGGTGTTGGCGGTGGCGCATCTTCGGGACCTTTAGTTCGAAGAGGAAGGTAACAACATCATTTCTTTTGTGAACGCCAAAATGTTGTGGTAGTTTCCTAGCAATACAATCCACTCATTTCAGTTGTCAAGCTACCAGCCTCACTTCTATCCAGCCTCGCTTCGTCTTAATGCATTATGTTGTTCCACTTTTATTACTTGTATAAAGTATACGAGGCAAATGTGGTATTACTCATCGCATTATCACATCAAAAAGAGTTGGGCAGGACAGCCTCTACTACCGACTTAAAATTCAACGAACAGTTCGTTGGTGTAATGTTTTAATGACGTGTAGACTTTATCGTTCATATCGTCGTTATCTTTAGATCTCGCTCTGCTTCTCCGTCACCACCACGTCGAAGGTCTAGATCAAGATCGCCAAGACGTCGAAGAAGATCGAGAAGTCGTAGTCGATAATACGTGATGTCGTATTTGCTGTGTTGGTCGTATTTCGGATTTGAGGGACAGAATGCTTTTAACACGTATATAACTTGTGTAAATAGAGACCTGGTAACTAGTTAGGTACATCTGTACAACCTAGTTTTTTTTCTGGCGGAAGATATGATTGATTGTGATCTTGAGCAAGCTGTAGTAGTTTTATTTCATCACTGCTGAAGTGACAGAACGGCCTTGGGTAAAACATTCATCGTTGATTTCAGAGTTGTGAGACTCTGTAAACATGGTTATATAGTTCGTCTAACAATTTGAAAGCATCAAAACTTCATGGTGAAAACCTTGTAAAATTTGTTTGGGTTAGTGGGGGTTAGGTTCATTTAAGCAGCTTTAACCAAGACGTTCGATGTTTTCAAATTGTTAGATGAACACACTTTGTTCATGATCTAATCAACAGGACCCGTCGTCATGACGATCTTTAAATTACAATGGATGTCTTATTTCCACCAACAGTGAATTTCTTGTTGATAGTTGCCATTGCGTTATCTAATTAATTGGATTCAATAAATTTGATCATCCAATTTGTTGAATTGGATTGGGGTGTGGGGCGAGGTGAACCCAGCCAACAATCAGGGTTTTGGGGGCCAAAGTCCCAACTTAATAGCTTAAGTGTGTTAAATCTGAAATTAATAATGTACAGTCCTTTCAAACAAATATCAGGGAAACTATACTCAATCTGAGTAACTGTGGCAACGATTATTCTTAGTGACTTGATACATTACGGGGAGAAAGTAAGTCCCCGAGAAAAGGACTGACATGCGAATTCGCGAAAGTTTATTCCACGCGAAATGACCTAGGAAGCCGATTCGCGAAAGTTAAATTGAAGAAAATACCCTCAATAAATAAATAAATAAATTCATGTTTTCGCTTATAAATATCTACTTTGGTTTATCGTTGATTCGTTGGTGCTCCTCAATTGACATATTTGTATGTCAGCAATTTCTATGTTAGCAATTTCTTCTGGAACATTGTGATGTCACGTTGCCATGGAGATCAAGTTATAAATAAAAACTTTAAATGGCAACTGAACGTGGACGACAACGCGAGCAAAAGAACAAAAAAAACGAGATGACTTTCAAATATAAGTTTGAAGAACTTGTTTTTATTGGAGAAATTATTCACTTGATAAACTTATTGCAACAGGAAAGTTATCAGGTTACTTTAAAATCTATATAACAGACAAAAACTTATCTTTATAATCGAACCTTCGTTGTCAGAGCACGACTTCAAAACATAACTTTTCACGTTGAGGATAAAACGTGCAAATACGTTAATGATGTATAAAAAATGTACAGCGTGTTTCATAATGTTGGAAATTTAAAGTTGTTTTTTAAAATGAATATACCGAATTTAAAAATAATTTTTACATCAATGGAAAGCCATTTTTAAGCTCTTTCGGATAGTATATTTTTATAGAAAATGAAAAAGTGGGTTTTGAAAAAGTAAGGAAAATGTCTTGGAAAAATGTAATTAAATTTTTAATGGTCGATTAAGATGTGAATGAAAAGAAGATTTTTTGAAACAATGACAGCAATATGGAAAACAATAAACAAATTTAAGCTGTGTGTTCACGAAAACAAATATAAAATTAATAAAAAATTTGAATGGATTCAGTGTTTTGCAACAATAAGCACGATGTAATTAAACTACGTGTTAATCGACCATTAAAGATTTAATTACATTTTTCCAAGACATTTTCCTTATTTTTTCAAAAACCACTTTTTCATTTTTCACAAAAACATACTATCCGAAAGAACTTGAAAATGGCTTTCCAACGGTGTAAAAATTATTTTGAAATTCGGTATATTCATTTAAAAACAGCTTTATAATTTCCATTTCCAACATTACGGAAACACACTGTATATAAAATTTTCCCAATGGCCTCATAAGTAGTAGACTTTCTTTCTAAACAAGTTCCACATCGAAAACGAAGCATTTGTTTCAGCAACGTCGCCGTCTTCGTTACCGTTGCGATTGCTAAAGCCGCCTAATATCTCGAGAAGGAAACATGACGTTTTCAAAATTCAAAAACAGACGGTTTTTTTGACTCTTTCAAATGGTACATCAATTTTGTTTAGTTTCCCTTTAATGGAATCTGCTTGTATGTACAGTGTGTTTCATAATGTCGGAAACGGAAATTTTAAAACTGTTTTTGTAAACGAATATACCGAATTTTAAAATAAATTTTACATCGATGGTAGGCCACTTTCAAGTTCTTTCAGCTAGTATATTTTTGTGAAAAATGAAAAAGTGTCTTGGAAAAATGTAATTAAATTTTTAATGGTCGATTAAGATGTGAATGAAAAGAAAAGATTTTTTGAAACAATGACAGTAATTTGAAAAACAATAAACAAATTTAAGCTGTGTGTTCGCGAAAAACGTTTAACTTTTATGTTTCAAAATATCAATTTGGGGGTCTCAGCGCAAACATAAAATTAATAAAAAATTTGAATGCATTCAGTGTTTTGAAACAATAAGCACGATGTAATTAAACTACGTGTTAATCGACCATTAAAAATTTAATTAAATTTTTCCAAGATATTTTCCTTATTTTTTCAAAAACCACTTTTTCATTTTTCACAAAAACATACTATCCGAAAGAACTTGAAAATGGCTTTCCAACGGCGTAAAAATTATTTTGAAATTCGGTATATTCATTTAAAAAAACAGCTTTAAAATTTCCATTTCCAACATTACGAAACACACTGTATAAGCATTTAACAGACTGAACGACATTAATGTCCAGAGGATCAGAACGGCTTACAAACATTAATCATGAAGTTAAAACTGCTTTCTACCTGTGGACCATGAAAACATTGACAGAGCCAACTTGGAAAGTGATACAAATACACTTAATTTTGATACAACACTCCATCAAGTCTCCACTTAATAACTGACACATCACTTAAGATACTCCCATGCACCAAACACCACCATTCAACAGAAAATTCTTTAAAAATTCTCAAGTGTTGGGAACGAATTTGCTTTGCTGGCCGTACAAACTTACTACCAGCCTATCTGATAAAAAAAGACGTATTTCCGCGCAAACTTCTCATGCCTGATCTGATAGTACAGTCTCCCCTCCTCGGAGCTTCAATTTCAAATAATAAGACTCACATAAGGTGTGCAGTAACGTTTCTGTTTCATTTTAGGATTTCTTTACATTTCGTCAATAATGCTGAAAGTGTTCCGCGAAACACATAAGGATATCAGGACACAGGCCAGCTGTTTTACCACTTTCATTTCGAACATAAACATTATATTAAAGATTCAAAACCTTTCAAACAAAAAGTCATATGAGAGGGAAATTAGGCATTCCAGTTAGTGTTGAGGGTTATTGAAGGCTTTACTACATAACCACCCTCTAGTAATACCCACATCTGAAGGCTTACGCCCATGGAAAACCATTCCTAACTGCTCACAATTTTACAGCGGAACTAGACGGAATCTGTATATTAGCAACTTTCGGTATTCTTGCTCGTACATCTCGCAGTACTTCATCTGCGCCTAGTTTTTTGAAAGCATAAGCTAAGTCTTCACCAAGCTTTTGCGCTTTCTCCAGTTCACCTTTGTATGCACTCTTGACAATAACACCGGAATCCGACTGTACAAACGATTTTTCATCTTCATCGGTAGCTTCAGGCAAATCGGTTTTAATATCCGTCGATAAAGTTTCTTCCAGGCATATAGTTCCGTTTTCGTTCAAAACTATACCGTGTAATGATAACTAGAACGTAAAGGGAGGCGTATCAATAGTTACCAGAATGTAACAGGAGACGTATCAATAGTTACTAGAATATAAGAGGAGGAGTATCAATAGTTTCAACTTTTATCGAAAGTATAATAAATGTAAAGTGAGATTATCCACCTTGCCATCATCAAACTTTGAATAACAACCAATGGGTGTGCTACAACCGCCATTCTATAAAATATAACAATTAAAATACATTTTAAATAAAACTTTTGGGTTTCTTTTAAAAAAGCACTACCAACAAACATTTATTCACAAGTGTAAAAACTGTCTGCTCTGAACTGAACTTACCAGAGTTTTCATAAAAGCTCTTTCAGCAACACACGTAAGGAGCGTGGGAACGTGACTTAATTCTGTCAATAATGAAGTCATTAGTTTGTCGTCAGATCGTATTTCGACAGCCATTGCACCCTACAATAAAATCAGGACCAGAAATGAACATATGAAGATTTGCAGACTACACTTCAGTTCTAAAAGCTTCCCACATACCTGTCCAATAGCATATAAACATTCTTCTTCGGTGAGGACCTGAATAAATAAATAAATAAATAAATAAAAAACAAATAGATAAAATATCTTGGCCTCTGTCTTCCTTTCCATTGGTTGGGTAGAGACGTACTTGGCCTATCTTTTCTGACCAGCCCATCCGATCAACACCGGCTTTTGCCAGGACGATAGCATCATATTTGTTTTCTTCTTCCAACTTTCTCAGCCTCGTGTTCAGGTTACCTCTCTGTTAGTTTTTGAAGTTAAGGAAAAATTTTTTTAGGAAGCTCTGAGAAGATCTGGAAATCCTTTCGAAACTTTTTTTTAAAGGAATTGTCGAGAAACAATCTTCGTGAAGTGGAAAGTTTTTTCAATAACGTTATTGTATTGTTAAGTTCCTTCTGCTTATACCTCGATTAGCATGTTCGTAAGTTACTGGGGCGTAATGAAAAGATACAACACTTTCAAATTCCAAGTGATTATACTTTCGTTTGAGTTGCGCAACACGTCGTAACGAACTTGTACCAATGATACTAAAAATCAATCAATCAATCAATAAACAAACAAAACTCTTCAGGATAAAAAGCAATGACAGAATCTCCAATCCACATCTTAAAAGTCTGAAATCACTAGGGAACGAAGGGCGCACCTTTTTGGCGGTAAATCAGCCAGCTTTTTTCCGCCATGTTTCGAATGAAATATAACACAATCGTGTGGATCATCTCGCCTGAGAAGAAATAAATAAACAGTGAACAGGAGTGGTCATACTAACCAGCAGAAATTCAACGAAAATAAAAGAGTTGTACTTATAAATGGTGCTTAAAGCCAGACCATCTGGCATTGTGGTTGGTAAATCTTTTAAAGAGTGAACAAGAAAATCGACTCTAGAAGAAGAACATTCAAATTACACACGATTTATCATGTCTTCTTCAAAAACCCTTGATGTTCTGTTCGGTTAATTTGATAGCAGTTCTCAAAATACACCTTTCATAATCATTAACATAAATAAAAATAATTAAGTAAAATTGAGAAATAAGTCAGGGGGCAATACAGAATAAACTTTTGGGCGTCGGTATTATTTACATTATTTTTGCATTATTTGGTAGGTTGTGGATTTTCTGACATAACAATAACATTGATATGTTACTGCTGTTTTGTTGTTATGCTGTTTTGTGATGAGTTATTTGCAAGCGAACATTTATTTTTGGGCGCCGATTTTTTACGCCTAAAAGCGGATATCGATGTCAAAATCAATCTGTGTTACCCCTTGTAAGTACACTAAAAAACAACAACTTTAAAACTTCCATTCACTAACAGGACACAATCACATCCAAACATCTGAAGATTACATCCTACTCGTGCATCTTTCGTAACAACCACAAAACAATGTGATCGTGGTGAGCAAAATATTAACTTATTAAGACGAAAAAACATTTTTGAACATCAAAAAGAATCCCACAAACCTGTTATCTCGAAGAGCAATTTCTAAGTCTTTTGTAAATAGGCTCTTTTCACCAATCTAAAGGTTTCAACAACCCGAAATCAAACACTAACAAAACAACAGGGATGTGTCTTAGTAGCAAGAATAAACGTACAAATGATAATGCAGGGAAGAAAAATAACAAACCTTTGGTAAAGGTAGGTCCAAAATTTTATCACCAAGTGTTTCCATGGTTTCTGAAAAAAAAAATCAAATGTTCACACCGGAACTGTTTAAAACGACAAATAACTAACAAAGAGAAGCAAAACTTTTTCAAAACAAATAATGTTAATATCAAACTGAACAAGCATTGGTAGATTTTGAAGTAAAGTGTAATCCTACCCATTTTGATTTTCAGGTTTGGATGGTTTTCCTGAAGGTGTTTCATGATGTTCTTTGTTTGAACAATCGCAAGCTACAAATATGTAAGTGCAAAAACATGAAATAACAAAAAAAAAGTTGAAAAAGTTTTTTGAAGACATTTTCTGCAAATTGACTTTTGCATCTCGGTATCTTTTAAAAACAAATTCTTAAAACTTTTTCTTACCTGACTTTTTCGTGATCCGACAGTAATTTCTGGCAGATACTCATCTTCAACACGATGTCTTTTAGCTGGAACATTTACATCAGATGCTTTTCTTTTCAGCGACAAATCCATTTAGTATCAATATTTTTGTAGTTATTTTGATTTTTTATAGTTTATTGGCAACAGCCAGACCTAACCTAAGTACCAAAAGTATATACAGAACTTTTTGTTAATTTTTGTTTCCATTTCCAAAATTTATTGTTTGCTTTACAAAGTTAAATAACCAAAGTAGCTGGTATCATTTATAAAGTACACATAGAATTTACACACATAGAATGACCTACATAGAAACACCTTAAACATACCTGCCATGAAGATCTCATTACAATGTCAAGTCACAAAAACATGATCAAATTCAAAATGTTTTTGTATTTTTACAGAAAAATTTAAATAGAAAAAAAACAGGAAGAAATGTTTTGATCGAAAGATTGATTATCAGGTAGAATCATCTATTACTTTGAACTAAAAATCGTTTGCATTGACTTTCAGAATTCCTAATATTCTTATAAAATTCTCTACAATTCTTACTAAAAATATTTTCTCCCACGTACAAAAAAGTACATCCATCCCACAATGTTTTGTCCTTTTATAAAACAGATAATCAGCACAATAGCCATAAACATAGATCCAATATCCTAATTATATTTAAATCAATGTGCTAGCAGCTTACCGAAACTAATTAGTTTTGGTATGATACGAAAGCATGATGATGGTGCTTTTAAGAGTCAAAACTGATGAGTCACAGTGAACAAGAAACAAATTCTGAAACTGTTTGAATAAAGGAAGTAAAGATCATTTTAAGAAAAGTTTGGATATCATTAAAAATCCAAATCAGTTTCAAAACCAATTATGTCATAACAAAAAATGAAGCTTAAAAATATAAAAGCAAAATATATTTTTCTATATCATATCAATGAAGCTTAAAATATCAAAATTTAGAAGACATGAATTTTTCTATATCATCAATTGTTAAGAAATAGTTCTGAAATGTTATACTAAAACCATATTTCACAAAAATTCTATTATGATACACCTACAAGAAACAAGCAACTCAAAAGTAAATCATCAAAACATGAGGTATTTTCTGTAGAAACTAAAAAACACATCACAACAATTCCAATTTAAAAAGGCAATGTGTGATCCAATCTTTCATGAATGAGAAAATAATATAAAGGTGACAATATACTTTGAAAATCTGTGGTCATTTAAATTTTTAAAGTAATACAACATGAAAATGTAACAACAACTTGAAACCTTAAGTTACTTAAATAACTTTTGAAAATAGATTAATGTTCTTAAGAAAAAATTTAACAATATATACACTCACGGAAAATTATGTAATAATTATGCAAGTTAAAAAATTTCTAATTGCTTTTTTTATGCAAGTTGCGTCATTTGTAATTGATACTGAATTAAACAATTATCTGCGATCACCTGCAAGAACTAAATGTCTATGTGAACTGTAAAGTTTAAAATTCTACCTTATTGGTATAAAATTTGGCACGTATAAATTTGCGACAAATTTTATACTATTATTACGCGCAAAATAAATACACGCGAAATTGTGATTTTTTTTTGTCTTAAATCATACATCTTTCTTTCTCAGAGTTGAAAAAAATATTTACAAAAGCGATGATAAACGAAGATGATAGAAACATTTTTGACCTTTTTGAATAAATAGTATAATATTTAGTTGTTCATTTTGACTTTGCTAATATCAAGAAAGAGTTGGCATAATGCTAACAAAAATTCTAACTTTCTTGCCATGCGCCAAAATTTATACCATTATTACGTGCAAATGGTATGTGCACAAAAATTAGTTTCTTCCTTTAAAGTATTTTGTATCTTAACATACAAATAATACGTAGCAACTGTACGTAAATAACCAAGAAGTGTATAAAGAGACAAAAGAACTATTCTTCAACTTCATGATGCTACCATTATTATTTGAAGCCATTATAAACAAGACAACAAGACAATTAAAATAAATATTTATGGTGTCCCATGTTGTGGTAGGCGTACAAATATTGATAAAAGTACTGTACACCTAGCATCACACATACACAAAAACAAGTAACTTTCTATACATGAGCGTACAAAAAAGTGAACGACAGACATACACAGCTAAAAGTAGATGCACAAACGAGTCTACATACACCAACTTGGCAAGCACTGCTTACAAAGTAACTTATGATGTCAAACAAAATGGAAATAACAGTAAGGTCATGTAACTAGGGTAGTTTTCTCCAAAATTAGTTTTAAAAGGAGGAACATTTATAATTGATGAGTCAGATTAAATGTCATAAGAATAACTCAAAGTTTTATGTTTTCTTTTGTAGTACTTTCTGATATTTCAAAACATTACTTTATTTCAAAAAAATCTTACGAAAGCGTGAACAAACCAAGATTTTGTTTCGAAAATAAAGAACTCACTGCACATCTGTGACTTTTTATTTTCCTAATCTTCTACTAAGTTCGAGTTATTATACAAAAAAACTGTTCTGCATTTGATCGGCAAAATAAAAAAAAAAAACATTCTACAATGGAGTTCACTTGAGGCTTCACTCTGCTGCAAATGCAACCTATTGTGGAGTGTTTTCTCATATTTTTTCAAACAAATGTAGAACATCCTTTTTGCAGAAAATGCTTCACCGACCGGTTATCAACGTCAAAATCAGTCAGGTATTAGCCCATGTATACAGAGGGGAAATGGTACATGAAGGGTGGCAGCGAAATAGAAACAATAAACATATCAGTAATGGTGACACACAAGGTTTAAGGTCCACAAGTATGAAATAAAAAAAAGAAATGTCTCACAGTAAACCTCATAACAAGGAGAAAAGCTAGAAAATGAGGCTCAGATGGGTTAGGGTTAGGGATAGAACAGATGTAAAAATAATTACCAACAGTCATAGTGATTAGCAATGTCACCCATGCTATCATCATCATTTACAGTAACAAATAAAAGGTTTTAAAAATGCAGCTAAGAGAATAATAAGCAAGCACTGGGAAAACAACAAAGGAATATACCATGATCTGAAATCCAAGGATATTATAGCTCAGATAAACAATATAGAGAGTGAAACTGGGAAAGCGAATAATTAAAAATAACAACAAAAAAAAATTTTTTGAGAATTGGGTATGTGATTCTTGTGCACAAGTCAAGAGCAAACACAATTTTTCGTCTCAGATCAGAGGTGGTTGTAAATTCCACAATCATATTGATTGGTATTTCAAGTTCTGTAAGATGAACACACTTTCTGTTTAACATTCTGTTATTGTATTTTTCATCACTTTTTGACCACGCCACGTCCACAAGTGATTTTAAGGGTTTTCCCATTATCATCTAGCACAAAACTGTTAGTTACCTCTATGATGATGATAATTTTTGAGAAGCAGGACATCCACATCACTGAAAATTGTTCCAATAGAAAATTGATTCCATTGGAAAAGACTTTGAAAAGGACCACAAAAAAACGTCAGAAAAATGCTCTTATCTTCACAATAATCGATTATAGAAGCTATACTACTACCATACATTCCAACCCTCCTGGTATGACCGGGATACTCCTGATCTCAAGATGACAATCCCGATCTCCCGATGAGCCAGATGATCTCCCAATATCAGGATACAAAAAGGCCACATTTTTTCAAAATGTGCTAATTTTAATGACAAGCTCGCAGTTCAACATTCCACATATATATAGTGTTGTAAACAAAGCGGCAAGCAAGCGCCTGTACAAATTGCTTGTTGTAGCTTGTCGGTGCCGGCATAATGGTAAAAGATAGCATGTAAACTAACCTCGTTTCTAGGGTCCTTTAATGTTTTCCAATGCAAAATGATAAAAAAAATAAATTAAAAAGCATACAAAAGCAAAATTGAAAGAAAAATATTGGAGAATTTGGAAAAGATTCGAAACAGTGTTCCGCTTTGCATTGAAAATGAAAATAAATTTCAGGCTTGCATGTGGGTACCCTGACTAGAAGTTCAATGGAAATGGTTTAGGCGACAGTGCTCATCACTGACTAAAGTCTGTCTCAATATAATTGGCAGTGGAAACAAATTACTTCATAACTTTTGATAGCCACTTCCGATTCCAAACATTTTTTTTGCATGTTTTAGATAATCAAAAGCACTATATTTGAATATATTTTTGGTTGAAAAATTCGCGATTTTTAGCGGTTAAATTTGCGATTTAAAAAATAAAGCTTTTTTTCTACTTAAGCTATAACTTTCATTTCTGCACCAGTGGTAACCCTGCTTTAGGCAAAGTTATAAAGTTTGAGGGCAAACTGATGGGTCGTTCAGAAGATATGGGACCCGAAGTACCCCTCAGTAGCGATTTCAGTCACACAGATCTTGAAAGCGTTTTTGTTGAACACAATAAGATATCTTTTAAACACAAAGCTATGAAACCTTGTTTATAGCAGTAAACTTTGATTATTCCCAAAACACAAGTAACAGTTTCCCAGAAGATAATTAAAAAGATCGTTGAATGTGATGTGTTTAAAAAATTGTTCCACCATCATTGCCCCCGTTTTTCGTTGAAAGTTGGAGATTTGATGCTTCGCATAAAATCGCTACTGAGGGGTACTTGGGGTCCCATATCTTCCGAACGACCCATCGGTTTGCACTCAAACTTTATAACTGTCTTTGCCCAAGGCAGGGCTACCACTGCTGTGCAGAAATGAAAGTTATAGCTTATTAGGAAAAAAGCTTTATTTTTAAAATCGCAAATTTAACCGCTGAAAATCGCGAATTTTTCAACCAAAAATATATTCAAATATAGTGCTTTTGATTATCTAAAACATGCAAAAAAAATGTTTGGAATCAGAAGTGGCTATCAAAAGTTACGAGGTAATTTGTTTCCACTGCCAATTAATTATTGAGACAGACTTTAGTTTAAATCTCAAAATTATTCTTCAAGATGGCACTTTCCAGCGTTCTAAACAAAGATAAAAACCTAAAATTCCCACCTCCACCCCAACCATGGTTGGCCCTCAGCAAAACTCCCGATATCAGAGTATAGTCAGTATCAAAATATTCAAGAAAAAAAAAACAAAAACGACATGTTAATACAACGTTTCGGATGCTTCAAGCATCCATTTTCAAGTAATCAAAAGTCTTTACAAGAATGGGTTTTTTTATAAAATATGGCTAAATAGCTAATATAAAAAATTCACACTACGTCAAATAAATACAATGGAGCTGATTTAATGGCTCTATTCAAAGGGGGATTATCTTTCATTATGAATAAGCTCTCTTTGATCTCGAGTTGATATCTATTATCCCCAGATGCCAAAATGTCGAAATCTTTAAAGGAAGCATGATGACGGCATTCTTTGAGGTGGTCACTAATGGCAGAAGGTTTGGGTTTAATTGACTCACCTGTAAGTGCTGAAATTCCCGTGTGTTCACTTATGCGAACATGGAGATGTCTGTTGGTCTGGCCATAATAGGAGGCGTTGCAGCCCCCACACTTGTAACGATATACAACTCCAGAACGTAAGGAATCGGGAATTCGGTCTTTGAATCTAAACAGACTAGATATACGTGTTTTTATTTTAAACACGACGAAGATGTCACTTAACTGTTGTGACATCTTCGTCGTGTTTAAAATAAAAACACGTATATCTAGTCTGTTTAGATTCAAAGACCGAATTCCCGATTCCTTACGTTCTGGAGTTGTATATCGTTACAAGTGTGGGGGCTGCAACGCCTCCTATTATGGCCAGACCAACAGACATCTCCATGTTCGCATAAGTGAACACACGGGAATTTCAGCACTTACAGGTGAGTCAATTAAACCCAAACCTTCTGCCATTAGTGACCACCTCAAAGAATGCCGTCATCATGCTTCCTTTAAAGATTTCGACATTTTGGCATCTGGGGATAATAGATATCAACTCGAGATCAAAGAGAGCTTATTCATAATGAAAGATAATCCCCCTTTGAATAGAGCCATTAAATCAGCTCCATTGTATTTATTTGACGTAGTGTGAATTTTTTATATTAGCTATTTAGCCATATTTTATAAAAAAACCCATTCTTGTAAAGACTTTTGATTACTTGAAAATGGATGCTTGAAGCATCCGAAACGTTGTATTAACATGTCGTTTTTGTTTTTTTTTTTCCCGATATCAGATTCTCTATTATAGGGTTGGAATGTCTTTGCTCTGACTCCCCCTGCTCGAACGCTTATTTATTCTCCATGCATCATGCATGTGTTTTCTGATGACGGTCATACAATGAGAACACCTGTCTGTTAGTAAGGCCACACTCTTTGGATTGAATGAGCATATAGTTTTCAGTCAATGAAGTTAAAGATAAATCCACGCGTGTCCTGCACATTATTGGTCGCGGTGTCTTTTTCGAGGTTTTTTTTCACCAGTCAACACAGCACAGAACGACATTTTTATTACGTAATGGTCTGATTTGGGCCCATGACGTGGAACGACAACGAAACATTAACATTAATATCATAACTGACAACAAACATAGATTTACCATTAGCATTATGTAGACATAATGATGAGATTGTATGAGAGAGTGAAGCTAAGTATCGCAAAATGTATCTGAATCACTTTCAGTGCCTTGTAGTTATCTCGGGTTCAGGTATTCTTTTTATCACAAAACATTCAAGAGAGTAGCAACCGAAAACCGGGTGTCCAGACTCTTTAAACTTTCCTTCTGTGCGCGGTCTGGTCATATTGAAGGGTGGTGTTGTAGTCAAATGGCTTGTCTGAAGTTTTTTCTAAAGCTCTCTAAAGGTCATTTTGATTTTTTAATTTGTCCGAATTTGTTGGTGTTTGATCTGTGAATCGAACTTTCTCATTTTGGAAAACTGATTATGACTACTGAGTTTTGCTTTCTGAACACTTTGACATTTCTCACCACCTATGTATATGTATATGTTTTATTTTTAGAGATAATTTCTATATATCAAATAAAATCACAATGTGATAAGTTTATTATATTATTTGGAATTCACTAATAAATTATCCTCAGATTTAAACCAAGTTATTTAACAATGAAAGAATACAAAGTTGTTGTGTTGGGATCTGGTGGTGTTGGCAAAAGTGCACTTACTGTCCAGTTTGTGTCGAATCAGTTTCTTGAGAAGTATGACCCAACCATTGAAGATTTTTATAGGAAAGAAATAGAAGTTGATAGTTCGCCATCCATTTTAGAAATTTTAGATACTGCTGGTACAGAACAGTTTGCCTCAATGCGGGATTTATATATAAAAAATGGACAAGGATTTTTGCTAGTGTATTCCATTACGAACCGGCAAACATTACAAGATGTGCAACCAATGCGTGATCAAATTGTTCGCCTAAAGGGTCAAGAAAGTGTACCAATGATCTTAGTTGGCAATAAGCGTGATATATATGATGAACGAGAGGTTTCCCCTGAAGATGGGGAAGCTGTTGCTGATAGGTGGCGATGTCCGTTTTTTGAAACATCGGCAAAAACTCGCTATAATGTCAATGATGTATTTGCAGAAATTGTTCGACGTATCAATATAGTCAACCAGAAACAAAAGAAGAAAAAGTGTTGCAATATTTTGTAGACATAACAGCTCAGTTGATAACATTGCTTTGGTATTGGTGTCGATGATATTAAGAAAGGTGACAAGTGATACTCACATGGCAAGGAGACCTTAACATAAGTTAATAAGAGGTCTTTGTTTATGTTGTTTGATTTCCCAACTTTTAACACTGATTAGCACTATTAAAGCTAAAAATTGGAACCTTTAGTATTATTGTAAAGTCTTCTTCTGAAAGATATCAACTCACATGTATTCTATCCCCCTAAAGGAACTCTTAATTAATTGTAGAAGATAATAACCAACTGATTTTTTTATACATTCTGTTTCCCCGTTTGTTTTTCTGATATTCACGAGACAAACTTTTGTTTTGATTTGATTTTCACCACATCGTTTTGTAAATCTAACAGTTTTTATAATCTTAATTCTTTTCTTTTATTTCAAGTTTTGCAAATGAAATAACGGATCAGTCAAAGTTAATCTATGTATTAATTTTTTTTCTATGAATGATATTTAAAAGACAGCTTTTGTTAACTGCTATCTTGTATATACATGCAAAAATATGCATGAATTTCATTTGATTTTAAGAAAAATATGGAAAAACATTACATAGTCTTTTCATCTGTTCAAAGTGATGAAAAGTATTACTTGTATATCATTATTATATCTTGATTTGCATCATTGAATAACCATTTTGAGCACATCCTTTCCTCACTCAATTTATTGTTGTGTTTTATATTTCTCGAACATGTAACAAAACTTTTATTCATCTTTTCTCAAAACAATGACTTCTGAACATGTTTTATAATAGCGCCTTTACAAATTTCCGCCCAAGACGTAAAATGAATTAAAGAAAGAAAAAATTTTATAATATGCCTCTCAGAAAATAAATGAAGCAGTGGCCATCAGCGGAAGATTCAGTTCTTTTCCCGCGTCATTTCCAGTAATTGCTAATACATTTTGTAATAGCGCCCTCGTAATCTCCAGATGATACCACTCAGCTATTCCCTGTTTTAAATCACAGGAGTCAGTATGGTCTCTGGTTGTATTGTTGGTTGTTCTTAAGGTTTGTATTGACAAGCAATCTTCAGCGGCCGTAAAAATTATGGAAAATATACAAAATTATTTCGGCATGGAAAACATCGCAAGCATAGGAGGTCGCACCAATTTCCGGTGAACATTCTATGCCATTTCGGAATTGCCTAACATGTTTCGAATTAAATTCATTTCAATCCTAATAAATCCCTACAAATAAAATTGGCAAATTACAGGTTGTGACTCATCATATGGTATGATCCCGTGTAAAATGCGGTGTCAGTAATTGAAGTACGGTTGTAGCTAAATTTCATAAGAACTAATCAATAGCTGAGAATTGCTACCTCGGGGCTGCATATATTTGTGTCATTCGAAAAGTAAAATGGCAGACTTTCTGTGCATCGATACCCATCCCACGGAAAGCCAATTTATTTAAAAGTTTCAAATAGCTTGTCGTTGATTATAATAGACACATATCGATATTTGATAAAAGCGAATATAGTTGCTCCCTAATTTTCTGAACTGAAGTAGATCGAAGGTAAAATATACGAAAGAGAAAGCATAAGATATTTGAATTTTCGACCTAATCCATCGCGTCTACTACTTCTCCAACCGGTAGCTTTGACGCATTTTTACTATCATTGGATCTTCTGGTACATCATAACTATAAACCTCATGGTGTTGACGCTTCAGATGTAGTTTTTAAGCTGGATGGCTAGTAAAACGGTATGCCACCCCATCATTTATCATAGCTTTTTTACTTTACTTTTTTGTGCGAGCTTCTCTCATAAAAATATTGTTTAGAAAGCAATGTTGCTTATTTTCTTGCAATGTAAACTCTCATTAGGGAAATTAATTTTGCAACTTTGAAATTACTCTTCTAATATTGAGCACAAATCAAGCAGTTTCTAGGTGCTATTTCCTTCATGCTCCCCTTAATGTATCTGCCATATTTTTTTTACTAGTTGGCTCTTCATCATGGAGATAAAAAATAACCCTTAATCCTAACCCTAACCCTGACCCTAAAATACAGACAGAGAGTGGGGGTGCGAAAAGGAAATAACGCCAGTTTCTGTTGGTCTAAGTGAAAATGTGTGCACATATATTTCAACTCCTGCTGTTTAGTGTTCAAGCAGTTAGGTACATATCTCTAAAATGGAAATAACTTCCATATGGGGAAAGAGTTTCCAGATAAGGAAAGTTCCAATACAAATACAATACAAATACAAATACAAATTCCAATATGGTGCTCATATTGACTTTCTTGCTCCATGTTTTTAGCACTATCAACGCAACGACAAAAGCGACCACGAGTTTGCAAAGCTTTAGTCTACCATTATGGTTCGGTTGTTTCCAAATCTCTGGAAATCCTATCAAAAAAAAGTCGTTCTTCGAATTTCTTCGGTAGATTTCTTTACACCTCCGGATAAAAGTTCACATATCTCCCAACTATTGTTTTAATCTTCGATTAAATGGTCGGTCTTCAGCGCGCAACTTCGGAAATGGAAAAACGTGTTTTTGATTTCCTTTTCTGGAAATAATCTCCTTATTTGAGCCTTAGTTTTTTTTCCTTATCTGGAAATTCTTTCCCCATATGGAAATTATTTCCGTTTTAGAGATATGTACCAGACTGTCAAGTTCCTAAGTGCACTTTAAATTATACTCTCATGAAGTAAAAGGCATTTGTTTTTATCTAAAAACATTTTAAACCAATCTTGAAGTGTATAGAGAGTATCTAATTTCCTTTGAAAGACACATTGAGCATATTCACAGGAAAATTAGTATAAATAACATTTTAGACTATATACACACAAAATTATTGCTTTATGATAAATATAACATCACTACGAAACTCAATTGTATTGTATATTTTTCTCTGTATACAATATACGCAATTTTATTTTATAAGCAACCCCCTTTATATATAAGCAACGGTACTCATTTGACAAATATTTTTAGGATATTTATTCCTTTTCATATGTTGTATATGTGATGTCACATGTATCAACAATTACTTTTCTTATCTGGTTGATGTTAAGCTATATGTACATTAGGTACGAAAATTTTCAGCGTAAAAGGTTTCAGCAGAGATACTTTCAGCATGCGAACTTTGGATTTCAGACAGAAAAACTTTCAGACAACTTTGCATTTGTTATTAGGGTGTAAAGACGGTGGGCTTGTAATACAAGGGTGATAGCTGGTGTTGGTTCAAATCCTGGCACTGTAGAATGTTAATTCAATATGAAAATTATAGAATAATAATAAATACAGCGAATAGGTATATATGAGATTGTGCATGATGTGATGGAATAAACAAGTGGCTAAAAATTACATAAATAAAAAACACAATCATTTATCAGTCTAAAACATGCAAGTTCTCTACCCTAAAATCTGAGGTATACATTTCTGATGGAGGCCCACACTGCCAGTTCCCCTCAGCCTCGTTAAAATAAATTCAATATAATATATATACATATATATATCTTTTTTTTAAACCCGTAGTATAATGAGCTAAATTGTGCAGGAAGTGTGCCTTTCCAGAATACCCTTCATCTAAAAGTAACATAGGCTGAGGTTACACAATTGGGGACTTACAAAGTAAGTTTTGTGATGTCAAACAAAATAGAAATAACAGTAAGGTCATGTTACTATGGTAAGTTTCCCTAGAATTTCTAGCTATCTATGAAAGGAGGACACAAGACAGATAATGATGTCATTAGCATAAACTAAAAGTTTTATTTTTCTATTGAAGTACTTTCTGATACAATAAGCTTTGCTTCAAGGAATTCTTTCAAAAGTGTGAACAAATGAAGATTTTTTCCAAAATAAATAATTCACTGCACGTTAGTCACTTCCCTTATCCATAAGCTTCCGCCCTGCTCTGCATTTGTTCGGTAAAATAATAAAAAACACAGCATTTTCTCCTATTTTCCCAAACAAACACAGAACAGCATTTCTGAAAGAAACCCTCAACTTAACGCTTTTGAATGAGTGCTGAGATGTTTTAGGCTTTTTAAAAGACACCCTTTGTTATGATAATTAAAGTATGCCATTTATCCAAGTTTTTTCTAATTTTCATTATTAATGTAAGATAACAGAAAAATAAAGAATGAAAAGTGTTGACGATGGGCCAAAATAATTAATTTTTTTAGTAATGTCTCACTATGAACGCAAATTTTTTTTAGGGAATGAAGGAACGGATTGATCCTGCCCAGAGGTATTCCATTCAAGAGCGAATAGGAAAGGGATCATTTGGTGAAGTTTATAAAGCGTAAGTAACAAGCAACTTAACAACTTAACATTTTGTCTAGAGTTGTATCTTTTTATCTCCGAATTCTAATCTGTGAAAATATATTCATGTTGTATGTCTTACTTAAATTAAATCAACCATACTGATCTTTAGTATTGACTCACAAAGTAATCATGTGGTAGCAGCCAAAATTATAGATTTGGAAGAAGCGGAGGATGAAATAGAGGATATACAACAAGAAATCACTGTCTTAGCACAATGTGATAGTGAATTTGTTACTAAATATTATGGCTCTTATTTAAAGGTACATCTTATTTCAGACATGATTAATCAACATTGATAATGAGTAAACATTGATGGCAGAATTAAAATAATAATGATTGATAATGATTCATTAGAAGCCTGATGCAAGATTCTTGCCTTACTGTCAGCATTTTATAGGAATTGTCAAAACAGTTGTTAACAAATGCAATATAATATAATGCAATATATGTTTGATATACATGAATGTGAGTTGTTGTTTGCAGTATGCAGAAATGTTTATTTCATTACATGCCACTTCTCAGGTTTGATTGAAGGTCTTTTTTATTCTTGTTGCAGGGCACAAAGTTATGGATTATTATGGAATATTTAGGTGGTGGTTCAGCACTTGATTTGGTATAGCAATGACAATCCTTTATACTATGATTGCAATGAGTAAGAAATGTAGGCTGACTGCTTGAAGCTTTCATTTTAGATGAAGCCTGGTCCATTTGATGAAGTTTACATACCAGTTATTTTACGTGAGGTCCTCAAAGGCTTGGATTATTTACATTCTGAAAGGAAGCTACATAGAGATATAAAAGGTATTGTGAACTGCACTGGAACGACTTTTCTTAAATATATAAGTATGCTTTCGCTTGTAAGATTTCAATGGTGTTCCTATTACTATGAGTATTATTGAAATAAATGTGCAAATCAGAATTTTCTAGGAATCATTTTTTCAATCATTTTTTGTTGATTCTATTTATGTTTTACATGGAACCAATGTGAAATAGTGTTTATGTAAACTTTTATTCACATGTAATGAAATTCCCAATCATAACAAATAGATCGAGTCCAAATTGAATCCACAACCTCTATAAAGTGCTAGGCAATTACTCTACTGCAGATCCAATGATTAAATGTTTAATTGTATATAAGGCACAATGCATGTTATGGTGCTGGTTATTGATGTTTGGAATGCTTGAGGTGATTGTCAAATGTTTTCCATATTTTACTCTTTAATCATTTAGCTGCCAATGTATTGCTATCAGAACATGGCAATGTAAAGTTAGCTGATTTTGGTGTTGCTGGCCAACTAACCAACACAATGAACAAAAGAAATACGTTTGTTGGCACACCATTCTGGATGGCACCAGAAGTCATCAAACAGTCTGCATATGATGCTAAGGTCATTTTTATAAGATATATATATTTCCTGTGAAACATACATTTTTGTTTAGTTTAAATGTTAGAAAATTTTGGTTTTAGTTTAAGCTGTTTTTTATCTATTTCATCTGGACAATTGATCATTTTGAGATTCACACAGAATTATCTTGGCTTAAATTGACGTCACTTTGTTTGGTGCAGATAGGATGCTATTAATAGAAAAACCATTATTATTAGAGAACCCGAAACTAGCTTAGTGTAAAATATGTAAAACCAACTTTTTTTCAAAATCATCTTGTAAGTCCAACCTATGCCAAGAAACTGAGAAACGTAGTGAGTTTCATCTCTTAGTTTATTATTAGAAATTACGATGTATGGTTTTAAACTTTTTAAACTCAGGAAAGGGTGTTCTTATAAAACCCTTCTTATTAAAAGTAAAGTTGAAAAGAGTGACAAAAAATGATTCAAGTTTGTGTTTTGAAATGTTCCTCATGTAAAAACTGTCTATGATCAGCATTACATGGAATATCAACCAGCAACGGGTTGTGACTTGAATGTCTCTCAATATTCTCTAATTTGAAAAAGAACCTATCGAATCATAACTTTATTCGATTAAAATGTTTAACCCTAACCTCCTAAAATTGTAAACTTCGAAGAAATGTTTTAGGCCATTTCTACTGTGTATGCTCCTGTGTATTTCTCTGGTAATTGTTTAACTAACTCTTGGTTTTCTCCCGCCCTATTCATAGGCTGATATTTGGTCTTTGGGAATCACTGCAATTGAACTTGCAAAGGGTGAACCGCCACATGCAGAATTGCACCCAATGAGGGTGTTGTTTCTGATACCAAAGAACAACCCACCAGAGCTGACTGGAAGTTTTAGTAAAGTCTTCAAGGATTTTGTTGCTAATTGTTTAAATAAAGATCCTGAAGTGGTTTGTAGCTCTCCATCTGTTCCATGTTATTTTGCTTCACAGAATTTGTTACTCTTTCTCATGTGTTTTTATAGCGACAGTCAGCTAAAGACCTTCTGAAACATAGATTTATTCGAAGTGCACCAAAACGGGTGGCAGTATTAACGGAATTAATCGATCGTCACCGGACGTGGCGTGCGAATGGCGGTGATGATGGTCAAGACTCTGACGAAGATAGCAGGTGGGTGTTGTTGATTATACAACCGTCCTTCAAAAAAATATCCTTCACCATCCATTTTCTAGCTATCCTTAAGGATGAATGAAATGTACGCATTCGAGTATAAGTCAACTCGGTCGATTTCAGGCATATACATATTCATGATCTCAAAACAAATTTTAGACTGTGTTTACTGTGACAAGCTTCAAAAACATCAGTCTAATTAGTTCATCACCAGATTTTGGGCAGGTCAACTAGCAAATGGGCAAGTCTGCATATAGATGAAGCAAAAGTTACCAAAAGTAACTAAACCTCCCAACTTTTTTATTTTTGTTATTTATTTCTCGTTGTTGTTGTTTAGAGACAGGACGCGTCGCGAAGAAACGACAGATCCTTGGATATTTACCGTCAAGTCCAATCCGACGTCGTCAGTGCAACATAATAAAAGTCCCGAGCATGCCGTCCCTAATCATCCTCGACCTCATAAAGTTGATGAACTGGGTATGCCGCCGGAAGCACCACAATCGAAATCGTTACAACGCATTCTTCTCCCTATCTTAGCACAGGTAGATACTTCCATTGTAGATATCTCGGCTCCTCGCTATTGTCAGTATAGTTATCTTAAAAGGTCATGCTAAAATTACAATGACCGCAAAAACTATTGGTGATCATGTAAAACCAACTTACATCAAACCGTTCGAGTGAAATGAACTTGTGTCCCGCCCATGATGCCTTTCAGCCTGTACAAAAATTGAAAATTGTAAAAAATTGAGGAGAACGTTAACGAAAGAAACATGTTTCACTTTTCAAACATGCCAATCATATCCTTACAAATCACTATTTCGACAGTCACGATGGTTTGCCTTTTTAGGATGGATGCTAAGTTCGTAGCAAATGTATTTCGTGATGGCGGTGTGATATGCATATAAAAAAATTGTAATTCGTAGTTGCCTTCCCAGAAGGCTATGAAACGTTTTCGAACGGTCATTTTCGTTCCCTAACTAAGCTGAAAAATAGCAAAAATTCCTTGCCAGATATTATTGTTAGCTTGTTAACTTTTTAACATGAACTTCTCAGTTTGGTACGACTCCTTTTCTTTTTTTCTCAAAATAGTTTTGAAAGGTCTATATTCATGTTATTTAAAGGATTCTAAAGAAAGGATTACCTTAAGGTAGATGGTTGTGAATTCTTTTACCAAGTCACTTCTAAAGTTTCGTTCATATGTTTCAGCTGAAAGTAAAACACCAAAGTCGGAGTTCAGTTGTTGAAGAACTGGAAAACGCCATAGTTACTGCTGAGAAGCAATCGCCTGGTGTATGTGATGCCTTTATTGGCGAGGTGACAGACATAGTTAAAAGGTGAGCCCATGCACACGGAGAAAAGACTCATTATCTTCTACTGTACTTTGATCACAGACCTCAGAGAAAACGTTGCTGTGGCAACAAGAAATGATGAGCTGTCATCCTGTCAAGAACATCACGTGAAGCTATCGAACCATAAGTAGCTCATGCTCAGTCCTCCGGTTTATATAGATCTGACTGTCACCATTTTGTTCGTTATGTTTATATCGGATTAACCTGGTCCGTGTTTTATACGAATTGACATGATGTGATTATCCAAACAAGATTTTGCAATCGTTTCGCTTCATTGCATTTTTGTTTTATTTTGTGAAAGTGCCCTACGCTACTTGTGAAGTAAGGTGTTTTTGTGTTGGTTTTCTAATCAGGCCTCCTCCTGAGTCAAAATGTTAACGCCCAAAGAGGACAAGGTTGTCTTGGGGGCGTACCGTTATAGTCTTATGTCATGGTCTCGTGTAAAGGGCGTATGTGACATGACCCGAGTAGCCGTCAAGTAACTTATTTTCGCAATCAGAATTATTATAACATTAATAACGTTGATAAAAAACGATTGTTTGCAACATTTTGTCGTATGCTACACGATATAACGATTGTTTGCAACATTTTGTCGTATGCTACACGATATAAAGTCTTTTTTTAATTTTGCATAAATACACACAGTTCAATTTCTGTTTCAGCGAATATTCGACTAATCATCATTACTAACCGACACGCCGTTATTATAATCGTCTGAAAGATGACGTCAAGGGATAATGCCAACGGGTGATAATAAAATACAAGGAGTAGCGATTAACCAGCCCGATATATATTTAGAAATCCAACCACTGTGACGGAGAGTGTTTGCTCTCCTTCGCAGATAACACAATTTTAGATTCAGTGTTTTAGATTCTGTTGTTATTTGAGAGGATGACATAGGACCTTTCACAATTGCTTATAATCAAACTGAATATAAATATGGCGGAATAGAGACGTATTTCCCTGTTTTATTCTGCACACAAATATTGTTTCGAATATTATATAAAGGCTTAGAAGACATCACAAACTCTTGTTGAAACTGAATATAAGTAAGTTTATCGTTTGCCGTAATTATGGATTTAAAATTGGTTACTATGACAGCAATGAAAGGGGAAAGATAACATGGTGGCGATTGCCTATTCTAATAATTTATTTTGTTTATATATTATATCTGTCATTTCTAGTTGTTTACGAATACTGAAAAAGAAAATTTTTGTGTTAAAAATTTCGGAAGTTAAGAACTATGTCATCTTTTTACTAGTAAACCCTACTTGGTACACCTAAACCATACTTGGTACACCTCCTTCCTCCCATTCACCCTTGTGGCGGAAAAAGCTATCTGGAGAAGACCGTCTAGTAACAGTTGAAGCCAGTGTCCAGGGAAGTCTCTTATTTGCTACAAGATGATTCATGATGATGATTTGGTTCACTTACTTTCCAGTAGATTTCGACTGGTCATAAGAAAGTTCATATACATCCGTTGCCAGAATCATGTGTCTGTTCCTCCTAAGCCTAAAGTGCCTTCCTTGCAAACAGAGGCGTTATAATACAAAATATGGCCATTTGCATTCTCAGCATTAAATATAGGATGCTTAGTGATCCATCCACTGAATCCTCGTACCATAGACGTCATATCTATAAGCCTTCATAAAGTATTTGAGAAAAACCTTTTCTCCCTGATCTCAATGTTGGGCTGATAGGTCTGTAGCTGCTTTTCTTCACTGCAAAAACATTCTGTTAACTTTCAACATAAACAACATTGTCCTCTCAACTTGTAGGAAGGTAATTTTCCCTCTACAGCCAATTTTTTGAGTTTTACCAATACATTTTGTGAGGGTTGCAGGAAATACATATTAGAAAGGTATGTCGTTCCAAAATAAGGATTTTGTTGCCTCTCGGTTGTTTTTTCACATGCATACATTTCACATTCAGAGAATTCAGCCAAGTTTTCGATCCAAATAAACACTAAAAAAACTGAAAAACTTTTATAGAAAAATATGGAATATTTTTTTTATTTTGCGACAAGTACTACAAGTACTGGCAAATCTTTTACAATCCGTTTAGACTATAAATACTTCCAACTGTCTTCGCAAAAAAATAATTCGTCACTGTCATCCAGCTTTTTGGCGACCCAGTTTTATCAGAACTTAATGAGTTAACTGAGGCATTATGTCCGTGACAAGTTATGGGGACGTAACCATGGCTACGCAATCGTTCGAACGCCTGTGTTAAACGTGTGTGAGTTAAATACAAGCGGCAAGAGTAGCGGTCCTTTTGTTCATTTGATTCTCGATCCATATTGAGAGAAAACCCGAATATTGCTCGACAGGTACCTACGTAACCGGCAATCGAAATGAATAACGTCTGTTTAAACACCGTTTCCGTGTTTTCGGGAAATCGGAATTTATGTATGGAATGCTCCGTTAATGTGACGTGACTTCCATTGCATGGCATCATGGTGAATTCTGTCGACCTCGCTTCGGCTCTTTGCTCAGTTAACATCTCTTCGATCATTTTTCGTAACTTCTCCAGCTTAAAAAAGTCAGCTTCGTTTCGCAACAGTGCCAGTTCCTTGAAATTATCTGGTAGATTCAAATAGCCGTGATGGAGATAATTAAGGATATAATAAAACAGATTCCCATCACGATCGATAAAATGTCTTCCTTGACGATCACAACCAGCAGTTATCCTACAGAGATTCGTGAAAGTCGACTCTCTCTCACGTGATGAAAGCGTTTGCAGTGACGTCACAAATACTTTCCCGCCAACATTGAGTTCAATTTCAGCCACCGCAGAAGCACCAGTTTGGCCGGATGTCGAACGAGAAGTATTCATATTATTAAAATTTTCTCTTAAAGACGTTTTCACTCCAATTCTTTCTTTCCGAGCTGATGTAATTAATTTTAAGCAATCCTGAAGATTCATGAATAAGGGACTGTTCACAAATGACGTCAACTGTTAGGGGGAGAGGGGGGGTTATGCTAAAGTTGACGCTGGTTGACGGGGGAGGGGGGGGGGGGGGGGGGGATGTGATACTAGTTGACGTCAACCCACACAATTTTGCAAAACCTTGATTTTTCTAATTAAGTAAAAGTTTCTTATGAAAATGTTAACACTGAATGTGATCTTGATGTGGTCCGTGATGCACGAACGTAAAACAATAAGCACAGATGGAGTTTGATCAGAGAAAAATTACACGAAGATCATTGCAAATATTATCACGTCTTATTAAAAACGCGTAAGAAACTAACATACAAAAGGACAAGTGGGGTGGAGGTTGTTTTGTTTTGGAGGGGGGGGGGGGGGGTCTTCTCAAACGATGACGTCAACTGAGGGGGAGGGGGCAACGCAAAGTTGACGGAGGTTGACAGAGGGGGGAGGGGGGGTCAAAAATCTTGGAAAAATGGTTGACGTCATTTGTGAACAATCCCTAACATAAAACAAAAATTTTTTGTTTCCACCTGCCGATCTTGTAAAAAATATCACTTTAAAAACATATAATACTACATCGAAAAACAACAGCAACAAAAAAACATTTTAATTTATTCTTTGGCTTTTACAATTGAAAGTCAAAACCAGAGCTCTTAAGTTCTTGATAAACCAGTGTAGGGACAAAAAAACAGACGAAGAATAGGCGCGAAGCCAGAGCATAGAGTTGTTCTGTTTTCTTCATAAATTTTCAAACCATATTTTCTGTCTTCCAATAAATTTCCTGGTGTGCTTCTTTTGTTGAGAATAAAACCGCGGAAATCGATTTTTGTGTTACGATGGTCCTTCGACAATAATAATCACAAATTTACGAATTCAAAAGAATCGGTGTGTAGTGCTTTCTAAAAAAAACTTTTAGAACACTTTTCAGCATCGTTTTTTTAACCAGTTGATAAGAAACCTTCATAGTAGAATCTCAAGCAATGAAGAAAGCTTTAGCGCTAAAAATGCCCCCGTGCTCAAGCTTTCCAATTTGTACACACAGTAAGCTATACATTAAAAAAGAAAACTTTTCGCCCAAACATTTTGTAATTTAAGGATTTTTGTAAAAATGTTTTTGATTGATTTGGGGCCTGATAAGTGGCATGCTTTAAATATTTCGACAAAGCCAGTCTTTTTATGTATGGCAAGATACACAATATTTCAAATACAAATCGTGATCAAAGTGTCTGTATGCAGTGAAGAAAGCGCACGCCAAAAAATATGCCAACTTTTGGATGTGACGTTTATTAGAAGGCAGTGTTAACTATAAATGTTTAGCTACAAGTGAGGCGTTTAATAAAAGGCGGTGTTCATATCAGAGGGCGGCGTTCATTAGAGGAAATACGGTGGTACGCTGTCTTTTATTTTAGTTATGCCTGTAAATGTTTAGAACTACACTAAACTGTGTCCGTCTTAAAGGGGTGTCTGATTTCATTGGAAATACATTTTTAACAAAAATATAAGAAAGCGATTAAGAAACTTTTAGAACTAAAAACATTAAAATTTAGGCCAAAATTAAGAAGCTTTGAGAACTAGACCCTTCACTAAGTTTCTTATATAAAAAAACCCGTGTACTTTCGAATGTGATAAGATTCGATTGGAAGGTTCGACACAAAAATCATGTTACTCCATGTTATCAAATACAAACTTCTAATATTTCATTTCTAAAGTAAATATTTACAAAACTTAAATAACATCTTTTTCAAAATTCAACCAACCTCGCTTGAATAATTTGTATTGTGGAGATTATAAGTAGTAAAGTAAAAAAAAATACCAAACAATGAACTACAGTTCCCCCCGCTAACTCGACCTCTCGCTATGTCGACACCCGCCTAACTCGACATAATTCATTCGGTCCCGCCAGATTCGACGTTTTTGAATGGAAATTTCCCATACTATATCGACATTTCTAACTCGACATAAATATTTCGGTCCCTTGACAAAAACTCGACATTTTCAAAATTTTAATTTTTGTTATTTCCTTATCGTTTTGAGCTCGTGTTCTGTCACCGTCAATCAAAATTCTGTGGATTAAGGAGATGGAAAAGGGATGCAGTTGGAATGTACACATGGGAGCAACTGTACATCAAAACCAGGTGTCATACAAAGTCAGAACACCGCAGATGTTGGGTAGTCCGTCCGTCATATATACATTCTTCAAAGAATAGACTCAATGTAGTAGCTGCTACATCTTGTTCATCATCAAATAGAACTTATATCACGACCCATCGCTTGGTCTACAAATTATCTTTTAAATGCTCCACAGGAACCAGCTTTTATGAAGAGCGTTTTTGTCGTTTCGCCATCCAACTCACGGAACGCGTCGGTCTGTGTAACGGCCGTCAAATGATTAATGGCAAACCGAAAACAAAATTCTTCTAAAGTCTGAAAAAACAACAAAACGCTATGATGAAAGGTCTAGACACAAAGTTGTTGTTTTCTTTAAATCCAGTTTTTCATTTCAGCAAGATTCGGATAATGTTCAACAACATAGTAAAACTACATTACAAAATTACAAAAGAGTAGCTCTATGAAACATCGAGGCAAACTTTGTGTTGGCGTATAATATTGCAGAATGATTTCGTTTAAGAAATCAGATTTCCCTCGATTTCATGGTTGGTTTCGTTTTTTGGTTTATCTAAGTAGATATTCAGTTAAATTCATTCATTCATTCATTCATTCATTCATTTATATGACAGAAGAAAGAGGAGTTCAAGATGGTATTCAAATCGAGATGTTTCTATCAAGCTAAAATCGCAACACATTTGCAACGCAACACAAATTGGCTTTTGACCTAGCAAATATTTTGAACGATGTGCATGTTTGTATGGAAAGTATTTTCATACTGGCAAAGAAAACTATCGAGCAAAACGTAGTGTTTCTAGCGATTCCGTCCGACGATTTACTTTACCTTGCCATATTTTAATCGGTCTTGTTTTGGAAGAAGTTAGTTCCATACCAGCTGATCAACACTTAAAAATAATAGAATTGTTCCTCTGAAGTTTTCTGTGAGCGTTTAAAGTATCGATCACAGTATTGAAGGTTTGTTTATTGAAGGTTATGAAAAATCATCTATTAAACGTCCTCTTTTAATAAGCGCCCTCCACGAAGAAGGGCGTACTTTGGAAGAGTAACAACTTTTAAGCCCACTATAAGTTAAGAAATCAAAACGAATTTCTTGAAGAAATCATCGAAAATTTATTTTCATTGACCTTTCAAATTCATGTTAAGAAAAGACAAAGATTTTTTACTTCTAATTTTTACTTTCATTTTTATTTCTTCATTTTTATTTCTTCATTTTTGTGTTTCGAAGAAGTTAACCTTAAAGCGTTGAGCTTAGGAACCCAGGGCTCAAACCCCGCTGAGGTCGGGTGTTGAAAATGTCACGACTCCTGGAGGTACTGCAACTAGCTCGATTTCCTGATGTATTTCGGGGAAAATGAAAGCTAGTCGGGGAGATTAACGCTAGGATGAACATCCGGAATATGTAACCCCACTCCTTGCAGTGGCTTCGGCCTTGAGTGAGGCGAGTGATTAAAAATAAAATTGGTTTTAAATCTTATAGTCCAACAGCGAGACACGAGATAAACTCGGTTGCTCCAAGTTTTAAGGTCCTCATCACAATTTTTACTTCTTTTGAAAATTACCGAATAATGTGTATATTAAATTTTTCTATGCACGAGGTAGGTGCAATGCGGACGGAGTGTAACAACTGATTGACGATAAAATTTGACGCTCTCTTACACCGAACGTTTAGAAAGAAAAAATAACAGAAAATTGTGAAAATCAATCGAAACTAATCAACAACAGTCAAGTGGCATAAAAAACAACCAAAATAAATAAACAAGATACCTTTCAAGAACGCACTTCGATTCTTAAACTTAAAAAACAATAAGTAAGAGTTTGAACACACTAATGAGGGATCGGAAACACCACGTGTGTCTCGATTTGATACTTTTCTTCTGTAACTTAACTCGTTCTGACGTCACACGTCTAGGAATTTTACTGTTGAAACCTTGTCAAAACAAACAAAAAACCGAACACAAACCAAAAGTAAACACAAAACCTCTTCACACCCACGCCGAAAACAATGATCCAATGTATTTTAGAAAATACCACCATCGTTCTCTTGAGATTACTACACGCAATCCTTAGAAATTGCTAAAGCGAAGCTAGTTGTTCTTATCAAGGAATTTTCAGCCCGTTTAAGAGACGACTCACAGCCTGATCAATCGATGTCACACCCTGATCAATCGATGTCACGGCCTGATCAAGTCACCGCTTAAACAGTATCAGTTTCGAGTACAATTTGACCCTCAACTTATCCTCAACGTCTCCTTAATTTTGGGGCAAATCTGAGCTTCGTGATAAAATCCTCCTTGCGAATCATTTTTTATATGTTTTGTTGTCGTATACTACACAGCATGTCATCTTCCTTTTTTAAGGTTGCTTTTTCATTTTATTATTTCGTTACATGGTTTAAGGTATGATTGCCAACCAAAGAAAATCTCAAAGCATACTTTATTAGACATTTTTCTTTCTTTTATTTACATAGAGCATCCCAAAATAATTTATATTTGTTGATCATGGCGAGATAAAGCTACTTTCATAAGTCAGCGAAAGAAACAACATATTTTCCTTGCGTATGTGTAGCCTACGCCAATTTGTTTACTGACGGTTGTTGTTTAAAAATGTTCCATATGATGGAGAGATCTCAGTAAATAAAGTATCAACTTTCTACCGATATGATACAGTTCATTAAAAATAACATCAGGAAAGAATTTTGAAAGTCATCAACAATCTTCAAGCAACTCGAATGGTAAATCAACTACTGACATCAGGTAATCTATTCATCTGTTGTTGATTTTTATACTGTATTAAGTATGAAGATTTTCAAGTTCTTCCTCAAACATGATTCCCATCAAAAACTTCCGTCATCATGTCACCAGTAAAAAGTAACAACAACAAAGAAAGGTTATGATGACAACTTGGTGGCTTTTGTTGAATCTCACGACTCAAGTCATAAGTGATGATTTAACGGCATTACCGAAAAATTCCGGATTTATAGTTAATAACTTGATGACCATGTCCATTGATACCATCAGTTTGTAAACAAAAACAAAATAAAAAAAAACAACAACAACGAAACGTGATTGGCTGGATACGTTTTGATTTCGGGTGGTCTCAATTTTCTTTCGGGTGGTCTGACTTTTCATCATATTTCCGTTTTCTGTTTGAACGGGGATGACACAATCACAATATGGTTTTCATTAAACAAAAAGCTCAAACACCCGTGATGGAGATTTCCAACCAACTGAAACGTGATTTGAAAAGATTGCAAAATAAAAACAATCAGATAGAGTGCCACCCAATAAGAATTCTCCATGGAACAAATAAAAGTAATAATAAATTCAGTAAAACTGACGACGCAGGTCGTTTGGAAGTTTCCGTCGTAGTTCATTTTTCACTTGGAATATCGATGGAATATTTTTATTAGTTTGGTTAATGCTTTCTGTTTTTCATAGAGATAAGAAAAAACCCATTTCGATGGATCCAAAATGGTTCAATTGCCTGTTGGGAATCTTTTCATTGGTCGTCATAATAACAGGCTGCTACATGAACATTATCGTGCTACTGTTCTTCGCAAGGAAAAGGCATTTACGTACTCCAACTAACCTGCTGTTAGTCAATCTGTCAGTGTCAAATATGATTGCATTGGTATTCGTCCTACCACCAAACCTTGCCAATCTTAACGAATCGTTTGAGTTCAAAGGTGGATTTTGCGATTTCACTGGACTTGTGACGCACGTGTGGTGGTTTTCAAACGTTTATACACTGATGTTCTTGAGTTACGATTATTGGAAATACATTTCATGTCCGTTTGTCTATGTCAACGTGATGACCGCCACGAAAACGTATGTGTTTATAGCGATGACGTGGATGGTAGCATTCGTCTTCTCTCTTTTCCCGATACTTGGCAGGCCAAGTTACGTATTCCAAGCGAAACACACGTGCATGATAGACTGGGAGGAAAGCGTTGTGTTCAATATGGTCTTTGTTAGCATCGGCTTCTGTTTGCCTTGGATTGTTATGTTAGTTTGTCATGTATGTATCATCCTTTACGCCAGGACAATACGACGAATAGGACCGATGCCGTCAAGAGACCACCAAAGACGAACAGAAGGGAGTCGTCATCGTTTCTCTACATGTCGGGTGATACAAAAATGTTTCGTGATACTTGGGACATTCCTTCTAGCTTGGTTACCACAATTTGCACTCATACTTCTAGTCTCGTTTCATGCAAAAAAAATATGGTATTTGGCATGGCTACAAAAATTTGCGCATGCGCTGACGTTCCTACCTGTTGTACTTTACCCGTACGTGCTTGTTTTTCGAGATGTGATATTAGGTCAAAAATTAAGACGATTTAAAAAGGGATTTTGCCTGGGAAATGTTCGTGATATCCAACCATCTTCGCACATCGATATAAATGACTATTCGGAAAACATTTCCCGACGGAACAGTCGAAGTGAATTGTCGGAAGCCGAGAGCAGTACTTCGAGAAAAAACAGTTTGTCAACATCCCTTCGAGATTGGCGCAGTGCGAAGCAAAACTCGTGTATACTGAGTATCGGGAGCAGGCGAGAATCTCACGAATCGACTTTAACAAACGTGTACTTTTAAAGATTGTTTTCGTTGTTGTTGTTGTTGTTGTTGTTGTTGTTGTTGTTGTTGTTGTTGTTGTTGTTGTATATAAGAAAGTTGGAGCTCATTTGACATTACTAGTTGATACACAGATATAAATAGTTTGCAAATTTTGCTTCAAATTCAAATTTCTGTTGAGGACAGTAGCTTAATGTTCTCGATTGTCTCGATTGTCTCGATTGTCTTAAGTGTCGTCAAGATAAGCGTAATATAAAGTCAAAACGTTGATAGGTTTTGTACGTAAAGTATACGCACGCTTGAAATGACGTCACGAGAAATGACACCAACTAAGTTAATGAGGGATAAACAAATTTCCTAAATAAACGGCAGACGAAAAATACTACCTTAGCGTTGTATTTAATGGCTGCAGCAAAGATGGTAGCCACATTCTCGACAGACACATTTTTCTTCATCAGATTTTCGCAAATCTTTTTTAACCGCGCCTCGCAATATGAATCTGCCAGATCAAGTAAAGCTAGAACAGAAAAGATTCGAAAATGGATTTAAGAACAAAATTGCAGCCGATTACGGCAGCAAACATTTCGTTAATCTTATGATTCACACACGGTGTTTCTTTTGATTGAATATTACTGACCAGAAATAAAAATCTGTTAATTATAGACGACGAAACCCTATTCCAAAAGCAGAACATAATTCTTCAAAAACTCCCAGAGAAGGATAGTAGTTTCTCTGAATGACGTCATCAAGAAATATCAATCGGTTTTATTAACTTAATAAGTCACTGTTTTCGTGTCACGCGTCACGAGAGAAGAAGAAGGAAAAAAAAGGAGTGAACGAGACTAGCTTAAGACTTTCTTACGAAAATACGAAACACTTGACTTGCATCATAGATTTTGACTATGGTTATGCTTGTGACAAGTATTTGAAACTGACATCTAAAACACAGGAATTTTACACTGGCCACTGGTTAAAAATAGAAGTGGTTTAGTTTTTAAGGACCAGTGCCAGCAACATGAGGCTAAAACCATCACGACACGACAGACTTACCTACGGCGTCGTTAGATTCTATTTCAACGAAGTCAGTGTAAAGGTATCGCAGGAAAGCTTCGAACACCTCATAACGGAATTGTGAAATGACGATTTCACTAAAAAAAAAGGAAATGTGAGCGTGTGTATTCATGAACAACTCCGCCAAGCTGTATATAAACCCCTATAAAAGTTTTGAAATGATAGTTTTGTGTAAACAACGCATGAAGTTTACGACTTAAACCAGATTTATACTGATTTATACTGCACTGTTCTTTCTTGAAAAAAGTACAAGATTTGAAGTAATTAGTCCGAACAAAAATGTAGAATAAAAAAAAAAAGGAATAAACGTTTGGATAAACAAGGAATTGAATTGCAAGGATTGTTGTTAATATTGTGATACCAAAATAAAGCCTCAAAACTCTAGAACCTAACACTGATCACAGCCTAATATTTCTCTCCAAATCTTCCAACACGATATTGGTAAAATAGACGCGGTTCTTATTGCGGTTAGAAAGTCGAAATAAAAAAACTGAAAAAGTTACGAGTTCCTCAAAAAATGTTATAAGAGTGTTTTTATAAGAATCACGAGGCTTAACAATACCTTAAGAATGATACGCTAGCTCAACACATTTCATAACACTCAGGTTCATCCTTGTTAGATATCGATCTTTCGAGAGTAGTTTTTTCGATGATAGAAGAAGAAATTTGCAGACTCTCTCAGAAGTGAATGCTGCGATCCAGACCTCTCAAAACTATTGCTACGTAATTCCAGAAATGTTGTTATGTTTTTGGTTTCGATTTGACACAGAAGAAAAATTACAAAAAACAAGAAGGTGGAAAAATTAATTAAAAATACGAAGGGAAAAACGTCGTTTTAAAGGCTGAAGTACACTGTCGTCTTCCAATGATAATTTTCCAATTAATATTGAACAATGACGATCTCTCATTTTCGCGCACTCTTTCGTTGCATGCGATGTGATTAAGATGCAAACGTAAACGAAAACAACATTTTGAACAAGACTATAATGAAGATGCAAGAAGCAACTGAGAACTTCATTGAAATTTGGAGGAGCCAAGTTTATGGGATGTCTATTAGGTTAGGAGTGAGAAAGCGAGGAGATGCCAAGTTCATTTCATCTATTTTAGCCATGGCTTCACCCATATACTTCTTTGTTCTCTTTTCCTAAGTTCGACTCTCTTTTGTGACAAAATATAAACAACGACAACAGCTGTTGTTTCTTTCTCAGAGTCCATGTTTAAAATTTTTAATGTTCAATGTCATTGGAACGTATCATTGAAAAATTAGGGAGATTCGTAAACTCGACGAGCCTGTCACACGAAAAAAATCAATTACTTGTGAGAATTATTTTAAAACTGTTCTACTAAAACTAAAGCATTTTGTTGTATCAAAAGAAACATCATTACTTTGCACGCTTATTTCAAGTGTTGATGCGAAGTTTCTAATGACTTTGTAGGGAAAGATTAACGAACAACTCTACTAAATTGTATACAATTCCCTACAAATCTATAGAAAAATAGTTTCGTGTAAACGAAACATGATTACATGACGTCTGATGATGAAGCGTAAAACTCCATCACAGGAAAAGATTTTTCGTTATGCGATGGAGAAAAAACAAATGTTAGAGAACAGCGAAAGGTGGAAGGCGGAGGGCGGAGGGCGTATTTTACTAAATCTTACTCTTTCTTGTTTTCTTCCCAATGAGATTGCAACATACTCTTGAAATAACTGCACCTGAAAGATTAAAAAGGATTCTGAAATTAAGGAGATTATAAAGATATTTGTGAATTGCTTGTATGGAGTTGAATTTTTTTAGATAGGTTTGTTAATACCTACAAGTTATGTCTTCACGTTTGAAAACAAAAAAAAGACTGCTTCCTACCAAAAACATGGTGGTTACTATGGTTACCAAAAACATGGTGGTTACTAAAGCAGACACCCTACCTAAAGATGGTGTATGTACTAGACTATATTTCACACTTCCACAGTATCTTGAACTAAACATTTTTACTTCAGTATCTCACTAACTGTTTCGATATACAGCCATGATCAGAACTTTGTATTTACAATTTTATCAATATAATAAATATCAGACGCAACTATCTTCAAATGTCATTCGAGCGATACCTCCTTTTCGATTTTTTTCCTTATTTCAAGAACAAGCTGAATCGAGCATTATGGGTATTTCTTAGTAATTTTTATCACGTGATGAAATAGATAAACAACAACAAATGTTACAAATCAAGAAATGATTGAAAAAAGTCCGATAGAAGAAAATGAATCCAGTGAACTGTTTCGTTTGTTTATTTTTTTTTTTTTTACACGATCAAAGCAACAAGAAAAAGAAAAGTAGAAAAATTAGCTTATGGTAAACCTCTTCCTCATCAATATTTTATATAGTTTTGCATGAGGTTTTTCCTTCGAAAATTACAAAGAAAATCATCATTGAAATTGTATGAATATCAACTTTCTGTTTTTGTGAAGAACTAGAATTCTGTTGTGACTGAGAGAAACAGAAGGATAGACCGCCTTCTTTTCGGGAATGGTTTGACGATTCTTGTAAGTTCTTTAATCAAAATGATTTTGGTAAAGAGCATTTAGCAAGAGGAACTCGAACGTTGCAAGAAACATTCTGCTTGCATCAAAATCTGCATGCCGAGTTTTAACATATGAGAATCCCAGATGGTCATGGTCATTCATGAGATCAGGAATTTACTAATGAAATTCTTGAAGGTCAACCAAGAAGGGTAAAATGGTAAAAAAGTCACTGCAACGAAGAGCATTTTTATTGAAATAGTGTGTATAAGAAATGCACTCCTTCGCAGAGGTCTTCAACAATTTTGCTCACTGGGTTCATTTATGTTTTCTCTTTTGTATTCCAGACACAGCCGTTCATTTTATAAACAACACTCAAGGCTATGACGTCATTTAAAAAAATCCTCAACCATTTTCAACTGGAAATACAAGAGTTTAACTCGAAGAAAATTCTCCTATGTAAAGAAAAAGAGAGATTAGAGAAGGAAAATGAAGTGTTAAGAAATATGTTAGCTCATAAGAAAGGAGAGATTCGAAGGAGCAGTCAGTTCACACGAATCACAACTGGCTTACAGAAAGAAAGGCTGTTTTGGATCAACGAATTGTCGATTCTTAGGAATACAAGAGATTCGACCAACTCCATAAACAGGTATAAAACATTTCTATCGCCATTGAAATTGTAGAAAAACAACACACAGTATTAGATACTGTAAAATATCGAAGTCAAGCGCAGCGCCTATCTGCGGTGATAACAAAATTTCCATGTGCTTATCTGAAGCTACACTTAATATCGGCATTTTACGATAGACAGAAATGATTTGGGATGACCCGAAATTACTCAGGAACAGGAAAGGTGTATAAATAGAACTAACTGGTGCTTTCATAAAAGCCATTTCTTCATGGCATATCATTGTAAACAATAAAATGTTGCCATGGTAACTTCAGCCTCCTAATTACCAAACACCTACAAGGCTGATAAATAAATAAATAAATAAATTGTAGTCCAAAAAATTAGCTAATACCAAGCGATGAAGTTGCTGCAGGATATTGTGAAAGATTTCCTTATGAGAGAAAGTGTAGTTGAGAAAACAGTGATGATTTCAAATTCTTAGCTTAACCATACGTATGTTGTCTTTTTTTTTTTTTTGAATTTATTTAACCGAGGCTAGAATTGCAGTGAACTCACTGATGTGGGCCTCCATCGGAAATGCATACCTCAGATTTTAAGGCAGAGAACTTGCACATACTAGACTGATACCGTATTTCCTCTAATAAACGCCGCCCTCTGATAAACGCCGCCCTCTATTAAACGCCGCACTTATAGCCGAGCGTTTGTCGTAAACGCCTCCCTCTATTAAACGCCGCATCTTGAAAATCGGTGTTTACTAGAAAACAGGCTAAACAAGAAAATTATAAAAAAGTTTTCATCTCATACAAGAGAACGGCGACAGTGAAATTGCTCTTCTTTGACATTTTCGTGAAC
This sequence comes from Turritopsis dohrnii, assembly GCA_027922465.2. NCBI lineage: Eukaryota > Metazoa > Cnidaria > Hydrozoa > Anthoathecata > Oceaniidae > Turritopsis > Turritopsis dohrnii. Next base: position 119,509 of record BQMF02000242.1, on the reverse strand, counting down.
ATATCTTTTTGTGTAAAACATTATCACACAGTCTTTTGTAACTTTTTTAAGGATAAGGAAGCATTATCATTTAAGTTTGCTTCGGTTCAATTTTTCATTTGTAATAAACGCCGCTCTAAAGAACGCCTCCCTCTATTAAACGCCGCATCCAAAAACTTGAATTTGTAATAAACGCCGCGGCGTTTATTAGAGGAAATACGGTAGGTGGATTGTGGTCTTGTGAAATTTTTGGCACTCCTTTCATTCATATCATACACAATTTCATACAGCTTTCTACTGCATATGTTATCATTTTTAAGTGATGATATCACATTAGCATTTTACAGTGCCGGGGTTAGAACCACTATCAACTATCACCCTTGTATTACAAATCCACCGTCTTACCAAGTGAGCTATACACTTCCTTGTCTATCACTATAGTTACTATAGAAGAAATAAATGCCTTAATTCACTCATTCATCTACTTTAATTCACTCATTCAGCCACTAAATTCCTGTACCACAAGTTAGATGTGGAAAATATTATTAGTATCAGAAAACTAGACTTCCACATGATCTGTTACATGACCTGTTCATCCATGTTCTTTTAAGCCTGGTTCAGACTTGGCGATTACGACGATCTTAAATTCAGTGTAATCGTCATAATCGTCGTAAACGCCTGACGATTACGACGATGAAATATCAAAAATTACTGATTGCTTACTACTAACTAATGAAATCGCATGACTGATTACAGCTCTTTTATAATCGGCCCTGCGATCACGGCTCACTACGTTCGGGCGATTTTTTTTAATCGTCGTAATCACCAGGTCTGAAACAGGCTTTAAAGGAGAACGGAGGTCAAAATTTTTTTTTGTTGAAATTGTTGCCTTTAATTATCACAAAGTCACTGGTAAAGTTTTTTCCTTCCAAATAATTATATTTTGCCCAAAAATAAGCTTGGAAGGGACGCCATTGCTCAGATTTTTTTTCTCGTTGCCGTATGATTATCACTTATCGTGACGTAACCAGGCTTATCATTATTGCTCGTATTAGTATAGATTATTGAGTAACTACGCTAGGAGTAACTTTTAACATCCGATTTAATCGATATTTGTTACGTTTTCTTTTTATTCTTTTTTTAATTTTGTGATAATTACATGGTGATTCAAAGAACTTAGGTAAGTGATGCTTCTTATAGGTTTTTTGTTACTTTCTGAGTGTTTTTCTGCTGAAAGTGTTGTGCACAACGATTCCGTGTATCCTCACATTGCATATTGATTGGTATAACGAAATTAAAAGATATTTGAAAAAATCACTTTAGTGGCTTAACTCTTAATTAACTCTACTTAAATTTCAGCAAGATGAAACTAGTAAAATAAGTTTTGTAGCTAAGTTCGCACAAGTTGTTTTTTTTTTTCTTTCTCCTTTGGTAAATAAATTTTCTTTTTATGATTAGTATGATTGTAGTTATGAATAATTAATGAGAAAAAGTAAAAAGGTCGCTCTCCATCGTGTCTTTTACTCTTTAGACATGCCGACCTGCATTGCGTATGGGTGTGCAAATGCATCAGGATAAAAAAGGCCTTTATATTGTACCAAAGCCAAATAGCGAAGAAGAAAAAAGACGTGCAGCTAGATGGCTTCATAACATCGGCACTGGTTGCACTGTAGACTCGTTCACATTTACTGGCGACAAACGAGTTTGTGAAGACCACTTCCATCCAGAATAATGACTCCACGCAGAATATTGTTTATAAGCCATAAATCGAAATTGCCTAGAAAAGCAAAAATGAGCATAATCTGTTACAATGAAGGAGAACACTTTTTTCTACAAAACTCCTTCATGAATAATTAATTAGTTGCAACTCTTTATTTAGAAACAAAAACCTTGTTGTAAATATAAACGACCACGTGTATGTGAACTACGAAAAAAATATTCAACATAATTTAATAAAATCAAAATAAGATAGGAAGGTAAACGACGCACTTGTTACTTATTTCCTTGACAAGCTTGAATTTTTTTTGGTATCTCCGATACTAAATGAACGCTGTGCTCAAAACAATTTTATTTAAACAAAGTGTTTGAAACTCCTCGTGTTCACTTATGCACTTAACTTTCTCCAACTTCGGAGCCAGCAATTCACTATATTCTTTACAGCACTTCGATTCAACCAAAGACGGCATTATGCCACAGTTTCCACATGTGCACCATGTAAATTTTCCAGTCGGCTGGTGTCCATTTCATCTTCCTCACTATTTTCTTCGCTAACTGAATCATCAGAGTCAACTGCTTCAATACCAAGTTTTATTAGTTCTTCCTTGGAATATTCTGGCTCACTATCCGTCATTACCACTGAAATCTAAGTCTTCGTCGCTAATATTTGAAAGATCTTCAGTTTCCTCTTCAGAGCTGCTCATTGTAAACGTTTACTCATACTGAGCTTAAATAAATTCATCTAAGCCTGGTGACGTCATTTCATAAATGCAAATGGCGGCGACCGAAAGAAAGAAATTAGTTCTTTTTACGTATTTTTCATATATTTTGGGAAGTTTTAATGTTATTTCATGATTTCTTATGTGTCTTAGCAAAGATTTCTGAAAAAAAAATTTTTGACCTCCGTTCTCCTTTAAGATTTTATAAGTAAACTTCCCAATAGATTACACCTTCAGTTTATTTTTAGGAAGCTTGTTTTCACTGCGATACAGAAGCAGCATCGTCTTCATAACTGTGAATTGATTTTATCAGACGACAAGCTGATAGCATTGAACATTGAAACCATGAAAAGAATGATCAGTGAATACAAGGAGAAGATAGAAACGAAAACGAAGCAGATTCAAGTAAGATTTTCTCATAGTGAAAAGGTTCAAATGCTGTATAGGTTGTACAGAGGAGAAACCAGCCATTCCATTCTGGGAGAAGCCAGCCATTCCATTCTGGGAGGAAATCTTAAGTCTCCGCATTCATTGAGACGTGCAGCATGTAAGAATCAGGGTTGATATGCATGAAAAAAATGAATTTGAACTTTGAAGAATTAAGATATCATTCCAGCATGTGGAGAATATTTTGTTTCATTTGGATTGGCTCAAAATCTGAAATCGGCAAAGTAGAAATTTGGTAATAGTATTATTTCATAAGTCTTTAAGAGTTTTCTAGTGTGTCCGCGGTTTAACTTGTTACAAAACAGGACTGTTCTCAAAAGATAGAATATACCAATCAAACAGTTTATTTTCGGTTTCAGATATTTCGGGATCGTGTGAACTGGATCAATCAGCAGTATGATAGACAATGCGTTATAATCGACAAAAGTCTCAATCAGATCTTGAGAAAATCTGCAAAACTGCGGAGTCAGCACATTAAAATCAAACAACGTATACAGGTCAGTCACTCAGTTAAAACACGTCACCCATGATACCACCCTAATAGTGTTTTTACGTGAAAGCACGAAAAGTGGATTGTAAAAAAAATGTTCTTCCAGGCATAACGATTTCCGCTTATAGTTGAATTGAATTGAATGAAAATAGGAAGACAAAATAAATATATTGTCATGAAAGAAGAAGACAAAATGAATATATTGTCATGAAAGAAAAGCTGCTCGTTCGTACAAGTGTTAATGATGATTTTTGTTAAATTTAATAAGAATTACTGTCCTGTTAAAACATCGATATGGAAAAATCCCAGAAAGAAACAGATAACTGTAAAGGATTCCTTGTTTACCCAGAAATCTAGATATCATCCATTCAGTCATATTCATTCATTCTTTTATGTCTCTCTGATGGATGCTTTTCTATAATAATTGTCAAATTCTAGAAGCAGAAACATGCTTGTAAATAGTTTCACAGAATTGATCATGCACATTATGTTAAGCACTTGAAGAAAGTTGTTTATTCAAAGAAGAACAAACTGGATGTCAGGTATTGCTAAGGAATCGATCAGAAACATTGTTTGAAAATCAGAAATAACTTTCATCTTTTCTTTAATGAGACTGCAATTTGAGGTAACGTTTGAGAGTATTATTTAGTATCAAGAAAAACAGAACTGTAGAAAATAAAATGTTGGAATATGTTGGAAACCTGTAGTGACATTAACCAACTGAAATAACAAAGGTTTTTTTAAAGCTGATTGCCTGTTCAATTTACAGTAAATGTTTTTCATTAATTAAACAAAAAACAGATATATCATTTGCATCCATCTCTTTTTATGTTTTATTTTGACTAAATAAAAATGGTAGTGGGAAAATCTTGCAACAGTACTAACATTAAAGAAAAAATTATTTGCAAGAATAGTAATTTCCTCTTCACAAAAAGAAAAACAAATAAAAAATCAACATCCACAGTTTGTTTAAGAAACAACAAACACAGGGAATGACAGTAATGTCTTAGCAAACACCCATTCATACCAAAACAGACTTCTTTGTTATTTCAACTTTGAAAGTCGTTTAGCAATCTTCTAAATAAACATGAATTAACCAGTGTAAGCTGCACCAACAAGTAAATTCCCAAACACCACTAAGATGTAACATTCTTGTGATATCTAATATTTGTGGATCACATCCATTTGACATTAAAATATTGAATTTATTTATTGATTGACCAATCGATGACAAACAGACAAGGAAAACAAAAACAGTATTTAGAGATCAGGTGATATAAAGGAGTACACATGTTTTCAAACTACATTACATCACAGATTTTAGTCATTGAATATTTAAACGACAACGCATAATGAAGATTTTCAATCTAGTTTACACAGTACTTTGGTATCTGAATGGCATACAAGCTTGGGAAGATGATTGTATACAGAATCATTTGACAATAAATTGTACGAATGCAGGCATCAGGGAAAGGCCGGCTTTGTTTTGGCAGAGTTTGCCAGCTAACATAACAATATTAGACTTATCGAAAAACAAATTAGAATATTTACCAACAAATCTAATGCGACATTTGACTGAGTTGACAACGCTTTACATGGACAATAACAAGTTAAGAGAATTTCCATCGAATATTTCAAAAGATCTGACCAATCTCAACAAATTGAGTATAACAAGTAACCATATCCATGCATTGAGGAAGGAAGATTTTAAAGGAGCATCTAACATTCAACAGCTTGATCTTACAAGCAATTTCATTAAAGAACTCCCAGCTTATGTTTTTCATAATATGTCAAGGTTAAGTCATCTGAAATTGTCAGAGAATAAAATCCAGAAAATCTCCAAGGATGCATTTGATGGTCTTCGAAGACTTGAAACACTCATTATCAATCATAACAATGTCAAAGATGTGCTTCCTAACACTTTCAAAACAACAGTCAACTTAAAGAATTTGTTACTAGATTTCAATCACATAGGTAGAATACCAAATGAATTGTTTGCCAGTACTAATATCCGAGTATTGCACCTACAGCATAATCAGATAGAGAAGATTGGAGATAAAGCCTTCCAGAATCTCAAAAATGTCAAAATGATTGACTTGCATCAAAACAAAATCAAATCATTTCCACCAAACAGTTTCAAAGATTTGGCCATCGTTGGACAAGTCAACATGATGTTTAATCCAATCATATGTGACTGCGACACTGTATCTCTTCAACTCAACAGTTTGAGACTACTCAACAAACTTGTTGCAACTTGCAAGGACCCATTGAATGTCAGAAGTCGAACACTTACTACATTAACAAGAAGTGAATTAAAATGCACATCATGTGATTTTAACGAATGTAAAAATAATGCCAGTTGCATTATAAAAGAAAAATACTATGTTTGTTCGTGTGCAAAACATTATGAAGGCCGATATTGTGAAAAACTGAAAGAAATTGAAAGCGATCCCACAGAATGGATTGTGTTGATTGTTTGTTTGTCGGTGGTTCTAGTTGGAAGCTTAATTGGCTTATGGTTTTATTACCGACATAAACTTGGAAAGAACATTTGCATATGCACAAAAGCACAATTATGCTGCTTTTGTTTTTTGTTCGTAATATTTTTTGTTTTGTTTTTGTTTTTCACCATGAGGATTCTTTCGTACCAATATGAGCATTAAACACTATTCTCACGAAAAGATAACGAAAATGGATTCAAAGAAAAAAGAATACTTATCTAGAGAAACACAATAAAAGACATGATAGCCTGCGAAATGTACATTAGGAAAGTGTACTTGCTGGAACTATGATAACAGAAGATGTCATGGCTCAAAAAGGAGAGAAAATTGATTGATTGTTTCTGTTGATTCTATAATATCATGTTAATAGCATTTTGCAGATAACAACAATTCTTGTAATGAAAAAACAAACACATGCAGATGATCACACGATAACAGGTTAACCTAATGACGGAATTTATAGAAAAATTGTGCAAAAGTTTTATCCTTTCACCTTTATCAAGACTTTCAAGGCTTCATTTTGACGGTTGAAAAATAACAACATTTCATCAATTCTTTCTATGTATGATTTGATTACTTAAACTTTTATAGAAATTGGACCAACAAATCGCAAACAACGCTATTTATTCCCATCGTCAAGACAACCAACCGTCCTTTCTGCCAGCACCACCACCCAAACTCGCTTTAACATGGAAAAATAACGGATTTGAGAACAAGATTGAAGATTGGCTTAAACAGATTGATATGTGATACAAGAAGAAAATAACATAAGACTAAAATGTCGTTTCAGCTTGTAAAGTGTATTTATCGAATTTGTAATTTTTTTATTGTGATGCTGGACGAATATTCTGTAACTACCGTTAACCTATACAATATTTTCTCCAATGAATGCCACCCTCTGGTAAACACTTCTTTCTAATAAATGCTGCACTCCCAAATTGTAATTTTTAATGGTATCGGATTCGTCTTGGAATTAAATTTTTGTTATTAAATTTTTGTTATTAATACAAAGATAACTATATTATAGCAGAATTACCTGATTTTAAGTATTGACTTGTGGACGTAAATTTCTCTGTTATCAATGATGAATTTAAGGTCACTGGTTTCCTAAAAATTTTGGAACAACAATTTTCTGTCAATTATCATGAAGACTGTCAATTCATGCATCACTATCAAGAAAATCAAACATGGCTTATGAAAAAAGGAATATTTTCTCAACACTTTTATGTTTAAAACTATAAGCAAAAATCAAAATTAGCGTAGGCATAAAGTTTCATTTGACAAATCTCAACTACAGTAAAGTTAAAATTTTCACCAATATTTCATTAAGTGTTTACATTTTTGAAAACGCCATTGAAATTCCTAAACACTACTGTATATCGAATGTTTTAGACAAGGTTGTCAAAGTGGAACTTAAATGATGAATCAACAGAAAGAAGTCAGACTAAAATAAACGAAATAGTTGTAGAGTCAGCTTGACCTTGAAGATCTTCGATAAAACACTACTTACTGGATCATTAAACGACTTTGCAACGGTGTCGTGTAAAGTCTGGTTATTTTCTTGATCTATGAGAAACGGATACATTAGCAATGATATCGGGTAATAGGATTTGGATGTTGAAGAAACAGGATTCGGATTAAAAACAAACATGAAGAGCAAAAATTCCAAATATTTGAAAATTCAAAGGTGAATTCAGCATTCTTATGGTATTATTCAAGGTTCATTAATGAAAAGAGTTTATAAAGCCAGTTATTACTTCGTCATTGATGAAAAACTAAAAATTTTTTATCATTTTATATCTAAATGTCATATATAACTGTTGTAAACATTTTGATTCAAGAGAAAAAAAATGTACACTTGCCATTTATTTCATTTTTATTTGGAGAAAGGAACTTTTTGAAAATTCTCTTAGTCAATGTAAGAGAACAAAAAGAAACATATTTCAGGAAAACCATACTCATATGGCACATATTGATAAAATAACATTTTTTCTGATAATCACATTAGTTTGTTTATGAATTATTCTAATGGTTGCTAAGTAACTCTTCTCTCTCTCATACAGTAATAAAGAAGGTTGATTTTTCATATTAAGAAATGTTTTGTGCGTGATTTAAAAACGTGATCGTGGCTTTGCACAAAAACAATCAGAAAGCCAAACCAACCTATATCAATGAAGCGAAACATAATTTGCGGCATTCCGAAACATCCAAAAACTCCATCTAAGCTTGAAACTGAGACTTGACGAGGTGCAAGCAAAGTTAGGCCATGGCATTGTCCCCACATGCAAATCTAAACAGACAACATATTCTGGACTTTTATACATTAAAACACTTCTCTATGCATTCTTTAGCTTTTATATATACCTTATTCGTATTAATTAATGCGGGATAGATACTTATTTTTGCAAATGAAGACCGAAAAAATTTGTATTTTGTGATACTTATTTTTGCGAATCATGGTCATTTAAAAAAAATTGCGATATTTATTTTTGCGAATGAAAAATGGCCAGGAAAAAAGGACATTAGAGCTTTCTTTCAAAAACACAGAACAGTTTCCATTACAAAAAGAATTTGCTCCTAACAATATTGTAGAAATAAATGATGATGAATAAACGCAAACTCTTTCTTAATCAAACATTTTGTTTTTGTTGCTGTGTTCCTTAATTTGATCTATTTTTATTTTATTGTATGTATGCATCTAAGATAAAAGTATTAAATCAAGAAAAACCTAATTTTTTCAAAATTTTTATGCACAAGTAAATTTTTCGTATAATCAAAGTTACGATAAGAAAAGTGAAATTCAAAGAACATTGGACAAATTTTTGTGAATGCTTGTTTTAGAAAAAATTCTGCAATATAAATTTTTACGAATGCTTGTTTTTGAAAGATTTTGAATTGGGGCCAAATTCGCAAAACTAAGTATCGCAAAAATTTATATCGCAAGATTTTATCCTGCATTAATTAATACGAATAAGGTAATTCATTTTTACATGTATACACATGGGTACAATACTTATCTGATCATAACAGTTTCTTTAACTCATTGGCTGCTGGGCATAAAGTACGAAAAATCAGACACAAAATTAGCACATAAAAAAAACAGCTAGTTAGCTTTATTTATTCACTATCTGTGGCTTCACGTTGTTTCACCGCGTTGTAGTGCCACAAACTGTGTGGCTTCTGGCAGTGAATGAGTTAAAACTACCGTGGTTGATAGTATTCAGATTTATTCAATCAAAAAGATATTTTATTGTCAACAGTCAAAATTATTCAGCCCTCAGTGACACATGTACAGATGTCAAAACTTTTTAACTGATCATAACATAGTGTCAAGAAAAATTTCCAAGTTTGAATATTATCAAGAATTAAACGTTTTGAGAAGAAATGTTTGGGAATGGAAATACTCTTTGGTAGCAATGATTGAGTGAATGAATGGCTGAGTGAATGATTGCAAATGAAAAGTTGAGTGAATCATTAAGTGTGAATCATTGATTTGAATTAAATAGTTTATCATATTATGGTTATAAAGACATTGAAGTTCAAAACATAAAATTTTTAATCCAAGAACAATTCTTTATAAATCTTTTGAAAAGAGTCATGAAACATCATTATACATTAAGATTGTCTAAAAACAGCATAAAAACGCAGTTGACATAAAACATCATAAAAATTAAGATTTACCTTTCCTGATACAGTGATTCCAGCAGAAATATGAGTGTAATGATGAGCAGTTATGTCCGACCATCTGAAAACATCAAAGGTAGGGACAAACCGTAACAAAAATGGAAAGAAAGAAGATGTGTGTAAACAAATAATAAGTTTAAGTTATAATAGTGGTATAAAAAATGAGATGATGACAGAGTGTTTACAAATATTTTGAGGTAACCAATCTTTGGTTACCTCAAAGCCTTCAAGTCAAGTTTTGCTGTTTATTATCAAAAGAATCGTCAGTCGAACAGTGGGATGTTATTGCTAAGCTTATACAGGTGTGAGATGAAGGGAAAAAACTTTGTTACCTTTCATTGTCATTATGAACGATTTGGGGAACTGAAGTGTTAAGTGTTGTGCCTAAGCCAAGTTGGCCATATGAATTTGCACCCCAGCTATAAATCTGACCAGTATCTGTTAGTGCTAGGACATGAGCCATACCACATGCAATCTAGGAAATAATAAAATACATTTTGCAACAAAATTGTGGTGCTTAGATTTATAAGAATTTAATTCTTGCATCTGTTCAATAATGTTGCAAGCATTGAATATTTCACTCTTTCTTCATCCAACAGATCTTCGAAGCACGTAAGAAGTAATACCATAACAATAACAAATCATCTTTCGTGTATTGTTGGATGATTGCCCTTAGTTGTCACATTTGATCGAAAAAATATCATCATCACTAGTTCATGTTGATATTTTACAATCTTTTATTGATAACATTTATTTTGATTGATAAAAATATTTCCAAGAATTTGCATGTTTAAATAATCACTCCTTAGGAATTATCAACCATCCTTTCACCATGAAAAAAACAACAAACAAACAAACAAACAAACCACTTTACTTTTTCACAATATTTTCCATTTAATCCCATTACCCTCGCTGGCAACTGTTGGTTAGTGTTATTTCCAATTCCAAGCTGACCATTTCCATTGTAACCCCAGGAAAAAAGCTAAACAGAAATGAAGACATTATTTTCCAAGCTTGAAGTAGTTGGACTGGTGCAACTGAACATCATTGTTGAATTCTTTACCATTACTCTTATGACTTGAAGTTGTGCTACGGATGGCATAATGGTTAGCACCTTAGTTTACAAATGCTGCAGCCTGTGCTTGAGTGTCAGTCATGCTGCAATACTCTGCTTCAATCTGCTGCACACTGGTCTTACAGTAAGTGAGCTATGAAGTCATTGTTACAGATGGAAGCTGTCAGACTTTCTTACCTGTTTACTTCATAAAAGAATTTATTTATTAATCTCACCTCGCCATCATCAGTTAGAGCTATGGTGAATGACTGACCACAACATATGGAAATAACTTTTTTGTTATCTACAAAAGAAAAATAGTTTTTGATAATTTAAAAGCCTGTTAAAATGAATCTCATCCAAATGATTAAAATAATGTTTTGAAATAAACGCAACAAACCTGGAAAACTTAAAAATGGAAGGAATTTTACTTATACTGTTAAACTGTAAATTCCACTCTTACATTCAAACTGCTACATAGATATCGTCAATCAAAGATTTCAATGAGGTTACGCCACATCACTCAAAAGATTTTGACACAAATTTTTCGTCACTCAATTGCCAGTATCGTAGACCCCAAAAAACATCAGTTATCCCTATTGGTTCCCCAAAACATCACATTTGATAAAAAGAACGGATGTCATGGCAAGTATATAATAAATCATGAAAAAACACTTTTTGCCTCTAAATGGCATCACACAATAAGAAGAACATGACCATAAATTTTAGGTAAATCAATCACTCTCTGACATTAAAGTGGAATTCACAAAGCAGATTATTATAACAAGATATATATTTGATCAATGGGAACATGCTAATATTACAAAAAAAATCTGAAAACGTTATAGTGGGAGTTGAACGTAACTGTCGTTAAGAAATGAATAAGTTTTTTAAAAAGAATCTTACATGCTGTTAAATGCCCACTAACACGTCTTGGTAATGGCTGATTATTTGACACGCCAAGTCCCAATTGACCACAATTATTTGATCCCCATGTATATGTCTACATAATGTAAAGAATTTCGTTAAATTTTTCTGCGGATGTAGCAAAACATCATAAGCATGAAAGAGGGAATATAAACGCAAACTTTTTTTCTTAAAGAACCAGTTAAATCTGACCTGAGGCTGGCTGTTCTTATTTTTTGAGCCTTATTGTTCTTATTTTGTTCTTGGGTTTAAGAACACAATTTCGCATTTCAGCCTTATTTTGTTCGTATTTCTGGAACTCCAGTAAAATAAAAAGTTTTTAAGCAGGCCGCACGTCGCACCATGCGCCATTATAACTATATTTTCACACATTTGAGAAAAAAACTATAATAAGTGAAAATAATAAACTTCTAAACTATTAGCTGCAGCTTGAGGAAAATCCACATCCTGATCTGTTCTTAGTTTTACAAAAAAATTCAGACTCAGCCTATTCTTAATTTCTGTAATAATAATAATTTGAGCCTCAGGTTGTTCTTATTTTGTTCTTTTTTTTGGCAAAATCTGAGGCTCGTGTTCTTATAAAATTCTTCTTATAAAAAAACAGCATGTATAAAAAAAGATATAAAAGTCCACTGTAATATAAGTGATTATTCACCATTTTGTTGTTGTTAGGGAGAACGACCACCGTTGCTAAGCTAATTTTTAAATTTACTTCGTTATGAATTCATTGTTCACCTAACGAAAGAATATGAAAACATAAGTGGTACCAGCAGGACTCGTTTTCGTGTTATTCAATGAAATTAAAAAGCATCTTAGTTTCCAGTTCCCTTCACAATAACAGTGAAATGGAATGTTTACATTTTTCAAGTTTGACTTGACCGGCAATATAGCCATATGACCAGCAGACTTTGACTTTTAATGATCACAATGTAATGACCGGCTGGTGTAACAAAATTATCAGCAGCGCTGATGTATAATTTTTCTGTATTATACATCATTTTTGTTGAACATACCTCTCCATCATCTGTTAAAGCAACTGAGTGATATGAACCACATGCAATCTGTGTTACTTTTTTTGTCATTGGCACAAGAACAGGCTTACTCTTTTCAGCTTCACTATGGCCTAACTGTCCATAACCACCATGTCCCCAGCTATAAAGATCACCAGACTCTATGGAAAAAAATCAATAACTTATGAAAATCAACAAGTTTCATACATTTTAAACCAATTTTGTTTGTGTGCTTTGACTGCATCTACTTTCATCTACATCTATCTACATCTATCTTTGACTACATCTATTGAACCATTTAAAATAAATTATTTTGAAACTTAAAAACAATTCCTTTTTACTTTCATCATGCTCAATTGATTGATATATATATATCAGGGTCTCAAGATTATAAATCCTTTACTTCAAGTGAACTATATTTTGATTTTTTACAATGAAATTTTATTAATAAACATTTAGATATACAGTGTGTTTCGTAATGTTGGAAATGGAATTTTTAAAGCCGTTTTTTTAAATGAATATACCGAATTTCAAAATAATTTCTACATTGATGGAAAGCCATTTTCAAGTTCTTTCGGCTAGTATATTTTTGTGAGAAATGAAAAAGTGGTTTTTGAAAAGTTAAGGAAAATGTCTAGGAAAAATGTAATTAAATTTTTAATGGTCGATTAACACGTAGTTTAATTACATCGTGCTTATTGTTTAAAAGCACTGAATCCATTCAAATTTTTTATTAATTTTATCTTTGCGCTGAGACCCCCAAATTGATACTTAAAATCATAAAAGTTAAACGTTTTTCGTGAACACACAGCTTAAATTTGTTTATTGTTTTCCAAATTGCTATCATTATTTCAAAAAATCTTTTCTTTTCTTTCACATCTTAATCGACCATTAAAAATTTAATACGTTTTTCCAATACATTTTCCTTATTTTTTCAAAAACCACTTTTTAATTTCTCACAAAAATAATATAGCCTAAAGAACTTGAAAATGGCTTTCCATCGATGTAAAAATTATTTTGAAATTTGGTAAATTCATTTAAAAAAAGCAGCAGTTAAAATTTCTGTTTCCAGCATTATGAAACACACTGTATATACAAGAAGCAATTTCAGGCAACATAAAAGTTGTATTTTTGACATTAATTCTCCTTTAAGAAATTGAAATTACAGCCTAGCATCTCGGAACAGTTGGAAGTCATTGGCTAACTCACAAGGCATCTTACCAGTGACTGCTAAAACATGTGGGCCCATTCCATATGCCAAGTGGATAATTTCTTTCTGACATAATATTTCAACTTTTTTTGGTTCAAGTGTACTGTAACTATTTCCAACACCTAGGCTTCCATTACCATTAAACCCTAATCCAAAAACATCTCCATTGGTTAAGACCACTAAAGCCTCATTTCCAGCACCTCCAAATACGAAAGCCTTTCGTACATTAGCACCGATATCAGCCGGTATGAAACTCAAAATTGGCCAACAATTCAAACTGGCAAATCTTGTTAAAGTCATTTTCAAATGAAGCCTGCTTTAATGCTTTGTTAGAAATGCAGTATATTGTATCGCATAGTTGAAAAATGATTCAAATATGTATTTCAATTATAACACCATAGAGAAAAAAGTGTTTGCTATAACAGCGAAATCAGGAAATTTTCTGGTGGCTGATTTTGAAAATGGTGTTAAACTAATGTTTATGTTAATCGGTTCCGGGTTATTAGACATTCATTGAGAAGAAAAAGTCAGAGGAGAGAGAGGAGGAGAGTGTAGAAGCACGCGAGGTTGAGGGTGGTGGGTGGGTATAGGCATACCGGAAAAGTGAGACCCGGGACCCGGGACCCTAAGGTGGTGGGACCCGGGACCCGGGACCCTACAAATGTTAGGTGGGACCCGGGACCCGGGACCCTACAAACTGCAAGTGGGACCCGGGACCCTACTAGTTGTAAGTGGGACCCGGGACCCGGGACCGTATTAACTGTAAGTGGGACCCGGGACCCGGGACCCTAAGTGGGACCCGGTTCATTTTGCGAAATGGGATTAATTCAGGGATAAATAAGTCTACCTTCTTTCTTCTTTCACGTAGAAAGTAATAACGACATAGCAAAACAAATAACATTTCTATAACTCGTAGAAGTGTGAATACCTTCGTGTTATTCAAAAATTCTTTTGACGATTCATTTTCCCGAAGTGTGGAAGTTAGAATTTTGTTGATTGCAATATGCGGAAAACAGAAACTGCAATCCCTCACTGGTTCATTCACAAGACAGTATCGTTGTAAGAAGTTGAGTAAAGCAGGGCAGCGTAGCTATTGTAAAATAAAGATGAGTACTAATCTATAGATAGATTAGTTAACCGAAGATTTTTGAAACAAACAAATCATTTTCACATTTCGTGTTTTGAATCTTGCGTGATATTTTCGAAAACAAAAGAATCTTATTTTGTCACGAACATTTTATTTTTACTTATTTCTCTATTTATAGTTGGTTACAAAATGTACTAATAAAACCAACTGTATAAAACAATAAAATAAAAGATAATATAAGACATACATGAATAAAATATCTATATAACTATTTACTAATATAAAATACGTTTGTAGAGGCTAGCGAACAACCGAGTGAGCGCCACAGAGTTTACACGAACAGAATATTTGAACTGACTTAATAGCAGACTTAAACTTAGCCAAGTCTGGTAATGATTTAATCCCGGCACAGGAAGATTATTCCAGGCTAAGGAAGCCCGGAAATGAAAAGAGTTCAGTCCAATACCGTTCTTTACAACGTGCTAAAAGATCTCGATTGAAAAATTGTTTTCCATTTCTGCTGATTCTGGGCATTATCATTTTAACAAGTAATAAATAAACTTGATTGTTGTTATTAAAAAATAAACATAGTCTTTTCAACAGCTGTCAAGTCCAATCTTTTCTCCGTGTCTAAAATCCAAGATCCTATTAATGACTTGCTTGGTGTCGCGTGTCCTGGGGCCTCATGGCTTCAAGGTCCCGGGTCACACCCATGGCTTCAGGATCCCGGGTCCCGGTTGTAAGGTCCCGGGTCCCGGGTCCCACCAACGACCTGGGGTCCCGGGTCCCGGGTCCCACCCACTTTCAGGGTCCCGGGTCCCGGGTCCCGGTTGTAAGGTCCCGGGTCCCGGGTCCCACCAACGACTTAGGGTCCCGGGTCCCGGGTCCCACTTTTCCGGTATGCCGTGGGTATATGGGGTGGAACGGGCAGCAGAAAGACCAACTGTTGCTGGTACCAGAGAAAGAAAACTCATAACATACAGATCTCAAACATCAGACTTTAAAGCCGCCAACATTTCGGCCAACATTGCTCGCCAACATTTGTTGGTTCGATTTGCGATGGCCGCCAACATGTTGGCGAAGAAAAAAATCCCTCAAAATGTTGCGCCAACGTTTATTAACTTTTTTTATAAATGTTGGTCAAGTTTTTGCAAGTTGCTACGATTTGCTATACCTACCGACATTTTGGACAACATTTTCTTAATATTTTGAATTTTTATACATCTTTTCGAATTTTTGTTTCACATTAGAATGTTTTTCCGTACTCGAATTATTTTGTTTTGAGACATTTGCAACAGAAAGATTGCAAGGATTTTTGTTTCAATCATTTGTAGAATTTGCTTAAAGCAATCAAAATTCATTCTCATCAATCTCTCTGTATGTTGCAGTGTCCTCGATTAACAGTTCCTGGACAAGGTCAAGGTTTGAGTAAAGCCCTTGTTGGACCACGCTTTCATTTTTCATTGCAATAAACATGCTGCAGCTTCCCTTTCTGCCATTTTGAATTCGAAAATGACAACTACTTCATGAAAATGAATGAACTATCAAAATTTTGGCGAAAATGTTGTCAGACATATAGCAAATCGCACCAACATGTTCGCCGAAATGTTGACCGAAATGTTGGCTCGATTTTTCCCCGGCCTTTAAGATGTAAACCTTTCTCAATGTGTTTGGGTTAAAGAGAGGCGGTAAGGTGATTCGGACTTTAGCTTCAATTGTTCAAATACTTTATGCTGGTGTTCACGTAATGGATAAAATCAGCCCGGCAAAGATAAAATCAGTTCAGTTTGTCAAGATGTTTTCTTTTTATGTGAACCCAACACAAAATCAGCACACGGTGAACAGAAGCCAGCACGCTTTGCTGGGCTAATTTTTCTCCTCTTGTGAACACCCCTAAGTCTGATATCTCTGATATTTGATATCTCTGTCCGATGAACATCCTGTAAGGTCAAAATGATGAGGTCACGTGACTTATATCGATTTATGTACCAAACCCTCCTCGAAACACCGATGAAAATGATGCTTTATTTTCTGTCATAAGACAAAGTTATAATTTAGGTAACTCCATAACACAAAATATAAAGCGAATATGAAATTCAATCATATGCCTCTAGCATGATACCTTCAACTAGAAAACCCACGAGATCGGTGACAAGTGCAGTACTGATTGATCTACAACCAACTGTTTACTATATGAACAAAACCTCACGCAGACCATCAGCTCCACCGCAGACAAAACAAAATCCTCACAATAGTTCAAATATTTGACAATTCAAAAAAGCGTTCTTTAATCGTCACTTGGAATTACTTGGTCACGTGACCTCATCCATCATTCATATACATATTGATAATTTGACGTCATGAAACGGCAAATAGGATTTGAGCAGCGCATTCAGCGCGGCGCAACTTGAATTACATAAGGCATGATGAGGAGAAAACATTTCCGAATTCTTTGCCTGCTCCTTCTTATCTTGTATGTGCGTTTAAATAACTGTTATCGAATATTAGACTTGATAACTCGAATGGAGAAATCAACACAGACTTGTCAATCGGGTGATACTTTAGAAATAGGTTGGCAATATCACTTAGATTTCAAGACTAGAAAAGAAACACTGGAAATATTTTACTGTGGATATAAAGATAAGATTAGTAAGAAATGTTCACTGTTTTATAAACTGCTTGAGTAGAAACATCTGATCTTCTGTCCATATTTATATGATAGCTGATAGCAATCAAATGTTTACATTTTTCTTCTAGCCCAGCACATGATGCCACTAGCATTTTCTGTTGATGGAGAACACTTTCACTCAGTAAAAGCTAATACGATACCCAGTCAGTTTGGAATAAAAGTGAGATCAGCCAGAAAATATGTTGACAAAATTGAAGCATACAAAAACACCGTAAGAAACGCGTTTTATCTCAAAGTTCAACCGGTAACGACAGATTTTAAAAATCTCGAGATCATGTGTGTGTTGAATTACAAAACGACTTTTTCCAGAGACAGCACTGAAGGTAACAAACTACATTATTACCCCCTGATTAAGTTTTATTTATTCACTCCCTGCTTTGTTTGTTCATCTTGGTTTTATTTATGTATTTATTTTATTGTTGATGTCCTCAAAACATCGTGTTATTACCACTGATTTAAAACTGATTATAATCCTGAATGTTGATCAGACAATTGACCATTTTGTTTTATATAGGTGGTCTTTACACAATCATGGTTGCACATTCCCAACCAAAAAGCAAATCCAGAAAACTAGCCAGTCCAAGAGTTGGAACAATATTCTTAGCAGCGTTAATTTTTGACGTCGTATTATTCGCTGGTGCACTTGTCGCTTCGACTATTTGTCGTAAAAGAATACAACACGCTTATCAAAGAGTCTCCAAAAAGGACGATGATCAAGAAAACAAAATAAAATCGAAGTCCAAGAAAAAGCTATCAAGACCACAACCACCTCAAAAAAGTGTTATGCACAGTGAACGGAAAAAGTCGGCTGCCGTGACAAAAAATGAAAACATTCACCAGAACGATGCAACTGAAAATCGAAACATACCAGAAGTGGTGAACACTGTTGAATCAAAGAAACCAAACCGACCGCCTCCTCCATTATTCCAGCAAGGTAATAACGATACTGTCCCAAATAACGCCGTTGACAGTCAAAATCGAGAGACGTACGACAAAGCCGAAGGAGAATCACGTGAGGAAGAAAACGAAACACATAGGTCAAAAAGGCCTCGTAATCGAGAACGATCGAAAGAACGGGAATCAAAAACACGAGAAGGAGGCCATACAAAAACACGAGAAGGTCATGCAAGACGTTCGAAAGAAAGAGAAGGAAGATCAAAAACGCGAAGTGGAGGAGAGCATGGAGAAAGGAGACGTAAAGAACGCTCAAGAAGTCCAAAAACTGCTATAACATCTGGTGGCTTTGGTACACCCAGTAATCCAAGACTAACAGAATAACGCTGACGTAATAATTTGTAATTCTTTCACCCTCATGTTTTGAAATATCAATTTTGCTTCGAACTAGGCTTGGTTAATCAGCATACATCAAATCAATACTTAAATAGTTCAAACGAAACACGGATTTTATTTACTAAAAAAATCGAGGCTATTTTAAATAGAATAATTGGTAGGTTTCGAAAACAATTTAAACAAGCTAGTTTTATCGGAACATCAGAGCTCATCGATGGGTTGATGCTGTTCATTACTATCCGTGTTCAGTTTCTTCTCATTCTTCGAATCCGTGCTATCGTCTTCTTTCTTTGTATCTTTTTCGTCAGAAGTTTGACCATCGCCTAACTCCAAGACCACATCATCTGTTTCCTTTTTCTCGTCACCCGTTTCGGATTTTTTATCCGATTTGACATCTGGTTCTGGTTCCGTTTTATTTGATTTCTGTTCCGATTCGGATTTCAATTTTTCTCCTTCTTTAGTGTCGGTTTCGTTACCTTTAAACTTGGTTGCGTTGGATTCTTTAGACTTGGTTGCGTTGGATTCTGAAATAAAATAAAATCATTAAGGACTGCTTCTAACAAATCTTAAACGATGTTTCAAGAAAAATCGAATACAAAATAGCCTCGGCTTACCAGTTGCATTTGGTTTCGGTTTAGGCTTGGGAACGTAATATTTTGCCTTGTTTATTAAGTACATTAATTCGCGGTCCACCTTGCCTTGCTGATACAAGATATCTTTTGTCAACATAACCGGTTTCTTAGTGCTGTCCGATTCGTTCTGTTTTTGCCAGTTTGTCATCAGCCATTCCTATAAAATATAACAATCTTTATCAAACAAAAATATCTCTTCATCGATTCGATCGAAAAAAGTTCGGAATGGGGAGGTTTTCTGTTCAGGATTGAGAGGTATTCTGTTTAAGTAAGGCAATGAGGGAGCAAATCACTATGGAAGATTTTTCTTTACCTTTGCATCTTTCTTAATCTTCTCCAAATCCTTCAAATCTTTCTCAGAATATATTTCTTTTGCATCTGGTAAAGCTTTCAACGAACCAAAGAACATGTCAGTGAGGTTCAGGCTTTGAAGCATGCTTTCGATGGCTTTCGGTCGTTCTGTTTGCTCGTCGATACGAAATTGTAACTCTTCCGTCAATTCTTTTAGGGATTTTAACTTTTTCTTCAAAGTCTAAAAAGAAACAAAAGTTAAAAAAAATGCATGACGAATAAAAAAGAAGTCATTGATCAATATCCCCTTAAGCAACAATGATCGAATCAATCAGTGTAACGAACTTCCCTCCCTCATTGTTGTTTTACTTTCATCACATCAAACAGAGACATTTCAGGTCGAGACAATTTTAATGTATTCTATTGGAATCACATTTCTCAAATACCTTAACCAATGACAAATATTTTCATTCCGAAACTGACAACCTCTTTACCAACTCACCTGTTCATCAGCAGCGAAACCTTCCTCATCCAACCATTCTGACGCCTCACTTAGCGATTTTTCGATTTTTTCTCTTTCAGTTTCTGTGGATAGTTGTTGAACATTCTCTTCATACAGTTTGTCTCTGAACTCGAATATATAACTCTCCAAGTTGTTATGCATTCTTTCTGTGGCAAATTTAGCCTGGTCACGCGCTTCCAAATCATCAAGCCTAACAAAAAAAATAGATAAAACAACAGTGAAACACTCGATAGAAGTCGCGACCCTCAAACCTCAGTAGTCACGTTGAACATTAGACTTTGCGTGAGAGACTTATGCTGTATACTGCTTTAAGGACAATTGACTGGAGGTGATAATGAATGGTAACAAGCAAGTTACTTTTTCTTCGATTCTTCGAACTTGGTTTTGGTTAAAACAGGAATATCCTTGACATGGTAAACGAATTGGATCTCTTCTTTGACAATCACCGGTTTGTTAGACTTGACTTCTTCAGTACCATTTCCATTGGTTGTATTCTAAGAAATGACGTCATACAATCATCAGTCAAAAAAAGAAGAGGTAAATAATTGAATAACTCCTTTCGCCATTTACCACACGTTATGTATTTCCTGTTATTGTGTCGACATAGGAAAATACACAGAGAAACTCATTGCTTTCAACAAATATCAGGATCTTTAAAGATGGACTGTTATAAACAGAACTGAGGGTTGCAGTATGCTGATGTCAGCAGTGTGAATCTCTCATTAGAACAACGAGTCTGGGTATGAGCAGTTGATAAATATCAATATGGCAAACAAATGAGATAAACCAATGATGGGCAGTCTTGTGGAGATTCGCTTATAGGACTCTCACTTTATAGCTGTTCATTATACTATTTGTTTCTGAACTAACCGTGGATGTTGCATTGTCAACTTTAATTTTATCAGCCTTGGGTTTTTCATCGGTTTTTTCATTCTTGTCTTTCGTCTGAAACGTTTCAACAAAACATTGCACTCCTCCTTTCGCATACTTTTCTTTTTCATCAACAAAATCAAACGTACCTTTTCACCCGAAACATCCTCCTCCTTCTTTGAAGCACTCTCCTCCTTCTTTGATTCTTCTTGACCTTTATTATCTTCCTTCTTCTTGTCACTCTCCTTTGATTCCTCCTCCTTTGGTGTTTCAACCGTTTCATCCGATTCTTTACCCGAACCAAAAAAGCTGGATAATTTGGAACCCAATTCTAAATTCATAACGCAATAACGAGAATATTTCTCACCAGGATTATATCAATGAATACAAATTGACATTTGACAAACGCCTGCACATACTTGCAAATGTAGACTGTGACTCCTCTTCGATAATCTCCGGAGTTTTTTCAAAATGAGCTTCAACCTATATAAACAAAAATACTATGTACAGTCCACTGCAGGATAGTTTCAGACAGTGATAAAAACAAAACCCTGTAAATCACCTTCTCTACATGCAAAACACCACTCTCATCTAAATGGAAGAAAGCCTTGACACCTTTGGGCGTTCCCTTTGTGTTCTTATCGTGAGCAGCATCCACACCGCTGAGCTCCACATGGGAGATTTGATCCAGATCAAGAGAACTAAATATCAAGTGGTATTCCATGTGGCAACAATCAACTACACTTGATCAATCATGGTAGGTTGGGATATTAGATCAACCATGATGTCATTTACCTGTGCAAATCTTTTGAGAGAAACGTGAGATCTCCATAAGTGACATTGAAGGTGAAGTCATTCGGTTTCTTGTTAAATGTCATGATTTTCTTCTGTGGTAATGGATTCAGCCGATGGTACAAATTTCTATTGATAATCTTTACTGCACCATCATCAACAGTTGAGGTTCGCTCAAATTGTACCTAATTATGACGTGAACGTATGTTGTCGGATAGCTTTAATAGCTGAAAATGAATAAAAGAACACAAAGGAAGGAGTGAATACTTACATCAACAGGAAATAAATTAAGATCTTTGACCAGAAATCTTTTCACTTTAAAACCAGCAGTTAAATCAGCAGCTTTGTAAACAGCTCCTACGAAAACGATGAACACATCAAGTTCACTGGATTAGGTCAGAAACATAAGCTTATTTAAAACTTGATGATCGAGTGTTGTGTTTGAGGAGAAAGAAGTATATTCCTATGTACTTATAAGAGGATGGAGAACAATTGTTTTAAAAAAGATGCATGGTCATACCAAGAGCAGCAGCTTCGTCAGTGTTAATGTTTTTCCCTAGTTCTTCTCTAATAACATTAAGAAAGGTACAATAAAAGGGAATCAATTTATGTTTATAATACTAACTGGAAAAGGCAAACCATAAAGACAACATGCCATAATGGTTGTAGTGAACACAAAAATTTGGATTAGAAGTTTACTTAATGAGTTATTTGGATAACTTTGGATGACTTTTGTGGAAATTAGTAATCTTCAATAGCTGAGCCAAAACACTAACTTGAAGTAATTCTTGGTGGCCAGTGAAAGATATTTTAAAAATGAGGCTACACTTACTTTTTGACTGCCTCCAACAGTAGCTCTTGCACCCTGGGAATTCTCGTTCCACCACCCATTAAAATGACTGTTTCAATGTCATCCTGAAAAGAAGATAATATAATTAATAAAATCATTCAAGTTTCGTGAACACAGGACTAGTAACACAACACACAAACAAAATGTTGTGATAACTCACTAGTGTCATAGCTGCAGCATTTAACGCCATCTTTACTGGTTCCTTAACTCTCTCATAAAGATCAGCACACAGCTCAATGAGTTCAGCTCGTGTGACTGCTTGCTTAAAATCAATTTCTTCAAAAACATTTTCAATCTGTGCAACGTGATCAGCATTGGCACTCAAAACTTGTCGAACACGTTTCGCTTCTTTTAGTAATTTGGCCATAGCACGTTGATTTGCTGTAATGTCATTTTTTGTCTTATGAGCAGCCTGGAAAAAATAAAAATATATTTAGGAAAACAAAGAGAATGGATTATGACGAATAACTTGAAATCTCCTAAAAACTAAACAAATTACCTTAAAAGCTTTCACAAAATGATCACGTAACCTCATATCCATTTCTAGACCTCCAAGTGTTGTATCAAATCTGTAATGATGTTCACAAGATTAGCATTCGAAGTCAAAATCAAAAAGCAATTCTAGAAGCAAAGTAGATACTGACCCTACACCCTTAACGACAAGTTGTGGGACTGTTTCCAGGTAACCACGGTCCTTGACTTTTGTTGTACTGTAAGCTTCAATGAAGATCATAACAACGTTACTGACAGGTTTGTTAAGTACGCATGCGAAGATGAAAAGAGGACAACATACAAACTATTGTTACAGTTGTGTGGCTTGCACCCATATCATAAAACATAACATTCTAAACAAGCAAACATGATACTGCAAAAGCAATTCTTCAAAGCATTTTCAAATTCACTTTATTGAGTAACATGAAAACATGGCACATAGATTATTATCAAATTAATCACTCAACATCACTTACTTTAACTGTTGCATTGAATGTTGCAGCCCTGAAAATTCCATAGTTAAGAGCAACTGAAAGGTAGAAATAAAAATTGTTAGTGGTCAGGAGAGGTCCACTAAGAAAAATAAGTAGTGAATAAAACATTTAATGAAAATATAAAGAACGACTGACCTGCAGTGTTGTCATTTATTAATTGCAGCACATTCATTCCAATCATATTGGTAGCACTTAAATATAAAAACATCACGGTTTTTAATATTAAGTTTGGGTGTTCTTTTGATGTATTTATTTATGCATTCTTTCTTTCATGTAGAAAATGCAAAAAAAAAAAAAAACTCACTCTAAAAGAGCTTTTCTTTCTGCTTGGTTGAAATACACAGGCACTGTTAACACGATGTCTTTCATTGGATGGTCTATAAATGTCAATCAAAGAATTGCTATAAAACCTTTTTTGAGTATATTCAGTCAATTTTTCATAGCAGATGTGGCCAGGATCAAAGAAAGTTAATTAGTAAAATTATTCCCTATACAGGGAGGTATGCTATAACCTTGTAGTACTTAAGAGTATGGATGATTTAAACATTATGTCAGTTTGTATCACCTGCAAAATTTTCAGCAATCTGTCTTGTATTGTTCAACATCATTCCCAAAAGTTCTTCAACTGAATGTTTTTGACCACTGAAGAAAAAAATTTTATTAATGATCGATATTGTAAAAACTTCATAAATCAACACTAACTTTTGAGCATAACTTTCCTAAATCCAGTTTAAAAAATTTTGAAATGAAAATTTTCTTTACCTGAATAAATGACAATTAATCAACTTACTTTTCGCCTTCAAATAACACTGTCCCTAAAAACACAAAAAGAAATGGACTTTTGATGATTATATAAATCAACAAAATGCCCTTACAGGCATAAGAATTTCTGTAAAATCAGCTGAAGCATGAAAAACAAAAGATTTTATGACATTTTTGAAATTTGAAAAAAAAAAGTTGAATGGTTTTTAAACAACTATATACAAATGCGCACTAAGCATTGTGAAAGCGTAATTAATACAATAACAAACTTATGTGAAACGTTCTTTATTTTGAGTGCACAAAATAACATTAAGTTCATGACCTACTCATAAAAGATCTTTAAGAAATTCAAAAAAAGTTGAAAGAGTTTGACAATATAGCACATTTCTAGTTATGTACTCTCCAGGGCTTCATAAAAGCATAATTGACACTACAAAACTTTATTGTGTGTATACACCACATCATGTAATCGCATTCATTAAATTAAAAAAAAACGCTAGGTTTGGACAGTAAGAAATAAAAAGAACCAAAGCCGATTTTAATGTATTTCTTGCTTTCACAGAAATCCAAAAATTGATACTACTCTTAGTCCTATGCAGTTGGATTTAAATCTTAGATACTTATTTATGGATTGCAAGACTTCAAAAGGGAAATTAGGTAAAAACAATAGGGAAAATATCTTGCATTAAAACTCAGAAATATCATTGAAATAAAAATCGTTGGAAACTGCAAGAAATAAAGTTGTCTTTATTGGATTTCTGCGTAAGCAAGAAAGCCTTTACTTTCGTCGTTGTTTTTCTTAGTTTTTTTTCATCTTACTGTCCAAACCTAGCGATTTTTTTATCTCGAAGTTCATTGGTTCATACAGCCGCCGACTCAAAATTCATTGGTGCATAGAGCGCCACTATTACGAAAGGGTGCTAATTAACTTTAATAGCGCTATTTTATTGGCTTGAATTTCCGCCATGTGACCATCCGGGTATTTCCGACTTCACGTCTGCACCACGCCGTTCGCATAATGGTAGAGGAAACCGAAGAAACCCTTCGTGTTGATTGATCAATATTGAACAGATTTAAAAGAACATTTAAGGGAGAAGGAGAGAAATTTATAATTATCTTACGATGATTCTACTGCGCTCATTCTTTTCTAAAAGCAAGTTCTCAATGTTTTATAAAACAGTGTGTGAAAAGGAATGCTTTTATTTTTTGGAAAATGTCTTGGATTCTTTTAAGCCTATCGTTTGTTTCATGTGTGGGCTGTGGTGCTTTTTAAGCTCTGGATACATACAGCTCAGCTCAGTTTCCTCTTCAGCTCCAACAACATACAAGGAATGTCTTGTTACCCTCTGTCTGTGGCTGTGCATCTCATTTTATGTTTGATGTTTCTCTCTAGCTATTTTAGCCTATTATATACTTGTATAGTTCTTGGCTGTATTATCAATTTCCTGAATTAGGAATTGGGACTTACTATTTATGATAGCAAATTGAAACTTACCTTGATTGTCTGTAAATTCTAAATACTGGACATCTTTTTACGCAAATTTCTGTTTTCAGTTATGTTTGCTAATTTTGGTAGCTAAGTTTAGGTCATATTTTTCATAATCCTAATCTTTGTTTACTTTTTGTGTTTGGGAAGTCTTTTCGTACAATTAGGAAGATTGACCGTACATACGTAATCACTGTGATATCTGAAAGCATATGAATTTGATGTTATTTTGTTCATTAAGTTTATTAGAAGTTAATGTAAGGTTCGTATTGTGTCAGTTATGCTTTCATGATGCCCTGGCGTGTATACATAATTAAAAATTTATTGTTTTTTAAGTTTCTGAATAAATTTTTATAATCTTTTCATGAAATTTAGTTCTGGTAATGCATGCTTTTAAATTAAAAAGATGGCAATGACATATTGTTACTCAAATTAAAGCACAAATTTCTGTTTTCAGTTATGTATGTTGATTTTGTATGTATATAGATGTATTTCGTATCATTAAAATCTATGCTTTACTTTTTCTCCTTCTGAATTAGGAATTCTGTTAGGAAGATTGACAAGACATATTAAATTCATAACATTTACAATGACTTACGTGCATACTCATTGTCTTATCTGAATTGATCACTGAATCCTTAATATCATTTCGTACCATCAAAATAAAGAACATATGTCATTCAGATATAATCAAGTTTATTGATGTTTATTGGTATAAAGTTTTGCATAGTGGCAATTATGTTTTTCCAGATTTTTGAGGAGTACATGATTAGAAATTTAATAAATATATATTGCGGATTAAACTTTTCTTAAATTTCAAGAATGTCGTAGTCTTTCTTTTTTCATACTTCAGCTGATTTTGCAGCAATCCTTATGCCTGCAAGGGCATCTTGTTTATATTTTCTCTGCAGTAAAGACTATAGGTTAGAAATTCAAGAGAACTGTTATACCTCTCTCTTCGTCTTTTAATAAATTATAGAATGGAAATCTAAACAAGATGAGGCCTTCGCTCAATTCATGGAACTCATTGCAAAAACAAGATAAGGAATAACAATTATGCAATGTTGCAGAAAATAAAAAAAATGAAATCCAAATATTTACCTGTTTTTGTACAACTGCACAGCAGGACTATCAAATTTTTTACCCAGTAGGTGAGTTAAATAAATGTATGCTTTAGCGGGCTGTTTTATTGCCTAAGAAATAAGTTTCATCTAATTCAGTTTGATCACAATAGGAACTGGAAACCATAAAAATTAGTTTCAACAAGTTTGTTTTAAAGGGAACAAGAAATGATAAGATGTAAAGTTACCACAGTATATGCTGGATCACCAAATTCTCTCTCGTTTCCTTTCATTGAAATAACAAATGGCGTTTTTCTCCGAGACTCCCTATAATAAAATACGTTAGTCTTAAAAATTGCATTTTGAAGTTTATACAAGCAGTAAAAAAAGCTTAAAACATTTCTTGTCTTACTTATTTAGAGCTATTTCCATTGGTACACCAGGCTAAATAATGAGACAATCATTATTGCATCTCTGTCATTGCTATTAAAACAACACAATGTGCAATAATTACTTAAATAATTACCTTGACTATTGCTATTTTTATCCATTCACTGCCGAGATCAACTGACATAACAGCTATGCCATCTGCAAAAAATAAAATCCACCAACTATTAGTAATGTAATTAAATTACATTAGGAACATCATGCTGTAGTCAGAGGTAGGGAAACACTCCTCAGTTTTACTAATAGAATGACATAATTTCTACCCTATACATTATTTTGGATTAATTTTCTATACATAACTTTCTATAGTCCCTGGACTTTAATTCATAATAGCTAATTGACTTACTGCTCAATATATGCATACTATTCTGTTTTAACACACCCGAAGGCCAAAGTCAAATTTTATGATTTCATTATTTTCTCTATTGAATTTAATTGCAGCCGAAAGAACTTATCAAAACATCTAAGGAATTGTTCTTTGATAAAAAGTTTTAAGAAATGAATAACAGATACTGCCTCAACTACAAATATTACTAGTTATCAGGCAGCCCACGAAATTTACGACTTGTCACACTCATGCTATTGAATTTGTATTCCTGGAGTGGCCATGGCTTAGGTTGGAGGCTCTGAAACATTTGACACTCTCCCGAGGCTCCTGCAATGCCTGATGTATAATCTACCCAATTTCCAAGGGTCGATAGAGGCCAAATTAATAACGGTATTACCGAGTTTGGGCACCCAAATTAAGTGAAACTTCATGCAACCCCGCACAAGTGTTACAATTTTTTTCATTTGGTAATTGATATTAACATGGATCATAAACTATACTTAGAATGAACTAAAACAAAATTTCCTGAATTGATCTGCGTACATGTAGGGGATGCATTCACCCATGCATTGTGAACTGCCACCAAGGGAAATTGAACCCCCTGAACCTCCAAGAGTGGTAACTACTACAGCACAAAAAGGGGTCTTAATAAAAGAAGTTAAAAAAGAAGTTAATAAAAAGATAAAAAGACTAAAGTTAAAAATAAGATTTCATACCTGTTGATTTAAATAAGAAAATACTGCAAATTACAACAAAAAGACATATATTCTTTAACATTTTTATTTTGTTCTAATTATACCCTGAAAAGAAGAAGTTATAAAGTTCAATGTCACATGGTACACATGAACAACAAACATTTAAGTCTGACCAACTAATGTTTGTAAGAATGTTCAAAAGAATAGTTTTATTTCCTTGTTTTACTTTCCTTCTTTCTTTGCAATATATAATAGCTGCTACACAACAAGTTATGCCTACAAAGCTAGGGTGTTAACTGATAGTACTACCTTCCCAATGGATGTCCATGATAAATGATGTATACTGATTTAAAACTGTGAAGACAAGATCAATATTAAGAGTGCTAATGATAATTAGAAAATGTAGCAAATATCAAATAGTGTATGCATTACCACATTATCAAAAATAAATAAAAAATCTGATTTACAACACTGATCAAAACAAAACAACTGTTTTTGAAAATATCTGTTCAATGTTCAATTCTCAAGTCATACGTCAATAATTAACTCAATAAATTATATAAATAATTTAATTCGCTGGAAGAAACAACTCATATAATTTTTACACTTGGAGGTCATTGAACAAGACTTACTTGGTCTATAAATATACTATCTTTAGAGAAACATGGAATGGGTTTTAAAACTATTCTTGTCTATAATATCCATTTACATTGTGTAGCCATTCATAATACTACTGAATTATGAATAATTCTTATGCAATAGTAAAAATATTATGTACAATGCTGCAAACTGAAATATCAGTTAAAATTCACAGTATTTAAAAACCATGCAGACACTTGAAAGGCATCTTGCACCATAAAGGGAACAAGATTGTATGGATTGGCTAAATGTTTGGAACTGCAATCTCGAGCCATTTTCATAATTTTACGAAAATTTTGGGCTAGTTCTTCCCTATAAACGCGCTCGCTACATATTTATTTACAAGGACAGACATTCTGCCAACATCCGAATTTTCACAATATATTTTCACATTATATAATTTTTAACAAATTAATATCAAATTAAAATATAAATTCAATCAAAAACCAAAAACTGTCGTTTTCAGCAGTTACATATTTTTAAGACCAGTGATGTTTGTTTGTTTTTCATGCTTAGGGTTAGACAGTTCATTTGTATATCTACTTTTTACATCCAGTTATCCATTAGGCCAACATTGGAAATGTGTTCAGTTCGGGTCATTTCGGGCTATAAAAAGGGAGGAGGGCAGGCAGGCGGCATGACAATTCCGATTTTATCAGGTTGAAAATCTTGGCCCTCCCGAATTGACCCGACAAGACTACTAATTTCTTCTTTTTGATAGTTCAGATCAGTTCATTTGCAATGATTAGCGGTTCACAGTTAGCTCACGCGAATAAACAAATTTTGCAAATGGAATAATTTGCCGAACTTCCTGCCCCACCGTCCCCAAAACACTGAGTTTTTGTAATTGGAGTTAGGGGCAGTGGCTGACCTGAACCAAACATATTTCCAATGTCGGCCTTAATGATTTGGGAGATTATTGAGCAGCCATTATGCTTTGATTACATCATGTTGGGCAGATGTCACTGAATCAGTGCTACTTCTGTGGTTGCTTTCACTGCAATATGAATAGAAAACATATCTACATCTACAGGACCTC
Source organism: Turritopsis dohrnii (assembly GCA_027922465.2). Lineage (NCBI taxonomy): Eukaryota > Metazoa > Cnidaria > Hydrozoa > Anthoathecata > Oceaniidae > Turritopsis > Turritopsis dohrnii. The sequence continues at coordinate 89,305 of BQMF02000242.1, read as the reverse complement.
CAAAATCATGTAATCTGTTTCTGACACTTGTGATGCCCCTCTTGCCGTCTGCTTATTCCGCTTTTTATAGCAGCTCTATCTTAAGAAAACCTTAAAATTTTGATGTCAATCTTTTGAAAAATAAAACAATCAAAGTAATAATCAATTGAACTGCCACACATAAAAAGGATAACAAAGCAAAAGAAAGAAAAAAACATAAACATCATAACACGGTTCAGGAGGGATTGACTCATAATGTATGTCTAGTTGGGTTTTTTTTGCAATTAAAAATATTCATATATGGATATCTGAACAACGACGCACACCAAACTCTGAATAATGAATTGAGCTACATTTAGTTTCTTCCTTTTGTTAGAACAGCCGATGTTTCACGAACATAATCTTCCAAAAATAAATCTCACTCGTAAACGAAACTTGTTTTCCGAAATTTCGAGTTTCGCGGCGCATGCTGATTGGCCAAGCATGGTAAATTCGAAAAAAATTAGCTGACCTTGCATATTTCAGAGTGGTGGAGTATCATCGTCTCAATGATTCATACTGAACAAAATCTGTTTCTTTTTTTATAAGAAAGTTGCATCGAGATAACTAATATGGTGTCTGGTGTTGTGTGCTTTCAACTTTCTACTAGCACAGTTTTTTTTGCTATTTTTAGTTTCCAAAATGCAAGCATCGGTTGTGTGTGCGTGTAGAAGTTCTCCTCATATCATCATCATCCATCATCATCATCACATCTTTCTCTCTTCTGGTTGGTGTGGTTGGGTGAGGAGAGATGACACCCAGACTTCACATCAGATGATGTCACATCAGCCCACACCACCAGAGCCTCTTCTTGTCATGTGGGCATTCAACTCACCATGCACACAGTGTTCAGGGAAAAACAGGATAATCACTTTTTAAAGAGAGGTCGTGAATGTAAATTAGATTAGAATGAGGGAGAGAACAAATCAACAGAAAATGTTCTTTTTACACTTTATTTAAAACATTTTTCGTTGATTATTAGTAAGTAAATAACTGAGAGTTTTTAATCCTTGGGCCATAATGGTTGGCTCTTCTTCCTGCCCCTGAGTTCAGTTACTTAGGATCAACAATACTGCAAACCAGGGAATTTGTAGGTTTTTTTGTTGTCGGCCTCCGCTCTTCTTCAGAATTGGCAATCAATTTTTGGCTAGTTCGTATTGTTTAAAGTATATCTTTGTTCATATCCGTTGCAAAGTAGTCATTACCGATGCAATAAGCCACAATTTATATCTATTTTGGTCACAAATTATAAGTCATATCTTTTTGACAGTTCATTTGGAGACAGAGTATAAAATCACCTCTTAAAATAATCATAACATGCATTGCACAGAAATTTTCCTTGCTCACTTACGCATTTCAATTACCTCATGTCATTTAGGATCGATTTAGCATATCTTTTACTCTTTTCAGTGTGCAATACCGCAGTATCGAGATACGAAATAATTGAGAAAAGTACACATGCATTTATAAACAATATTTTTAAAAGACCTTGCAAGGCAGATATCAACTGATGCATTCAGGACAAATAAATATTTTCAAAATTATTTCATTGCTACAAAAGAACCTCAAGACAGAAATATATATAATCCACCACTCCTCATTGAAAGTTGAGTCTACCTGTGGCCCCTGAAGAATAATCTTTTTGGCGAATCTATGAAAAAGTATATGTTCTGACTTCAATTTAAACTATTTTCTGTTGATTTTTTAAGACCCAAGTTATTCTTAAGAATTAGAAAAAAACATGTTTGACAAAATAATGTCTCCGTGCCTAATTACGGACAGCCTTCGTAATTACGGACATCAAAATGTAAACAAACATTCTTGTCACGAAAATAGAATGCATTCTTGCCAAGTTCACCACGTATAACTGAATAAAATTGTTTATGAAACAGAGCAATAGAGAGCAATTAGCAGCAACACTTGAAGAATAATGGGCCGTGAAAATCATAATGGCCTATATTTCAATACTCAGTAAAAAGTGTCCTCCCCCACTGTGATTGACATACAAAAACTTTATTTATTTGACTTATTTTATGATAATTAACTTTCTAAAAGCATGATCTAAAATCATTTTCATTCTTCAGTTTATTTTTAAACATAAATTTTCGACCTGACGATATTTCATGACGGAGGTGGCCATTATTATTTTTTATCTGTAAATATGGCTACCATTGTACACACGGAGCTCATAAAAATACGCATGATTCTCAAGAAAGCGCAGTCTATTTTAAATCTGTAAAGTTTAGAAAAATAAATTCTAAACGGCATATTGGTAATTTTCTAGTGTTCAAATAAATTTAATTACCTCTGAAGTTTGTTTTATTACAGTTTGGTTGACAGTACAGGATGTGCCGTGTTTTTGATTTACAGACGGTTGGAATTATGTTTTGATCGATGTCCGTAATTACGAAGGCTGTTCGTAATTAGGCACAAAGACGGTACTGTATGTAAGACTAAATAAGTTGCCATTGTTTAAAAATTCCTGTGTTAAAGCTTTTCTTTCTAATAAAATGATCGAAGGCAATCATGTCAGCATTGTGTCAGTGTATCATTATTGTAATAATGCTGGTACTGTTTTTCGATGTTTGTTAATAGCACTAGTGTAGTGGTCCTAAATAAGATGGCCTTACAAAATGCATTTAATGCTGTGAAGAGTAAAGCACTTGGTGTTGCTGAATATATGACACCTGTGTTAAAGGTAAGTATTTTGTAAACATTGCTATTTGCGCTTATGAGCTTACAAAATACGTTTATCTGTTGTCCACTTAACTTTTTAGGAATCAAAGTTTCGTGAAACCGGTGTCATAACCCCTGAAGAAGTAGGCATGTTTTTCTCTTGATATAAATGTTCACAATTCTAAGATTTGAAAATGCAATCTTTTTAATATTTTAATAATCATTGCTTTTACACTCACCATTTAGTTTGTTGCAGCTGGAGATTATCTTGTGCACCATTGTCCTACTTGGCATTGGTAATGCTTTTATATTTTATTACTTAAAATCAAATAATATGGTAGTAATGCAAAAATTATATTTTTTTACCCGGGAGTCAAGGTAGAGTAGTCAAGTGAATAATACCATTTTGTTGTTGTTTATTGTGTTGAAACATAGATTTGACATTTCTATACTGGCTCTTGCAGCAAACCTTTGTGGGTACAACAGATCCCATCACATAGTGTCTTTGAAAATGACTTTAGACATTGAAATCTATTTTTAGACATTCTAATCTATTTTAAGAATTATGTATATTCATAAACATTTTAAAAATAATTAATAAAACTTTGTGTTTGCAAAATTACCTTAAGATTCTTTATTCCAAATTTCAATGGAAAGTAAATTTTGAGTTTTGTAAGAATACTTTTCACCATTTTGTTCAATCATTATAGGTGCACTGGTGAGGAATCAAAGAAAAAGAGTTTTTTACCAGCAGATAAACAATTCTTAACAACGAAAAGTGGTACATTCATTTTTACTTGTATTCAAGTCTCAAACACATCAAGATATAGCAGTTATCTAAGTACTGTTTTCGATCAATGTAGTGTACGTGAATTTTTTCATTTTTTTTATTTTAGTTCCATGCTACAAACGATGTAAGCAAATGGAGTATGTAAACGATAATGAAGTTGTCATCCATGAAGAAGATGGGGACGGTGGTTGGGTAGATACCCACCATAACATTGATGTTTCTTCTAACGAAACAAAGGATGATCAAGAAATGAAGGTCTGTGGAGGTTTTTTTAAAACTTTGCCTAGAGTCATTGTAAACACCATTGTTCTCTTTAGACAAGCATATATCGGCAATGGTTTGAGTTTACCACCTTTAATTATCATTGGATTTCTGCGAAAGCAAGAAATACATTAAAACCGGCTCTGTTTTTCTTTTTCTTCTTTTTCTTACTGTCCAAACCTAGTGGTTTTTTGTCTCGAAGTTCATTGGTTCATACAACCGTCGTCTCAATGTTCATTGTGCAAAAAGTGCCACTATTACGAAAGGGTGCTAACTAACTTCAATAGCGCTAGTTTATTGGTTTGAATTTCTGCCATGTAATCATCCGGGTATTTTTCGACTTAACATTTACACGCCGTTCGTATAATGGTAGACTATCAGCGCGTCCAAAGAAAACTTAGATTTCCAAAAGTTGATTGATCAATGTGGATAGATTTCAAAGAAGATTTACACTTCTAAAACCGAAAGTAAATGGTAGAAATTTATAATTATCTTACAATGATTCTCCTGTGTTCATTCTTTTTTAAAAACAAGTTCTCAAAGTTTTATTAAAAAGAGTGTGTGAAAAAAGGAACGAATTCTTTTGTTTTTTGGAAATTGTCTGGGATTCTTTAAGCCTTTCTTAATACAAAAGATCGTTTGTTTCATTTGTGGGCTGTAATGCTTTTTAAGCTCTGGATAGATACAGCTCAGCTCAGTTTCCTCTTCAGCTCCAACAGTCAAGGATGTCTGTCTACTCCTGCCTGCATCATTTGAAGTTCGATGTTTCTCTACCTATTTTAGCATATTTACTTGTATAGTTTTTGGCTGTATTATAATGTCTGTAATTAGGAATGAGGACTTCCTATTTACGATAACAAATAGGAAACTTATCTTGACTGTCTGTAGTTTTTTCTGCTTTCAGTTATGTTTGCTAATTTTAGTAAGTTTGGATCACATATTTTCATAATCCAAGTCTTTGTTTACTATTGAGAAGTCTTTTCGTAATTTGGAAGACTGACCGTATATTGAAAGACTTACGTAAGCACTGTGATATCGGAAAGAATCTAATAAATTCAATGTTATTTTGTTCATGGAGTTTATTGGCAGTTGATGTAAGATTTTGTGTCAGCTATGCTTTCCTATAATGCCCTTGGGTGTATGCGTAATTAAACATTGTTTTTTAAGTTTTTGTATAAATCTTTATAAACTTTTCATTAAATTTAGTTCAAGTAATGCATGTTTGTAAATAAAAAGATGGCAATGACATATTGTTAATCTGAAGCACAAATTTCTGTTTTCAGTTATGTACGTTGATTTTGTATGTATTTCTGGATATATTTTGCATGATCAAAATCTATGTTTTTCTCCTTGTGCTTGTGATTTAGGAATTCTGTTAGCAAGATTGACTAGACAAATATATTGAATTCATAAATTCATAACATTTAGATTGGTTTACATGCATACTCATTGTATTATCCTTATATATATCAAAATGTATTCAAGTTTATTGGTGTTTATTAGTATGAAGTTTTGCATACTGACAATAGACCTTTCTCGAATTTCTGTTTAAACGACACATTGTGGCTGAGTTGTCGTGTCTAACCTCGCTTTTAATATTTAAACTGCTTCTAACTATCGAAATGGGAATTGGAAATAATAGTGACTATTATTAAGTTACTAGTAACCGGGAAAATATTTTTACCGAATTTAACTACGAAAAGGAAGTGTCAAGTTCGCTTTTCCCGTGTGTAAACCCCGTGACAAAAAATTAAATCACATAATCGCGGCCGGAAATTGCATCCATATTGTAGAGCTTGAAAAACTGATCAAAAAAGTTTCGCTACGACCAACCGTTGCAAAGATATAACCGATCAAAGATTTTGATGACGTCATAGCCGCAATACCAAAAATAATTTAGGCCCAAATGTTGCGTCACCACATCACCCGTATCGTGGACCCGAAAAAACGTCAGTTTTCCCTATTGGGTCTCCAGTTGTTTCCCCAAAAACGTCACATTCGATTGGGGATGTAATGCAATGATTTCCCGTGGTAGATTAAAAAACTGACGTCACGGCACTTGCTGCTACATAATAATCGTAAAAAAACGCATGGCCTAACGAAAAATATGACCACGATTAAGAAGATTTTGACTGTAAAATTCAACAAAATTTATCACTCACCAAAATAAAAGTGTGACACACACTCGCTATTATATATAAGATAAAGTAATGAAATCAGTGGAACAATGAATCACATGAAAACAAGGTTAGATATGAAACTCAGTCACAGTTTAGAGTTTAAACAGAAATTCGGGAAAGGTCTATTATGTTTTTCCGGATTTTTGGGGAGTACATGATCAGCAAGTTAATAAACATATATTGTGGAAATGATTCAATCTTCTTTAAATTTCAAGAATGTCATAGCCTTTCTTTTTTCATACTTCAGCTGGTTTTGCAGAAATCCTTATGCCTGCTAGGGCATCTTGTTTGAGTTTACCACCTTTAATATCATCTGAGTTTACCACCTTTAGGCAGCTGACAATACCAAACAGCCCACTGATGATGACAATGAAGACGAAGATGATGATGATGATGCAATGGATATGGAAGGTAACACCATGTTATATTGGTCAGTCTAGGTGTTGTATAATAAACAATGATGAACAATTTTTCATATTGTATCTGCATTTTGTTGACACTAGGATAAGATCCAATAGGCCTTTGTTAATCGAACTTTATTTAAAATGTATAAATTTCAACAGTTAATGTATCTGTTTATTTTTAACTTTAATTTGAGCTATTAAAAAAACCTTTGTTATAGCAGCAAAAACATTTTATGTAATAGAGTCTATTTATACAGGATAGTTTTATCAGTCAAAAACTGTTGTCCATGTTGGGGCTAAGAGAAGATAGGTTCAGGTTGTATGCTCATAAAATGTTTTCATTTTTAGCGTTTGAAGAGGCTGGCATGCTTGAAACTGATGCAGTAAGGAATTTGATTTTCTTGTAGTCAAAATTCATGAGAAAGTCATTATATATGATTTGTAACAGGGAAATGAGTTGGATATAAGGGCATTAATAAAAGGATCGTGTTAAAGACTTGTTCTACAACCTCCTAATAATGCTTAATTTTCATGTAATATTCGAGAAATGAGAGGTGTTGTGTTGTGTTCTCAGGCGACTGTATCGAACAGCACACAACGGAAAGATATTCTGCAGGAAGCTGCTGCTGCTACGAAAGATGGTATTTTGCAGACCAGAACATACGATTTGAATATCACGTATGACAAGTACTATCAGACACCAAGGCTGTGGTTGTTTGGTTATGATGAGGTATGATGAACTATCCAACAATCTCTCAATCATTAAAGACTGTTTTCTATCCGATTGGATTTATTTTGTACTTATTCTGATGTATAAAAATAATCACACAAGCCAAACATTTTTTCGTTGATCTTACTGATTCTCGTTTTAGCATCGTAAGCCACTAAGTATGGAACTGATGTACGAGGACATTAGTCAGGTTTGTCGCGTTTTGTTCGCTTCTGTCTGATACATGTAAAAGATTCGGTGGTGGAGTGTTTGTCACCGAAGCGGGAGATCTTATTTCAACACTGAAAGAACCATTTCTTGAGGTTGTCTAGTTGAGTGATTGAAGTAGTCCTCCACCTTCCATGGCCTAACTGCCAACTTTATTAGTTAATAAATCAGTTTGGTAAGATAAACGCCAATAAAACTGTCACTATTAACCATGTCCTAGGACCACGTCAATAAAACTGTCACTATTGAAGGACATCCACACCTGCCGCCTCCTCCAATGGCTTCAATTCATCCATGCAGGTATGCAACAAATCTTAACTCTCTTTGGTGTTAATTTATCGTAAATGTAAAGATAGTTGTTGTGAATGTCTTTACTCGGTATTTTTCAGACATGCCGAAGTTATGAAGAAGATTATATCAACCGTTCAAGATGGCGGCGGTGAAGTGGGTGTTCATATGTATCTTTTCGTTAGTAAAGAAGCTAGTGAACGTATACATGTTACACAGACACAATACCCTATTATATATAAAGGCAGTATCAAGCACTGACGGGACAGTAATTAGACAATGATCGTAAGCTTTTTGAAGAAAGAAAAATATGAGTAAGAGTCTCAGGGTTTTATTTTGTGGCATTTGGATAAGGTTACTTTCTAAATTGGGCTTAATCCTCTTTCAAAACGTTCCGAGGATATTATCGTTTTTCCTCACTTTGAAGAGACACCTAATGATTTCAATCTATGTTGAATGAAAACATTTTCAGTCTGACTTTTTGAAGAGACACCTAATGATTTCAATCTATGTTAAATGAAAACATTTTAAGTCTGACTTCTCTTCTGCTGCTTCTTTTCAGAGAATGTCTTTCCCTTAACTCGAAGCTTGCAGGTATCTCCTTATATTTCTAAAGTTCGTGCAAGCCGTCATTCCGACAATTGAGTACGACTACACACGTCATTTTACAATGTGATGTCTTTAATTTGAAGATTTTTGCTTTAAAATTTTTTACTCATCGAAAAACCCTTCTTCAGTCTGGAAACCGTAGCATGCACACGAAGTAACATGCACACGAAGTAGTGATGGTGGTGTAGAGAAACTTGAGAAAACGAAAGAGAGTCTAATTATTATTATTCATGTATTTTGTAAAATAATAAGAATTCAGTTTAAATTAACAATATTTCATCAGTCATCTGTCTGTCTCAAACTTTGATGTTTTTCAAAAACCGACGTCGTTTGCTCGTGTGTAACTCTTACAGGAGATTGTCAACTCGTACCTTTTATTGTCGCTTGCTTAACGTTGAAGACGATTACTTTACATCAACGAAGCATATAACAGGCTGGAATCACGAAAATCGAAGGCACAGCGATAATATTTTTAAAAATTTCTACCATTTATTATTCAATTTTTTCGATGACGTTATCGGTTTGAGATTTCTTAGTAATAACATGCATATACGTGTGAAGGTGATCACAATTATAGTCAGGTTGTTCAGCGTGCGCGTACGAGCGATTTCATCGTGTGATATCTATACGATTTACCAAATTCGTCGGAACTATTTGTTTTATTTCTTCCCAAGCAAAACGACTATTTTTTATTCTTCTCAGTGTTTTGTTGTTGTCATATTTTATTTGCTTATAAGTATATAAAGAACATTTATATCAAAATATTTTCGTCGACCTCATGCCAAGTGTTCAGTGATGATGTTTTGGGACTCAGGACTCTCAAATCAAAAGTCAGACCCGGATCCGGTGCCGAAAGTGCACAGCAATCCTCTAAACGAACAATTCTCTTGAAAACATAAATATTGACAGACAGTAATTTTGTCGTTTGCGCCTTAATAATAACGTATTGCGATATAGTTTTTCAGCTTTGCAAAGGGGATCTATTTGCATTTGAACGTGCAGTAATTTTCATGACTAGTACAGAGTAAATTGTGACGTATTACACAAATCAAACCCTTTGAAGTTAGTTTAAGCATCGTTTAACTTTTCACGCAGTTTAAAGGTTGGGAATTATGATTGTACATCATTCTGATGTCTGTGTGTATCTGGACCCAGCGGATAACGATTTCTTGTAATTTGTTGAGATTATTTCGACCTTTTTCGTAACTGCTTGTTGTTGGCAAGTCGCTTTGGATCAGATGTGAATGGCAGTGATGCAGAGAGATTGATGATTCTTCAAGATTGACGATGATGGACAAATCAATAGTGTGCTGTTCCACCTCCTCTTTGAGACTGATACCTTTGTATTCACTGTGATGCACATTCTCTGCATGTAGGACAGCGATAAGTAATTTCACAAACAGTTGATTCAAGTTATTCAAACAATCATGTTTGGTGAGGTTGACTGGAACATTGAGAGCTCCAGCATGTTCGGCATGGTACCCAAGTAATTATTCAAAACGATTTGCATTTTTCACAACATTTTCACACTCAGTAAAGTTGAAATTTCTAGTGAGAATATTCTCAAAAATCGATTTAGAAGACATTCTAGACATTCTAGATTCTAGACCCCCAAAATGTCTTGCTACGTCCCTCTTTCCCCAACCATGGTCACCGACATTCTAAAAAAATCATAAAAAATTACGACTTTTAATCCTGTACATAGAAATTGAAATGGATTTCTACCTGACTGCACATATAACTTTTTCTTTACTATACCAAGATGGCGGGCAGTTCAGCTACATGTGTCAAACAAGTTTACATTCATCCGGTATCACTTTTTGCTATAGTAGATAGTTATGAAAGAAGGAATGAAGATGCTAAACGTGTAGTTGGTACTCTACTGGGAAAATTTAATTCCCTAACTGGTGTAGTAGAGATTACTAATTGTTTCACTGTTCCTCATGTAGAAACTCAGGAGGAAGTAAGTTATGATATTTTTCATGCGTTTGGTTTGCCTGCTTGCCGGTACCACACCATAATCGTATTTTATTCTTGGTCTATAAACTGCTGACTTGTTACTCGCTTATTTATTAATCAAATTAATTTTGTTTTTAAACAATCGCAGATGTGCAATCGATCACAAAACTTTAACGTAAAAAACAAAAACAACAGCATGTGTTGTCAACATTTCGGGTGAAGTCACCCATTTTCAAGACAAGTTTTTTACAGAATGCACATAAGTGTATATAAAATTTTTTGTTTTACAATTAATTAACACATCACTGTTCTTCAATTAAATATATAAACACAAACGTGCTGATCGTATGTTATTGTTTAATGGAATATTTTTATGACCAGGAGACACAGTACCATAAATTTAAATACTTATACTGCACGCTACAGCAGGTCCATTGTGGTAGGTATAAAAATAAGAAACAATTATATAGATAAATAAAAATAGAATATATATAAAATGATATAAAAATATATATGAAATAAATTAGCACTACGTAAGACGAAAGTAACCAGTCAATTTGAAATGTGGAAATTTTGATAAAAGCAAAAGTTGATGATAATAAAAATTTGATAAAAAATGATTAGTTATAATAAAAATTGTTAATCATAGATATCAATATTTCTTTCTTGACAATATTCACAGGGAGTTCATTCAAACACTTTGCCCTAGGCAAACAATTTTCTTGAGAATTCTAGCTTTATGTGAAAGAAGAAAACAGCCATCATTTCTGGTCACTCTGTTACGATCATTGATTGTAAAATATTTTGAAAAAGTTTGATGTTATCTTCTAGACATTTCTGTAGCAGTGGTTTCATTTTCAACAGCAGGTTCTTTTGTGTTTCTCTTGAAAATCATTGTTCAATGTCAATGTCGAATCAAGTTATTCCCTCTCAGTTGAATGTAGTTAATAAGAGGACATTAAAAAGAAGGAGGATTTACGGTATATAAGATTAGTTCATATTCCAAACGAAACTAGTAAATCAAGAACTTCTGCAAAACTTTCTGCCTAGTAGTGGCTTCGGCCTTGCAGGGAGCAACTCATTTAAAAAAAAAAAAAAAAAACTATCAAAAAATATCAAAAACAGAGGACCCAGTATAGATGGTGACTCCTATTAAACATTGTAAGACTTAACCATTCAATTTCTTTTCCAGAAATACCATAGGAAGAAAGTTTTTCAATAATAGATGCATGGTTTAATGGTATCAAAAGCATGAATACACTTGCAACTAGTTTAAGGTCGACGCAAACCAATCCGACTTTTCATCCGGCTTGAGAATTTTCTCATGTCGGATGAAATGTTGAATCAGTTTGCATAATATTCAAAAATACAAAATTTTCAAAAAAAATGAGAAAAATCAAGTGGGATGAAAGTTTGTTTCAGAACAAAAGTTTCATCCGACTTCATCCAACAAAAAATGTACAAAAGTGATGTCAGATCGGTTTGGTACATCATTTTATCCGACTTTTCATAGATTTGCGGTTTCGAACGATTTGATAGAATTTTGAATGTGTGAAAACATTCGAATTTGTTCAAAATAAAACATTCTCTTTACATCACCACGCGGAGAAAACAAGATGTCTGACTTTGATAGTGAAAAAGAGTGTGATCTTAGGGGTGCAGCTTTTGAACTGCACAGGATGGAGAAGGAAAGTGAAGAACAAGAAGCAGAAGTGACAAAAAACAAGAAGAAAGAAAAAAAAGTAACTGGAAGCAAAGGGGAAAAAACATGAGAAAGTTGCAAAAGAAACAAAAGAATGGAGCGATGTTGAAACTGGTGTTCTCATTGACATGCTCGAAGCAAACTTTATTGTCATCAGAATCCACAAGTTCACTCAAGCATCAGATGTATCACAAACAAGAAATTCGATTTCATCCCACATTCGACCTTCCATTTCCGAGTCGGAGGAAAAGTCGACCTTTACCATTGTTTACATGTTTTCTGATCTCAACACATAAAAGTAATGCTGCTTGGTCAGTTGAACGTTTCTTTCTTTAGCCAAACTGGCTCTGTGACAAAAGATTGTAGTGTCCAAGATATTCATTGACATGAAACTGCTGATCTTAGAAAGTATAGGAAGTACTGATATTAGTCGAAAGTTCTCAGGTTGGTTAGGCTTGCTTTATGAACAGGTGTTATTTGGGCTTTCGTCCAATGTTTAGGAAATAAAGCAGTTTGTAACGATAGATTGGTGACATGAGTAATCATGAGTAATTTGGTTTTAAAGATGCCTTTTAGAGAATGGCTAAATCAGCACGAACATGTATTTGTGAGACGAAAGTTGTTTTTTTTTTTTAATGTTTTTATCATACTTTCTTTTGGTAGGTTGCATTTGACAAAGAATATGCTAGTTCTATGTTAGAGTTATATAAAGATGCAAATCCTGCTGAAGATATCCTTGGTTGGTGAGTGAAGGAATGTTTTATGTTTTTTTCTCAAATTTCAGTTTTTCCACCAAAAGTACCATAAAATTACATTTGCCTTACTACTAAGAAAATAAAAATAAAAAGATTTTTAAAACTTCTTAAAAGATTTTTGTTCTTTCTCAGGTTTGCCACCAGCCATGATGTTACTGGACATTCAACACTAATTCATGAGTATTATTCAATTGAATGTTCAAATCCTATACACTTGACACTCGATACACAGTTAAAGACTGGAAAGATGTCTATTAAGTCATACATCAGGTATCAGTACTAATTCATTCAGTTTCCATGGTTACAAAGTGATAGATATTTTTATTTGATTGATTCCTATAAGTGTTTTTCGTCGTTTCAAAATTTTATTTTATTCCATTTCATTCTTTCAAAATAAAGCTCTCCGATGGGTGTTCCTGGGGGAACTATGGGTACCATTTTTACACCAGTTCCTTGTTCTGTGAAGGCATATGATCCTGAGGCAGTAGCAGGTAAGACATTTGTTAAAACACCAACACATCAAGATAATAATAATAATAAAGATAAACATGACAAACATTTTGTGAATATACCTGTTTGTATTGTTTTCTACCAATCTATCTGTTTGTGTTCTCATGTACAGATATCACTGATTCCTTCTAACAAACCAATCAACACACACCATTTTTACCTTTGTGAATCTCATTGTTTGTTTTCATTTTTATTTTATTGAACCTCTTACGGATCACCAGTTCATACCTTCGCCAAAAATAAAGGTGGTTCTAAAAAACCAGCTAAACTGTCAAACGCTGTTCAACATGTCTCTCAGTGAGTTGAATATTTATTTGTTTGTTTGTTTGTTTGTTTTATTATCTGGATTTTTGATTTGGGATTTTTTTATCATGTGTTTATGTTTATGCTATGTCTATGTTCTGAATTTTTTTATGTGTTGTTTGAACACCATGCTTTGGTCTATCTTTTGAATGTGTTTCTATGTTATCTGAATACTATGTTTTCATTTGTTTTTTGTGTAGATCGACAAATACTTTGGTTGATCGATTGAAGGTAGCATTGGAGTACGTCAAAGAAGTTGTTGTAAGTTTTCAGTTAATATTATTATTGTTTATTCATTCTTTCCGACATGTTTGGCACCCTAAACATTTTTACTTGAAAACAAGCAAAAGGGAAAATCTAAGCATTTTGTTCGAGTTCTTAGTTTCTCTTGGAGCAAAAATATCACTTTATTTACAGAAACCTTTTTTGAAGTGTTTTGAAGTCTCTTACCAAGTTGTCGTGCCTTTAATTTCAACAAGAAATTTAACATGACCTCAATAAAAAAAAGATTTGTAAAAATGAATGAATAACGTGTTTTTTCTAATGAGGGAATTTTCTAACGGCTCTGTTTAAAACTTTGTTCAGAATGGCACAGCACAACCAAACAATGAAGTTGGTCAGAAACTCATGACGGTAATCGGTTCCATCCCTCAAATGGAACCTGCACAGATCGAAAAGATGATGAACAGTAACATGCAGGTAAGTTCTTTTAAACTACCAACCAACACCTTTTTCATTTCCATACAATCTCATATGTTTGAGGTTTCCAAATCACTAGCTCTCAGAGTGACTTTAGTTCTTAGCGGCGTCACTCACTCTACACTCCGCAGTGCCGGGTCGACCCATGCTATGATTTTTTATTCATGCTCACCCCTCCTAAGCCCGATTTCCTATTCTGACTAACCGATAGGCACCACGAGGGGAGGGGTTACGTGACCACTCCAGCTGACATTCATCTCAATTTGGTACCAATTTCACACTTACCCTTCACCGAGCCGTATTAACGGGGTAATTTTTCGTGGTAATGAGCTGGTAGCAGTACCTCCAAGGACAGGGTCGGTTGAGTTTTTGTTCCTCCAGAGGGGGATTTGATCCAGGAACCTCCGGTGTGCCAGCCGAACTCACTACCGTTATACCACTGCTGCTTAAAGTAGCAATAGTGTCTGATGATATGACATCTCTTAACGAGTCTTCCGTGAAAGGGGTTTTAAAACCCCATTCCGGTAGGATTAGGTTAAGGAATGTTTTGATCCACTGGATCTCGATTTTAAGCTGAGGTTGAGATCTTTTTTGAATAATTTCTTTTTTTTCAGGATTTGTTGATGGTGTTATACATGGCCAGCTTGACGAAAACGCAATTATCCGTCAACACGAAAATCAACAGCATAATATAATCTATTAACAAAAGATCTTTTAAAATAAATGAGCAGTCCGCCAACAAATCCATCTGTGATTTTTTTCCCGCTGCTAATCATGGGATGCTATTGAGAAGTATTACCATTTCAAGCCTAAAGAGACTAAGTTAGATGGGGACTGGAGACTAGGTTAGATGGGGACTGGATCACGTAAAAGCAATGCTTGTTATAAGACCGGTTTCTTTAAAATAAAACATTTTTTAAAACCGTATTCAAACAAGATGCTCATAGGTATGTTAGCTCATTTGTAGCGAAATTCAAACATTTCTATCCTTGTGTAGACAATGGTTTTTAAGTTCTCCGTAAAAACATTATGCAAGGAAATAGACCATTCAAGGACTTGCCCAGTCTGTAAATTATTTAATTTTTTGCTGACCAAATAAAGCATTTAATCTTGACTTTAAAAACCTTTTACCTGCAAAACATTTATATGAAAAAATTCAGAACACAGGTTGTCAACAAAGTTTTTATTTTTTTCATGACAATGTACGAGATTCCAGATTGCTTGAGCGTTGAATGTACTTATACGACTTTGTCTTATTCTTTCGAACGTAATTGAAGCTAAATACTAAGCAAGAAGCAACTTTCTTTTTCTAGTCGCGTATTCACCATCTTGATATGTATTTCGCAAGAAAAGTTCCTGTCCAGTGTCGCAGTAAAAAAAGTACTCCCCTGTATTTATTTCCTAGTAAATAGTGCTTCCCAGTACTTATTTCCTAGTAGGAAAAAAGCACTCCCTCAGGAAAGAAGAACTCTCCGTCGAGTATCATTAGACATGGATGCCAAATAATAAGAAAGATTTTGGGAAAATTGGAACAAAAGAAGAATAGTCTGAAAAGGTGAAATGTTTAGTATTTCGATTGTGATTTATAATTGATGGAATCTAGGGAATATACTAACACGACCGTGGTGGGTTAACATGTCACAGGGGAGTACTTTTTTTTTTATTATTTACTGTTCCAACGGCACTTGTTATCATTCCTGTCCCAAACATGTTATCATTGCCGTGTTCTTCTTTCTCGTATTTACGAATTTTTCAATAATTTGCAGACCAGATTGACGTTAAGGAAAACCTTCGATTACTTTTTAACTTGCACATTAAACAAAACCGTGAAATAGAAGAAATTCAGAGTGTTTCAAATTAGTGGCAGTAAAAAAAATATTACCGCAGCTTTAAAGGAAGTTTATTCTTATAAATTTGATATCAATGGAATCCTTATCTTATTGTCTTTCCTATTTTTTTGTAGGAAGGAAATGGAAAAAAAGAAGTATAAATCGAAAAATAAGTTTGGAAAAACTTAATTTCTTAACGATCGTTTAAAAAACTGTTACGCAAAATTCAAATTAAATTTAAAACTGAAATAACCGGAATAAACTTAGTGCTAGTAAAAATGTAATCCATTTTTACTAGCACTAAGGATGGTTGTCCAGAAAAGCTTCTGCTGATTTTTAAAAACTTGCTGTTATTATTTTTGTGTTCTAATTACTTTGAAATAACTGGAATGTAATTATTTTTACACCATTGGAAATTTAGCCAGCTTTCCAATAATACATACAAGAACTGCAAATTGAAAACATGTCTGCGGGCTGGAAAACGCGAATTCCTTCGGTTCGACAGAGCGTTAAGCTTTAATGACGCTTGAATGGTCGGCAACTGATACTGCTCGAAAGAGGTAACTACCGCCATTTTCAACTGTATGGGAAGCTTCACAGAATAAAATGATGTTTGGTTGACTAAAACTAGGTTTACTACAAAATGAGCTATCTAACAGCTGAAGAAGTGGTGTGATTCCCTTTTCGCACCCCCTACCTTTTTCATTGAAAACCATTAACATGTACGTAGTGAAAAAACTCATATCTGTTCCAATGCAGGAGATTATTATTGTTGTATTTTTTTGTGTTTTTTGCATATCTACCTCTTTTATCTTTTATTTTTGTAACACTCTCCGTCCATTCATTTTATTTTTAATATTCTTTTTCGCTGCCTTTTGTCTTCATTTCTTCACCTTACAATTGTTTGACCTCATTTTGCCTACCAATCTTTTCACGTTGGCTGTACCTCGAAGACCTGATATCACTGTTTTTCATTCTTTAACATTCATTGAAATTGTGGCAATGAATGGTCCTACAAACTGCAAAGCTCTTCCCTACTATATATTGGAATTCATTCGGGACCAACGGCTTTCAGATCACAGCTTCCATCATTTGGGGGATCAAATTCTGATTTCGTATCCGGTTTGAGGAATCTCACAGAAAAACGGGTTTTTTAAAACCCCTTAAAAATATTTTTTGCTAGCACTGATTATTTGTCTTCATTGCTTCTTAAATCCTGTGTTTCTTTCAATCTCCGCGATGGAGTGTTTTTTTCAATGTAAAAAATCTGGCAGATGCATTTATGATGAAAATAAATCGTTGATCGAACTTTTCTGTTGAAAGCTCAAAATCGTATTGATATCTTCAGATGTATCTTTTATTACTTTTTGTTGTTGCTCTTGATCTTTCTTCACTATGCACACATCCCTTTGTGCTTTCTTCACTATGTACACATCACTTTGTGCACACATCCCTTTGTGTTGTGTAGAAAGGTCTTCAATGAAAAAAATAGGAGATGCGAAAAGGAAATAGCGCCCAAAATAGTGAAAAAAGGTTTGTAACTTGGGCGCACTCTACTTCTTCCCTGGTTGTGTTGCTTAAAACAACAATAGTGGTCAGACGATCTGGTTTTAAGGATGTCTGATAATTGATTTCAGAAAGTTTTGGTCAATCAATCCGACTTTGTTCCAAACTAGATTTGAAATCTCTGTGTTGTAAAGTTATCTACTTTACTCAAAGAAAGTCTACCTTGTTCGAGATAAGCCTACTTTTTATATGATTGCCCTGTGTAAATGAAATCTACAAAACGTAGCCTGTGTAAATGAAATCTACAAAACGTAGCCTGATGTTGATGACTTAGCGGTGCATTTGATTTAGCGCCTCATTGTTGTTAGCGTTATCTTCTGTGATCATTTTTTTAAAAAAGTGAATGACTTTCTGTGGCTTATCATTAGGAGACAATTAATGATATACAGTATGTCTTAAAATAAGAGGGTCTACGCATTTAGAGAAGTAAAACTTTTGGAATATCCAACTAAACCTTGCAATTTTTACACCAAAAAATAGCAAATAAAATAAGCTTTTCGAAAATATACACTTTACCTAAGTTAAAATTAAAATTTGACTTAAAATCATTGATTTAAACTTTCGTCACGGTTTCTGAACTATTAATCATCAATCAAATGTGGAATTTACGACCAATACTCTTTTGTTTTGCAATTCAACAAGTGCAAAAGATTTGGTGTAACAAAG
Organism: Turritopsis dohrnii; assembly: GCA_027922465.2. NCBI lineage: Eukaryota > Metazoa > Cnidaria > Hydrozoa > Anthoathecata > Oceaniidae > Turritopsis > Turritopsis dohrnii. The sequence continues at coordinate 71,153 of BQMF02000242.1, read as the reverse complement.
ACACAAATGTTTAAAAAGTTTCACGAAAATCCTCTGAGAGTGTGTTAACAGCCTTATTTTTTTAAAAAAAATCATTTTTCTGTAAGAGAATTTAGCTTTGTGAGGGAGAAAAAAATATTGCAGTGACAAGTATGGTACAGTTAACAAATGACCAACGAGTGTTCGTGGTTAAAAAGTGGTATGAAACCAAAAGTTACGTCAATGTGAGGAATGCATTTGCAGTGGCTTTCCCAAACAGACAACCACCGTCGAAATCAACGATCCAAAGAAATGTCTAATATGAGAATTTTGGTACCAGTCATAACCGTAATAAGGGCAACAGTGGAAGACGAAGAACAGCTCGAACTCCTGCAAATATAAATGCTGTAAGTCAACTAATGCAAAATCAGCAACCAGGTGTATCCTGCAGAAGAAACCCTCTTCGTATTACGAAAACGGCATTTAACAACATTACAAGAAAAGATTTGAGATGGCATCCATACAAAATAGCCATGGTTCAGAAGTTGAAAAACGGGGATCGCGCCAGACGATTAAGATAAAAAATGTTTGATCATTTTTAAGTAGCCTTTCTGTGGAAACGACCATGCTACTCTTTTTTCAATCTTTGTTTTAAAAATATTAAAAGACTCTTCACCTTCACCTTGGCGATTGATTTTGCCCCTTCAAACCGAAACTACCTCCAGTATTGTTCAGTATCTTATCACGTGGTAAAATCTATAAATAGGTTATTGACTTTAGGACACCCATGGTGGAGTAAAGTATTTAAAATACCCGTGGTTTCTCCTCCTCCTCCTCCTACTACTACTCCAAGTTATGAGCGTTTTCGTGCAGCGTTTACATGACATCGTTGCCGCATTCGCAAATTTGGTCAAATTCGGACTTCCAGTTGACTAATTTTCATGAAAATTTTCACAGAGCACAATTGAAAGGTGCTAATTTCGAATTCGACAATGATTCTGCCAGGTTTGACTAAAATTTGGCAATTTAGGCCAAATTTGGACCAAATTTCCAAAGTTCTTCAATTTTCATGAAATTTTGCACAGATCACAATTGAAAGGTGCTGATTTCAAATTTGACAATGATTTTGCCAGGTTTGACTAAAATTTGGCAATTTAGGCCAAATTTGGACCAAATTTCCAAAGTTCTTCAATTTTCATGAAATTTTGCATGTATTACATTTGATAGGTGCTGATTTCAAGGTTGACAATCACTTTGTCAGATTAGTGTAAAAATGGACAATTTGGGCCAAATTTGGACCAATTTTAGAAAGTTCTTCAAATTTCAAAAATTTTACACCGATCACATTTGAAAAGTGCTGATTTCGAATTTGACAGTCATTTTGTCAGATTTGACCAGAAATGGGTCATTCGGGCCAAATTTGGACTTAGAAAGTTCTGCAATATTCATAAAAATTTGTACAACGCATAATTAGAAGTTGTTGAGTTTGAATTTGCCAGTCATTTTTGTTAGATTTAAACATAATTTGGCAATTCGGCAATGTTGTATTTTTGAGACTACAAGACCCCACAAAATATTTGGGAAAACCCCCTTCCCCCTGATCTCAATGTTGTATGAAGAGCTGCTAGGCCCCCGACTACTTTTCTTCACCCCAGAAACATTCTGTTATCTTTCAACATAAGCAACATTGAATTTGGGGGCAGGGAGGACCTGGCTTATCAACTTGCAGGGGCATTTTCCCTTTTAAAACCAATATTTTAAGTTTTCCCAATATATTTTGTGGAGGGTTGTAGATATGCATCGTTGTGTTACGTCCTGAAGTCTTCAAGCCAAGCGGCTTCTTGTTTTTTATCACTTCTTTAATCATTTTCTAACATAAAAACAAATTTTCAGATGCAGTCTGTTTTAGATGGTTTGCGCGTACACGAGGACGGTCAGACGTTCGAAACTGTTTTCGAACGTAATGACTCTGTTCTATTGGATAGTTGCTAAGGGTATTATGCAGATTATCACAACATCTTCATTGGTTGGAGCATTTGTTGCTCTTTCTATGTCTCTGTTTGCATAATACATGACTGAATCATCTTTTTCTGATTGGTTGATTGAATGATTGGTTGATTGAATGATTGGTTGATTGAATGATTGATACATTATTAGTAACTAAAAACTACATGACTATAAACATTTTCATCTAAGTGTATCAGGGGCTTTACAATTGTAGTAAAATTTTAAAAGAATTTAAATGTGTAGCAAGTCTTGATTGTACAAGAAACTTGATCGTTTGCTGTCACACTATAGAATACAAGAAAATAAGAGGTTCGTATGGACCTGTGACAAACTCCCGATGTTACAGATTGCTGTTTAGACATTTTCAGCGATAGCGAATACCGTATTAAAACACTACTACTCCGGCCGAAATGGCAATTAGTCTGTGATTTAGAGTCTGCGAGACTCTACTAATAACGCAATGTAAGTTCTAATGAAGGAACGCAGCCTTCGAATTTTGGAAGCTTTAACAAACATTTAAAAGTAGATTGCGTTTTGTTTCAAAAGTACATAATCTGATATTTTGTAGCTTAATCCATGAAAGATTGAATTCTTATCAAATAGGCCGTACGTACCGGAAAGCAAGTTACGAAAGCAAGAGGGTTTTCCCAACATAACAGACAACTGATACACTATACCATCATGAAGCTTTCAGATTATCTTGTTTCTATTTTTTCCAACGACATCCAATCAAACTTATTTATTTATACCTGTGTTAAGGGTCTCCCTTCCTGTGAATAAAAAGTATACAAAAAATCCAATATTTTTTGTAATGTGTATTTCCTTATATATCACTTTCCATTTTCTTTCATTTTTCGTCCTGAACCAATCGCACCTTTTTTATGACCGTGCTTATAGTGCAACTCACATGATTCGATTCCGCATTTCCGCATTAGGGATATTGGTTGCAAAGCTGAAACTGCAATCATGACGAGTGCACATAAAGCAGGCAACCACCTGTAACACAAGCCTTTAGCCAAAGGTGTGCTGTGTTTTACTCGCCTGATTGTCAGCGGAAGTCAAGTACTGACTGTCTGCCTCCTCGTGGCGCAACTGGTAGCGTTTGAATAAAACGTTATAATGGTAAATAATGGTAGTCAGTGGGTCAACGGGAGGGGCCATAACTTCCCACCAAACACCTTACTCAATCAAATCCTTGAGACTAACCTCAAGGTTGGGTAATTACCAGTTCCTGAACAGGGTCTGTTACAAAATGTGTTGCATTTTTCGAGAAAAATAAAACTCCACATTTACGAAAAAACATGATCATACGTTTTAATCAAACCTTTCTAGTTTCTTAAAATCACTATATCATTAATGGGGGACTTTCACTAAACAAGATATGCTGGATGTTATGAATCACATTGGAGTTTTCTTTTATGTCGGACGGACATTTAGAATTATTCAGATTATAACTTTGCTTTTACTACTTAGCAAGTACTTTTGAGTGAACTGCATCACAAATTATGTATGAATTTCTCCAATGTATGATTTCACTTAAGTGAAAGTCCACAAACATTGGTATCGCCTTTTTGCAAAAGAGACTTCAATAAGTTTTATTTCTGCTCATACAAGTCAACCACTAGCAATCCTTCAAGCTATCAACTAAAACATCTAGTAATTGACTCAAATAATCAAAACGAAGATTTTATTGCTCATTCCACTCCGATGTTGATGTAAAAAATGTGTCCGTCCGACATAAAAATCCAAAAAGTTTATATGAAGAATCTTCTGCATTCGAATGTTCCATTTCGAACGTTTAGATGTCAAAATCGATTTATTAGATTCGATTTCTTTAAAATCCTAACGTTTAAGTGTTAGTTTCGATTTTTGGACTCGATTCTTCTGCATTCGAATTTTCCATTTCGAACGTTTAGATTTCAAAATTAATCACATGGTTGTATGTAATTTGATTGACGTCGTCAATGGCGTTATTTTGAAATTTCCCGCTGTTTTGTAATTTCCCGCTGTTTTGTAATTTCCCTCTGTTTTATTTTTCAACATTCGAATAGCCGATCGAACATGAAATTGACAACTTTCGAATGTTTTTGATTACGCTCTCATTCTTTCGTCGAGAGTTTGTGTTTATTTTGATTTTGAAGAATGGCTGCTAATCGTTTTCAGTTACTGTCTGAGGAAGATTTATTATTTTTATGATTTTCACTTCATTTGTCTGCTCCTTTACTTCCTTATCACCATGTGATTAACCAGTAATCACATGTTTAGATTCGTGAAATTTGGGATAAATTACCCTCGTTCAATTTTTGAAAATTTGAAATCTCCCTCGTTTCACTCGGGAGATTTCAAAATTTCAAAAAGGAACTCGTGAAATTTATCCCAAATTTCCCTCTCAACCATGTGATTACTAGTACCAATTTTTTAGATTCGATTTCTTTAAAATCGAATCTACTTCGAATGTTCCATTTCGAACGTTTAGATGTCAGTTTCGATTATTGCACTAGATTTTTTTAAAATCGAATGTAAAATCGAATGTTTCTGATTATTCGAATGTCGAATGTATCAACAGATTGGCAACTTCAGAAACTGCCAAGTTTAGAATCAGGTAAATTCAGATAAGGTTCAAATAAAAACAATATGGGAAGAGGACGAAAAGAGAACAAAACAACTAATGCTGAACGTTGTAAAGCATATAGAAACAAAAATAAAGAAACATATAGAGCAAAAGATGCGGTTAGGAAAAGAATATCAAGAGAAAAATTGAAGTCAAAACCTGCTGAAAACCGGTTGAGATTGCTACGAGAAGCTGCTGCGAAAAAAGGACAGAGACTAAGGAAAAAAATGATGGTCCAGATTGGTAAGACTCACGACTATAGCTTAAAGATTTCTTTCAATTATTGCTTTTTTCTGTTCCATAGATACGACAGAACCACAAGAAGAAACCTCTTCCTCAGCCTTTAAGCACATAAGTACGAAATTCCGATCAATATCTAAGGCCGAAAAAAGTCTTCTACAGAGCCCAAGAAAACGGAAGGAGATTGTCAAGATTATGGCATCAAAACATCTAAGGATTCGATTTCATGAAAAAGGTGGTGAACGCACCAAATAATTCCTACAACCGACGAGGAAGAATGGATCTTCGGGTTCTTGGACCGAGCAGATATGTCACGCCAAACACCGACACGAAAAGACACAGTGTATAATCGGAAAAGTTAATGGAGAAAAGCAATACACGCAAAAACGGTACTTGCAATGGACCATGTGGGAATTACTAAGAATTATTAATGGAAAACTTCCTATGGAAGAATGTTCAATGTTTCCCGATTCTTTTCACAAAGAGCTTACGTTCAGACAACTGTATGATTTATTAAGAAACACAAACAGTTCAAGTTTTCGAATGAAACACCACATGAATCATGCACTTGCGATATCTGCGAGAATGTCACACTTTTCACTGCTGCTATAAACCGGAAAATGAAGAGAGCTTATTCCAAGATTCCAGTCAATGTAAAAGAGCTTCTCAGGGAATACTCGTGTGATGTCACAAACACAAGTTGCATGAAAAGTACGTGTCAAGGCTGTGGCTTTATGTTCTACTGGATACACATATATTACTATTTCTTTTTGTTGTGTCGTTTAACTCTACAATGTGTTGAAACATTCAAGTCTACTCCGTTAGAACTTAATTTGCTGAAGTTGCTTTTACGCTTTCTTTTATATGTCGGACGGACAAAATGTTTTATGTCAGTTTAAAGCTTTTTTCACATGCACGTAAAATTTTACGTAAGCTCAAGAATGTTCATTCATTCTCTCCTTAAGGAAAAGTTTTTACGGACGTTCATGAGCCCTTACGACGATTTCCTTAAAAACAAAAAAATTTGTTTTTAAGGAAATCGTCGTAAGCCTCCGTAAAGGCCCCATTAAGCGGGGTTTACACTATCAGATTCTGTCTGACAGATTCTGTCGATTCGACAGAATCTGATAGTGTAAACAGAAAATCGAAAGTTTTTTTTGTCGAAAGATTCACCTTTCGACAGAATCTGAAAAGTTGAATTTTTTCAACTTTTCAGATTCTGTCTAAAGTAAATCAGCCAATGAAATTACAGTTTCGGCTCATTAAATATTAATGATGTGAAGTTTCTAGGAATTTACAAGCACGCACGTTTTATAAAAGACGTGTTGAGTTTTATAACAATAGCAATAGCTGCAGCAACACGTTTTTTCTTGAAAGGCGCCATTCCACAAATAAATATTTTCGACATAAAAATGCAAATGTAAACGCAAAAATCTGTCATGAATAATTAATGAGAAAAATCGTTCGACAGAATCTGTCAGACAGAATCTGATAGTGTAAACCCCGCTTTACACACGAGATTTTTGAAAAGAATTCATGAAGAATTCTGCATTCTTCCTGTATTCTTGTTGAATTCTTCTCTCATTCTACGTGTATTTCGATAAAAAAATGATTAGAGAATTCATAAAGATTTTGCTTGGGGTTTCAAATCGATTTGATTTTATGAAGCTTGTTGAAGAATTCGAAACAATAGAATGACGTCAAAAGCTATAGAAATCCAAAATGTGTACAAAAAACGAGGCAAAACACGCGCGAATATGAAGAGAAGAGAGAAAAAAAACAGAACACAGAAGTCGAGAGATAAAGAGAAAGAAAAAAAAATGGAAGGTAGCAGATTTGTTGTTAATGATATTGAATCCCAGCCGTCGCAGGATCAAATGCAAAATGGTTATTTGTTTCACCAGCAACAATATCAGAGGCTGAGAGAAAGTTATGAAAAACAACAGCGACAGGAAGATAATAACCAGTAAGTAATTTTTAATAAATTGGAATTTTATTAACATAAATGTACCCTAACTTGCATGAAAATAAATCAAGTCTCTTTCTACAAAAATAGAGTGCACTATGTATACTTATTCCTTTTTATTGCTATTGTTATTCTAGGGCGATTGAAGAGGCAGCTATCGGAGAAGAGGACACTGGCGAGAAATTGAATGAAGATGACATTACGGAGGACAACGGAGATGACGTTTTACGGGAAACGACTAAAGAAAAAAGTAGGGCTGGAAAGAAGAGTCAACAACCCAAAAAGCAACGTCAGACGAAAAAAAAGAATGATGCAACTCGGTCTTGGACGGACGAGGAGGTTGAAATTTTGATAGAACTTTGGTCGCAGCACGAGAACCTTTATAACACCAAGAACAGATCGTATTTCAATAGAGATCTGCGTCAAAAATCTATGGAAGCTATAGGAAGAGGTCTAAAAGACAGTGATATTGAAGCTAAAACACAGCAAATTACAAAAAAACTTACAGACCTAAAAAATTACTACGGCGGCCAAAGAAGGATGACGGAAGGTTCAAAAACAAGCGGAGCCAGGGAATCTGACCAGGTCCCCAGAAATGATTAGCAAAGGAATCTCTAATAAGCTGGGCGTTCTTCGAAGCGTTGCGGGTATCGCTTTTCGGTAAACTTTTGAATACGGACTCCCCAATGTTTTCATCTCTCCATTCTCCTCCTACAACATCTCCAACTTCTGTTTCAAAGTCGATGAAACCTTCCGGTGTATAGGATTCATAAGAATGCTGACGAAGCATGTTGTGTAGCACCAATGCTGCCAAAGTGATCATAGTGGCTTTGTCTGGATTTAAACATATTTTAGTAGTGAAAACCCTAAATCGATTTGTTAATATTCCAAAAGCATTTTCTGTAACCCTGCGGACCCTTGACAAACGGTAATTAAAAATTCGTTTGATTGGTGTTAAGCCATTTTGTGCATAGGGTTTGAGACAGTGCTTGCCTAGTGGAAATGCGTCATCAGCAAGAAAAACATATGGCATTGGCTCGGAATTTTCACTGTCGTAAAATGGATTATTCGAGGAAGGCAAAGGCTCTAAGATCTAAGAGATTTTCTTGGGTGGCACGATAGAAGAAACTATTTCGATAAACTCCTCCGTCACTAATTCTGCCTTGACAGCCAACATCAGCAAAAACAAACTTATAATCGTAGTCAACTATTGCTAGTAAAACTATCGAAAAAAAGCCCTTGTAATTATAAAATTCGGAGCCACTATTTGAGGGATGAATCATTGATACATGCTTTCCATCAGCAGCCCCAATACAATTTGGAAATTGCCACATTCTGCGTGTTTCATGTTCAATTATTTCCCACTCCTCTGCAGTATTTGGCAATCTCATAAATCTTTCCTTGAATGTTTCATAAATTTTGGTGCAAACAAATGGAACAAATTTTGCAATGGTGCTGCTGTGAACCCTGAATTGATACATCAAACTTTCATAAGACTCTCCAGTTGCAAGAAACCTTAAAGTAATGGCAAGCTTGATTTCTGGGTCGATTGGTCGACGCATTAATGTTGTTTTCTTTGTGATAATTGGTGCGATTTCATTGACCAGCATCTAAAAATAGATAAAATTAAGCGTATCATTTTTGCTCTAACTAATTTGCACTGAAAACAAATCGTTAAAAAAAATTACCTCGAAAGTTGTTGTATTCATACGCAAGTATTTTCTAAAGTTTTCTTGGTCTCGTAGGCGTAATTCCTGAAGAATGTTGGAGTAGGCGCCTTTGGACTCCCTCTCCCGAAGCCAATCCTTCATCCACACCTTCCGTTTTCTTTTTTTACCGACTTTTGACAAATTAGAATGCATTTCAATAGCACAACCCAGAGTTATAGTGGCACAAGCAACGAGAATAACATCGTCGCTATCCATTTTGTTTTTAAGAGCTCCTTTAACCTGTGCTTCTAGAAAAGAAAGATAAATTCTCTCTTGTAGTTTATAAAAGAATTCCATCATAAGAATTGGTTTTACTTTTAACAAAGATCAATCTTTTAAAAATCTTTGCGTGTAAAACATTGAAGAATTAAGGAAGAATGACAAAAGAGTTTAGAAATTCTTCATGAATTCTTTTCAAAAATCTCGTGTGTAATGGGGCCTTAAAACGTTCGAAAAAATTAGATCGAGCGTTCGAAATGACGTCTTACATCATTTTTTTGCTAATGATCTATTTCCAAACGTTCCAAAAGTATTTTTTATTGCAACAAATTTTAGTGCATGTGAATGAAAATATAGGTCAAGGCATTTTTTCGTGGTAAGAACTTACGAAAAAAAGTTCGTTTGGTGTTACGACAAAAACTACGTGCATGTGAAAAAAGCTTGAGAAAACCGTTCAATGTACATTGATCAGACTTTACCATAAGGCCAAGTCAATTTGATTATGAGGATAGCGTAGCCCGCGCGCCTTCATTACTTTCCCGCTCGTTCGTGTATTTTATCTTCAATTTACCGCATTCATTCATTTTATCAACTTCTACAAGAAAAAAACATTTTTTTTTAACATTATGGACTGTGACACTATTTCATTATATACTAGCATGTAGCTTTAGGTAAAAAAAAATGCCCCCGCGCTAAAGCATTCCAATTTGTACACACAGCAAGCTATACATTAGAAAAGAAAACTTTCCGCCCAAACATTTTGTAATTTAAGGATTTTTTTAAAAATGTTTTAGAGTGATTTGGGGCCTGATAAGTGGCATACTTTAAATTTTTCGACAAAGCCAGTCATAAAGATTGAAATGTCTTAATGTGCAGTGGGATAGACCTTTTCATAATTCACTGAAAATTAATGTTTTTGAAACTCTAATATCGTGAAAAATGACAAGGATCAGTGAACAACATTCAAACATTAGAAAAACAACGGAAAGTCTCGTTCGGTTCATACTGTTATAATCTACTCACAATAAATAATTGCATTGAATCATAATGCTATTTATAAAGATTTATTCTCATCATCCCTTCATCTTACTTTACGGGCTGTTCCATTCCATTCCAAACATATAAAGTGTTTTACAGTTGACGCTCTCTAATTCGACGTTCTATAATTCGATAAGTTCCCGTTTTCGATGAAATTGAAAGTCACCGTCAAATTTCCTTAAGAAACTCTCATAAACGACGCTCTACTATTCGACATTCTATATTTCGATAAGCTCCCGTTTTTGATGAAAATTTGAAGTCCCTTGAAGGTTTTCCGCTTTCTAATTCGATTTCTGGCGTGTAAAAAGGCCTTTATGGCTGATTTCGAATTTCGAATTTTCGAATTTTTTCGTTCGAACGTTCGAATTGAAATTTTCCAAAGCGAATTTAAAACAAAAACAGACCTTCGAATGTAAAAATGGCGTCTGCAGGGTCAGCCAAACGAAAACGTAAAGATGTTAGCCTCAAAACAAAATACGAGGCCTTAATCGAGCTCGAGAATGGCAAAACAAACAAAGAGGTAGCAGAATCGCTTGGCATTCCACAAAATACTGTGTCGACATGGAAGGCAAATAAAGCAAAGATTGTGGAAGCTTTTCAAAAAGGTGGCACAAAAGTTAGTTAAAAGGATCAAATCAGACAAATTTCCATTTTTTCCCGTTTTAGACTTGGCGTATCGTTCAAGACCGTTTCCGGAGAAGCAAAATCGGTTAGCGATGAGATGACGGCACCATGGGTAGAAACAACACTACCAACCCTATTGTCTCGCTATGATTTGAAAGATATCTATAACGCGGACGAGTTTGGCCTGTTTTACCAGTGCTTACCAGGGAAGACTTATCATTTTACAAATGAAAAGTGTGTGGGCGGAAAAAATAGCAAAGTTCGCTTGACCGGGATGGCAGCAGGTAATGCTTTTGGTGAAAGATTGGAAATGTTCGTTATTGGTAAATCTGCGAAACCCCGCTGCTTCAAGGGAGCAAAAAGTATCCCATGTCGATATCGTAACCAAAAGAAAAGTTGGATGGATTCGGAATTATTCGAAGATTGGGTCAGAGAACTTGATAGAATGTTTGGTGCACAGAAGAGAAAAATAGCATTAGTTATCGACAACTGCCCAGCTCATCCTGAGGTTACAGGCTTAGATTGGGTCGAGCTAATTTTCTTCCCTCCAAACACAACTTCGATAACGCAACCGATGGACCAGGGCATCATCAGGTCACTTAAAGCCAAATATCGTTCACTTGCCGTAAAGAAACAGATCATGAGTTTAGAGAAGAACAAAGAACTTCCCAAATTCACGATCTTGACAGCAATGACAATGCTACGACAGTCTTGGGACTCCATTCCGAACCAGACATTCACAAACTGTTTCAAGAAAGCTGGAATGTCAACTGAAGCTGCCGAGAGAGCGTTGAATGACCAAGACGATCCATTTGCTGGTCTGGACATTGAGGAGAATATTGTGAAAGAGCTGGAAACTGACCTGGAAAAGTTAAAGGAAAACTTTGCTATTGACTACCGATTATCAGCTGACCAACTCGTGGATCTAGATGCACAAATCTCAATTAGCGGAAGCAGATCTGACGCCGACATACTCGCAGAAGTATCTGGATCAAACGTTATCACTACTGATGAGGAATCTGATACTGAGGAGCCAAACGAGAGCGACATCCCCCTGAGAAAACCATCCACGAATGATGTCGTCGCTGCTTTAAATACTCTTGAAGAACTTAGTGTATTTATGAAGTTTGGTAACAACCTTCTTCACGGTTTAAAAGATGTAAATAAGGCAATAGAATTAGAATCATTGTCAAGTAAAAAACAGACAACTATCGAAGAATTCTTCCGGAGAACTTAGGTTCTCAGGAAGACCTTCGATATTTGCCCTGATTCGAGTTCAAACCAATCGAGTCTCGTCTATACTTTACTTTCCCAGCTCTATAATCCGATATTTGCCTTGTATTTATCGAATTAGAGAGACTTCCTACTATTCGATACGCTCCCGTATTCGATGAAATTTGAATTCCCCTTGAAAATCGAATTAGAGAGCGTCAACTGTATTCGATTATAATAAACTCCGTAAAAGTTCTCAGTATCACACCCACTTCCCAAATCTCTGATCATCATGAACATCAAAAGAATAATATCTAACGCGGTTCCAGAATTTTCAGTGGAGCTGACTATTGGTTGCGAATGTTTAGGCGTATCAGTACTCTTCTTCTTGGCTACATTGAATTACAAGTATTAATGTTAAATGAGATATTAAGTCGATTGCTTGCACACTTTCGTGGATAACAATAGATAAAATATCTATTAAACAAGTTTAGATTTCTCGAGTTCGTGAAATGAATCCGAAAATGTGTAAATTCCTTGGCAAGAGTATTTCCAATAATGTTTTTGACCTAAAAAAAACATTAAAATCCAGTAGAAATTGTTACAACAATAGCAATGAAAATAACAAAAAGGAAAATACATATACAGACCAATTTTTTTTAGAAAAAATAACATCTATTTAACACTATCTATTTAATCAAAAAACCTTACATGGCAGAAGTTATGACTGAATAAGGTCAACATCGTCGCACAGTTAATAAGAATACCAATTATTTTTTAAGCGTGTAAAATAATGAAACAAAAGCAAAACTCACATGTTACAGGTCTAGTGATCACATTGAAATTGTAGTGGAGCAGAATTGATGTGATTTGTTCAGAAAAGTTCCATTGTCCACTGCTGACATCTTGAAATAAAATTTATAAATTACAATAAGTTAACAATTACTTTGAATAAAAAATTTATTTACATAGGAATTTTGTTTGATTTTATTACCAAAAATTTTTTACCATTGCTAGCTGACTAACCATAGCTCTTAAGCAAAATTTATACTTATCATGTCATTCCTTCCAGTGCTAATTGTTCTAGCCTTTCCTCTTCAGCAACACGAAACTGATAATTCTTTTTGTTCTTTATATCCTGTAAGCGTTCTAATGTCATTGGTTCAATTATTAGATCTTCCAGTTTCCTTACTCTTAAGATTGCAACATATGCTAAACCGATAAATTTTTCTGAATTTCCCAAATCAACCCAAGCTTTATCTAATGTGAGTCCTTGAGACTTATGGATTGTAATAGCCCAAGATAACCGAAGTGGCAGCTGTTGTCTCTCATAAGCTGAACCGTGCAGGGCCGACAAAACCGGGGGGCCGGGGGGGCCATGGCCCCCCCACTTTTTTTCAGAGCAAAGAATAAAAAAAACCCAAAGAATAGAAATTATCAAAAAAGGGAGAGGAAGATGAAACACCGGGTTTTGAAAAAAGTAATGTTCTTCATGCAACAATCTAATCAAAACCTGTGTGTTTTAGAGATATTTTCAAGGAGATTAAGAATTTTTCTAAGACTGATCGTGACCTAATCCCAAATTTGATGCATGTTATCAAACTCCTCTTGGTAAATCCATCAACGTCATGCACACCAGAACAATCATTTTCCACCGCAAGGCGGCTCAAAACATGGCTACGGTCTACAATGAAAAGTCAACGATTCAACGCTTTGGCTATCTTGACTATTCACAAAGAATTGACTGACCAAATCAATGTTATTGAAGTTTGCAAAGAATTTGTGATGGCTCGGGAAGACTCAGTTACTTTGGAAAATTTTAACTTGTTTTGTTGTTGTTTTTTGTTAAGTTTAAGTTTCCCACATTGTATTTATCTTAAATGTTATGCTTTTAAAAGAAGTTTTTTATAATAATATAAACACGCATATAACTTTTTCTCGTCTTTAATACTATAAATTTCAGATATTTGGATAGCGTTTTAGCCAATTTGAAGGTCCTAAATTTCAAAAAAAAATTTCGCCCGTCCGCCCCAACCATGGTGGGGCCTCCTTAGTCACTATTGTATTTGGCCCCCCCACTTCAAAAGTTAATTTGTCGGCCCTGCCGTGCAAATCAGACATATTTGTAATTGGAACAATAGGAACACAACAAGTTTCATTGTCAAGTATACTTGGTCCAGAGTAACAATCAAATTTCACTATCACTGCAATAGGCAAATTAGGAGGCATATCCCCCTCTTGAAACACAATATCTTTTACTATACCCATACAACCATTACATAAGCCTCTACTGGTCCATAAATTTCTTGTCAACATTACTCGAGCTCCTTTAGCTAAGAATATCTTACTTTCAAGTCCACCCATATCATCTGAAGGCAATTTTGCTGATTCTTTATTACTATGTCTTGCATTGATCTGTGCTACGGTAGCACCAAGACTCGTAAGTGCTTCATGGTTATCTTTAGCTACTTTCTCATTTGAAAAAGACAATTTAACATAAGATTTCACATCAACATTTTGAGTGATCCTACCAGGTGTTCTAGAAAGAAACATTTGCCAATCAATCTCCGATGAATCCCCATTTCTTAATCTATAAAGTGCCAAGCGAAATCTTTCTTGAGCAACACTGTTTCCTTTTGATCTCTCATTGACATTGAGCTTTATCACAGTAGTAAACATTCTATAAATACAGAAACCTGAAGTATCTAATTCACCATTTGGCTTCTTATGATACAATACTTTATCACCTACTGGTGGCAACTGTGCAATGTCACCAACAAGAACGATAGATATTCCTCCAAAAGGTTTCTCTGTATTACCAGTGGCTTGTCGGCATCGCTTATCTATCCAACCTAACAAACTTTGACCAACTACAGAGTACTCATCAATAATAATATATCTGACAGAACGTAATTGCTCTTGAAGCTGTGAAAGTGCACGCCCTTTCAAATCATGCATGTTTCTACCTCTAATAGGAAGCCTTAAAAGAGAGTGTAATGTCTTTCCTTTAACATTAAAGGCAGCAATACCAAAGTAAGCTGTAACAACACACTTTTCAGTCAGTAAAGCTCTGATATTATTAATAAGAAAACTTTTACCACTTCCTGCCAAACCGGTTATCATCATAAGCAACTGTTTATCAGGGTATTTATGATGATCAAATATGATATCATAAACTTTCCTCTGTGCTTCATTTAAAGAACTTACATTTAGCTCAAAAGAGTCTTCAATATCAACAGAATTAGCTTTTTCCCTATCTAACCATGATGGCATATTACCTATTTGTTCTTCTGTATAATTTGCTCTGCATGTGTTCCAATACTCAGCATTATTTTCTAACGTTACACTAGTACCAATAACATTATTACATAAATCAGCTAAATGCATCCATTCTTCACGTGGCCCTTGATCATGTTCTTCAAACTCACAATCATCAACTTCAGTCCTTTCGCAGAAAATCTCAGCATTGCTGAACTCCCTGCTATAATTCGGAACTAAAATCTGACCTATATCACTTTGGAGAAAGTCACTCCACTTTTGACAAAACAGGTCATCAGTTTCATCATCTAAGTTATCCCAAGCATCACTTATATTGATTTTCCATGGCTTATACTTTAATAGCTGGTATTTACAGTACACAGGATACTGTGGGCTCTTAGGATTACCATATAAGCATGGAAATGCTCTCACAATTACTGGAGTTTTCCGTTTTTTTACTTCTTCCCTTTATACTGTATAGTTTGACACAAATTGCACAAAATTGGATTCAACTATATTTTTATTACATCCTTTCAAATTAGCTCTGTTAGCATAATGATCTAACAATGAAGGTTCAGTTTCAACTTCACCATCTTTAATTTCAACTTTTCTTGATCCTTCCACAGACACATTTATTACTTGAAAGGAACAACTATGCATTTTCAGTGAAAGTATATTATGCATAACTTCCTGAACACTAAAGTCACGTTCTCCAACAGCTCTGATCATTAGCTTCTGAATAACAGATCTTGTTTGGTCAGTACCTTTTAAAGTATCTACAATCGAAACAAAAGCATCTCTAGCCACATCTGATAGCTTTTCTGCTTTTGCAGCATACTTAGCTAAATATTCCAAACAGGCATTATAATCAATGATTGGCTGAATATCAGTATTTGCTCTCCATGATTGAAGCTGTACACGCTGATGTCTATTAACCCTGGAATCATTACGTTTCAAAACAATCTTGGGTCTAAATTGAACACCATTATTCTTAGTTTTTATCTGTTCAAATTCAATGTGAGTTTTATCACAAAGTTCAAAAGGAAAGTTAAACCTGCAGTATTGTTCACCATTAGTTCTTTTGCGGAGACAATAAGCTGAATTACATTTAGTATGCCTTTGTACACAATTTAACAAATCTGCATAGTCATCATCAACATCTTGCTCATGTATTTCATCAACCTGTCTTTTACATGGGTGACAGGTTGGCTTTACCCAACCATCTTCTGGCATGGACGGATTCCATGCAGTCACAAGAGAATCTACATAATCACAAACTTGTTCTGAAGCAGCTTTCCCATTATCAATATATTTAGTGAGTACAACAATATTTTCAGGGTCATTTTCAAAAGGCAGTTTTTCCTCAGCTAAATGACCATTTAAAGCTATTTGTGTTAAATGGCATAAGCCAGGGTCATTTTTAAGTTTCGCAACTCCATGACAATGAATCGAACCTCTCATAACAGCATATTCAAATCTATACCAATGCCACTCTGCCCCCATAGACTCATAAAGCCAATGCTTAACAAAATTTTCAACTCTCACAGTAAAAAAACAATCTATCAAATGGGGATTATTCAAAATGTTATTGCGCAAGCTATTACTATCTTGATCTTTATTGTCTGAAAATAAAGCATGAAATTCTGGCCAATCTTTTTTTTTTTGTATGTTCTTATTCCCTATTTAGACGAGGAGATTGCTATTTATTTATTTATTTATTTATTTACGAATGTTTACCCAGGATAGCCTCTTCAGTTCCGTAAGGTACTGTTATCAATGAGGGTCCTGCGAAGGAGGTCCTAGAGCATTTAAAGCCCCCATTTGGGCTACGGAAGCTGTAATGACAGGAACCGCTCAACTAGACAACCACCCTAGACATCATTCCTACTCTCTTGCTGAGTGCTAAGCAGAGAGGATTGATTCACACTGTTATAGTCGCTGGCATGACTCGGTCGGGGATTGAACCCGCGACCTCCCGAACAGGAAGCGAGCACTCTACCACAAGGCTACAAGGCTACCAGTCGGTTAATGAAACTCTGCACAAGACAGAGTCCAAAAAATTGTTGGTGCTCCAGCTTGGTTAATAATAGCTTTTAATTGTTCCTTAGCATTGCTCCAATAGGCATTCGTACCTGTTACATTTTTTGCATAACGCATTAGCTTCTTAATCACAACTGTATGACTTCCAGTTCTTACCATATCTTGTAGCTCGTCAATAGTTAAATTGGCATCACCAGGGTTTTGTTTCAAATAAAAGCTACCCTGCCCTAGCAAACGTCTACGATAAAGAATATTGTAAGCCCAAAAAGCAAATCGCGGATGGGCTGCAAATCTGTATACCCATTTATTATCAATTCTTTCAGCAAACTTTATCAAATGTTTTATTTTCTCAGAAAAAGCCTCAGTGTCACTTTTCGCTATAGTTTTAACAGTGCTTAATTTTGTTGGGTCTCCTTTCCCATCAGGAAATAAAGTTGGAAATGCTAAACTTGCCAGATATTCTGTCTTAAATTCATTCAGAGCAATACTATCTACTTTCCAAGTTTCTGGTTTTAAAACTGAATCATTAAGAATTTCTTTTTCTACTTTAGATTTCAATTTAGTAGGAACAAAACTTCCCATTTCTGTATTCTCGTCATATACCCTTTCCTCGTTGTCGTTTTTTGGTCCAAAATCTGGAATTTCAGTCTCATCAATTTCATCATCAAAATCATCCTCCCTATCAGCAAAATCAAAATTTTTTGGTAAGTCTAGATAATCATTTTCTGGTAGGGAATCAAATCTATTCAAATCAATAGTCACATCTTTATACAAAAAGTTATTAGGTTCTCCATTCTCATTATTACCAGTAAGCCACAATAAAGCATCTAACACCTTCTGTCTACGTACTTTGAGCTCTTTAGAGTTATTATTCTTACCATCAAATCTAAACACAATCACAGGAATATCACTTGGATATCTTGGCAAAACATTAGCTACATGCTGCACATCTTGTGGAAGAGTAACAACATGGCCTTTATATGCTTTTTGTCCACCACTTGGCTTTGTGTAAACCTGGATCACTGGAAATGCTCGAGCAATAAGCATCTCCTCAATCTAGGTTAAACCTTGAAGCTGCAGTGGTACAGAGCTTGGCACCATATCATTTTCTTGACTAAATTTCTTTGGAAAACTTTTTTCTTTTCCACACCGTAAACATTCATATTCAGTTCCTAGCTTTTTAGATGAACTGGGTAAAGGCCAAGCCTCCTTACACGTCTTACACTGAATTATAGTCATTTTTAGACTCTTATGAAATTTCTTATTCAGAAATTCACTATTGCTATTACAAACTTTAATGTCATTACTATTTTGATTTTTCTGCTGCTGCTTCTTTTTAGAATGGTAACGCTGTCGACGTCTAGCCTTAATATCTTCTTTTTTCATTTCATAGTAGTTCTTAGATTTTTCCTTTCTAATTTCCCCATTCTTTTCGTAATTTTCTTTAAACTGATTTTTCCGTTTGGCCTCATTCTTTTCGTAATTTTCTTTAAACTGATTTTTCCGTTTGGCCTCATTCTTTTCGTAATTTTCTTTAAACTGTTTTTTTCGTTTGGACTCATTCTTCTTGTAATTTTCTTTAACCTGATATTTCCGTTTGGCCACATTTTTCTCATAATATCTTTCATCATAATCATGACGATCTTCAACATAGGATTTTGATTTACTACGCAAAGGATATTTCTTCAGAATATCGCAACATTTGTTTTTCTTTTCAATCGCATCTTTAGAGAAAGACTCATCAATGCTAAAATGTATATCTAAATTTTCTAGAGCAACATTATCATAATTTTCTCTAACATAGACAAAGAAAAACCAGCCATGTGGTCTGATGTTACACAGATCATTTAAACTTGAATAGTGAAACACCTTATCACTCATGTCATCTAAAAAGACCCATTTTCTGGAATCATGGTTTACTACAGCACATGTAAAATGTTGATGCTGATGTCTAATTATACCTTTAAGAACAAATAAATGGTTCTGTATCATTATCTGTTCCCTAAATTCTGTACCAGAAATGGAATTCTTGCTGAATTCTATTAAACATATTTTAGGAAGAATGAAATTCTCAATAACTGCCTCACAAAGTTTCTCACAACTACATTGCAAAAAATTATTCCGTACAAGTGGATCCAATAAATTTGGCCAATTATATGAATTATCCAAATGTTCTAAATCAAGTTCTGACATGTAATTAACCATAGTAGGCAATTCAATTTCAAAATCCTTATTGCAACTGCCACAGAATGCTTTAAGATAATATCTTGATTGAAAAAGAGCTTTCTCATCTTTTGTCAAGAAGTTGAAAAGACAACTTGAAAAGTTCCTGTTAACAAAGGATGGACAATGTTCCACCAAATAGTCCCATACAGGTTGACGAATGTCTGCCAGATTTTGTTCATAATCACTAAACTTGATAGTATCTCTCTCAATAGAGCTAATTATGATTTGATAGAAGTTTGCACTTCCACAAACTAAATCAAAAAATCCAGATCTTGAAATATATTTCAAATGACTGTACAATATAGAACAGCTAATTTCTAAAAAACAATCAACAGCACAAGAAAAATTGGATGGCTGTTGTCTGCAAGCATTTCTGAAATGTATTTGACTACTCAAGCTGTTTTCAGTTGGCCTGATACATCTGGATATCTCATTATTAAGAGCTGAATCTGTAGACAGAGCTACATATACTTCATTCGAAGTCTCATCATTGCTAGCTTTATCTGCAACACGCAGATCTCCCACATTTTGTGGGCCTTCAGTGATTGAATCACGATTCATTTCTGAAGTGTCAGTTTTAGTTTAAAAAAAAGGAATACCTTGCACATGGACTTCACCTCGGAAAAACTACGACGGCATTATACTGAATAGTTCTGTGTAACAGCCACACCAAAAGTTGGAAGATGATGATGAAGAACAAAATCGGAAACTGACATTCGCCTATCTCGTGAAACTACTATGCCTCCTCGCTCGCTTACGCTCGCTGCGGGGGCAATTAATCCACGTTGTTGTTTTGTTTATTATTTGCATGCATGTGCAAAATATGTTAAATAGATTAAATAGGTTATTACATTGTCATGTTCCTTTTATCTTACCATATCTTAAACTAGGGAAAATTCGAAGTCAAAGATAATGTCTGAGACTTTATGGCCCCTGCCGAGAATCGAACTTGACAAGGAAAAAATACATTAAATCAAAACCCGCATTCATCTATTTTTTAGTAAAATATCATGGATTTTCCGCGTTCGGCGTTGACTTTTTGGCAAGGCGACGCTATCCTCATAATCAATTTTACTTGGCCTAAGATGAGTAACACTATTTGGCACTCCTTCGCATTGGTCTTGCTTTCATTTCTTGACATTGAAATTTATGTTGCAGAATTGTCCGTCCGACATTGTCCGTCCGACATAGTTAAACGATCGTACTTTTACCGTCGAAATTCTTCAAAGGAAAGACTGGAACAAATTTTGTCTTTTAAATTGATGATGTTAATGTTTGTTTTCGTTGTAAACAAAATAATTAGAAATGTCAGTTCAATTTTGAGATAGAAATTCAATGCTGATCGAAAAATCAGTAATTCCTAATTTCTATCGCGTCCGTCCGACCCGAAATCAATTTTGTGAATAAAAAATTTCCAGTTAAAGCATTTTGAAAGAATACCTCATTTTTTGCAGCAGGGAAAGAGACAAAATCTGTAAAACAAATTACATAAACATTGGAGTATGCAGTCGTTTTTTATAACGCTTTGAAGTATCGAAATGTCCGTCCGACATAAAAATAGGTTTTGTAACAGACCCAACACAAAAACGAAGACAATCCGAGACCAGCCGGTGAAGTCGAAGGTGACAATGCCGGCAAGGAACCGGATGGTGTAGCTACAACATCCTACATCATGATCCGACATCCGAGAAGTACAAACGAATGGAAATTACTATCAATGCGGCTTTGGTACGTCATCTACAACGACATCATTGCGCAAAGAAAGACAGTCTCCTATATGAATGTACGAAATGTAATTTACAAAGTAGTACATGTACGTGTCAGGGTATAGCTGAGCAGGCTCCTGATGATACCATATTGCACAAATGCACCTTGGCCCAAGGTCTTTCGGGACCTACGCAGGGCAGCGACTACACGAGAAGGCCCAACATCCTATTGAATAGAATGAGTCACTGCCGACCAAACGTATCTTTGTATGGACGAACAACAGCATTTTGCACTCCTTGAGAAATGGATTACAGGCAACTCTGGATCTGACCCTCGTGATGCCTACCTAAAGCATTACTTCACTCTAGTTGGCAGGAGGCCAAAACCACCTTATCCGTCCTAGTTCGTCGAGCGCCTCCTGCAAAGAAAGCACCTAAGACCTCCAAGTCGAAGGTGAAGAAATCAACTGGACGTGTTACTAGAACGCACATGCAGCGTCAACGATGAACAGCTCTCCAAGAGCTCTGGAAGAGAGACCGAAAGGGTGTAATTCAGAGAGTTATCAAAGGAGATTTTAATATCTCCGGCGGTAGCTCTTACCTCTAGCTAGAACGACTAGATCAGTTCTATAAGGGAACGACTGGAGGATGGCTCCGATGAACGAAATATGGAACAGAGGGTTGACAGTAACACCAATGTCAACCTAATCCCAATAACCCCAGTTAAAGTGTCCAATGCAATCAAGGAAACTTATAGGGGTACTGCTGCTGGCCCTGACCGATGGTGTTTACGCCATCTGAAAGCCATCTCCCATCACATCAACTTTTGGTGGAGGGATGATACGGTTCCAACTAAAGAGGGGCAGTGTAGAACAACAATTCTGCACAAAAAAAGGCGACCGCGCAGATCTTAACCACTGGCGGCCAATCACCGTTGGTAACCTGTTCATTAGTTTTTCGCTAAAGTTCTTGACTCAACAATCCGGGTGCATGTCAAATTCCATCCACGACAGAAAGCTATTGTTAAGGTTAATGGCTGTTATGCCAATGTTAAAATTGTGCAGGCAGCCATCACACGATCCCGGAGAGCAAGAAAGGAAGCAACATCGTCTTCCTTGATTTAGCGAAGGTCTTTGACAGCATTCCGCATTCATCTATCTGTAGGCGTACCTGAGCATACTACCCGAATCGTTAAGAGCCTGTACGTGAACTGTACCACACAAATCCGTACTCCTGACGGTATGATAAACCCTATTAGTGTCAGGAAAGGGGTCAAACAATGGTGCCCCGTTAGTCCCTTGTTGTTCAACCTAGTGTTAGACCAGTTGTTATATACAAAGTGTGGTGGCACTCGACGCAGATGTACTAAATGCGAGTAATCTGACGTGAGCCAAGGTACCTGTTACAAAAATATCGCTATGGAGAAGAAGAAGGCTGAACTGCCTTTTCACCAAGCCTCGTTTAGTCAGATATATACAAAATAACTAGTTTACTTTCAATATACCTATGAAATAATACTACAATATTACATGTCTAGGCAAGAATATTTACAAGCAAGAGCACAGCGCCCGGACTAAGTAACGAAACAAACGAAAAAAATAAACCATTTACCAGTGAGAGAATTCACATCATGAATTGTTCTTATTAACAAGAAAATTAGGCTCAGGCCGTTCTAAATATTTGGAACAATGATTTAAGCCTCAGGTTGTTCTTATTTTGTTCTTATCTTTTGGCCAAAGCTGAGGATTATGTTCTTATAAAATTGTTCTTATGAAAACAAAAGCGTGTACCGTATTTCCTCTAACAAACGCCGCCCTCTGATAAACGCCGCCCGCTGTTAAACGCCGCACTTGTAGCCGAACATTTGTAACAAACGCCGCCTCCTAATAAACGCCGCATCTTTAAGAGCCGCGTTTATGAGAAAACAGGCTAAATTAGGATTAGTTTTAATAGTTTAATAGTTTTATATGTTTTCTATCAACAAATTCTTCCACGTTTGCATGATAATTTGATGTGCAGCTTATTGCTATAAAATAGAAGATATTCTCTCTTCTCATAGAAGAGAACGGCGACGGTGGTATTGCTCTCCTTTGACATTTTTGGGAACATATCTTTTGTGTAAAACATTTTCACACAATCTTTTGTAACCTTTTTAATGATAAAAAAACATTGTTGTTTAAGTTTGCTTTTATCTAATTTTTCATTTTGTAATAAACGCCGCCCTCTAATGAACGCTTCCGTATATTAAGCTCCGCATGCAAAATTTGGAATTTGTAATAAACGCCACGTCGTCTATTAGACGAAATGCGGTATATGAATCTACTTAGTATATGACTAAATTATGCAAATTTGGAAAGCTCGGAAAAATGTTTATCTAATGGAATAAAAATTTAAACGAACCAACAAACTCATTGGAAATTCACTGCACTTTTCTTGCGGGCACACTATAGCTAAGTTCCATAGAAGTCTACCTACTAGAAATAGTTTTTTTTTTCACATGCAAGAAGGACACAAATATTGAAACAGTGCAAAATTAAAGGTATCGAGGTAATTGCCTGGTGGTAATGGATGTCTGATGAACAAGGGTGAAAGGCGTTCTGTTCCACCCATAATCACATCACCAGGTGGATGTTAACTGGCTCATTGATGTACAAAATGATATATACAGTGTGTCCACGAGAAAGAGGGTCACCCATTTAAAACACAAATAACTTTTCGAATATTCATCAATAGAAAGCGGTTTTTATACCGTAGGAACGAAGATTTTTTGCTTTTTCTAAATATATGACTGTTTTAATAGAAAAATTTTTAAGGAAATATAGTCGATTGTACCATGAAACCACGCAATTAAATCAATAACGATCAATTAACGCTTGCTTGAATAGGAGTTAATGACTCCAGTAATATAAAAAGTCATAAAAAATAAGTCATTGTTGTAAAGTTGTATTTACACTGAAAGCACATACTTTTTTGCAAACGTAAAAGATTTCGTTGCTAGAAACCTTTGACAAGCATAAAAGCAATAGAAGATAAACGCTAATTATTCAATTACTTTCAACGTGTCCGCCGTTTCTTTGAATGCAAAGGTTTACCCTGTCTCTCATTTCAGTAAACGAACGTCTAATGATTGGTTGGTAAATTTAATTTGTCCACTCTTCTTCTTCTCAATTCGATTACATTGGGGTTGGGGTTGCAAAAACATTTTGATTTAGGTAGCCCCAAAGGAAAAAGTCCAATGGGGTTAGATCTGGTGATCGAGGCGGCCACTCAATTGTATAGTGAAGTGCGACTACACGATTTTGAAATCGTCTTCGGAGCAATCGACGTACTTCAACGGCTCCATGAGCCGGAGCTCCATCCTGAAACTACCAAATGTCGTGGAAAACATTGCCAACATATTGCTTAAACACATACGCAATAGCTGGAAAAGCCACATATTCCAGCATCTCTTTGTATGTTCGCCCATTTACATTTCGATTAAAAAAATAAGTGCTAATAACTTCCCCATTTCCACAAAGGCCAATCCAAATATGAAGTTTTTCGCGCGAATTGCTCTTCTCAAATTTAAAATTTGGAGGAGGCTGACCTCTTGGCGCGTAGCAGCGGACGTTTTGTGTGGTGACCGTACCACACCTATGGAAAACAGCTTCATCACCGATCACAATACTTGGAATAAAACGAACATTATGGGCTTGCTGCTGAGACCACCGAAAAAATCGTAATCACTGTCAGCTGCATGATTAAATAAACTTTCAAGTTTTCCTGCTTATAAAGAATTTCGAAAAGGCGTTGGGAATATGAAGTCATTAAAATATAAAAAAGATTTTAAGCGCACTTTACACAATAAGTACAAAATTGGTGATCTTTTCATAATTTTGTGCTAAACGTGGCACAGTAGCATCCTGAGCAGTAATTATAACGAAACAAAAGGTTAGTGACCCATGGAAAGTCTGTTTTATTGATCATTAAGGAGTTTATGACCGTATCGAATGAAAAAGTTCTTCATATTTTCTTAAATAAGAAATATCACAAATGAAAAATTACATTTTCAGAATCCTTAAAAGAGTTTCTTTCTAACGGTATAGAAATCGCATTGATTTGATAAAAATTTAAAACGTTATATGCTTTTAAAACTAATGACCCACTTTCTCGTGGACACACTGTACAGTGTGTTTCATAGTCTTGGAAACGGAAAATTTGAAGCTGTTTTTTTAAATGAATATTCCGAATTTCAAAATAATTTTTAAATCGATGGAAAGCCACTTTCAAGTTCTTTCGACTAGGATATTTTTGTGAAAAATGAAAAAGTGGCTTTTGAAAAAATAAGGAGAAATTTTTAATGATCGATTAACACGTAGTTTAATTGCATCGTGCTTATTGTTGCAAAACACTGAATCCGTACAAATTTTATTAATTCTATTTTTGCGTTGAGACCCCCCACAAATTGGCATTTAAAAATATAAAAGTTAAACGTTTTTCGTGAACACACAGCTTAAAGATTTAATTACATTTTTCCAAGACATTTTCCTTATTTTTTCAAAAGCCACTTTTTCATTTTTCACAAAAATATCCTAGTCGAAAGAACTTGAAAGTGGCTTTCCATCGATTTAAAAATTATTTTGAAATTCGGAATATTCATTAAAAAAAACAGCTTTAAATTTTCCGTTTCCAAGACTATGAAACACACTGTATAATGTATCTGTATCTTTTTGTCTTAGAGTCTTAAGAGACCATTATTACTAAAAATGAAAATTCAGAAAAATTTTAATGTATAATAGACAAAAACACCGTTGAAACCAAGAATCATACAAAATCAATCTACAAAACAAATTCCTTATGAAATAATGATTATTTACACGATAGCAAAATGGTAGACATATGTTTTCGAAGTTTCATGAGGTTCGCATGAATCGTCGCAGTACCTGAATAATTGGTTTGCAAGAAATAATTCCAAAAATATTTCAAATTGTGACCATGACAACTACGAAAACTTTTTTTCTAACTTCTTTATACATTCAAGATGTCAATGGATGACAAATGTTAATGCGATTCACGTCATAGATCGTCGTAACACTGGCATGGTCATTCTCACTATAAGAGCATTGTCACTGCTTTAAGTTTTTAAATCATATCGAATTTGACCAACAATGGACCGGATTTATTTTTCATCTCCTACTCCATGTTATCTGCAACTTCATCAGTATGTGGTCTCTTAGGGCGTCTCTTAGGGTGCCACCAAACTTTACTGATTAATCCTTTCCGAATCTCTTCTTTCTGTAACGTTTGATTGTTATAACGCCTAAAAATCATACAGTATGTTTTCATAAAAACATTGATTTTTCTTCAAACAATATGAAGTTTGTAATGACAGGTTATGTAGCAGCAAGTGATTAACACTAGTTAAACATGAACCTCTCACCTCCTGAACCAAAGTTTTTCTTTTATTAATCTGCGTCTGAAGTAACAGAAAATGAAGGTGAAGATGACCAACAATACAACAACAGAGATTAATATACCAACAAGCAGATCTTTCTTCTTGCTTTTCTTATCTAAAAATATAAATAAATATAAATACAAACAACACAAGTCTGCACTTACACGCTGTTTTTTCACTGAAATTTCGTTAAGGGTATTCCTACGGTTTAATAAGGGTGAAATATTCTTAATGTATTCTTACATTTCGGAATAAGATTCCGTGATAATGTCACATGTACACGATAATCAACAGTTATGTAGCGAACTAATGACAAAAAGGCTACATTATTGTTTGATGTTTTATTGGTTTTCGCGTTTTTGAATATTTGTTTGTGCATTTACTATATCTGTTTTTCACCCTGTTCTATTATTCTTATGAAACTCACCCTGTTCTTTAGGTATTCTTGCGAATTAGGCGATTTTCACCCTGATATTCTTATAGAATCTATTCTTACAAAAAAGAAAGCGTGTATTGTAATATTGAGTAAAGTTGAAAGCTCGTTCACGTTGTAAGGTCTCGAATCAACGGCAAATATGTAATAAAATACACAAAAGTGAAATATGAACTCCAACAGAACTAAACCCTTCTTACTGAATATTCCAAAAAACAGGCAATAATTACAATCTCAAGTGTATGCAATTGTAACTGGAATTGGTTTATTTGAAAAGTTAGTAACTCAGAGTGAAAATTTTCTAACTTCGACTTGATAACTTCATGGCCTCGACAAAGGCATGATGGTGCCGTCACAGACTTTAACATTATTTTCACCAATAATCTAAACTTTAATCTTTTATTCATTTCATTCTATTGCTGATCCACTTGTTGAACAACTCATTTGAAAACTCCGACTCCAACTGATAAGAAATGAAGCCATCCTCTGTCATCCTTCTTTGTTTATTTTGCCACTGGATGCTCAAATGAAACTTAGTGTAAATTTGACACAAGTTAAAATGTTTTCTCCAAAATGATAGCATGGTGCCTTGATTCAACATACATACTGTACACATACTGTTAGTCCAAATGAAAATAGCTATTTATTTATTTACTGGCATTTTTTCATTTCGGAATTTCATTTGGAGAGAAATGTAATGTTAACATTTTCCGAAAAAATTAATGATACCGTATTGTCTCTAATTAGCGCCCCTCTCTAATAAGCGCCCCCTCTAGACAAAACTATTTTTATGAGCGCCCCTTAACATCAACTCAGAATCTAATAAGCGCCCGAGCGGTAATTAGAACTTTGAATAAAAAGCGAAAATTCTGTAATAGAAAGACTATATTTTTGTGATGTCTAAATGTAAGTTATAACTACAAAATCTTATTTCGTTGCCACTGAAAAATACAGTTGTTTTTATTCTTTTATGATAAAAAGCAATGCCTCGTTCACAGCTAGCGCCCCTCTCCAATTAGCGCCCCTCTTTAATAAACACTTGCAAATCAGAGAAACAAAACTGGGCGTAAATTTATAAGACTAGCCGCCAAGGCGGCGTCGCTCGCCGCCCATGTTCAGCATACGTTGACTTCACGAAAAATAAAATTAAGGAATTGGCAACCGAAAGTGTTACCATGTTGCAGAGCTCGAAAAACTGATTAAAAAAATGTATGGGATCGTTCCGCTACGATCAACCGTTACAGAGATATCATTCTTCAAAGATTTTGATGACGTCACAGACCCCTCCCAAAAAAATTAGACCCAAATTTTTTGTCACCCCATCGCCTGTACCGCGGACCCGAAAAAACGTCAGTTATCCTAGAGGCAGATTCGAAATCAAATATCAAATATCAGTTTAAACAATGGTTCCAAAAAAACCCAAATTTCATGTGTTATTTATTTTTTAAAACAATCGTTGATCAGTACAACAATGCACTCAAAACGTAGAGAGAAAAAAACTTTTTATTATCTTTTGTTTTAAAAACGTTAGCGCTCTAACATGGGTGCTATCAAACAGGGGGAAAATGGTTTCTCTTCTTAAAAAGTTCACACGGGAGGAGAGAAAAAAGGCACGTGCTAAATGAATAAATAGAATAAAAAAACGTTCGATCAGAACGCTTAACAATTAAAAGAAGAAATTAATTTATTAAAAGAAAAGCAAAAAAAAAAACATTTTGTTTTGATATGATACTCTTTTTTTACCTATCGGTTTTTAAACATTTTGATTGCTCAAAAAAAAAGTTCACCCGTCTCAGACAGTCAGGCAAGAGTTAGTGGCAAACCGAACATATGCTGCCACGTTCTGCCACTGCTGCTTTTTGTCCAAAATATTTAATCAGTTAGTGACTTTGTATTTAGTTGATGTACTGTTTTCAAAGCCAAGTCAAAGTGGAATATAAAACTAACAATAATGATAAAAACAAAACGTTATTCCTATTAGTTCATCAGCCAAAAAAAGTCACGTTCGATTGGGGTTGCAATGTATTTGCTTCGAACTCACGTCGCACACAAAAAAAGAAATAATTTCGCTCACAACTTAATCTACCATTTTGCGTGACTTACAAACAAACAAACAGACAGACAGACAGACAGACAGACAGACAGAGAATCGGCTATTAATATATAGAAGCAGACATTCCCCACCAGTGCAGTAAGAATCAAGGTTATCCGAAAACAAAAATAAAATCAAAAGTCTTCTGATCTTATAGGCATGAACGAAATTGAAAGTTTTGCCTTGAAGTAGTGCATACGTTTAACATGTGCCATGTTGCATCCAAAGCTTATTATAAATTCCATATGCAATCATAAAGCACTTTTCACAATACGTATGATACAAAGAAAAAATCAACATGAAATATACAAAAGTGAAATGAAAAATCGAAAAAAATTGATTACAATGTTGGTTATAGGGTGCTTTATTGACTTTAGGACACCGGTGGTGGAGTAAAGTATTTAAAATACCCGTGGTTTCTCCTCCTCCTCCTCCTCCTCCTCCTCCTCCTCCTACTACGTTTACATGACATCGTTGCCAAATTCACAAATTTGGTCAAACTCAGACTTCCAGTTGACCAATGTTCATGAAAATTTGCGCAGAGCACAATTGAAGGTGCTGAGTTCGAATTTGACAATGATTTTGCCAGGTTTGACTAAAATTGGGTAATTTAGGCCAAATTTGGACCAAATTTCGAAAGTTCTTCAATTTTCATAAAATTTTGCACGGATCACATTTGAAAGGTGCTGATTACGAATTTGACAATGATATTGCCAAGTTTGACTAAAATTGGGCCATTTAGGCCAAATTTTGACCAAATTTCGAAAATTCTTCAATTTTCAGGAAATTTTGCACAGATCACAATTAAAAGGTGATAATTTCAAATTTGACAATGATTTTGCCATGTTTGACTAAAATTGGGCCAGGCCAAATTTGGACCAAATTTCGAAAATTCTTCAATTTTCATGAAATTTTGCACAGATCACAATTGAAAGGTGCTGATTTCAAGTTTAACAGTCATTTTGTCAGATTAGTGTAAAAATGGACAATTTGGGCCAAATTTGGACCAAATTTAAAAGTTCTTCAAATTTCACAAATTTTGCACAGATCACATTTGAAAAGTGCTGATTTCGAATTTGACAGTCATTTTGTCAGATTTGACCGGAAATGGGTCATTCGGGCCAAATTTGGACTTAGAAAGTTCTGCAATATTCATAAAAATTTATACAACGCACAATTAGAAGTTGTTGATTTTGAATTTACCAGTCATTTTTGTTAGATTTAAACATAATTTGGCAATTCTGCAATGTTGTATTTTTGAGACTAGATATGCATCATTGTGTTACGTCCAGAAGTCATCAAGCCAAGCGGCTTCTTGTTTTCACTACAATATTATGCACTGCCACCTGTATATACACCTGTATGTAAGACAGTGTGTATTGGGAATTTCTTACTTACCTACAAACTTATAACTGTATTTTTCATCCAGGATTAAATCCAACCTCGAACCCAGGGTCTCTTGCCTTTTCGATATACGGATAGCGGCAAAGAAGACCCTGGCGAACGCTGGTCACGTGACATGAAAATTACACAAAATCTGTGTAATTTTTAAAAGAGGTGGCCCGAAGAAATTTTGTCTCGTGCATTCAGTTTTTTATATAGTCACATTACAACCAATATAGAGACCAAATATAGTTCGTCGAGTTCACTCGAGCTCATTTCTGCAAAACTTAGTTGTTTACAAGACTTCAACAGCATTCTGGAAAGACGGTGTTTCTGATTTGATAAAGATTTTATTCGTTATCAAGGTTATTACATTCGAAAACCTTGAATGATAATAGGGAGATTGCAAAATTCGTGTGGTGTTGTGTGGATTTTATCTTTGTAACGAGCTGTGGTTTATTTTGTTTGGAGACACATCCAGAAACAAACAGAAGCAGAAAAGTAAAACTTGAGTGTATTGAGCTTCAATCTTCCACAAAAGAAAATATAAATAGTCAATAAAGGCACACAAAAAGTAAAAACAAACTATGAAGATAATACATAAACAATAATACAACAGTGCAGTGGTGAGAGAAGATTCTCATAACATAATAAATGTTTGGGATGAAGAACTTATTCAAATTATTAAATGATTCAACATCGTTATTTATATCAGAATTTGCTAAGTTCACTGGTCAGTAGATGTATGTCTATTTCGAAAAAGCTCTATAACTTTTTCATGTAAGTGACCTAAGTATTTATACGTTTGTCACAAATGAAGACAGAAAAACACAACTTATAAAATGATGTTTGTTGTATATGTTAACTACCCTTATTATGTATGCTGAAAAAGAAGTATTTTTATTATGAATTCTTGTAGGATCTTGTGTAGGATCCTGTCAGGATTTTAACCAAATTTTAACATATGTTGAGTGAAATTTGTTGTTAGTTTCAAGGTTACTATGTGATCGAAAACAGGATGGTATTCTGTATGAATACTGATATTTCAAATTTCAGGGAAATTGCTTTTTAGATTGTTATCTTCCCTTAAATCGTCTCAGTCGTTCTTGTCAGCCCATTCTTCTCTCTCTGACAATTTGCAGGATTTTTATAACCAAGCTATGTGACGTATATAACAGTTTTAAATCATTACATGGGATCTTGAATCCTATATGGCAGATGGTTTAGTTTTGAGTAAACGCTGTATTGTTGTTAAGTGTAAAGTTTACCTTAATCCTTTTATGTATTTTGCTAAACGATATACAGCTTAAGATTTAGAATTCTTAAGTCAATGTATACCTTTTTATGAAAATCCTACAAATTGTGTACCGTAAAGTAAAAATTAGATTACATTTTCATTCTATGTATGTGCACATGCTTGGTTTAGTTTTTGATCCCATTTCTGGATTGCAACGCTTTGTTTAGACCCACATATTGAACAATTTTGCTTCAGAAACGTTGTGATTTATATTCATCAACTGAAGCCACTAAATTCTAATAAGGAATCTGAGTGAATGGAAATTAGCTATATAAATTTAATAAGTGTATGATATTTAAATAATGGAAATATAGGTCAATCTGTGATCATAAAATAATGTTTCAACTATGTATTTGTATGTATTTGTGATTTCTGTAGTTTTATTGTTGATAATATTCAAAAATTGTGTCATAAAAAAAATTCATGTTTTCCTCCCAGAAATGATTGAAGATGGTCATCCTCATATTTCTAAATTATGCTCTTAAATTTTAGCACAGGTAATTAAAATTCTTAGAAACTATATTCTTCTAACAAAGACTGCCATAATTCATCACTATTCTGTTGTTTTTATCAGTCAAAAGAGCATGAAAATTTATCTTGTTCACTTGTTGACTATTTTAAGAACTTTTTGTTGTTAGCCTTTCTCATTGTAAATGCATAATGTTACCATAACAATGCTTTTTGAATTGAAATGATAGCTAAAATAATGTTATTTTGAATAATTAGATTTTTAGATTCCAATTCTTATCTTCCTCAGTAGTAACTCGGATGATTTCTTCTTTTTGCTCGAAAATCCTGCGGTCGTTGTAATATTTTCAGCCAATAGAATTCGTTAATTCTGTAGCGTTCGCCAGGGTCTTCTTTGCCGCTATCCGTATATCGAAAAGGCAAGAGACCCTGGGTTCGAGGTTGGGATTAAATCATCACATCAGAAAACTTTGTACAAAACCTTGTAAAGTTTCTGAAAAGACTTAAGTACCTGTCAATCAAAATAGGGAATCATTTGAAAATACTGAAAATAGGAAAAGCAAAAAAGTAAAAAATGAATTACCTGGAAAAAAACTGAGGGGAAACTAATTTCAGGATAACAAATTAATCTCACTTCACTTTGTAAAACTTCTAGCCAACATGAAACCTATTTTTCTCCAAAAAATCCAAAAAACTCTCAAGCATGTGAACCTTACTTGATCAATAGTTAGGGAGATAGTCTCCATTAGGATAACGCTTGAAGCCTTCGGCAAGAAAATGTACTCAAATACTCTGAGTGCTTACCCCGCGGAGTTCTTAAGCTATGAGTAAACAATTTGACGATCCGAGTTCATCCTTAGGTCCCATCGATAATTTCTTCTGGTTCCATTTGCTATGACCACCAGATATAGGGCTTTGAAATATGTTTCAACGATCTCTACCCCGATCGTTTTCAGCGAAATTCAAAAACTTTTACCTGATTTGCAAGCCATTCCATCTCCATAATATCCATCCTTACATTGGCAAGAATAACCAACTTCATCCACAAAATTGATGCAAATGGCATTTTTATGACACATATCAGCATCTTCAC
The DNA here is from genome assembly GCA_027922465.2 of Turritopsis dohrnii. Classification (NCBI taxonomy): domain Eukaryota; kingdom Metazoa; phylum Cnidaria; class Hydrozoa; order Anthoathecata; family Oceaniidae; genus Turritopsis; species Turritopsis dohrnii. The sequence continues at coordinate 38,139 of BQMF02000242.1, read as the reverse complement.
ACTCATTGTAATCTAAAAGCAAATTAACTAACTAACGACAACGTTTGAAACCAAATCGATCGAACTCAACAAAATACAAACTCAATCTGCAATTCCCGTTTTTCACTAGCCATTCTCTACACTCGTACAGAATATAAAAGGTATTACACGAATTCATTTTGGAAGCAAGCCAGATATCTTGGAGTGGTTATGTTAGGCCAAACTTAAACATTTGAACATGTCACGTGATACAAAGATTTCTTTCAAATGTTACTTGATTCCAAACCTTATGAACACCTCTCGACCTTTTCAGTTCTTGAGTTTGAGGTTTTTTGAACGAGCAATACTTACCAGACACCTGGCTAAACATTTGGTTTGACTTTGCTTTGAAAATCGAATCTTCCTCAAAGAATACTGTATCCTTTTTGATTGGATTAAAATCATCCAGCGACCTTTGCGAAGTTTTGTTGACTTTAAATATAACTACGTAATCAATTACCAAGCTGCCAACAGACAGTTTTGTGATGAGAACGTTTTCAACGTTGATATTGTTTTTACGATACAACAGAGTCAATGATCTTTCAGATTGAGCTTTCAACTTCTCATACGTATCTCCTTTCTCTTCAATAATCACTTTTAATTCTTCATTAGAAATTTCTGTATTGTTGATTGTCAAATTTTTCAAAGTAAGTTTTCCATTGAGCTTAGCAGTGTTGAAAGCTGTTATTTTTTGGTCTTTTCTTATGTTGCACGACTCGAACCTCTGATTACGACCAGGACATGTGTTCTCACCATTCAAAATGGGACCTAGGCACGTACGACGAAAGATTTGAACATAATTTGTTTCATTCATCTTGATGCATTCTTTAGGGATCCAAGAGGACCATGTGGAAACAACATAAGTTGAGACAGAGGGAAAATACTCAATGTTTGATTGGACACTTGGTAATTTATTTTGAATTTCGGCTGAATTTGTTTCAATATGTTTTTTTGTTGACAGTTGAATAGAAGACAGTGATGTTGTTGTGGCAGTAGTACTGTGTATACGATGAAGGATGGTAAATTTAGGATCTGATTTTATTGTTTTGGTGGGAGCTATAGAATTGCTCAAAAGAGTTTTGGAATTGAGATATGATGGCGATATTGTTGATGGGGATGTTTCTTTCTTTGGAAGGAGTATCATATCGCCCCACACTCCTGGATGTTTACAATTGTGGATCATTGACGGAAACTGGGCAAACCTTTCATTATGTGAATTTGAAATAAGATAGTTTGACAAAATCTCCGTTCCACCATCAATCTTTCTTTCCAAATGGTATGATGCTGATGGATATGGTGGAGAATTTTTATCAAAATCGATTGCAAAATATTGAATGAAAATAAATAGCCATTCATCAGAAATGGTGATAAATACTTCAAAACTTGTGAAGCCGCCATATTTATTATTTAGGTTCAAGAATCTCACTGAGGCAAAATGTAATTTCTCTTGGAGTAAAATGATTTTGGATTTTTTGCCAGAGAAGCTACAGTCAGTGAAGGGTTTCTGAATCATGGTATTGGTCAGTGCCTGTCCAGTAGTTGCATTACGTGATGTAGTCATCTGAATCTTGGTAAAATCACTAAATTGTATGTCGGTACTGTTAAATGGGCAGATTTTCACCGTTATGTCTTTCATGGTAAGCTTTACCATCGGAACTGTTTGATAGCTAACCTAGAACATCAACCGAGGAGGATTCTGTCTGTGATACAAAATTTCAAAAACATTTAGGCGCTACGTGGGCGTAAATGATCCAGTCATTAAAAAGTTTTCCAGAAACGAAGAAAAAAAGTAATAAATGTTGAAGATGTTTAAAAGTTTGACTAACCATGATTTTCACGTTACTTTTTCCGATTTCTTTTTCAAACACTGGTGTGTTGATGTCTTGCTCAACAATGTTAGTATAGTTTGCCGGTAGCCGAAAATATCCTTTGGGTGGTGCTAGACCCAGCCGAGATTGGATGCAGGGAAAAAGCAATACAAATAAAACCAGCATTTTGTTTCTCATCTTCCGTTAAAATAAACTTACAAAAGTTATTAATTTGACTAAGTCTTGATTAGTCCGTAATTAAAGAACTGAGTAATTGTCATGATCATCATTAAATAACAATTTTGTTGTACCTAGAAAAATCTAATCGTTGATTTAGCACTGCATAAATGTGTCCATTTTACGAGTTTTTGACAAATAATATTTATGTTGACATTTGGAAACTGTGATAGAAATTGTTGATGGCACGTTTCGGTGACTTTAATTTGTTTCATTAATAAGTTGCGGTTTCTGGGATATTTTCCTAGAATTAATTAATATTAGCACAAAGTCCATCTAACAATTTGAAAGCATCAAAACTTCATGGTGTAAACCTTGCAAAATTTGTTTGGGTTAGTGAGGATTAGGTTCTCGTTCCTTCAGACTATTTTTAAGAAGCTTTAACCAAGACGTTTGACGCTTTGAACATACTCTTAAGATAGGTGTTGATCATTTGCTATTTCATCATACCAACTGGCTGAAGTATGTTGTCATACCAACTGGCTGAAGTATGTTGTTATAATCAATTTTATTGTAACGCATCTTTTTCTCTCAAAATCGATATTGGTGATAACACTAGCATCTTAGAAATGGAAGTGGAAACCAAACATTTTCCTTAGGCTATATATAATAACAATAAATCTAACTAGACCTCCCGCACCATGGATGAAAGAGATCGATATTGTACATCTTCAGCAGCAACGAAATAAACTAAGATATGAAGCACACAAGTTCAAAAATGAAGAAAGTTGGAATAATTACCGAATAGTAAGAAACGCCATCAAAACTTCAATAAAAAGGGCCAAGTTATTATTTTACCAAAAAGCACTATCATCGAAACGACCTAAAGAAATATGGAAAACCATCCACCGAATATTAAACCCAAACCTTAAAACCATTACAGAAGATCCAGATACACTGAACAATCATTTTAACACAACGGCATCTCGTATCGGATTCGCAGAACCTAAACAGCTTAATGAAATTCGATCTGCCATCTACAATTTACCAAACAGCCAATATAGTTCATTTAAATTACGCCAGATTACTTTACAAAACGTGACAGACGCTATAAAGAAAACACGGAATGACTGTTCAGCTGGCTACGATAACATACCAGCTAATCTCATCAAACCTGTGTACTCTTATCTTGCATCTCCTCTTACGTACATCATCAACAACTTCATTCGAATACAAAAATTCCCACATTCTTGGAAAATCGCAAAAATTAGTCCTGTCCCAAAAGTATCAATGCCATCAAACCTAAATGACTACCGACCAGTTTCCGTGTTACCATTTCTATCAAAAATCTATGAGCGTATAGTTCTCAACCAACTTGGAGAATTTATCGAAGAGCAAATTATTTACCATGAAACACAATCTGGATTTCGGAAAAACCATTCCACCATCACGTTGTTAATAAAATTCCGAGATGACATCCTGCGAGCGTTGAAAATGGGAGAATTAACCATAGCCATATTTACCGACTATTCCAAAGCTTTTGATACCTTGGACTTTGAAACGCTAATAAAAAAACTATATTCTCTGAACTTCTCAAAATCATTTCTTTACTGGACTGCTGATTATCTAACAAACCGATATCAATACGTGCAAATTGACGACAAACTATCACACCTAAAGAAAATCACATTTGGCGTCCCACAAGGTTCCATCTTAGGACCTATATTCTTCAATCTTTATGTGACAGAGATAAGTCACATCCTACAAAAATCGAAAAGCCTTCAATACGCAGATGACACAACCCTATACCGCCATTGCAAGCATGATCAACTCGAAAACACGATAACAGAAATCGAAAAAGATCTAACCAACATATCCACATGGTCAAAAACATTAAATTTGGTTTTTAACAGCTCCAAGACCATGTGCATGCAGTTCCGATCAAAGCGAAGTAAAAATCATACACCAGATCTTCGGATAACATGCCATAACGAAGTCATTAAAGTCGTACACTCCTGCAAGTTACTTGGTATAGTATTTGATGAAAACTTAGATTGGCATATCCATACTAACAAACTTATGAGGGACTGTTTTGGAGTATTAAATGTGCTGCGCAAGATTAAACGTTATGCACCATTCCACACAAGAAAACAACTAGTTCAATCGTTGGTTCTTTCAAAACTAGACTATGGCAACATACTTTTTTACAACATAACAAATCACCAAAAATCCCGTCTCCAAAAAGTTCTCAATGCATCTGCAAGTTTTGTACTTAACAGATACGCTAAAATTGATGATGTGGTATCACTCAAATGGCTCCCAATCCAGGAACGCCTGGATTATTCAGTTGGTCTACTTGCCTTCAAAGCTGCCAATATTCCTACATTCCCTTCATATCTAAAGCTACAATTCAAACAAAACCACAGATTACTTCGAAACAACATTGAATATACAGGCCCAAAGTTGATCCATCCACCCGAACACAACACTTTTCCCGCTCTTGCCGCACTGGTATTTAATGATCTCCCAAAGGATGTCCGTCTGGCAGTTGACCTACAGCAGTATAAAACGAAAATGTATGCTTACCTGTTGGATAAAGCTGCTGCGAAAGAACTTGCTCGAATTTAAATGAGTTTTTTATATGCAAATGATATTATTTATAAAAAAAAAAAAAAAAAAAAAAAAAAAAAAAAAAAAATTAAATATGTTATAGCTAAGGATGAAGAACCATGTAAATATGGAAATGCCGAAATAAATGTTTATTATTATTATTATTATTATTTTAATGAAAGGATCGCATTCAATCGAAACTCACAAATATGACGTCACAGTTGCACATAGATACCCAGCTGTAGGTTTTACGAATCATATAACTAGAGCATAGAAGTAGAACGTTTCTGTACATATCGCATTTTAATTTATGGTAGTTTATACAAGTATTTATTAAAAACTAACATATGTGGAAAAGATAAAGTGGTTACATTGCTTTGCAGCGATCACTTCCTCATTGATAATGATAGCAAACATGTATATCATTAAATAATTACATGGTATAACATGGCCTCATACTCAGATAAGAATTGAATAAGATAAGAATTGAATTTAATACCACAAAAGAACTTATTTTGAACTTATGATGACAAACATCAAGGGAAGCACACTCGACCAAATTCTTTCAAGTTATTATGTGTCTGAATCCTGTGTATTAAAATATTATTCGTAATTGGTTTTCTGAACGTCTTCTTGAGGGTGAATGTTTTTTTCTCGTCTCCTTTAGTCAAGTTTCTAACTTCAGTTTATTGCGCCATAACTTACATGCTCACTGCTTTTTTTTAAAAAAAATTTCTTTGAATTTTCTCGGACTTTTACTTTTATTAATAACTTTTAATATTTTTAACAGCACCTCCAAGATAAACAGTGTATATGTATAAATGATACGTCTGTATACAGTGGAACCTCCTTAACGTGGACGTCCTCCTTTAGACGGACAAAAAATTTTTATCCCGGACGAATCCTTAATAAACTCTTATAAAGAAACCTCCCCAAAGTGGACAGTCTAAAGCGGACACCTCCTTAAGGCGGACATATTTTCCAGGTCCCGTACAACAATTCCCCCTAGAATTTACATCTATAAAGCGGACAAGGAAAAATTTCGACAAGAATATCAAAAATCAGTATTTTATTTCTTTTCTTTTTCTTTTTTTCTAAACATCTGTTTACAATATTTTCTTGTTTTTTTATTGTAAGGTTTATTTTATTTGTTAGTCAAGTGACCACTAACACGGAATATACATGGTAGCTCTAACCCATAACCAGCTCCCCGTTTAGCGTACTTTCTAGTCACAATGGTATGTTTAATGTTTTGATAATCGCAAAGGCGTGTGCCCACACAACACTACCATCATTTAATATAGTAACAGCATATTTGTCGAGTTCATTCTTTTCTTCTGTATTACATGAGTATCTTTCTTTGCCTAACTGGGCAATAGCAAATGGTAATATGGTCATGCCTAATGGGTTCCCAACGTAGGAGTAGAATTTCTTTCTAGCCAAAATAAGCAAAACCTCTCCAAGGCGGACACCTCTCTAAAGTGGACAAAATCTCTGGTCCCGTAAGTGTCCGCTTTAAGGAGGTTCCACTTTAATTATAATGTCAAAATATTCCTATGCGACTTTCTTCAATTTTAGAAAAAGATTGAAGCATTTAGGCAAATCAACGACCCAAATCTGGCGCAGAAAAAGGCTGTTGTTTTTAGAAAGCAAGACAAATCTTTTAACTTGCTTGATGCGTTTGACAAAAAAATTCTTTCACAAATATTAAAGTTTCATCGGGCGTTAACCCTTGTAATTTTACAGATTTATATTTTATTTATTTATTTTCTTTATATTTTCTTTACATTTTCTTTATTAAGTTGCAAATGCATTGAAATTTATGTGAATTTGCTATCATCTTTTTATTTTTCAGTTACGAGAAGGCTATATTTACATTCCCCTAATTATGCGATCCACTATGTAAAATAAAAGTGAAGTCTATCGTTCAGGATAATGTTAAAAAACTGCAAGACCAAGTACTGAGCCTTGGGATACGGTAGACACAAATATACTAACAAAAGGAGGTAATTCTAATGGATTGCTTCCTGTTATTTAGTTAGCTCAAGAGACTTACAATTTTCAAACACAGTATAAATCTGTGCTACTCCAGTATGTACGTGGCGTGTCGTAATCATTTACAATGGTGATAACACTTTATTAAATCTGTTGAGAACTGGATTGAAAAACCACGCCATTACTATAAGTCTCTGAGACAAGGAAAGATTTGGAAATAGCGAATGTGACGTCATTCATTCATTTCTACTAACAACACCCGTATTGAAAATAAACATCTGCCAACTCAACGCTCACTTCACTCACAATTGTGAAAAGATTCAGGAATGATTTAGTATTCATCCCAAGCAAACTGAGATCGTTTTCATCATTATCAACATCTTTCACAACCCTTAAGGAAGTACTCGTTGGAGCTCAGCACGCGATAATCTTTCAAAAGTGAAACAAAAGATGTCTTCATCTATCATCGAAGTAAAGTTACTCCAATGAACCAAATGGACACATGAAATTTCTCTGTTGACATATCGACATCTTAACAAGTTGTGTACATGTGTCAGGAGACTATGCCTGTTTCGAACTGAATCTCAGCTAAAAACATCTCCTATCATGTGTCAAATGTACTGAGGATTTTCATCATCAAGATCCAGAAAACTGCTGTCCATGACCATTTAGTCTGGATAAATGCCCTTTTTCTGCTACAATTATGCACCTGCAAATCTGAATAAAACAATATTCAGTGCTTCAACACCTAACCCTCGGCTAGAGACACACTGCATAAACCCTATGTGATATACACCATACCACCACAACCTAGTAATGCTGTCAATGTTAGGTCTCGGGTTAACATTACCCGCAGAAACAATGTTCTTACCCATTTTTTGACAACCCTATCTTTGGTAAAGGAACTTGGAGGATAGTGTAAGCAAGTTAACGGTTTGCCACGCTTATCAAAAGTCGCTATGCCTCGCTAGAAGATGAATAGCTATCGTTTGATCTAGCAAGACGTTTGTCAAAGGTTGTGCTAACCTGTTGACCACAACAGAATTAATCTGTATATAACCTTCACCTGGATGTTATAGCCCTTCGTCTCCAAAAGGTACACGAGAAACCTCTTATGGTCACACTTAATAATGATATAAAAACTTAAAACAGTGACAATGCTCTTATAGTGAAAATGACCATGCCAGTGTACCATCCATTGTTATCTACCATTTTGTTATCGTGTAAATAATCATTATTTCCAAAGTTTCGCATTTTTATTATCGATTATAACGGATTTGAAAATAATAATAATCCCCGATGTTGAAATTATAGCAGACAAAAAATTGCTGTTAATCCCAGAGTGTGTTTAACAATAACAAAACAGATTCTTCCCATCCCAACTTTTCACATCTAATCATGATGAAGAAAAACATTTTAAATGTTATTGAATCTGTTATGAGATGATCTTTTGTTTTTCAAACAACAACAAGTTGAAACATACAGTTTTAAAAGATCATTATGACTTTTGGCCCTTTCTGCAACGTAAGTAGAACTTATAAAATTCATCCATTATGGCATTATGTTGTTGCCGTCGTCGTCGTCGTCGTTGTTGTTGTTGTTGTTGTTGTTGTTGTTGTTGTCGTTGTTGTTGTTGTTGTTGTTGTTTATTTTATTTATTGTTGTTCCGAATGTAAGTCGAATTCCTTTATGTCAAGTCAAATATCACTACAAATTTTAGAGCTTTTCTCTTTGTTAAGTGAGCATAAAATCACCAAGAACTGCGAAATTCCCCCAAAATAGTATGAAATCGCATTTTCGAGATAAGTATCGTAGTACAGAAACAAAGTTTTGGCCACCTAACAAAGAAGTTTTGATTACATTTGATGACTTTATGCTCTCAAAAACTGTTGCAAATTCATTTCTCCCATTTTAGCTCACGTGTCCAGATCAGACTCGTTTTGGTGTTTGACTTGTTCCACGAAAATAGACTTTCATTATATTCACCTCTTGCATACAATATAAATAAAAGTGCAGTGGTATCGTGAAAAAGATTTTCCTAAAGAATCCACCACCTCGTTTCTATGTTTAATGATCATTGCCTACTTAACCTTAAAAGCAGAATTTTGTCAAACATTTTTCCTGAGGTGCCGTTTTTCTTTACAAACACCGAGTGACAATTCAAGTGATATAAACTGCTTAAAAATCACGCTGGGACAATTCTAAATATCAACATAGAAACGAGGTTGGCTCTTCCTCAATGCATGAAGATGAATTAAGGAAGCTTGTCATAAGTTGTTTTTTCTTAGTTATATACGTGTATCTACATAGTTATAGATCTACTTCTCAAAAGTCGGTTGCGTTACGTCATGTGTCATTAAACAACTTTTTTTTTCTCAGATGAAAGCCGCATTGCTTTTATTATGCATATCGCTAATGTTTCCAGACCGATACACCACCTTCAACTTATGTCCAAACCAATGCAAGTGCGACCACGAAGCCATTAATTGCTCGAACAGTGACGTCATATTAAACGAGGCTTTTCGAAGAAGTTTGTCATCAAGGGTTAGAGTTCTGGACTTATCTGGTAACAACATAAAACATTTACAGACAGAATACCTCATCAAATTTCCAAATGTAACTTTTTTGGTTTTGAACAAAAATAAGCTTGAAGAAATTCCAACAAATCTATGGAAGTATTTCCCCAATCTCCTTGCACTAAGTTTGCAAAACAATCAGATAAAGACATTGACTCGAGAGAAACTGGCAGGATTTCACAACTTACAAAAACTTGATCTGACCAATAATCATATAGAAAACATTGCTACCAAAGCGTTTGTTCACACAAAGAATTTACTTGAGCTGAACTTGAGTGAAAATAAGCTGAGAGTTATGTCAAGCGATATATTGATTGGACTGGATAAAGTAGTCACTCTGAATTTCAAAGATAATAACATAAAGATGCTAGAAGCTGGTGCTTTTCAGAACATGGCAAATTTAAAAAACGTTTATTTGCAGCTGAATCGTCTTCAACGTCTCGAAAACAATTTATTCGTCAGTAAGAAGTTCAACATAATTGATTTCGGTAATAATCAGATCGAAATTGTGGATGGTTTGGCATTCCATAACATTCAGGTTGTCGACATTCTAAATCTCCAAGGAAACAAAATAAAAACATTCTCAAAAACAGTTTTTGAAGATATGAAAGTTTCAACATACATCAATCTAAATAGAAACCCGCTATTTTGCGATTGCTTTATCCTCTCACCGCCCTTGTCTTTCTTACATCTACAAAGAAAACTAAGAGGGACATGTGCAACGCCCAAATCTTTAATAGGGCGTCAAATCTTTTCGTTGACCCGATCGGAACTCAAATGCACGACGTGTGATTTTATTTCATGGAATCCGAAGTACGATCTAACACTGCATATCATCCCGTTCCTCAAAATACACAAGTGCGGAGCGCAAGCTCACTACCTCCTCCTTTTCATCCCTTTGCGATTGAAGTGTGGACGTTTTCAGAACAAGGTAAATTTGTTTTTATTTTATTCGACTTTTATCAAAGTAATCCACTAATAAATAAATGCTTATGAATTAAGATTGCGTTTACTTTGTGTCTTACTACGGCCAAAGTTAAACTTTGAGCAATCATTTATCTTGTGTCTTGATTACAGGCCAAGATAAAAATTCCACAAAAATTGCATTGTGTTTTTATTAGCCAATGTAATAAAACTGAGTAGAATAATATTGTGGGATTAAATTCTCTAATGTTCTATTAGACATAGAGATTATACAGAGTCTTGTGACCTGTTATTGGTCCAAGAGGTGCTCAACAGGGTGACTTATATCCCTTCTCTTCTACCTTGTAGGAGGTATGGAGATTGAAAACAATAACCAACAACCTGAGAGTCAGACAGCTGAGGATGTGCCTTCTGAACAAGCTATCCTCAGTCAAGTTATCGCTGATTTCTACTCCCCAGATGAGGCACGGGGTACGAAAAGAAAAATTGACGAGTCAGCAGATAATGGAAGCACTCAGAATGACACTGAGAATGACAGCGAACCTGATGAGAGCGATAATGAAGAGGACGAAGGGCTCGAGGACAGTGAGGTTATTGCCACGAGCGACAGCAGCAGACGCTTCGAGATTGTGACTTCTGATAAGAAACATTTATACACCCTCCCTGAGGAAATGGCCAGTTATGTTAATGAAAAGTTTGCTACTTTTATTCAGGACAAAGATATCAAAGAAAACATTTTAAACCTGAATCCAATACCCTCAAATATCCACAAATGTGAGGAACTTGATGGATTTTTGAGGTCAATTTTAGAGGAGAAAAATGTCACGAAGGACATAAATCTGGAAAATGTACTTAAGCGTATTCAAGATAAATCTCTTCAAATAATGGGACCACTTAGTAAACTCTGGGTCGCCATTGACAATGCTAATAGCTCGAAAAAACAGAAAGTTGAAGTGTCCGGTGATGACTTACTGCGTTTCACCGAACAAACTGTGATGCTAGTCGGACAAGCATTTCACGCAGCCACGTACTACAGACGCCTTAATGCATTAGGCTCTGTTATGAAGGACACACAGGCTAAGAAGATCCTTAAGGATAAAGCAGACAAGATGGGACGTGGAAAGTACCTCTTTGGTCAAATATTTTCCGACGACATCACGAAAACTCTTAAAACAAAACAGAAGTGCCAAGAGGTTCTGTCGAAGGAAGGCGAACCACCTAAGAAGAAGCCCTTTCGGAAGGGCCCCTCGCGTGGTGTTCAACAAAACCATGGTGGGGGGCGATCGCTCGTATCCGTCAACAAAAGAGGTGGCTTCCATAATAATACAAACTTCCAACACCAAAACTACAGAGGTAAGAAAATCTTCCTTATCAAGACCAGGACCTCTCTTCAGCTTTCCAGAAACAATTCCTGTGGAAAATTTAAAAGTTCTTCCAGTGGTAAAAAGGCTCTTTCCCAAAAGCATTCCCAAAGTTGCCTTAGCGGGAAGACTAAGATTTTTTCACAGAAATTGGCAGGTACTGACACAGGACCCCAATGTCCTGAAAACAATTCAGGGATATATGTTTCCATTGTCCCAAATTCCAACGCAAACTATAGAACCAAAACCTATCAATTTCAATACAGAACAAAAACATCTCATCCAACAGGAGGTCCAGGAAATGCTGAAGAAAGGTGCTATTCGGAAAGCCACTCCAGTCTCTGGTCAGGTTTTGAGCAACTTATTCCTAGTAGACAAGAAAGGGGGAGGGAACAGGCCAGTTATCAACTTGAAATTTTTAAACAATCATATCCCTTACCAACATTTCAAAATGGAAGGGTTTCATTTGTTGAAGGACATACTTCAACAGGACGATTTTATGTGCAAATTGGATTTGAAGGACGCATATTTCTCTGTCCCTATCAATCACCAGGCCAGAAAATATTTGAGATTCCTGTGGGAAGGTTCCCTTTACGAGTTTCTCTGCCTGTGTTTTGGCCTGGGCCCTGCCCCTTTAATATTCACAAAAATCATGAAAATACCAGTAGCACTTTTGCGGCGATTGAATATCCGGGTAATAATATATCTGGACGATCTCTTAATGATGGCAAAGTCAAAGACAGAATTGGAAATAGCAAGGGACACAGCCATCTTTCTTTTTCAGCAACTAGGACTAGTGATCAATCTGAAAAAATCTCAGTTGGACCCAGTACAGGAAATAGAGTTTCTAGGGATTCATATAAACTCAAAGTTGTTGGAAGTGTCTCTGCCTATGGAGAAAGTGACAAATATTATTCAGACTTGCACAAAGTTTCTTGCAAATCACAAGGTCTCAATAATGGACCTAACAAAGTTGATAGGAAAACTCTCGTTTTCAGCACAAGCAGTGCTACCAGGTCGGCTACACCATCGCTATTTACAAAATATATACAACAGATAAGGGAATTAAAGAATACAAAATCCTACGAATCCCTGATCTTATTGGACAAGGACTCACTTTTGGAACTAGAATGGTGGAAGGAGAATTTAACTCTGTACAATGGCCGCCCTATTCAAACAACCCCTCCTCAAGCCATAATCCAAACAGATGCTTCGCCAATGGGGTGGGGGATGGTATGTCAAGGGATAAGGTCCAGGGGCCCTTGGTCATTCCAAGAGAAAGATTTACATATAAACATTCAAGAGCTAATGGCAATAAGCATAGCCCTTCAAACCTGCACAAAATCAGGGTTTCTCAAATCAGTCCATTTTCAGGTGGACAACAGGGTTGCTCTGTCTTACCTGCTAAAAATGGGGGGACTTCACAACTCTCATTTGCTAAGTATAGCAAAGGAAATCTGGGATTATGCCATTACAAACAAGATCACGATTACTGCAGAGTGGTTGCCCAGCAAGTTAAACCCAGTAGCAGATTACGAGTCTCGCCAAAAGCCAGACTCAAGCGAGTGGAAGTTAAACCAGGGTCTCTTCAATCAACTTGTAAAGAGATCAGGAATAATGATAGACATGGACCTCTTTGCGTCCAGAACAAGTCATCAGATACAAAGTTTCATGTCTTGGAGACCAGATCCTCAGTGCAAAAAAGTGGATGCATTTCAGCACAGTTGGTCACATCTGCTTCCATATGCCTTCCCACCATTCTCCCTCCTAGGCAAAGTGATTCAGAAAATGTGCAAGGACCGTGTAAGAAAAATGATTGTCATAGCTCCAACATGGCAGACCCAGACGTGGTATTCCATGTTACTCCAAACATCAATAAGAAATCCAATTCTCTTACCAAGGCAGAAAGACCTATTAAGAAACCCCTCAGGAGGATTTCACCCTCTAGTACTTCAAGGTCAACTTCAGCTATCAGCATGGACACTTTCAGGTCTGCCTTGGTGTCCAAAGGCCTATCAGGATCAGCTGCAAGAATTATCTCAAATTGCAGAAGACCGGGTACGATTTCTGCTTACCAATCGTCCTGGGGAATCTGGGTTAGCTGGTGTGGTGCACGGGAAATTGATCCCATTCGATGTGATATAAAGGATGTATGTAACTTCCTCTCAGAGTTATTTGACAAAGGTCTAGAATACAGAACAATAAATAACTACAGGTCAGCCATTTCAGCATACCATGATGAAGTTGACGGGTGTAAGGTGGGGAAGCATCCCTTGGTGTGCTCTGGTACATTCAATCTAAGACCTCCAAAACCACGTTATGTTTTTGTTTGGGATGTTCAAAAAGTTTTAAACTATATGACTAGCCTGCCAAATAACTCTGAGCTGCCAATCAAACTACTATCAAAGAAGCTAGCAACTTTATTGGCTTTAACAGCAGCTTCACGTTGCTCAGAAATAAATATTCTGAACACCAAGTATTTGATTAAAACTGAGAATAAATACTTTTTTCATTTTGATAAACTTTTTAAAAGTTGGCGTCAAGGAAAACCTCCGCCAGTACTTGAGTATGTGGGTTTTCCTGAAAACAGGAAGCTGTGTGTCCTCTCAGCTATTGATTGTTATTTTGATCACACGAAGGAATGGCGTAATAAAGAAACAGACACTTTAATAATTAGTTTGACCAAGCCTCATCATTCCTTAAAAAAGTGTTCAGTGGCCAACTGGGTAAAAGACTTTCTTGGATTGGCAGGTATTGACACAAACTTATTCAAGGCACACTCTACACGATCAGCTTCCACATCGAAGGCTAAAGTTTTAGGACTTGGTTTACAGGAAATACTGAATCGGGGTAATTGGTCGAGCAAGTCAGTTTGGCAACGGCATTATCATAAGTTTGTCGTTTCGGATGCAGAAAAGTTTCAGAAAACAATTTTGTCTAATAATACGCTTTGAACAAGGAGGTAGTGAGCTTGCGCTCCGCACTTGTGTATTTTGAGGAACGGGATGATATGCAGTGTTAGATCGTACTTCGGATTCCATGAAATAAAATTTTCCAATTTTATAAGGCCGCGCAGCGGCCGAAATGAAATTAAGATTTTATGAATGGAGTCCGAAGTACGATCTAATGCGTTCCCACCCTCCTCTTCACCCAACATCATATTAATAAAGTAATTTTGTTTCAGGCTCTTTTCGTGGTCGCGGACGTGGTCGTGGTCGTGGTTATGGTAACTAACTTTTTCTGAAATATAACATTAGTTATCATAGAAAATGCGTTTTTCCTTCCTACTTATTCCGGGTTATGTTTAAAGTCTACTTAATATAATAGATTCGTTTGTTCACTGGCACTCCGCACTTGTGTATTTTGAGGAACGGGATGATATGCAGTGTTAGATCGTACTTCGGACTCCATTCATAAAATCTTAATTTCATTTCGGCCGCTGCGCGGCCTTATAAAATTGGAAAATTTTAACCAGTGTCAGAATAATGCGACTTGCACTATCAAAGATGGTTACTATGTTTGTCGTTGTTCGAAGCGTCACGAAGGAAAGTTTTGTGAAAACCTCATAACAGAAGCCACAAACTCCACTGATTGGATAATACTTGGGGTATGTGTAGCAGTGTTTTTGATAATCCTTCTGGTCGTTGTTTGGTGTTTTTATCGGAAACGGAAGGGAAAACCGGTTTGTTTGTGTTCCAAAACACAATTATGTTGCCTGTGTTTAATTATCATCATCATCTTCGTCATTTTGTTGTTTTTTACCTTGCGAATTATTTCCTACCAATACGAACACTCTTAAAAGCAAAACCACACGGAGGAGAGACTTATGTCATATAGAAAACAATCTTCTCCTTGTTGCTGAAATAGAGTTATGAGCGAATATGAAATATGTTGGTACATTACCGAACGAACATGGCAGACCTTTGTTCGTTGGGAAGTAGCTTTCATTTCAGATGAAAATGATAAAGTTCTTTTTAAAAGATTCAACCATTAAATGTTTTTTTTGTATTGAACTACCCTTACACTTTTTGTCGAAGTGCCGAGTAACCTTAGTATGGCTGACCGTGGTATTCATGAAACTTTTTTTACTAATCGTCAACGAGTTGATTGGGTGAAAAGAATTTGAAATTTTTAAACACCTTTATTTATTTATCGCTATCATTTGATCCAATCCTTTAACGGATGAACTTTACCATATAAGGAAGGTGAGCAAAAATCAAAACAGAATACCGTAAAGCTTCGAATAAACGCCCCCTTCTTTTAAACGCCCCCTGAAAAAGTGAAATTATTTAATAAACTAGAAGGAGGCGGGAGAAAATGTATCGACGAGCAGTTGGAAGAAGACCTGGTTTTGTGCGTTTACCAACAACGGATGAAAATGCTCCTTTTAGTAGGAAAATGATCATTTTTAAAGCTAAAAAGATGTTCAATGAAAAGAATGAAGATCCTGTGTAGTCCAAGATTCTTTTGTGGCAAGTAGAGGTTGGTGTGAAAAGTTCATGAAAAGACATGGTTTTTCACTTAGAAGAAAGAAAACTACAGCTCAAAAAGATCCTTCCTTTTTGATTGATCATTTAGTTGCATACGTTGCATAATTTTCATAGAATTTTAGAGCATTCTTTTTTGTTCATTTTTCCAAAATTTAAAGAACGCCTCCCTCGAATAAACGCCCCCCTAAAAACTTCGAAAAATCTAATAAACGCCCCGGGCGTTTATTCGAAGCATTACGGTATGCTTAAACTTTAATGTTTGTTTGGTTTTGACGAAACGCTTTCGTCACACAGTGAGAACAGAGCTATATTTACGGCCTCGTTTTCAATATCAAATCGGTTTTGCTTCACTATCGGAGAACCAATAAATTCATCAGGACGAGTGCAGTAATACAATGCAGTTTCCAGATATCTTGTTTTTCAAAAATTTCCAAACAAATACATTGACATGAAAAACCCACTCCCAGGATCATCAATTGATTGATTTTCGATACTATGATCGACTGCTTTACAGTATACACGAGGATAAAAAATATTCGGTGGAAAAACTGTCGGACAAGTTTTGGTTGTTAAGATAGGGTTTCCATTGAACACCAGAGCAGAGAAAGAGGAGCAAATCAAAAATCTATTCGATATAATGGAAACATAATTGTACTCGGCAAAACTTATGGAAATAGAAGATTAATTTCGTATGGTATATATGTAATTTGACAACTCAACCATTTTCTTCTCCGACAATCAATGTGATCGTTTCTAATTGACCAATCCAATCCTTAATTCTTTGCTTGTATCGAAACCATAGATCTCTAAGTGTGACACACCATCGATTTTCGTCTAAGTGTGACCACAACATTGATTTTCGAAATGACACAGTTATGAACTTTTGCTAAAATCGCCGACGCCAACAAAATGGACAAGTGATATCTGATTTCTCCGCTTTATTTACAATTATATACTGAGACTGAAACGTTCCACAAATTCCACATCAAAAACGAAGCTATTGTTGAAGCTATTTGTCTTCATTTTCGTTGCGATTGCTTCTGCTCCCTATATTAGTGAAAACATCAGTTCCCTAACCTCTCTATAGTAACAAAACGAAAACATGAAAAAAGATAAAATGCCATCATCATCAGATGACATCCTCACATCTTGGTCTACTCAGTTTAAATTTTAATCTGCTCTTCCATTTTATCCATTCTTCAAATTTGACGGATATTCAGCCGATTTTTGTATATAGGAGAGTGAAGGAGGAGAGCGAAAAAGAAGAAAAAGAAAACGTGCTACGAAAGATGGCAGACGGACGAAGAGAGTGATTTAAGTGTTTCATGTTTAAAGATACGTTATATTAAAGTAAAGCAAATTGTGAGTTTTCTTGTGGTGAACACAGCCCATTTCCCACAAAGTGGAGCCCTCGGAGAGATTGGCACAGTACACATTTCGTCGTGATCATTGGGAGTTTTTGCGGAGTCGATCGATCGCTTACAGCAGTATCTGGATGACATACTAACACTTGTAAGAATATTTCAATACATTGGGAGATATACATGATTCATTAACATTTTAAATTACGGGAGAGAATTTTAGACATTGTGACATTGTGAGATTTACGTAGCGTACAGAGACATACACACACGTTCAGAAACCGTGCTAGAGGCATCAGCAATTCTATCTACACACATTTATTTTACACAACATTTATTGGTTTGGAGTTTGTTTATTGGTTGGTTGCATAGGCAAGGAGAAATTTTACATAATCGTTTCATCACTCAAAACATTTTTATAATTTCTCAAAAAATCAAAACTCGTCTCGTTACACACAAAGCGAGGTTTTTTCTTCTCATAATTTTGAGATACATTTTACTTCTATTGTTCAAACAATACATTTCAAAATAACCAGCCGAACACCATTTAATTGCTAATTACATATCAAAGAACGATTTCAAAGGCAACACCTGGCCAGATTTTCTTCGTCAGAAGCGAATGAAAACCTGAAGTAAACATTATCTGTGTTGTGACAGTGGTTTCTACAAGCAAGCCAACCTCGAACCCAGGGTCTCTTGCCTTTTCGATATATGGAAGCGGCAAAGAAGACCCTGGCGAACGCTACAGAATTAACGAATTCTATTGGCTGAAAATATTACAACGACCGCAGGATTTTCGAGCAAAAAGAAGAAATCATCCGAGTTACTACTGAGGAAGATAAGAATTGGAGTCTAAAAATCTAATTATTCAAAATAACATTATTTTAGCTATCATTTCAATTCAAAAAGCACTGTTATGGTAACATGTATTTACAATGAGAAAGGCTAACAACAAAAAGTTCTTAAAATAGTCAACAAGTGAACAAGATAAATTTTCATGCTCTTTTGACTGATAAAAACAACAGAATAGTGATGAATTATGGCAGTCTTTGTTAGAAGAATATAGTTTCTAAGAACTTTAATTACCTGTGCTAAAATTTAAGAGCATAATTTAGAAATATGAGGATGACCATCTTCAATCATTTCTGGGAGGAAAACATGAATTTTTTTTATGACACAATTTTTGAATATTATCAACAATAAAACTACAGAAATCACAAATACATACAAATACATAGTTGAAACATTATTTTATGATCACAGATTGACCTATATTTCCATTATTTAAATATCATACACTTATTAAATTTATATAGCTAATTTCCATTCACTCAGATTCCTTATTAGAATTTAGTGGCTTCAGTTGATGAATATAAATCACAACGTTTCTGAAGCAAAATTGTTCAATATGTGGGTCTAAACAAAACGTTGCAATCCAGAAATGGGATCAAAAACTAAACCAAGCATGTGCACATACATAGAATGAAAATGTAATCTAATTTTTACTTTACGGTACACAATTTGTAGGATTTTCATAAAAAGGTATACATTGACTTAAGAATTCTAAATCTTAAGCTGTATATCGTTTAGCAAAATACGTAAAAGGATAAAGGTAAACTTTACACTTAACAACAATACAGCGTTTACTCAAAACTAAACCATCTGCCATAATGGATTCAAGATCCCATGTAATGATTTAAAACTGTTATAAGTTATATATACGTCACATAGCTTGGTTATAAAAATCCTGCAAATTGTCAGAGAGAGAAGAATGGGCTGACAAGAACGACTGAGACGATTTAAGGGAAGATAACAATCTAAAAAACAATTTCCCTGAAATTTGAAATATCAGTATTCATACAGAATACCATCCTGTTTTCGATCACATAGTAACCTTGAAACTAACAACAAATTTCACTCAACATATGTTAAAATTTGGTTAAAATCCTGACAAAATCCTACACAAGATCCTACAAGAATTCATAACAAGATGCCCTACCGGGCAGAAGGATTTCTGCAAGCTTTGCTGCTGAAAATGCCACAAAAATGCAACACTAGCACACTAGTCCTGCAAAACTAAGACAGTCACATCATTCAGCTTGAGAAGCATCAGCATTAAATAAACAAAATATTGATGCGACTGACAATGTTCGTCAAGAAAGTCAGCCTACCATAACATAAAAAAGGGGCTTTTCTTTATGCTATCCCGGAGATCATTTATGAAGATCTGTTTTTTTGTACGAATAAGCTGAATGATTGTTACTGGATATTTGCCACCCACGTACTCCAAAAAAGTGCATTGACACAATACGAAACTTTAATTTAACCACATTAAATATAACGAATCCTATAAAAAGATTGTGTATACTGGCGGTAACCAACATATCGTTTGGGCAGCACAAACTAATATATAAAGTTTCTATATTGATCTCCTCAGAATGAAAAATATAAATATCACAATAATAATTACTTAGAAATTAAAGCTCATATCTAATCTAAAAGTTAAAAAAAATACAACATACGTAGGGAGAAAAGAGATAAGCTGATATAGCCAGAATACATCCAAAAATTGCTACTAAATATAGTATAAATAGCTGTATAAAGTGCATATGTTGGTGATGTTGGGGAGGAGCTGAAAGGAAGCTAAGCTGAGCTTTAAAAATCCAAAAGCTTCTAAAAATTGACTTCAAAAATGCATACACATACAAAATACACGAAGGTCTTTCATATTTAAAAAGGCTTGGAGCAAAAATAAAACAAGAAATACCTTTTCTTCCACACACCATGTATTGGCACTGTTTTCATATTTTAAACTTCAAGAAAACTTCTTTCAAAAAACAGAATAACCACACTGTAATTTAATTTTGTGAACATGATAAGTTCCCAACAGTAATGCAATTCTTTATATAAAATTATAAGCTGTATTAACTTCTTTTAAAGCCATATTTCCATCAAAGAAACTTTTAGCAAACTACACACGTTCTTTCGCTGCCATTTTTAAAACGTTTTGTGGACGATCACATGGCATGGCGAAAATCAGCCAATAAACTATCGCTATTTAAGTGGAGGTGGCTAAATTAGCACCCTTTCGTAGAAATCGGGCATTATGCACCAATGACAATTAAGACGGCTTTTTTATGAACCAATGAAATTTAAGAAACAAAAATGCGTAGGTTTGGACAGTAAGATGAACAAGATGCCCTTGCAGGCATAAGGATTTCTGCAAAATCAGCTGAAGTATGAAAAAAGAAAGACTATGACATTCTTGAAATTTAAGAAAAGTTTAATCCGCAATTAAATTTCTGATCACGTACTCCCCAAAGATCTGGAAAAAACATAATTGTCACTATGCAAAACTTTATCTGAATGACATGTTCTTTATTTTGTTGGTACGAAATGATATTAAGGATTCAGTGATCAATTTAGATAAGACAATGAGTATGCACGTAAGTCATTGTATAGATTTTAATGATACGAAATACATCTATATACATACAAAATCAACATACATAACTGAAAACAGAAATTTGTGCTTTAATTTGAGTAACAATATGTCATTGCCATCTTTTTAATTTAAAAGCATGCATTACCAGAACTAAATTTCATGAAAAGATTATAAAAATTTATTCAGAAACTTAAAAAACAATAAATTTTTAATTACGTATACACGCCAGGGCATCATGAAAGCATATATAACTGACACAATACGAACCTTACATTAACTTCTAATAAACTTAATGAACAAAATAACATCAAATTCATATGCTTTCAGATATCACAGTGATTACGTATGTACGGTCAATCTTCCTAATTACGAAAAGACTTCCCAAACACAAAAAGTAAACAAAGATTAGGATTATGAAAAATATGACCTAAACTTAGCTACCAAAATTAACAAACATATATAACTGAAAACAGAAATTTGCGTTAAAAGATGTCCAATATTTAGAATTTACAGACAATCAAGGTAAGTTTCAATTTGCTATCGTAAATAGTAAGTCCCCATTCCTAATTCAGGACATTAATACAGCCCAAGAACTATACAAGTATATAATAGGCTAAAAAATAGCTAGAGAAACATCAAACATAATGAGATACACAGCGACAGACAGAGGGTAACAAGACATTCCTTGTATGTTGTTGGAGCTGAAGAGGAAACTGAGCTGAGCTATATGTATCCAGAGCTTAAAAAGCACTAAGCCCACACATGAAACAAACAGTATTTTGCATCTAGAAAGGCTTATAAAAGAATCGCAGACATTTTGCAAAACATAAAAGCTGCACACACTGTTTTCACAAAACATTGAGAACTTGTTTTTAGAAAAGAATGAACGTAGTAGAATCATTGAAAGATAATTATAAATTTCTACCCTTTACTTTCGGTTTTGGAAGTGCAAATCTTCTTACTTTTGGAAATTTAAGGTTTCTTCGGTCACGCTGTGGTATACCATTATGCGAACGGCGTGCAAATGTAAAGTCGAAAAATACCCGGATGATCACATGGCGGAAATAATCAAGCCAATAAACTAAGCGTTATTAAAGTTTATTAGCACCCTTTCGTAATAGTGGCGCTTTATGCACCAATGAAAATTGAGACGGCGGAAAAAATCGCTAGGTTTGGACAGTAAGATGAAAAAAAAAAAAAAAACTAAGAAAAACAAAGACGATCGTAAAGGCTTTCTTGCTTACGCAGAAATCCAAAAACAAGATGCCCTACCGGGCAGAAGGATTTCTGCAAGCTTTGCTGCTGAAAATGCCACAAAAATGCAACACTAGCACACTAGTCCTGCAAAACTAAGACAGTCACATCATTCAGCTCGAGAAGCATCAGCATTAAATAAACAAAAATATTGATGCGACTGACAATGTTCGTCAAGAAAGTCAGCCTACCATTACATAAACAAGACGACCAGATGGTCGAAAGATTTCGCTTATGTTTTTTTTAAGAATAGCGACCTATAAATAACGCCCATTCTAAATACATACTTGAGGATTCATTGGGTTGCAGAGCGGAATTTATAATAAACCCGTCTCCATAGTGATACGTGTTTTCGTATTTCTGCGTAACCTCCCTGTTTCTGAGCCTAGTTGCCCTACAGATACATTTTGTTAAAAAGATCTGCTAGTGTAAGCATAGAAATAAAAAAAGTTTTATTGTGTAAACCTAACTTTATTAATAAACACATCACAAATTGAAACAAAAGAAATATACTTGTATGAGCTGTAACTAAAAAAATGACTTTGTAAGAAAAACGTGAGCCAAAAGAGATAAGAAAAAAAGATTTCTTCGAAAAAATTTTAAAAAACGAAAATCTATCCAAAATACTTAAACAAAATAAACAAATCAAATAACAAACAAATAGTTTGTTTGAAATAGACGGTTTGAAGTTAGAGTTAAAAATTAAAACTGCTTGTAAAGCTTCTTCTTCACTGCAGTTGATCTTCGACGGATATCAACACCAAAAGCGTCACTAAAGTTTACTTAATTTAAATTTCATAGTGGTACTTCGAAGCAAAAAAGTAATTGAAACCCTTCTTTTTGTTTTCCCTTTAGGAAAAGATCCTTTTTTTGTGACTATGTGGTAAATACACTTTATAGCTCACGAAATATACGAAAACATATCATGGTCATGAGAGCACGGATAAAAAGAAATAGAAATAAAAGAATTTGAAGTTAGTAAGTGCGATACTAAAAAACCTTCGCCGTACATAGATTAGATAGATAGATAGATAGATAGATAGAACGCCGCCGAAACCAATATCTTTCGCTTAGCGAAATCTAAAAAGGGGCTTTTCTTTATGCTATCGCGGAGATCATTTATGAAGATCTGTTTTTTTGTACGAATAAGCTGAATGATTGTTACTGGATATTTGCCACCCACGTACTCCAAAAAAGTGCATCGACACAATACGAAACTTTAATTTAACCACATTAAATATAACGAATCCTATAAAAAGATTGTGTATACTGGCGGTAACCAACATATCGTTTGGGCAGCACAAACTAATATATAAAGTTTCTATATTGATCTCCTCAGAATGAAAAATATAAATATCACAATAATAATTACTTAGAAATTAAAGCTCATATCTAATCTAAAAGTTAAAAAAAACACAACATACGTAGGGAGAAAAGAGATAAGCTGATATAGCCAGAATACATCCAAAAATTGCTACTAAATATAGTATAAATAGCTGTATAAAGTGCATAATGTTGGTGATGTTGGGGAGGAGCTGAAAGGAAGCTAAGCTGAGCTTTAAAAATCCAAAAGCTTCTAAAAATTGACTTCAAACATGCATACACATACAAAATACACGAAGGTCTTTCATATTTAAAAAGGCTTGGAGCAAAAATAAAACAAGAAATACCTTTTCTTCCACACACCATCATGTATTGGCACTGTTTTCATATTTTAAACTTCAAGAAAACTTCTTTCAAAAAACAGAATAACCACACTGTAATTTAATTTTGTGAACATGATAAGTTCCCAACAGTAATACAATTCTTTATATAAAATTATAAGCTGTATTAACTTCTTTTAAAGCCATATTTCCATCAAAGAAACTTTTAGCAAACTACACACGTTCTTTCGCTGCCATTTTTAAAACGTTTTGTGGACGATCACACGGCATGGCGAAAATCAGCCAATAAACTATCGCTATTTAAGTGGAGGTGGCTAAATTAGCACCCTTTCGTAGAAATCGGGCATTATGCACCAATGACAATTAAGACGGCTTTTTTATGAACCAATGAAATTTAAGAAACAAAAATGCGTAGGTTTGGACAGTAAGATGAAAAAACAGGAGAAAGACGATCGTAAAGTATTTCTTGCTTACGCAGAAATCCAAAAACAAGATGCCCTAACGGGCAGAAGGATTTCTGCAGGCTTTGCTGCTGACAATGATACGCCAACAGCCTTTATCGTAATTCTCAACAATGGTCCCATCAATTAGCTCGACAAAGCATCAGCATTAAATAAACGAAAAATCGTGATGCAATGTCTATAACTTGGCGAGCACCCACAAGCCAGTTTGTGGCCTGAGTTGATGGCTCTCCGAGAGCAGCTAGATAAATTGCATTGACAGTGCACAGGAGTGGAGTTGAGAGTTCATCAGCTGTGAATAAAACCCGAACGGTGAATATTGATAACGTAACTAAATACGCGTTTTAAGGTATTACAAAATAATTTTGAATACAACAATGGCAAACTGTCTTTTTTTATAGCAAGATACAGTTACAAAATAAATTTTTGACAATTTAATGGCACTATATCTCGATACTTTTTGGTGGATAAAATATCCTAGATTGTCACTAACTTATCTGCTAAATCAGTATTCTGAAGGATTCAAGGATAATTATCAAAATCCACAATTTTCGAAGTTGTTTAGCTATGCTCATATTCGATATCTAACTGTTTTGCGAATTTTTCCTTGCATTATCAATCTTCAACGGTGATTTGCTCTTTTCTGATCACACATCGTAGGTTTTTGGTTTGAATGATAGTGGATTATAAACTTTATCTTGCTCTTGAAACAATGTTAAATATTCGTCGTGCATTCTTTACAGCATAAAGATTATGGACAAATTCAAGTACAGTGCCTGAAATATAGTATAAATATGACGATTTTAACAGAGCAGTCTCAGCTTAAAATTGCTTTTTCAAATGAACTAATTCAAGTTATACACACTTACTTTTGGCATTCTTTTCATTAGCATCAGTCGCTGAATAAAAAAGGAATTAAGAAAGAGTACATAACGATAAGAAGAAATCATTTAGAAAGTAAGAAACTCACCAAATTCAACATTCCTCTTTTCGGTTGTCTTTCTATCTATTACGTTATTTTGCTATAACATTAAGAAAAACAAATGTTGATCATGTCAGTGCATCCTAAGCCTCCATGACACGTGGACACAAAATCAAGAAGCCTTAACGAAACAAATTTTGCGAAAATAGAAAAAATAAAGATACCTCTTCAACTATGGAAAAATTATAGGACTTTTCTAATGGCCTTTAGGATGGTAAAGATTATAACTAAATAGAAATTGAGTATTATTATGTAAATCAGTTATTTGAGCTTCCAGGATTCTTTGATCTTTGACATATTCTTTCATTTAGGCTTTTTTATGACTTTGAATTATCAGCACTAGCTACAGTCAGTTTGTTTCTTGCCATGGTTGAAACGGTTTTATAATTTCTTGTGTGTGGGATGTTTTATTCCAATCAAGTACGCAGATTGTAGATTGCTAACATTTAATTTATCTAAAGAAGTAATAAAATATGATACATATGATATGGTAAGTTTCTTTTGGTCACATCATGAACTACTTACACAAGGGTAGAGATAGGAAAGTGCCGATGCTGGTGCAGAAATTATATGATATGATTTTCAGGGAATTTCCCTACTATCATCTTTGTTTTCATAACGCGATACGAGTTATGAAACGTGTTATTTTGATTACGTAAGCAGTTTCTATTATTATATAACCACAAATTACTCATAATTGTAAACAATTAAATATCTCATAAAAATGTCCATGGAGAAATACCCGATTGTAGTAAAAAGCAGTTTGTAGCAGTTTAAACTTTATAATATAAATAAGCTAATAATACATATAACGCACAGACACAGACACACACAGATCATCGATGCAGTCAAAAAGATCTTCAAAGTCAATATCCATAGGTATCATGTATTTTGTTTGTTTATTTTTTTACCTCTTACCTCTTACCTCTTTGTTATCTTATACATATCTATAATGTCCTCTAGCATATGTAGCAATACCATCTTTTACAATAATTCTTTTGTCATCATCCGCATTGAGAGCGAGTTTGTTTGTTTTTATAGTGTGAACATCATGCTTAATCGATTGAAAGGTCATCTGTTCTCTGTAAACATTCTTACCATCAAATAAGCATCTCTTGTAATCATCAAACCCCATGGTCTTCTTTACTACACACTTCTTGACTCCCTTGCACTTCTTGTCTTCTTTTCCGTCTAGCTGTTTATATGCATATGTCTTTGCTCTTAGAGCAACAAACTCTGTCATTATCTTACCACCCAACTCATCTTTCATTAGACCGATGACTTTCTTATTCAAACCTATAGGTAAAGGTCTGTTATCTTTCTCATCGTACGCTGAAGTGTCGAATCTCAAAGCTACATCATCGGCAATATCTTTGTAAAAGTCGCCGGTTTTGATGTGATAGACAAAGCTGTCTGTATCCATATAGCAGAGCTTTAGATTGTCACCATATTTTGGTCTCATGTAATCATAGTGAAACTCGTACATAATCGTCTTTGACAAATCAAGAACTGTAGGTCCCAGATAGATCGGCTTGTTCAACACGAGTTTGATCTTTTGCATTTCAGCAGCCATCAAATGTTCACTGAAACAGATACTACCCTTGAAATTAGGTTTCATCACCAGCTTCTCATATTGTTCTTTCTTGGTAGCCAAGCGTATGTCTTTATGTTTACGTTGATTCTCCATAGTTTTACCAAAGACTGAATTGTTCATGAGCTTGAAAAAGTCCTTTTCAAAGTCATTCTTTGATTTAGTACGCAAATTGGTGTTGAAATCGATGTACGGCTTCAACCATGCACTTTGTCTAAATCTCAGTACTCTATGAACATTCTCAAGAACAAGACCATGCTTCAGCGCTTGATCAAGTGCGCGGATATGAATAATATAGTTCTTCTTGTCTGAAAGACATGGAGTTAGCTTTTCTACACCATTGATCTTCTTTCGCTCAGGCATAAACGGAAGATCGTTATGTGAATCATGAAGCTCCTGAGGATAGTTCACATCAACTTCAAGAAGATAACCATATTTACCGTCTTTCTCAGCCAACTTTGAAATGAAATCGGTGGTAAATTTATTAGCATCTACCCACTTGAAATTTCCTGTCGGTAGCTTCTGAATCATAGCCCATCCATATAGATTGTTTGCATCAAGGTATTGGAGATAGCTACTTTCTTCAGTCTTCTTATATTTAGCATCCATATACTTGTTATTAGCTTTAGCATGTCTATGAACAGCCTGACAGAGACCTCCTCTAATACCTTGCTCTACGAAGAGAAACATATCCATATCTGACAACAGATCCAGCTCAACCTCTGTCTTTTTCAAACAGGCTTGCCAAGCTAATCCTGGAGCAGTGTAAAAATGTGCAGGATCCAGTTTACAGTTTGTTATACATGTTTCCCTAAAAGTCTCAAAAACATCAGCAAGCAATAGAACGTCTGTCTTGAGATAGAGATCATGATACGCACCCATATTTTTATTTTTCATATGTTTCCACACATTCTGCGCATGCGTATAATCAGCATCACTGATACCTTTCATGTTCAACTTGCTGTAAAAAGCATCTTTTGGTGGGAGCTTAGTTTCGTTAAACTTAT
Source organism: Turritopsis dohrnii (assembly GCA_027922465.2). NCBI lineage: Eukaryota > Metazoa > Cnidaria > Hydrozoa > Anthoathecata > Oceaniidae > Turritopsis > Turritopsis dohrnii. The sequence continues at coordinate 10,415 of BQMF02000242.1, read as the reverse complement.
CAAAAGAATCAATGTATTCATAAGGATAAACTCCTTTTCTTCTCAATAGTTTGAATTGCTCATCACCCTTGAAGAATTTTCGAAGGTTTTTACACTGATCGTCGGATAGATTGTTTACCAAGTTATCCAGACTACTAGCCATGAAACGCACGCTATCGATGAATCTCAACTGTATCTTTTGAACCCTAGTCACCCCATTTTTATCAATGTATTCACCAACCTTAACATCCAATGAGAAAGAGATATATTTTTCTTTGTTTTCAGCAATGACGGCAATCCCTTCATCTCCATACTGTTTGGCTAGTTCTTTGATAAATAGATGAGCATCATATCCGCTCAAATTGTGAAAGACGATCGGGATGTATTTAGGCACTTTGTAACGGAGATTACAAGACTGATGTGCAGCTCCACGAAATTTACCAGTAAAATGACAGTGATCCCTAACCTTAATATTATCTTTTTCAAATTCTTTCATACATATGTGGCACTTATCAGAATCGGTAAATCCTTGTTCCTCTTCATATGTGAGGTCTCGCATTCTCTGTTTAGGAAACATATTGTATAGCCTTTTCACTTCACCTACCGCATGATCTACAAAACGTAAAACACAGTCTTCACCTCGATAAAGCGTTAGAGGGTATGAAACTTCACCATGAGCAAATTTGCTATAACAACAGAAGCCTGTGGGGATATGTATACCAACCTTTTTAGTGGATGATCCAATAACGCTACGCGGTTCTTTACAAACCTCTTTTGACAAAGCTTCGAAATCAGCATACATTATGAAAGGAGCTTTGAGCTGGTACTGACCATCATGAAATTTAACGGTGCTACCCTCCTTTGGCATCTCAATCTTCGCAATATCATTATTTTTACAATATTCAAAGTGTTCATCTCGTGTTTTCTCACTTGAGAATCCATTGAGACAATTCAAGCAATAATGCTCCTTATGTTCGTGCTTCGAGTTGACCTTACTCAAGACACCACTCAAGTTCTTTACAGCTATATAATGTCTCTTTTCCTCTTCACATAGTAAAAACAAAACAACCGTTTCTTTGCAATCAAGATGCTTCGACTTACGACACATATAGATACCATCTTTCTCGTCTTTTGTCAAAACATGCACAGCGATATCAGGGTTCCTACTCTCAAACAAATCAATTTTATTTAGCGCCATTGGAAACGATAAACCGTCCCAATTATAGTTATCATACTTTTTGAGAGTTGAGATCCGTTCAGGATTATTTTTAATTTGTCCATGATTGAGAGCTGCGATAACAGCCCATTTGAAGCACTCTTCATCATCTTCATTTTTAGGATTGATTATCGAATACTTACCACTGAAATTCTTAGGTAGCGGTAAGTAAGAGCTACCTCTCGTTAATTTTAGCTTGTGAAAATCCACATCAATATTTAAAATTTTATCGATAACAAAGCCGGATTGAGGTAACGCAGGGTTTTCAACCTGTTCGATTATCTTATTGAACATCTTATTAATAACATCAGATATATCGCTTTCACTATGAATTGTTTCCATATTGCTATTGAACGCCTTATCGACATAGATTGTTGCTTCAGGATTGGATAGATCTTCTTTTCTCCATTTGATCCACACAGTTGCTTGAATTTTTATTGATTTTTTGTTTTTGAGTTCTCCCATAATCAGATCACTTAAAATGGGTCGAACCTTTTTGAGAAACGAATCAACGTCCTTTTTTCCATCTGAGTTTATCTTGAGCCTTTTGTAAGAACCCTCAAACGCCATTTCAATGGGGACAAACGCTTCTGGTTTCACCAATTTTTCATCTTTTTCATCATTCTTCCTCTTGTAGAGATTGAGAATCTTCTTCTTCATCTCTCTGAAAGCGCCACTCACTTTCTCCTTAATAGCTTTAGGTACATGATTTATTAACCAATCTCTCCATTCATTCAACTTGCTTTTCACAACAGGTCGAGATTTTCCCATTTCTTGTTGCTCAAACAAATCCATATCTTGTTGGGTAGGAATAAATGGAACAGGTCTTGGTGGTGGAACAGGTCGGTTAAACCTAGTAGGTCTTGGTAGCGGAACAGGTCGGACAGGTGGGTTTGCTAATAATTCGATCAACTCAGCTTTTCTGAGTTTTGAGTAGCCATGTAGACCGCGTTCTCTCGCAATAGCTTTTAATTCAACAACAGTATTTCGTGAAGTCATATTGTATAATTATTATTTGTGTAATATTTAAGTGATCATGATTCTTTAAGATGTTTTAAAAATTTCCAATTTTTCAAACTCTCTAGGTAACATTTGTTACTTGGTTTTAAGTAACAAAAACACACCCTTTTATGAGGTTGAACGAGCCAATTTTTTTTGTTTCCGAACCATCTTTTTCTGCTCTTTATTATGCTCTCGATATCTGAGATATTTTTCTTCATTGTTATTTATCCAGTTTGAATAGCGTGTATAAAATGCTTGTTTCGTATCAGGATCGAGAGTATAAGATGGATCCTTATCATTTTTTTCAAGTACCTCAACCATTTTAGCTTTATTCATTTGCTTAACATATTTTATTTTTCGTGATGCACATAAGTTTATCAATGTATCATAAGTCATTGATTGGTAATCTGATTCTGTTTTGTCAGTCATGTTTATTCTTTATATAAAGATAATAAAAACTTTTAAGCCACTTTGATGTCATTTTTTTAACAAAATGAGCTAAAATAAAACGTTGTTTATAAATAAAAAATGTCAGACACTAAACTTCAAGAGATTTATTATCAACCTCAAAACTTATGGAAAGGACAAAAGGCTGTTCGCAATCTAAGAGGATTTGGTTTCAAACCGAAGGAAATTAAGAAGTGGCTATCAAAACAAGCTTTGTGGCAGGTACATCTACCGACAACGAAAAGGATCGAACGTCCACATTATGAGGTAACTAAACCGAATGAGATTCATCAATTTGATATATTGTATATGCCTAGTGATATGTTGTATGGTAATAAATACAAGTACATCTTATCCGGTATCGATGTTGCTTCACGTTACAAAGTAGCCCGACCTTTGAAGACTAAGAAAGCCAAAGAGGTTGGTGATATGATAAGAGATATCTATAGAGTTGGACCCTTAAACTATCCAAAAGTATTTCAATGTGATAACGGTTCAGAATTCAAAGCCGATGTGACAAAGCTGTTGGAGAAGAATAACGTCGAAATTAAAAGAGTAACTACTAAATATAAGCATACCCATACAGCGTTTGTCGAGGCGTTGAACAAGATACTTGCCGAAAATTTGTTCAAAATACAAGATGCTCAAGAACTGAACGATTCGGAAAAGGTATCATCTACGTGGGTCAAATATTTGTATAAACTTGTGGATAGATTAAACGATACGAAGACTCGGATGATCGATATGAAACCGAAAGATGCTATTAAAATGAAAGAGGTAACTCTCGCTAAACAAGAGAGCTATCCACCTGAAGAAAAATTACCTCAAGATGGTTTGTATAGATATCTATTGCAACCAGGTGAAGAGCACGACGACCATCGAAAAAGAGCAACAGATAGGATATGGTCAAAGAAGACATATAGATTGAGTGAGGTAATAGAGCAACCTGGTAACCGTGTAATGTATTACCTTCAAGATGGACCTGAACGAGCTTTTGTGAAAGAAGAGCTGATAATAATACCTGAAGATACAGAGCTACCTCCTGATTATGTGCAAGGTTGGTGAATCGTACAAAAGTATCTTTACTAGAAACAAGTAAAGATGAGTCGACGAGATTTTATCTAGCGCCACATAATGTCATAATCAAAGAATTGTCTTTCTGAATTCTTTTGAGATTGTTTGAGACCTTTCGGTCTGACAAAGGCCTCTCTAGAGCTCCAACCATAATCATTTAATTCAATGAAAAGTCTTTCAGGCAACCACACCTTATATATATTTCCTGCTCCGTCTTTCAACTCTGCATACATAGCTTTTGTAGAAAAAAATTTAACATGATAAATCACGTTTTCAGGCAGCTCTCGCCACTTTATGATCTCTGCCATTTGTTCCTTGTTTTGCTTTTTGATTGTTTGTTCGAATGTATCAACTGTTGGGAATTCCATTGTCTATATATACTTGTGATCATATCTCTTTATATCAGTTTCATTTATCACTTTATCACTTTTCAAATTGAGGAACACATAACCACACATCCTAGTAACCATTTTCGGTTATGGATTTTTTCAAGTTTTGGAGTTCTACCATCAAACTTTTTTGAAATTGATTTTGGGTTTCAGTCTCCATCTTTCTATCTGTAGAACTGAGTCCTTCTAAAGCTTTGTAATATGTTCCCTGCAAAACCTGGAATTCTTTGTAATTGATCCTCCCATCATTCAATGCCTGTGAGATACTTGTTTCGAAGACAGAAATTGAGGATGTAACAATATCATATAATTTTATCACTTTTTCTACTTTCTTTTGATATCTTTTGATGACAGCTGTGGTAAGTCCGGTACAGATAGAGCCGGCTAAGGCTACACCACCTAATCCTGCAGAAATAGGCATTCCGATAATAGTAGCCCCTGTTGCAATTGAACCGATGCCAGAGCCAATGGTTATAGCGCTTGAGCTAGCATTTAGTAGCATCGATCGTTCTATCGCCTTGTTGTATCTCTTGAGCTTGATGCTAAACTTGTTCTTAAGTTTTATCAACTCTTCAAATTCTGAATTTATTACGCTCGCGTTAAACTTTTCCTGCTCATTCAAATCCTCAGGAGCAGTGGGTAGTTTTGGATAAATTTTAACATTCATATTTAGAGGTTTGTTATAACATAATTAATAATAAATTATCCTCTAAATAAATAAAATGGCAGACATTGACATAGATCCTTTTGGAGAACATGGTATGACGACAGATGAAACAACCGATGAGACGTTTCCTCTCATACCAACTTCAGGTGGTGAACAAATAGATACACGCGGAGCGACGGGTGAAACCTCATTTGGTGGTGGAGATCAAAAAATTAAACTTTTGAAAAGTTTTGTCGGTGATATATACAAAAGATTATCTGAACGATTGCAACAAAAACCTGAGGTGTTATATACCAATCTGTTTGAAATCAGAGATGGTGAATTATACTACAAAGACAGTAGCAAACCATTGACAAACAATGGAAGACTAAGGGCTACCGGTACTATAGCTGATATATTGCGTAAGGAGGGGTTACGTAAATTAGGGTTTGATATACCTATTGGCAAAATAACAGCACGACAAGCAGTTGCACTTAACAAAATACAAGAAGAGCTTCCCTCGACATCTAAAATCACAAAATCGAGTGATGTAGAGCTTGAGGAGATTACGGGGAACATTGCAAATAGTACGGAAGATCTAATTTCATTAATAAGACAACAATCGGTCGATCATGAAACGACTCAGACCGGTGATCTATTTGAATATCCTGTGCGGGAGTTGTTAGGATTGGATAAGGCGTTGAGAAACATACGAGGAGGTCTTCAGGAAGAGGTTGCAAAAAAGGTTCGAATAGAACAGCATATCGATCGAGAGAAAAACAAGTTGGAGGAGATGGAAAATGATGCAACATACACAGATGAACAACGAAAAGAGGTTGAAGAGAGAGTGGAGGGATTACATGAAGAGTTGAAAGCTAGGAAAGAGAACATTGATATTCTCAAAGGTAAATTAAACAGTCAAGTTACGAGCATCAAAGAAACCATTGCTAAAGTCCTCGACAAAGATACTACATTAGGTGAAAGGATACGAACACTATTCCGTGAACAAGGTATAACAATCGTTAGCATTCTGACAGCGTTTGGTATGGCTATCGGTGTCCTTGTGGAAGCTTTGTTACCATCAGCGGCTGGAAACTCTTCACAAAATCCTGACAAAGGTGGTGATAAAAAGGACGATGCAAAGGAATGGATAAAAAATAAACTAAAAGCGTTAGCATCACTTCTAGGTAGATTAGCATCTAAAGCGGCAGAGGCTTTACCAGGAATAATTGGGTCTATCGTATCATGGATACTCACTAGAGCAAAAGAAGTTGTAGGTTGGTTGAGTCAAAATTTATGGGCTCTGATTGTAGGGGTTGTAGGGTTGATCTATACGTACCTTGTCACTAGACGGTAACCATCTGAAAGTGTATATGTTACATGTATCGTGTAACATAATTTTTGTTGATGGTCTTCATCTTTCAAAATACCACACAATTCCACCAATACCGAGCATACTCAGAGCTATAAAAGCCAACTCTCTTTCATGTTGATCATGACTCGGTGTATAAAAGTCGCTCAATACAGGCTCTCGTGGTAGCGGTTCAAGATGATTACTAAACACCCTATTGTACTCTCTCATTGCATCATTTAGTTCTACGAATTTTGAATCAGCCTTCTTTTCGAGCATGAGCTGCTTATTGATAAAATCGATCCTTTCCTGTCGTTTTTGCCGCCATTCAATCTGTGCTTTTTGTAATTTTTCTATGGCCAAATCATGACGTTTTCTTTCCCTATCAATTCTGTCTTTGGATAAACTTGAAAACAGATAGCTTGATCCTGTGAAAGCCAAAGCGTTAGCCAAAGCTCCACCCAACATCATTGCGATAGAAGCCATATTTAGATATTGATATTTTCATGTAAAATCTTTTGTTTGATTAAGTAGTCCTTTGTCACTTCACTAGCGGCGATAATGGCAACTAGTTTTCCCGTATCTTCCAAGTCGAACTTTTGAATAGAGGGTGGTGTCATTTTTAACACCTTTTTTCCTAGCATAGAGTAGCCGATAGCGAAAACGCAGACGACTGATGCATGATATAAATCGTTGATGATACTTTTCTTGTCCATGTTTGTTATATATACATTTTTTTCTTTTTATTCCATTTCATGTTTATTGATTTTCACTGGTATTTTAGATTTTTGTGGAAGTGGGGTGGATGGTGACCCACGGGGTAATGTTTGCTCTTTCTTTTTATACACAAAATAAGCAAATCCACCAACTAAACCGAGAGCTATTATTCCACCTACACTATAGATGTAGTTCATGAGTTGTTCATTTGGTTTGGTGAGAGAGTCATCGGGCTTCTCCATTTCTTTTTGAGGTGACACTTGTTTTAATTGTTCTCGTTTTTTACGGTTGTATTCCGCCAACTTCTTACCCGCTTCAACCTTTTTTGGGTTCTTCGTTGTCACTTGAATGGGAGTCTGTTCTTCTGACATTTTTATTATCTACTGTATTTATATTATCATCGGATTTATTTAAATTCCTTTCATTGATATAATGCCTCCCGGTAATAAGTCCAACACTGAGTGGTGCTAATAATGAGCCGAATTTATAATATAAGTCACATGTAAATCTTTGAAGGGCAGAGTTTAAGAAGGGGTCAGTTTCCAGGTCATTGCTCAACGCATCTTGATTGTTTATTCCTAACGTTGTACAAGCCCCCATGGAATAAATACGTATCAGTGATTTCCCCAAGGATTTTACCATTTGACCTGATAGTTTAGCTTCATAGATACTAAAAAGTTTTTCTACATCTCCATCTTTGAGTTTGTTAATTTGCTCTTCCGTGTACATTTTCCCTAAGTATAGCTTGCTATTTCCAGTTAAGACACACTCTAGCAGTTTTTGTCTTTTACCATCTGAAGGTGGAAATTCACCCGGAACATCATAACTCTGGTTGATTAAATTATCGATCGCTGTTTCCGCCATTTTTATTAGAGAGAGGTATTTTTTAACACAAATAAAAGTAAAATAGCGAGATCAGCAGTATGCTTAATAATATAAAGTTGACATATTCTATCATTTTTGTTGGTGTTTGTTATACATTTTCTTATACTCTCTTATAATTTTGTTGAAATTTGCTGTATAAGAGTTTGCTATCTTCTTATAATTATTGTTGAAATTTGCTGTATAAGAGTTTGCTATCTTCTTATAATTTTTGTAAGAGTTCACTACCAATTGTTAGAGTCAAGGAATAATTATAGAGGATGATGATGTTTAATAATATATTCTAAACATTGTTAAATAAATAAACATTGTTTACTTAAACAATTATGTTCGATGATGATGAATCCTCAGATGATGATATTATATTTCCCATCAAGATACAAAAAGGGTTACTTTTAATGATATAGTAATGGTCATTATATCTCTGCTTGTGAATCTCGTAGAAGTAACTGGATAGAGGCTGCTGTTGACAGAGTACGCTTTGAATCGAGGATTAAACATATTGGTAAAATTCTAGATCCTGTATTGAGACGTAAATTATTCTCTTATAGTAGTCTTATAGTAGTCTTATAACAGTCTTACAGTTTTGTTACAAGAGTCTTGTAACAAATATATCAATCTGTTTAACAATCACGTGCGTTCTTGGGTGTTCCATCCTCATGACTAGGCATGTGTGTTTCCCCGCATTTAACTTTTCATTGACCTCTTCAAATTTTCTTTCAATTCAATGATATAATTCTCTTTATGAATAGTGGTTAGATCGTTTATATCTTTTGGATACCACACATAAACATTTTAGCTTGCCGTCGTAAATTTTTAGGTATAGCCGTGTAGATTGTGTACAGGAACCATAGCGAATGATTTCGATGGCCGACCACTAATTGCCAACTCGAGCAAAGGCTGTCTCTTTTTGTCCAATTTTTCATCAGCTATTATATCATCAATCAGAAATAAGGTTTTAGTATCCAGCACAATTAGTGGTCACTTTCCTTAAATCCATTCATACAAGCGACCTTGCGGTTCAATTAAAATCACATAGTTGTCAGTCCAAACACCACTGTCCGATCTCTGTATGTTTGATTCCACCTCAAAGTTGGACATATAATCACGATGTAATCAAAGTGATTGAGATATTCATTTTCTAATAATTTGACAACACGATCCGTTTTGGCCGCACGATGTTGGTCCCGACAAATAATGCCGGATGAGGTTCTTTCATGTAAAGTGTGTCCATTTTTAATATAACGCAGACATAAATTCTCCGTTTTGTATGTTTAATTGAGCATCCATGATTAGATATATATTGATGCGTTTAAGTTTCCTGCAGTTTCAGCGGGTCCTTTTCAATCTGTAAAGTGATACCTTCACTCGCATTTTCAATCCTTCGACCGGTCCCATGCAAGGCATTCTCATCAATTGTTCTGAAATCTAACCATTAGAGCATACTGTTTGTCAAGTAATCAGCGACTTTTTACATCATGTAATCCCAAGCGCTTTCGGTTTTCGCCGACGCTATATCTTTGGTTTTCCTTCAGCAAAATACTTGCAAATCTCATTGTATTGTTCAAACGGCTGCATCCCCTTGAGCAAAAAGTTGGTTAGGCTTGCCCTCAACGATGACAGATACCTTTTTGATCTTTGGATTGTAGAATTTACAGGTTCTCGTTTGTAGGATTTTCTTCTTCAAATAGAACTAAAATACCCTTCAAAGATTTGGCAGGTGTGTTGAATGACCAATTCCATGTTGTGTCTGACTTGTTTACTCTAATTTGTCTGTGCCGCAAAACCTATCATAGAGCAAAGCCATGTTTTGATATTCAGAAGCGATTTGTCTAGCCAACGTGGGTTGTGTCACAAGCTCATATTCAAGTGAGATGTTAGATATTTTGTATTTACCGTCTGGGTTCTTTGACCTGCGGCAGATTGGAGGGTCAGAATAATAACTCGGTTATAGTCGTTAAATGTGATCTCGTAGCAAAGCCTATTCCCTAAACCCGCTTGATAATATGGATAGTACTATCTAGCATCTCAAAGTCGAGTGGAATGACAAACTTGTTTTTATAGGTGTCAGCAATGGCTTTGTCTTCTGCATCATGGTGTCTTTATCTGAAGCACCAATCCTCAATTTCATACAATTTCTCTACACCCATCTCGATGATGATACCCTGTCTTATCGCGTTTCTCTTTTCAAACTTGGTTAACCATAAATCTCTGTAACACCCAAAAAGATCAAAGTCATCGATGCTCAATATCTCGTTACCTTCGAACTTGACAGCCAACTTTTTAACGATAGCTCTCCAATGTTACTGACCAATGTTCTTTTTGAGTCAGCTTCGACTCGAGTTCAATATCAAAACTTAGATTCGTTGTTCCTGGGATAATAACATCATCACTTCCTAAATTTGGAAACCTAACCAATAATAGCTGATTTTGATCGATCTCACTCGGATTGTGTGTGACAATTACTTTTTGACGAGAACCTTTTACACCGCGGGCAGTTCTAAGTGAACGTTCTGGATTTAACCTCTTTCCATACTCCATTATTAATTATGATATATAATTAATTTTACTTTTTATCTCGTTTTAGCGGATGTGCAAAACAACGGTTCTTCCTAGGTCTTCTTTTAGCATATTGCCATGCTGATCTGTGAGTTTCAACGTGAGAGACTGAAATACACCATTTTTTAATTTTTTGTATGAGGGTTTTTAGGC